>CAMZMU010000108.1:2393351-2993351 GCA_947311845.1 Poa pratensis | reverse complement strand
ATACATCCAAAATAGTAATATAAACATTATTGATTTATTTTGACAATACAAGGTCAATGGTCTCTCTCCTAACATATTGTATGATATTTGTTCTAATGGTCCCCAGTCAATGGGGTTATGGTGACATTATCCTTGACTAGTCATACATGGTGACACTATCCTTGACTAGTGTATGACTCAGTTGATGACTTGGTAATTTCTTTTCCTCTCCTTCTCTCTCCAATCAACAGTACATGAGATCTCTCCTCGCCTTCTCGAGCCCAGCTGAGGCCCTCTCCGGCGGCGGTGCCGTTCGCTGAGGCGAGACTCTGGCTTCGGCCCTTTATAACTAGGTTTAGCTCTTCGTTCCTGGTGTTTGGGAGCAAGACGGCGGATCTCTGCAGTCAGATCTAGTGCACCATGTGGCGCGTCTTCGTTGATGCGTCACTCTGGTAGGAAAAGCGATGATGGCTTGCGGCGGACGCATCCTAACATCCTCAAATCCGCCTCACATATGAGTTGGATATGGGGATTGCCGCACAGCTGGACTAGGTATAGGGGTTGTGGTTTGGTGGTTGATTTGTGTCCATGTCTTGTCTAGACAATCCGCCCAGGCGTATAGAGAGGAGTAGGGCCGATAGGAGATGCTCGCGGAGGTTTCCAAGCGACGACGAGGTGCGCCGCCACAATCTCTGGCCAAAAGGGGGCCACTCCACACCCCGGTGCTCTCTACTCTGGGTGTTCTTTTTCCTCCACTTGGGAGGATCTGTTTTGGCTTCAGCGCAACGTACTACATCGGCCCTCCACCAAGTGGTTTGTCCCCGGTGCCGGACTAGATGGTCGTGGCTTAGAGGCTTTTCAGCGTCAACGGTGGAGAGGGACCGGATCACGTATCTACTTTTCCTTTCAGGTCCCTTTTGCAAACTGTAAGGACTTGGTTGTAATTCTTATTCTTTCAAGGTCCTTTAGGTAATTGTAACCTACTGCAATCAATGAATCTTCGGGGGTCAAAGACCCTGCTACCAGTTAAAAAAACATTTTTTTGTACAAGGGTTGGGGCCGCGAGGACCCCGCAGCTGCTTAATATTAATCAACATGGTGGGTACAAATTTGCAAAGAGGCCCTTACAACACTCGCCCTAAAGAACCTAGAATTTTAAGACAAGGCCTCTGCAATTACTAAAAGCCCCTTAGCACAAAAAGTAAAAAAGCCATCAGGTGCCTGGGCATCTCCACCACCAGTCGCCGGCGACCTCTCTTCCGGCGAAGAACCACTGCCACCGGCTAGCTCGCCGGCGCCAGGGACAAACCACTTGGCAACAACGAGCAGTCGACTGTGATCTGAAGGGACAAACCACTTGGCAACAACCACTTGGCAACAATGAAGCACCTTGATAAATTCCTTAACCATGCTGATCAACCATGGGTCCATCTTATTTGGGAGAAATATTATCAGAATGCCCTGCCTCCGGCTAAGATTTCAGAGTGTTCCTTTTGGTGGAGAGATTGTGTGAAGCTTTTGGGTAAATATAAAAGCCTTGCTGTTTGTGATCTGAAGGATGGTCAGACAGTTTTATTATGGGAGGATATTTGGGCAGGTCAAAAGCTATCCTCGAAATTCCCGCACTTGTGTTCCTTTGCAATCAACCAAACAACCACTTTTAAACATGCTGCTGAGGCAGTATCACTGCTGGACTTATTCAATCTCCCGTTGTCAGTGGAAGCATTTGAGGAATTTCATGAGTTTGTACCCCTAATAGAAGCAAATGTTGGTGGCTCTAGAGACGTGTGGAGATATGCTTGGGGTACCAAATTCTCTGTTAAAAAGGCTTATGACTGCCTGAATACTGGTACTATACCGCATGCTGCGTTTAATTGGCTATGGAAGTCTTGTTGTCAAGAAAACATAAGGTTTTCGGTTGGCTGCTCCTTATTGACAGATTAAACACTCGAGACCTGTTGCTGCGGAAAACCTTCTTTCTCCAAGACTACAATTGTGTGATGTGCAATTCTCATACAGTTGAAACTAGAGATCACTTGTTTTTTCACTGCCCTTTTGCTAGAACATGTTGGAGAGCGCTGGCCCCTGCAGCTATTCTCACAGATCAGCCTGGGCTGGATTGTTTGCTGCTCCTTAGAGAGAGAATTCGAAATCCCTTCTTCATGGAGATTATTATGATGGGGCTATGGGCCATTTGGAAGACTCGGAATGCGTTTATCTTTCAGCAAAAACCTCCGAGCCTATACCATTGCAGAGCTATCTTCAAAGACGAGATGAATCTTTTGAAATACAGAGCTACTAGGAAGGCCTATACTGATTTTGTTGGTTGGGTGGACAGCTTCATTTGAATTGTAACTCTCTAGTTTTCCTTTTTTTGCTCTCGTTGGTACAACTCTCTTGTACTGACTCCATTTTTGGAAAATCAATAAAATTTATGCAGTACGAAAGTACTGTAAATTTTCCAAAAAAACAACGAGCAGTCGAGCTCCGTGGCAGAGGTCGAAGGGCCTCCAGAACGGAGGTTGAAGAAAGGCCACCAAACCGGCCAGAGATCACGGCGGCAATCTTGTCCACCGCGTGAGAGAAGAGAAAAGGGTACTCCTACATGAATTTGCACGAACGACTCCACGCAAATTACATATGAATCCTAGTACTAGTATTGATTTTCTCGCATGAACGAATTTGATATGAATAGACGGGATCGGTGAGACAGGTAGGTAGGCACGACGCATCGTGGTACAGTCCGTCATCAGTGCGAACCCATCCGACCTTCCTAATCTACGCCACACAATCCTGTGCAATTCTGATACTCCCCTTTTCCCCTTGCTTCCATCTACTGAATACACAAGACCAAGGCGAGCAGTCGGAGGGATCAGAGCAGGAGAAGCCATGGTGCATCCCGTGGCGGAGGCCGACGAACGGAGCCCCTTCGGCCGTCTCACCGCCGAGGAGTTCTACGCGCGCCACGGTGTCACGCACTCGTCCTCCACCTTCGTTAACCCGCGGGGTCTCCGCATCTTCACCCAGCGCTGGGTGCCCAGTGGCGGCGCCCCCGTTCTGGGCGCCATCGCCGTCGTCCACGGTTTCACCGGTGAGTCCAGCTGGATGGTCCTGCTCACCGCCGTCCACCTGGCCAAGGCCGGCTTCGCCGTCGCCGCCGTCGACCACCAGGGCCACGGCTTCTCCGAGGGTCTCCAGGCCCACATCCCCGACATCGGCCCAGTCCTGGAAGACTGCGAGGCCGCCTTCGCCTCCTTCCGCGCCGATTACCCGCCGCCGCTGCCCTGCTTTCTCTACGGGGAGTCCCTCGGCGGCGCCATCGCGCTGCTCCTGCACCTGCGGGACAAGGAGCGGTGGCGGGACGGCGCGGTGCTGAACGGCGCCATGTGCGGCGTGAGCCCCCGGTTCATGCCGCCGTGGCCGCTGGAGCACCTCCTGTGGGCGGCGGCGGCCGTGGCGCCGACGTGGCACGTGGCCTTCACCAGGGGGAACATCCCCGGGCGGTCGTTCAAGGTGGAGTGGAAGCGCGCGCTGGCGCTGGCGAGCCCGCGCCGCACCACGGCCCCGCCCCGCGCCGCCACGGCGCTGGAGCTGCTCCGGATGTGCCGGGAGCTGCAGGCGCGGTTCGAGGAGGTGGAGCTGCCGCTGCTGGCGGTGCACGGCGGCGACGACACGGTGTGTGACCCGGCGTGCGTGGAGGAGCTGCACCGCCGAGCGGGGAGCAAGGACAAGACGCTCAACATGTACCCCGGGATGTGGCACCAGATCATCGGCGAGCCGGAGGAGAACGTGGAGAAGGTCTTCGGCGACGTCGTCGACTGGCTCAAGGCCCGCGCCTCCGCGGCGACCGGCGGCAGCGCCGAGCCGGAGTAGTTGGGTCACGCGTCCCGCGCGGGCGTGTCAGGTACGATCAGGTGCGTGTCGGCGTGATGTTCGGTGGGATCATGCCTTCTCATCGACTATGTGTGTGTGTGATCCGTGGGGGTTTCATTCATGTTCGCGCTTAATAAGAACTTGTTGACTTTGTTTACTGAATTGCGATCTGGTCCTGTGGTATCTTCGTCTTTGCAAGTATCCATGTCTTCTCATCAATGAAAATGTCCTGGCCTTCATGGTTAGTTGTTGGTTGTTGGGCAGTTGTGGCGCTGTCTATCTCTGTGCTTTAATTCCTGCAGAAATCTGCCGTCTTCTGAGTGGTTATATTCAATGGTGTGAAAGGACTAGGGAAATCTCCTAGTTTCGGCAAATTTGATGAAATTGATCTTTTTCGAACTTATAGCACAAAATGAAATCAAAATTGAAATATTTAACGGTCTAACTTTTTTACATGGCGCCGGCTCTGGGGTCCATATTCTACTTCACGAGGCCCCGGAGGCGCCGTAAACCGTGCCACATCGGACTAGCGGGGTTCACACCCCGTGTTTGTATGGTGCCCCGGGCCTAGGCGTCGTGCTCCTGACCATGACAGCTTGGGCAAGGGCGCCATGCCACTCTTAATTTAGTGCCGTGTGGCTGCCACCTCCCTCCACGCTTCTCTTCTTCCTTCTCCAGGCCGAGCTCTCTCTCTCTCTCTCAACCTTCCCTGAAATCCCTTCGAATCGGAGGCTTTTCACCGTAGATTTTGTCTCCTCTCTGGTCTCCAAGGTAATATCATCTGTTCCCCTTGTTTTTGTCCAACTAAAAACTTAACATTTTGTTGTATTGTGCATATGTTTGGAAACCCTAAAAATTGGGGGTGGGGAGTAAATCTTTAGCTTTTTGTTGATCATATGTTTAGAAACCTTAAAAATTGGGGGTGGGAGCAAATCTTTAGTTTTTATTGTTGATCTATTAGCCATAGGTGGTTGTTATGAAGTTCTAGGGTTTAGGATTTGTATGCCATGGCTAGGGATTTGTTAGGGCCAAATCCGAACCATAACCCTATAAATTGTAATGCTAGGTTTATGGATTGTAGTAAATGTGGTATGCCTACTTCCGAATGCTTGTATATTGTTATAATATAATTGTCGTTGTGATGATCTTTATTATTTTTTTATACTTAGATGTTGAGAATCATGAATGTTCATCATGTGTAGTTTGCGGCTTTTTCGAAATGAGAAGTTGATGTCCTCGACCCGGAAGAGATAGTGATTGTTTCTTACACTACTGGTTCTAGCTTAGCCGAAGTTGTGGAGAAGCTCCGAAATGAGTAGTTCATTTGAAAGGAAGATACGATGTTGGGTTTGATCATTACATTCGTTGGAAAATGACGACTCTCGACTCCGAGGATCATTGGCAAGCTTATATGGAGGTTGTTTTCGCCTCACGTACTTCTATTCCACAATCTCCTTGCTCTTCTTTTCAGTGACAACATTATATACCTTAGCTTGTTGTCTATTCCAAAAGCGCCTATCACCATAATTCTCTCTTGGCGATACGTAGGGGTCCACCTTCATTCTCGTCTCAATCCATTCTTTCAAACACAGGGTCAAGAAATTGTTACCCTTCGGGGACTTTTGTGTATTTGAAATGGCTACCTTCTTTCCTTTCAAAGGTTTTGCTAAATTTTGACGGATGTTGGACATACTCGCAAACCTGGCCACACGCTTTACACGAGCTTTGCCGGGAACATACTCATGATCATGCATGCTTATCCAACTTCAAACTTGTCCTACAAAAATTTGAAAATTTGACTTAAATAGACGCAAGAGAAATAAAAATTGAGCCAATGCCACTACAAACTAGTACCAATATACCTACAAATCTGCTCATATTAATAGGGTTTCCCCAAAATCAAGCGAATGTAAATATTTTGAGAGGGATTTTAGATGAGGGGGAGATGGGACGACGGGGCCGGCGCCCTCTATTCCTCATGGATAGGGGAAACTGGGGATACGAATGCCTATGAAATCCCATCATGAGAGCATCTCCAACAGGCGCGTTAATTTTTTTTACAACGCCAAATTAGCGGTTTCGTGCGCGGGCGGTGCAGAGGTTTTTCAGACGCGCTATTTTTTAGCTCGCGGAGTAGCAGCTTTGGCAGACACGCTACTATAGCGCGCGACAAACAAGTGTTTTGTGGTTGCAGACGAAAACAAGATCAAAAACCGATAGTAAACGCTGCAGAAAAATAAACTAGCCTAGTCCTCGTCCTCGGCGGTGTAGTCCGAGCTCGTCCAGAGGTCGTCCCACCTGTGATCTTCGTCGTCCCAGGTGGTGCTCGTGCTGTAGAGTTGTGCCTTGTCCGTGGCCTAGTCCGCCCGGCTCGCTGCCCGCTGCGCCCTCCTCTACGCCCAGAATGCGCGCTCGTCCGTCACATCCCACGGGTAGCGCTCGCACCACACCGCCATGACGCGCTCGTACACCTCGGCGATGAGGAGGCGACACTCCTTCTGGCGGCTGCGAGGCCTGTCTTCTTCGGTGACGAGGCACGGCGGCGGCGCGAGCTCCTGCGCCGGCTCGCGCGTCCACACGTCGGTGAAATTCATCTCGCGGCGCGGACGGCCGAGACGCCACGCTGCCACGTAGTAGGCGCGCGCCGCCTCGTGCGCATTCTCGAATGTCCTGAGAGGCAGCCGCTGGTCGTTGGAGCGGATCTCCGCATGGAAGGTGCCAGATGGCCGCGCGCACACGCTGCCAGAGAACGGTTCAACGGCGGGAGCTTATCCCGCGCGGTGGAAGCGGTGCGGAATATAAAACGCGTGCGCTGCCGCTTTACCAGCCGCGGAAAAGGTTTTAGCGCGCACGCTTTTCCCGAATCTGCTGGAGAGCGCGCGGACCTTCGTGGTGCGGTATACTGTCGTTTTTTCACGAGCGCTGAAAAAACAACGCGCATGTTGGAGATGCTGTGACGCGCGGACCCAATACGCCGGGCAACCGGTCTAAAAATGCTAGAATGGCGTGCTGACTGGGAGCTCCTGTATGACGCGTAGCGCGGGAGCGAAGCTCTCATACGCGTAGCCCCACATATTGGGTTCGGCCCATTTAGTTCCGCGGAGGCATTCGACAGGCCCAATGACAGGTAACTGTTATTTTCATATTTTTTACTTTTCTTTTCTGTTTTTGAGTAAGCAATAAAATGAAATAAACATTTTTAAATTTGAACATTTTTGAATTGAAGATTTTTGAAATGATCGATTTGCTAATATGAACCATTTTTAAATCTGAACTTTTAAAAATGAACAATTTCCAAATCTGAACAATTTTCAATTTTCAATTTTTTTCAAAATGAACAATTTTAAATCTGGATATTTTTTACAATGAACAATTTTCAAATCCGAACAATTTTTAAAAATAAAACAATTTTTTAAATCTGAACAATTTTCAATTCTGAATAATTTTAAATTTGAACATTTTCAAAATAAACAATTTGAAATCTGAACATTTTTTCAAATAAGAAAATTTAAAAAAAGAAACCAGAAAAGTAAAACGAAAAACGAAAAAGTAATAGAAAAAGCGACTGAAAAAGCCAGGTGACCGCCGACTGGGCCGGCCCAACAAGGGTATGCAGGCGTTAGTAATGCCCGCGGTACGCGCGTTATAGGATTTCCGCGCTGGCTCCGGGCCCCTTTTGCCCCAGCAAGGCGCGCCTAAGGCGCCGTGAGATAGATAAGCACAAATTCACAAATAAAGTGCGTTACAACAAATTCACAATGAATTCACTAAACGATAAGTTCAAACAACGACTACTACCAACACTTGTTCATTACAACCAAGTTCAAGACAACACTTGTTCATTATAACCATGTTCACGAAAAATGGCTTGGATGGATTAATTTAATCCTGCATTTAGCATCCACTTCTGTTTTATTGAACGGTGTTCCAGGGAAAAAGATATCTTGTAAAAGAGGTGTAAGACAGGGTGATCCACTTTCTCCACTGCTTTTCGCGTCTAATGTCGAATTATTGCAATTTGTTATTAATGAGGCTTGGACTTCTGGGCAAATTGATCTACCACTGGAAAATTCCTTTGGCTTGGACTACCCAATTATCCAGTATGCAGATGACACACTGTTAATTATGCCTGCATGTCCTGAGCAATTGAGGAGGATCAAGATGATACTTGATAAATTTTCTGACTCTACTGGCTTGAGAGTGAATTATAGCAAATCATAACTGGAGCCAATCAACTTAAATGAGGCCAGAAGTGAGGAATTGGCTCTAACTATTGGATGTAAGGTGGAATCACTACATTTACCTATCCGGGGCTTCCAATGGGAACTACCAGACCTAAGATGGAGGATCTTATTGGCATCATTCACAGAATTGATAGAAGATTGATCGATATTGCTGATACACTATCATATGATGGCCGGCTAGTTGTGATTAAGTCCATTATTTGTGCCATACCCAACTTTGCCATGTGCACCCTCAAGCTCCCCTTTGGCTTCTTGGATTATGTGGAAGGATCAACCAGATGATTTTTCTGGAGGGGAAAGATATTCATAAAAAGGGGAAATGCCTTGTCAAATGGGAAAATGTGTGCAAGCCGAAAAAATATGGTGGTCTTGGAGTTTTAAATCTGAGAACACAGAACATTGCTTTGCTTATGAAACACCTTTTTAAGTTCATGAATAAGGTGGATATTCCATGGGTGAATTTAATCTGGCAAGCACATTATCCAAATAATAAGATTCCTCGGGCTTCTAGTCCTGCGGGCGCTTTCTGGTGGAAAGACTGCTTAAAATTGATGAACACATTCCTGGAAATAGCCGCTTGTTCTCCTGGAAAAGGTAACACTATTAGGCTGTGTCTGGATAGATGGACTAATGAGTTACTCAGAACCAAATTGCCCCATTTATGCTCTTTTGCAAAGAACCAGAATATTTCACTCAAGCAAGCTATTGCTATATGTTGTGATGAATATATCTTTGATATGTTTCATACTCCTGTTTCCATGGTAGCAGCTCAACAATGTGATCAGTTGGCTGACCTACTACTACACACAAGAGGGAATATCAGATCCAGATAAATGGCAGTTGGCTAATACCTCCAAGAATTATTCATGCAAAAGAGTATATGCTGCTCTAACTCCAGTTGAATTGGCCCTAGCACCTATGAGATGGATTTGGAAATCCTTTGCTTTGCCTAAACAAATTTTCTTTTGGCTGCTTTTGCAAGGCAAATTAAATACACGTGATCTTTTGGCCAGGACGAGATGTGTAATTGAGTCATACAGCTGTGTTCTTTGTTCTGAGGGAAACAATGAGGACTACATGCATCTATTTTTGATTGTGATTTTAGTCGCAACTTCTGGTGGAAATTGAATTTGGAATGGAATGATGATCTAGATTTGATAAGTATGCTAATCGATGCAAAGAAGAGATACAAGTTGATCTGCTTCAAGGAATCTCTCATTGTGGGCTGGTGGAGCCTCTGGAAGCAGCGCAACAGATGCATCTTTGATGATTTGGACATTGATCTTGATGTCTGTTTGCAAGATTTTGTTAGTTCTTTTAAACTTGTTATGCATAAAGCCAAACCTTCTCTTAAAGAAGGCATGACTCAGTGGGTAGTCACTTTCTAAACTCTTTATCTTGTAACCTTGTCCATATTTTGGAGAGAAAATAGAAAATTAAGGCAGAAGGGATTTTTCCCTACTGTTTTTGCGCGTAAAAAAAACATGTTCACGAAACGACAAGCTAGCATGAAGCAATCATTTCTCTCTCTTGATCACCAACTTCATCCTCTTCCCGCCTCTGTTGGGTCTCCAGGCTTATCGAACAGGGA
This sequence comes from Poa pratensis, assembly GCA_947311845.1. NCBI lineage: Eukaryota > Viridiplantae > Streptophyta > Magnoliopsida > Poales > Poaceae > Poa > Poa pratensis. The sequence continues at coordinate 2,983,664 of CAMZMU010000108.1, read as the reverse complement.
GAAAATATAGGCTCTTTTTTTTGGTTGGTTTCTCGCCTTCAAGACGAAGGGGTACTGTGCCCTGGCTCGGGGGGTCATGGTCAGCAGCACGGCACCCTGGTCGGGGGCGCCATACACACACGGTCTATGGGCCCAGACGGTCTGAGGTGGTAGGTCTACGGCACTTTTGCCCGGGGCGTCGTGCAGTAGAGTATGTAGCCCCATGGATGGGCACCATGCATAAGTGTTAGATCGTGCAATGTTTTAAAATTGGGTTTATTTTGTGCGATAAGTTTGAAAAAGGGTCAAATTTATCAAATTTGCCCTCATTTCACCCAACAGTATTTTTGTCAAATCGGACCCCTAGCGTGAAGCAATATACCCGATCTGGCCTCTGGACAAACTATTTTCAAATTTAGGCACTGAGATCGGGCTCAATGGTGATGGAGCCGAAAGTGTGCAAGTCGGCGCCAAGTCATTCTCTTGTCTGGAAGCTCCGAGGGTTCTGCGCCAAAGAACATGGCGCCAACCTATGTTCGGTGACGAAAACTGTTGGCGCCGACCTACAGTAGTTCAGCTTTATCTCCGTTAGTGCCAATCTGGTATCTAAAAATAGTTTCACACATGGGCCTGGCATTAGTTCAGCATAGGGGCAGATTTGGCAAAAAAACACCTCAAAACACCGCGAAAGCTACAAATCATTTTGAAGTCTTCTCATTTCCCAGGATTGCATTTCAAAGATTTCCATGAACTCGCATTAGGCAACGATTTAAAGCTCCAATCCTGGGTCAGAATGATAAAAGATTTGTCTAAAAGAAAACAACGAAATAGAATAGGTGAATAGCAGAGCTAACGTGCTGTCCCTCGCAGACGGCATACGGCGGAGGACACAAAGGGGCACTAGTAGAAAAACAACCTTCGGTTAAGACCTTTAGTCCCGGCCATATTTGGAACCCAGACTAATGTGAGCATTAGTCCCGGTTCCAACAGCTAGGACGCCGCACGGGTCCAGTCCCGGTTCGAACGCCATCTTTAGTCCCGGTTCGTATTACGAACCGGGACTAAAGGGTTGCGGCAGACAGCCACAGATGTGGGGCCAGCGCGAGCCCCTTTAGTCCCGGTTCGTGATACGAACTGGGACTAAAGTGTTCCCTATATCATCTTCCACCCGAGCCAGCCATCTTCATTTTCCTGCTCGAGTTCATCCCATTTTCTCCTCGTTTCCTCTCCCGAGCTCGAGTTCATCCCCATTTTTTTCCACCATTTGTCAAGATTGGCGGCGCCCCATCTATCCAAGGGTTAGCAACTTCATCCTTTCTTCCGGCGTTGCTACTTTAGCTCATTTCATTGCTAGTTTAGCTCATTTCATTTTTCTAGTGCTAGCTAGGTGTTTGATGAAATGCCTAAGTTAGGAGTTCATTTGTTTTATATGCAATTTGAGCTCAAATTAAAGTATGATTTGTGGGTTTTAGTGTCGTCCCGTCCCCGTCCTCACCGCCGTCGATCGCCCCGCCGTCCCGTCACCGGCACCACCTGGTGAGCCTCTTGTTTTTATCTTTTAAAAAAATCTTACTTGTATGATTTAGATGCATAGTTATTACTTGTATAATTTTCTTACTTGTATGATTGTTTTTTATATGTATAGTGCCATGGTTTTGATATCCGTCCCCGTCGGCCCTTGTCTATGATTCGGATGTGGTATATTATCTTTTATAACTATTTTTTCATTTCGTGTTTATGACAATTATGCCGACCAACTTGACATAGATTTTTTATCTAGGAGGTAGTTGAACCGGAAATTCCAACCGACCCTCTTGTCGAGATGCTAAATTTATTTGAAAAAGAAACAATGATTTGAAAGAAAAATTGAAAAGAAGTGAAGAAGAGAAGATGAAATTGGAGTTCGATCTTGCCGACGTCGTCGATGATCACAAGATCAAGATGGATGCAATGCGCTTGAAGATTAAAAGATTAGAAAATATGCCATTAATAAAGAGGCTTGGTATCATTATGTTGTTGGTTCAATAATTACCTTAGTTGCGATTTTGATCGCATTTGTTGTTGGATTTAAATTCTTTAGATAGTTGTATGTTAGTTTCAATGTATGTTTTATGAGAACTATGTATTACATTTGGTCACTACTCTACTTTGTTTTAATGTGATGAACTTGTATTAATTAATTTGGTCACTTATCTATTCATGATGTAGTGTAATGGTTTTTGATATATTATATAATGCAGATGAGCCGGCAATGGATGTACGGTGACCGACGCAGTCCCGAGTTCATTAATGGCATGCATAATTTTCTCCGTGTGGCTGAGCAAACAAGCGGCGAATGGTTTTATTTGTTGTCCATGTAGTGTCTGTAAGAATACGATGATTACTCTACCTCAAAAACCCTTCACGTCCACCTGTTGCAGTCCGGTTTCATGTCCGGCTATAATTGTTGGACCAAGCACGGAGAAAGAGGGGTTATAATGGAAGACAATGAAGAAGAAGAGGATGATGACAACTATCCTATGTTCACTGAACACGGTGGTACTACAATGGGGGAAGACGAAGCTGAAGAAGAGCCATTGTTGATGAGCCCGATGATGATCTTCGTCGGGCCATTCTTGATGCACAGATAAACTGCGGAAGTGAAAACGAGAGGTTGAAGTTGGAGCGCATGTTAGAGGATCACAAAAAATTGTTGTACCCAAATTGCGAAGATGGCCAGAAAAAGCTGGGTACCACACTGGAATTGCTGCAATGGAAGGCAGAGAATGGTGTATCTGACAAGGGATTTGAAAAGTTGCTGAAAATATTAAAGAAGATGCTTCCAAGGGATAACGTATTGCCCCCAGTACGTACGAAGCAAAGAAGGTTGTCTGCCCTCTAGGATTAGAGGTGCAGAAGATACATGCATGCATCAATGACTGCATCCTCTACCGCGGTGAGGAGTACGAGAATTTGAATGCATGCCCGGTATGCGGTGCATTGCGGTATAAGATCAGGCGAGATGACCCTGGTGATGTTGAGGGCGAGCGCCCCAGGAAGAGGGTTCCTGCCAAGGTGATGTGGTATGCTCCTATAATACCACGGTTGAAACGTTTGTTCCAAAACAAAGAGCATGCCAAGTTGTTGCGATGGCACAAAGAAGACCGTAAGAAAGACGTGATGCTGAGACACCCCGCTGATGGGTCGCAGTGGAGAAAAATCGACAGAGAGTTCGACTTTGCAGTGACGCAAGGAACTTAAGGTTTGGTCTAAGTACAGATGGCTTTAATCCTTTTGGGGAGCAGAGCTCCAGTCATAGCACCTGGCCTGTGACTCTATGTATCTATAACCTTCCTCCTTGGTTGTGCATGAAGCGGAAGTTCATTATGATGCCAGTGCTCATCCAAGGCCCGAAGCAACCCGGCAACGACATTGATGTGTACCTGAGGCCATTGGTTGAAGAACTTTTACAGTTGTGGCGTGAAGAAGGTGTACGTGTGTGGGATGAGCACAAAAGGAATTTGACCTACGAGCGTTGTTGTTTGTAACCATCAATGATTGGCCTGCTCTTAGTAACATTTCAGGACAGTCAAACAAGGGATACAATGCATGCACGCACTGTTTAGGTGAGACTGAAAGTATATATTTAAACAAGAATGTGTACCCGGGGCATCGTCGATTTCTTCCAAACAAGCATCCCGTAAGAAAGAAAGGCAAGCATTTCAAAGGTGAGGCAGATCACCGGACGAAGCCTACCCCCTACTGGTGATGAGTATATATGATGGTCAAGGATTTAAAAGTAATCTTTGGAAAGGGTCCTGGCGGACAATCTGTTCCGAATGACGCTGACGGACACGTACCCATGTGGAAGAAGAAATCTATATTTTGGGAGCTACCCTATTGGAAAATCCTAGAGGTTCGCTCTGCAATCGACGTGATGCACGTGACGAAAAATCTTTGCGTGAACCTGCTAAACTTCTTGGGCGTGTATGGGAAGACGAAAGATACACCGGATGCACGGCTGACCAGCAACGTATGCACGAACGAGACGACCTGAATCCAGAGAAGTATCAAGGTCCTGCCAGCTACGCTCTTACCAAAGAAGAGAAGGAGATCTTTTTTGAAGTCCTGAGCAGTATCAAGGTCCCGTCTGGCTTCTCGTCGAATATAAAGGGAATAATAAACATGGCAGAGAAAAAGTTCCAAAACCTAAAGTCTCATGACTGCCACGTGATTATGACACAATTACTTCCGGTTGCATTGAGGGGGCTTCTACCGGAAAATGTTCGAGTACCCATTGTGAAGCTATGTGCATTCCTCAATGCAATTTCTCAGAAGGTGATCAATCCAAACTCTACCAAGTTTACAGAAGGATGTGGTCCAATGTCTTGTCAGCTTCGAGTTGGTGTTCCCACCATCCTTCTTCAATATTATGACGCACCTCATAGTTCACCTAGTCGAAGAGATTTCCATTCTCGGTCCTGTATTTCTACACAACATGTTCCCCTTTGAGAGGTTCATGGGAGTCTTAAAGAAATACGTTCATAACCGTGCTAGGCCAGAAGGAAGCATCTCCAAGGGCTATGGAACAGAGGAGGTCATTGAGTTTTGTGTTGACTTTATTCCTGACCTTAAGCCGATCGGTGTTCCTCAATCGCGCCATGAGGGGAGACTGCGTGGAAAAGGCACGCTAGGAAAGAAAGCAATAATATGTATGGACGGGCATTCTTTCACTCAAGCACACTACACAGTTCTACAAATTCCAGCTTGGTGGCTCCGTATATCGAGGAACACATGAATATTTACGCTCAAAACCCGGAGCAGCCTGATTGGATTAAAGAAGAACACATGGAGACTTTCGGCGGTTGGTTGCAAACACGTCTCATTAATAACACCACTGTTGGAGAACAGCTATACTTGTTGGCCAAGTCACCATCTTCGACTATATTGACTTTCCAAGGGTACGAGATAAATGGGAATACATTTTACACGGCCGCCCAAGATAAAAAGAGCACCAACCAAAACAGTGGTGTCCGCTTTGATGCAACAAACAACAATGGGCAAAAGGACACATATTATGGTTACATAGAGCAGATATGGGAACTTGACTATGGACCTTCTTTTAAGGTCCCTTTGTTTGGTGCAAATGGTCAACCTGACAGGCGGGGTACAGGTAGACCCGCAGTACGGAATGACTACAGTGGATCTCAAGAATCTTGGGTACCACACCGAACCATTCGTCCTAGCCAATGAAGTGGCTCAGGTTTTCTATGTGAAGGACATGTCTACCAACCGAAAAAAAGAAAAGATAAGCAAGCGAATACATCATACGATGAGCCAAAGCGCCACATAGTTCTTTCAGGGAAAAGAAACATCGTGGGAGTGGAGGACAAGACAGACATGTCAGAAGATTACAATAAGTTTGATGAAATTCCGCCCTTCACAGTGAACACTGACCCAAGCATCTGTTAAATGATGAAGATTGTCCATGGTTACGGCGCAATCAGAAGAAAGGGTCGACATACGAAGAAGAAAAGTTTATACCCAACACTAGATAGATGTTGGTGATGTGTAATAATGTATTAAACCTTTTATTTAACTGTGTTCTGAAAACTGTTTGGTGATGTGTAATAATGTATTAAACATTTTATGTAACTGTATTAAAACAATAAGAATCACTCAAAATATTGGATGTTTTCAAAAATTAAATCAAATATACATATGAATTTTACAAATAAAGATATAATTTTTACAAATATAGACATAAAGCAAAACAGAAAAGGAAGAAATAGATACAAAAATTAAATTAAATAGATATAAAAGAAAAAGGAACTAGAGCAAAAAAACAAAACAGAAACCAAATAGATATAAAGCAAAACAGAAAACAGAAGAAACAAAACAAATATAGACATGTAAATCAAATAGATATAAAAGAAAACAGAAAAACGAAAAAGGAACTAGAAAAAGAAAAACAACTCGAAAAGCCCTTTAGCGGTTGGCATTGCCAACCGGGACTGAAGCGCCGCCGTCGCGTTCGCCACCTCCTTGCCGCCGCCCGAGGTGAGACCACGGCCGCCGATTCCTCATCTGGCTTCTACACATTTTTTAGTTAGCAAAATTAGTGTTAGGAAAAATGATGTTAGTATTTAGGAAATGTTAGGAATGTTTAGGCAATGTTAGTGTTAGGAATGTTTAGGCAAAATTAGGAATGTTTAATTAGGCAAAATTAGGAATGTTTAGGGTGTTAGCAAAATTAGGAATGTTTAGGCAATGTTAGTGCTAGCAGAAGTTAGTGGTAAAAGTTATAACATATTTTTGATTTGTATGCATATTTTTGATTTGTATGCATATTTTTGAAGTTATGAATTTGTTCATTTTGTTGATGTAAATTAGTTGCTGCCCATTTTGTTTGATTATTCAAAATGACACTTTGCAAGATTTTTCCCAAGATTTATAGAAACACTTTGCATATTTAGGTGACATGTGACCATATTTAGGTGAAATTTGTTAGAAAAACATTGTTAGAAAAAAATGTTAGAAGTAATTTGCATTCACACTTGTAAGAAGTATTTTAGATGCAAATTTTAAGATTCATATTCTTGTTACTAAATTGAAAGCATATATAATGATTGCAGGGACATTGAGCTATGGACGCCGCGGCAGAGACGAGGGTGAAGAGCAAATATATAAGATTATATATGAAGCTGCACAACATGGAGAAGATGCCGGTGGAGAAGATTATAGCTCACAGTTTTTGAACGACTCCGGTGAGGGAGTTGAGCTTGAAGAAAGCAGAGACGACGAAGGGGCCTTAACAAACTCCGGCGAGGTATATTAAGCCTCTGTTGATCACTAGATGCATTAATTGATTTGTATTGCACTTATTAACGAATCATTTTCTTTTAGCCCTCGGGTCGAGCGATCTGCGCCAAGGCAACGAGGCCCGACCAAAAGGTTGGGCGATGGTGCAAGGTTATCGATCGATAAAGTTGGTGATGATGGCGAACCGCTGGAACCCATAGAGAGCCGCCGTAAATTTATAAATCAATGCAGAGTTCTTGTTAGGGACATGATCCCGATCACCATTGAAGAATGGCATAGGCCAAAGGACGACAACGATGGAGCTAGTTATGTCGACCAAAGAAGAAAAGATTTGCTTTGGAAGACGCTCTTGACACATTTCAACCTACCGCGAGGCCTCACAGATGACAAGAAGAAGAAAGTCAAGCAGTGGACTCTTAAGAAGAGTGCCACACAATTCTAGACCTGGAAGAAAACATTATGGAGATTTATCAGAAGGAAAAACAAGCTCCAGATTTCACTAGAGCACTAGAGAAGATAAAACATGACTGGCCCGCATTTGTGGCGTTTAAGGAATCGTCTGACGCTGTGGCCCAATCGGCCATAAATAAGGCAAATGCTACGAAGAAGACATATCACCATACTTTGGGGACAGGTGGCTACAAGACTGCCGTGCCTAAGTGGGAAGCCTTTGAAGCAGAACTGCTTGCTAAAGGGATCATTTCACAGACAGCGGACTGGCCCGAGAGGTTTAAGTTCTGATTGTACGCGCATGGGGCAGCGTTGGACCCACAGACATGGCAGATTGTTGCAAATGGAAAATGGAAGGAAAAAGTTGAAACAATATCCAAAGAGGTTGAGAACGCAATAGAAAAAGTTCAAAAGAGAGAGTACCAGCCCGAGAGAGAGAACGACGAGCTGACACTCGCCCTCGGGAATCTTGAACACGTTGGACAACTTCGAGGCTATGGACCCGGTGTTTCGTGGAAGATAGGGTTTCCGGAGTACGCTGGCAGTTATAGAAGCCGTCAGAGAAAGAAGAAGAAGTAGTTAGACCGGTTATCGGAATTGGAACGCAAGGTGCAGCGGCAGCATGAGCAACTGGACTCAATTAGTCAGCAAAGGGCATCTCAGCAGCAGCTAGAAGGTCCCAAAGTCGATGCCGTCCTGTCTGATCAGCGGAAAAGCAGCGTGGGTTCCACGCAGCTAGAAAATTCCGTATTCGAACCGTCGGCGGCTCACTACCCCGTGGATGATGTCACGGAGAAGATAAGTTGTGAGCTACATATGTCAATGAAGAACATATCCTTCAAGGTGGCGGTCGGCTATGCTTTACCAAATCAACCTGGAGCAAGCTACCATCTTGGTCAGTTTCCAGCTGGCTATGCTCATGTCGGAGTGGATGAAATTATGCCGGGATTTGACACACTGGAGCTTGACATTCCTGGAGGTGACGAGGAGAAGACACTGGGAGAAGTCAAGCATGGTTTCGTTCTATGGAACAAGAAATACATCGTGTTTCCAGTCTCGGCGCCAAGGCCACCGACTCCTCCGAGTAGCAATCCACCTCAACAAAGTCCTCCCCTCCCCGATAGGGACCCCAGCGCGAGTCCATCTCGATCTCCGGAGCGTCAGCCGTCTCTGCCCATTAAGCTGCTAAATAAGCGGAAACCCACCGGTTCGCCTCCTAAGAGGACACAGAGAAAGAAGGCAAAAGACAAGACTCCTGAGAAGTTAGCTTACAAAAGGACTGACAAGGAAAACGACGCCATCTCGAAGGCCGAGGTGACAGCCCATTTTGCACCGAAAAAGCCCGAGTCAAGGCAGAAACTAGCTCCGGAGGTCGTTGAGCGCGTTTTCACTAGCTTATGGAACCTTCCACCAAAGCCGCCATCAGACTATGAGCGCTCTATTGACAAGTCATATAGCTCACAGATGGAGCAGCGGAAAAGCGGGAAAAAAGTTTCCCAGCTCGGAGAACAGGATGTACAATCGGTCCCCCCGCTCAAGGTGTTTCCCGACAATGACGTACAGAACGACAGTACTGGTCTCAGTGTTGCTCAACAACGCATAGGCGACACTGGTTTGCCCATAGCTGAGGTAGCATGGAAATATGTTGCCGGGCGGTCTTTGGTCAGACCTGAGCAGGTCAAGTATCTAACAACAAAAATGCGTCAGTTGCATAAATGGTACATGAAAGCCGCAAAGGAAGAGAAAATCGGTATCATGGCGGCAGTTAAGGAAGAGCACTACTTCCTAGAATACGGTGTGCATGTTGAGTTTACCAAACTTTTTCAGTTATACAATCAAGACGCCCTCGACAAAGCTATCATCAGTTGCTATTGTCTGTAAGTGATTTATTTCTGTAATTTAAGTCTTTAGCTCAGCTCGTTCATTTTCTGTAATTATCCTCACTATAATCTTTCATACGCTATTATACAGAATGAAGATTCTCGAATGCAAAAGGGAAGAAATCTTAGACATTGGGTTCATTGACGTGGATAAAATTCATGAAGTCACCGTAGAAATGTGTGCCAAGGACACAAAGGCCCTTTTGCTAAGGTTTTTGAAGCGACAACATACCAAAAAAGAAATACTTTTTCCTTACAACTTCAAGTGAGTGTTACTGTCTTGTACACATTCTATTTTGCTCACCTGATGTTAAGTGTAATTGATGAGTTATGCATGACCACGTATACAAACGTGCGCATGTTCCACTTTATTCTTCTAGTCATTAAAATTGACACTGTAGAAGTTGAAGTCCTGGACTCATTAAGGAGAGATCCTAAAGAATTCAAGAGCGTGGTTCATATGCTCCAAGAGTAATTTCAATTCTTATCGCACTATATTGGCCTCTTTTGTTCATTTCCTGATATCAAGTAATTAATAACTCCTTTGTTCATTTTCTTTGTCGGGCAGCGTTTGGAAATCGTTCATCGAGGAAGAAGCCGGTGAATGGAAACCGAAGCTGAGTTTTTGTCTGAACCAAGTAAGTAGTACTACCTAGGACCACGCATCTCTTTAATTCTAGTTTCAATACCATTGTCATGCTTGATTATTATTTGATTGAATTCTATTCTCGTACAGTGGTGCATGCAATAGCCACAAGGGACTAATTTATGTGGATACTACGTTTGCGAGTACATTCACATGAGGACCAGTGAGAGATTCAATAATCAAAGAAATAAAGATGTATGTAAACATTATTCACAATTTTATTTTGTTACCATCAATTGTGTTGAGTTTCATTCATAATTGTTTTATGATGATTTGATGTATACACACAACTCATGTATTCATTTTGATCTCCTTCTTTTAAAGTTGGCAAGGAAGCGGAACGCGCTGCTACTAGAGGACCGCGTAAAAGCAATTGCGGAGGAATTGGCGGGATTTCTCCTTGCGGAGGTCATACCTGAAACCGGAGAGTACCACTATAGCGAAGAATAATATGCCTCCATGTACTAGTGATCTCCATGTAATTAAGTAGATATATACACCAAATTGTATGTGTTATATATATGCATCAACGTGATCTTCATGTAGTACTTTATATGTACGAAAACGAGTTTTTGGCGCATCGACGTGATCTCTGTACGATGGAAAACATCCGAAACCCTAAACCCCTCCTAAACCCTAAAAATAATCGAAAAGAAAACAAAAAATACACATACCGTTAGTCCCGGTTCGTGTTACGAACCGGGACTAAAGGTCTCCAGACCCGCAGGCTCCGCCGTGGCTACGTGGGAGGGCCTTTAGTCCCGGTTCATAACAAACCGGGACTAAAGAGGGGGGGGGGGGGCTTTAGTCCCGATTGGCAAACCGGGACTAGAGGCCCTCACCAACCGGGACTGTTGCCCGTTTTTCCACTAGTGGGATGTTCGATATGAGGCTCAGCAGTTTTGTTTAAGGACAATGTGATGGCTATTAACGTTTCTTTGAACTGAATTTGTTCTGCTTCGATACAGCCTCTACAATCTTCTTTAACCAACGTCATCATATAATTTCTCTCGGAAAAGTAGAAAAATGAACGGATTTTCTGTCCAGCGACGTTCTATAATTGGGCTTAAGCTCGAACATATCACGGGTCATCTGATACGGGATCCTGCAGTGCTGCTTCTCCGATAAAAATGTTGAATCCAGTAATGAATAGTTGCAATGTTCCTATTCACTGTTGAACTACTATTTAATGAATAGTATTCATTGACTAATCTGTCATTTTCATAGGTACTAAATAAATTTGATTTTCAGCTTGAAAGTGAAATCTGCATGTCTATAAAACTCAACCTTCCCAATTTTAATGCTTTTTTATTGAGATATTTTTTAAAGCTTTAAAACATGATTTTTTTCGTGGTTTGTACGATTTTCACCAGATATTCTCTCCTTTCCCATTGCACGATTCCTCCTTCTCGCTTCCACACACCCGGGTGTGTGTGTGGCATCCTAGCCTACAACTTAATAGGATTGATACAATACTCATACTAATAAGGTGCATCTTCATTTTCAAAGTTCATCTAAAAAACATTGTGTTAAGATACAAGCCGCACAACCAATCATGACTATTAGTGGGGGAATTCAGAAAATGTTGAATAAATTTTTAGGGCACATAGAAAAAATCATAACTTCTTAGCAAATTTTCAAATTTGAACCAAATGGAACAAAATTTTAGTATCCAAGGAACAAATAACATCTACAAGTGGACGCAAATTTGGACCATAATTTACATGTGAGAAAAAAATCATGTCAACTAGCGGAACATAATTTTATACTAAGTGCAACAACAAAAATTTGCATCTATGGAACATGAATAAATCACGACTATAAGTGGGCTAAAATTAAAACCAAGTGAAACAAATTTTATAACACATTGACACAAATCATGACTTTTTAGTGGAGTATATTTGAACCGGATGGAACACAATGTTAGTACATGAGAAAGAACATATTTTAAAGCACATGAAAAAAATTACGAGAATAATAAGAAACAAAAAAGTTAGAATAAGCGAGACAAAGTTTTAACACGTGAAGAACAAAATTGTCATTACTCGGAATAAAAAAAAATTGTGCAAACATAGCAAAATTTTATCAACCATAGAAAAAATCAAAACTATTGGCAAAAATGTGTACTAAATCTAATAAAATATTAGCACCCATGGAACAATTCTAAGCTACAAGGAAAACAAAAAAATGGATCTGATTAAGGCCACGGAAGAAATAACAAAATAAAAATATTTCAGACTAAATGGAAAAGGAATTTGGAAATCATGATATCAAGAATTAGAAATCTAGCTTCAAATCTACCATAATAAAAAAATAAACTAAGTAGTCGAAAAAAGAAAAGAATGTAAAAGAGGAAAAATAAGGAATAGAAAAGGAAATAATGAAAAGAAAGAGAAAAATAAACGAAAAAAAGAACGAACAAAGGGACTAAGTTGTCTTGATCAATAAACGAAAAACCAAACTCACATATATAGCAAAAAACTTAGAGTACGTACACTCTAAAACGGAAAAAAGAGTGGCGGCTCTAGGGTTTAAGCCTAGCCGCCGCCATCTCCGCCTTCTTCGATCGAGAATTGACGGGTCCCCATGTCCCCTGTTTTTAGCTTTTGCGGCGGGAGGAGTGGGAACCTCGGACATGAATTGTCGTTCTTGCAAGGTCTCTATAGTTATTAGTTGGAGTTTGGTTTTGGGCTCGCTATCAGCATTGGTGAGGTGATGACAACGATGGCTCTTTTGAATAAGGTCTCTCCGGCCTGTCCCTACCTCTTCAATGTTTCTGGCGCTGGTGAAGTGCTAGTGAGGGCAGGAGTTGTCATATATGTTGGTTTTCATTGTATCTTGACAGTTGGTGTGTCGTTTAAGGCAAGTTATTCGATCTCGTTGTTTGCTGCGAGTGGCTATTGCAATCTTCAAAAAAAAAATGGTTGTGAGTGCGTTTGCATGTGGCCCAGTCTTCTTGTTCAATACATATTTCAAGCTCCAGCAGCCATCGAACGATCGGATGAAAAAACGACCAATATGGGTTTGAGTTTATCTTTATTTTATATTAGTCATATTGCGTCGAGTTGTATCTTCTTGTACCTATTGTTTTACTTGTTAAGTATTGGATATAGATGCCTTCGGGTGTCTTTTTCTTATAGAAAGAAAAAAGCACATGCATATGGCGTCAACATGGCTTACTATTGTTTTGTGGCTCCCGTGCTCCAGTGCTCCTTCCGTTTAAAAAAAAAAGCCAAAAATCATATTTTTTGAGTTTTAAAAAACTGTGAAACAAAATCTAGATGTAGCCCTTGATGTTTCTCACAAACGTGCAAATATCAATTTGAAATACTTTATGTAATGGGCTACACAATTTTTTTTTTTGACAAAGTTCAGAAACTAAAAAATATGCATACCCTCTCTGTTTTTCTTATTCACCAAACTAGTTGATCGAAACTTAACAAGTGTTCCATGATTAACTGAGAGAGAAGGTTAGATCAATGACATATACTGTATTGAATAATTTGGAATCTATTTTGAGCGCATAAATGTGGGAACCACGTTCGATGAGCCATGATTTGTTTTTATTGAAACGGTGGCAATGAGCAAGGAATGATTTTGGATCTCTGAACAGCCGCAACGGCGGCGCGACTGCAAAGTAGGTGAAGAGAGCTTAATGCATCACATGCAAAGAATTTATCATTTCTGATGGTCCTCGTGCTTTCAAAGATCCAGTTAACTGCATTAAGTGACCAATCGATTTATCATAAAACTGACTGGAAGTTCAGTGGGCTTGCGGGGCGGCCGGCCGCACCGGGATTGACTTTCCCTCCCCCTTCCACGCGGTGTACACGAAAAATGGTGCCGAGCTGTTGGCCGGCAACCATGCATGGCGATCCAGCAGTACGTGGACTCTATGGCGCGCATATTAAAACGCCGGCACCGGTGGTTGTGCCTTTTCAAATAATGGCTATCAAGAACGCATCTCCATCGTCCAGAAAACTTCATGTACACTCCGACAGGTAAAACATCTCGCCCGTGATCCTGAAACCGCCGGCGAGAAATGACAATTGACAGGCGTGTAGTGCGTCGAAACGACGGGTGAGTGACACAGTGTAATAGCAGCCCAGTGGGCGCCTAGTGAGTACTAGGCTTAGATCCATCATTTTATTATTTTTGTGTAGTTGAGAATACAAAGTATTTGAAATTGATATGTTACACGTTAGTGGGATATACTATTGACAACACCCGGATATATTTTCAGAATTTTTAAAACACATAAATACAATTTTCGAATCTTTTAAATCGGCGGCAGCAGTGAAGCTCGGGATCAAAAAATCTCCACTCTGGCGACCTGCAGTCTTTTTTTTGAGAACTCACACCCCCTTTATTCAATCTTGCAAAATGTTTACAGGAACACCATCAGGTGGACTTAAGAGCCAGACATGCCTGCCCAGGTTTGAGAAAAGAGAACCTCTAGCTAACGGAAGGCTAGCTAGGCCTTGGGCCAGCATCGCCTAGCACCAGCCGCGAGCAATTGCTCTTTAGGAAATCACTCGGGCCGTACCGAGCAAATTGCCTGTTGTCATTGGGCCAATAAACGAGGGGCCGGCCTGAAATACCTCGCTTGGAAAGAATCAATAATGTCAATGGCCCAAAAAAATTGTCGGGGGCAAACAAACAATGATCTAAACATTAGCTTCGGCCTAAAAAAATTCTACTGGACCAGCCTAAACATTACTTTAAAAAATGTCCCAAAATTGGAAGGTAATTTATGTGTGACATTTGACAACCTGAGGATGACAGAACGAGCTTAGACTTTTTTAAGTCATCATGGTTGTGATTTATGACGCTCATCTTTTCACGGAAGGAATTTCATTACAGTTTCACGATTTTTGTCATAAAGCAGTTACTGTGACAACAACGCGCTGCCATAACATGGCAAATTTCATGTGGTGCCCCCACCTCTACCCGTGGTGCAAGATGGAACACTGGAACGAGGGAAAACAAGCACAAGGATGGCGAAAAGTTTGACTTCCTCGACGATAACTAGGGTTCACCTATAGGATAACATTATAGGATAACATGACATAGCCCCCAAGCTTTCCACGGTATTGCAATCGGCTCATTCATAAGCTTCTGGCCCGAAGACCACCCATGTATACAAGTGTGGGGAATATTAACCATCTTAAAGTTGGAGTTATTGCTAGCATATATATTATTGTCCATAGCATTGTAACAAAATAGGTGAAATTTCAACATTGGGCCATCATCATCAGCGATTTGGAACAAATTTTATTCATGTTAACTGGAAAACACATCATGTATTTTCGCATAAGGTTGCCTATATTTCTAATGTAATCTCCATTACATATGGATAAATTCTCATCTGCTGATCAATTCAATATATGCTGGAATTTGATCTGCTATTAATCTATGTATATCTATTTGGAGAGTATGACATGCCACTCAAATTAAAGCCATCAAACATGTAGTTTGCAAATGAAAATTGGAATTTGGAACGAGCTCAATTCGTAGAGTTACAAGCAGTTTCACGGTTATCCTCTTCTCTCGACAAAACAAGCGGGAATCAAAAGCTCAGCATTATGAGTAGAGATTTTATCGTTCTTTTCTTGAAGAAGACGTTAAACAAGAAAAAGAAAAAAGGGTTTTAGCCGTTGCTTTGCTTCCAATTTTGCTAAAACCGTATTCAAGAAACATATTCTCCTTTTAATTGAACTTTCAAAATAAATAATCTACTGGAGGTTTGTCACAAATTACGACCATGGTTCTTTCCTGAATTTACGTTGGAGCCTCACGTAAAAATCCTCTGGGTAAACCCACACGCATGGTTATTTTCTAAATTTTATTTAAAGTTTAGGATCTCACAAAAAAGATCTAGGTGAAGTATCCAGTGCAAACCGTCTTTCAGTGCAAACCTGCAAACTTTCCTTATTGGCCATCAGATTGGAAACAAACGGCAAGGATCAAAGGTGGGAACTAACCAGCCCCTTAAACCACGTTTTGCAGTTAACCTCCTATTTATTCTACCGAGAGTTAGGAAATATCTGATGCATCGTCTTCAATCTCGCGATACCCCGATGGAGTATCGTGAACCCTGGCCTTGTGCCCTCAACGTCCGTCGGTCGTGCGCGCTCCACCTCTGCCACTGGAGTCTCCTCACCCTCCGCTGGCCCTGCAGGCGATCTCTCCCTGCGTCGTACCCTCGCCGTCCGCTGGCCTCTCGTTCTTGCCCTCCGTCAGCACCGACCATGAGCCCATTACCGACCGCCATCCATGATTCCTCTGCAATTTCAATTCAACGCAACAACAGAAAAACAAGAAAGATCAAACATTCCATGTACATGCACTTTCATTATAGTACTCCCTCCGTTCGGAAAAAGATGCCATTTTTGTGACATCCTTTTCCGAACGGAGGGAGTACAACAGAGCAACAAAGAAGTTCCTGTACATGTGCATTGATTCACGTACAACAACCCAGAAACTGCTGCATAATCAGCACATTCAGTAATGTTCCATAAACTGATTCAGGCAGCCTATTCCCCGTCGAATGGAGCGACAGTCGCGCGACCGTTGGGTCTCTCTCGCCTCCAAGAAGAGCCAGGTCGCCGTTGGGTCACCCACGCCTGCGGACATCGCCAGGTCGTCGTCGCACGGGGACATCGCCGACAGCGCGCCCCCGACAGGCCGTTTGTTCCTGATCTGATGGCCATTAAGAGCATCCACAGTGTGTGCCAAATAGCGTTGCCAAATAGCATATTTGGCTTTTATCAGTGGCTCCCTACGCTGTGAACGATGCCAAAACCAAAACATTTGGAGTCGGCGCATCTACTTGCTCCGACGCCAAAACTCAGTCCAGCGAATAAAAAATTGTTGTTTGCCTTCTCTCTCCAACTTTACGCATGCACCTCTACCCAGCTCAGCCTGAGTTACGGGGCCACTTGAATCAGTACTTGGCTATGGCTACGATGTGGACAAAGAACGAATTTAGCACCGTTGCCAAATGATGTCTACGTGGTCATTTTGGTTTTGGCCACACTGTGGATGCCAAGGAAAGTTTGCAGGTTTGCACTGAAAGACAGTTTGCACTGGATACTTCGCCAAAGTAAACCACAACCAGGGAAACAGGGGCCGCAGCTGTTTCTCAATCCTTTCCCGATCTTCTGCGCACACCCAGTTTGAAACTGAACCACAGAGACAAGGCCACCACGCGCAAGGAATCCTCGAGTGGTTTTGGCGTGTCTGTGGGCTCCGCACAAAACCGACTACTGATGCCGCTGCCGCTCGGACGCTGTTCCGCACCGAAACCGGCGGCCGCGTCCACGCCGCCCACTGCCCGGTCTCCACTCTCCAGCCAGCCCCGCTCCCCTTTTAATCGCTGCCTGTTCCACGGGCAGTGCCCAAAACCAGAGTCGAGAGCAAGAGAGAGGACCAGTGGTTGAATTTGCAGATGGAGAGAGGCGACGGAGGAGCGGGGATGGGGCCGCGAGGGGTGGTGCCGTCGTCGGCAATGCTGGGGATGGAGATGCACCACTCCCACCCGCCACAGCCGCAGATGCACGCCAACTCCGCGTTCCAGCAGCCGGAGCAGCAGCAGCAGCAGCCGGGGACGGTGGGTGCCCGTGGTCGCGGATGAAGTGGACGGATGGGATGGTGCGGCTGCTGATCACGGTGGTGTACAACGCCGGCGATGACGGAGAGGGTGTGTCTGCAGGAGGTAGGACGGCGGCGTCGCATGGGAAGGCGGGAGCATCGGCGGCGGCGCACGGGCATCAGGCGGCGGCGCAGCAGAAGAAGGGCAAGTGGAAGTCCGTGTCCCGGGCGATGATGGAGAACGGCTTCATGGTGTCGCCGCAGCAGTGCGAGGACAAGTTCAACGACCTCAACAAGCGCTACAAGCGCGTCGTCGACCTGCTCGGCCGCGGCAAGGCGTGCAAGGTGGTCGAGAACCCCGCGCTGCTCGATGGCATGGACGAGCTCATGCCCAAGGCCAAGGAAGAGGCGCGCAAGCTGCTCAGCTCCAAGCACCTCTTCTTCCGCGAGATGTGCACCTACCACAACCCCGGCGCCGCCGCGGCAGCCTCGCACAACACCGACGAGGGCGCGGCCTGCTTCCACCACCCGCGGCCGCCGTCACTGCCCTGCGCTGCTACCTCGTCTGCCGCCCGCCAGATGGCCGCTCCTTCCCCAGCAATGGTCCACTCCTCCACGCGCGCGGAGATGGAGGACGACGACGACAGCGACGACGACGTCCCTAGTAGCAACGAGGTTGAAGAGGAGGACGAGGACGACCTGGACGACGAGGAGGAGCAGACACCTGGACCAAGCACCGCGCCGGCCAGATTGACGACAGCAATCGCTTCCACCACCAACACAACAACGGGTACCACAAGCGTCGCCGTGGAGAGAGCAGCACGATGGCGGTGGGGGAAGACGAAGAAGAGGACGGGAACAAGCGCGCTCGCTGGAGGACGCGTGTGAGCGAGGAGGGGCCGTCTGCCGTGCAGCAGCTGCAGAGCGAGGTGGCCGCGGTGATGGCGGCCGGCGGCGACCCGCAGCAGGTGCGGCAGTGGATGCGGCGGCGCGCGGTGGAGCTGGAGGAGCAGCAGGTGGCGTACGAGTGCCGCGAGTACCAGCTGCAGCGGCAGCGCCTCAAGTGGGAGCGCTTTCGCGCGAACAAGGAGCGGGACATGGAGCGCGCGCGGCTGCGGAACGACCGCCTCCGCATCGACGGCCGGCGCATGCTGCTCTTGCTCCGGCAGAAAGACCTCGACTTGGACATCGCCGAGACCAACTACTCCTCCTCCGTCGATCACCACACGGGCGCGCAGACACCGCCGCTCCCCGCCTTCCACCAGCAGCTCGGCTCCAGCCCCTCTACCGCCGGCCACCCAAATTAGGAACACAGATGTTCCCATGCATACCTTCGCTTTCGCTTTCAATTCCTAGCGATCAGTACTTATTTTAACATTATGTCAGGAACTCATAGAAACATTATTTCACCTTTTGGGTGTGGGTGACTCGAAAAAGAACTTGTTAAATAGAGGACGCCTATCGTTTTTGTTCCGTATTGTCTTGTGCACGTTCGTTGATTTTGATCTGTTGTAGGAGTGCAGGCTGTATGCAGACGACGCTGCTACACAACGACGGATTTGTGTCCCATTTTGTATGAGAATCCTGATACTAGAACTGTGAGTACCGACTCTCTGCACCTCAAAACAGTCGCCGAGGCAATTCAGGGCATTGTAGGATTTTCAGATGGTAGGAATAAAAAAACAAAGGATTGAGATATGATGTACTTCAATTTTTACAGGATTTCAAAACACATGAATTTTGTACCGGGTGCATTTAGATGCTGCACAGGAAACAAACACATGAATTTGAGGAGAGATAGTAAAGAGATATAGAGTGAGTGCATTGGACTGTTAGATATTGATCTCCACCATTGGAGCCCAACGGCTCCAACGGATCCCGCGCCCTGATCAGGGGCGCCCGACCTTAATTGTCGGTGGGCCCCTGTCGCAGCGCTATATAAAGGGTGGGGGGCCGGCCTGCACAGATCACGAGGTTGACCGTGCGTAGCCAAACCCCCACCGACATTCCCCTTCCGATCTAGGGTTAGCGTGTAGCGACGGGAAGCACCACCGCCGCCACAGCGCAGCCACCACCACCGCCTCGGCCACCATGGCCTCGGCCTCGAACTCAACCTCCCATGGAAAGGGTACGCCCAAATCTCCTCTCTCTCTCTCTCTCTCTGTTCAACATACACGCACACACTGCACATGATCTACACGAGTAGTGGTTCTAGTGATTCTAACAATGGTATCAGAGCATTTTTTCTCACTGGATCTTGCTCGTGTGGAGAAGAATCGAAAGAAAGAAAAAGAAAATCCTCACCCGCAAAGGGAAAAGAAGCGCCGCCGATCCTCGGCCGCGCCCGTTCCTCTCGATCCAATCCGCATCGGCAAGCCGAGGGATTGGATGAAGAACACACCCCTCGTGGGGCAAAGAAAAGATCTCGAAAAGAAAAGAGGAAAAGAATCTCACCTCCTCGCGAGACGAAGAACCACCGCGGCCAAACCGTTCGATGGCGGCGCATCCACCCAAAGGAGGAGGCGCGACCGGCGAAGGGGATGGCGATGGTGAGAGAGGGAGGAGGAACGGGAGGAGCCGCCGTGGCCTTGTGCTGCGCGACCGCTTCTCTCCGTCGCCGAGAAAAGGGAGGAGGAAGGACGCACTAGGCGCGGCCGTCTTCGCCGGATGGCGCGGCCGTCTCCGGCGGCCGGTTTCGCGCATCGCGTCGCCGCCGTCTCCGTGCGGGAAAGGAGCAGAGCACGGGGAGAGAGAGCGAGTTTTTTTCTTTTTTTGCGGCTAGGGTTGGCCTCGAAGGGTTTTGTTCCAGCGAAAAGGTCGGTCGGCCGTCCGATCGAATGGACGGCCAGGATGCACCTTCTTCGAACCCAAGCCGCGAGACGGGCCAACGGGCCGAAAGAAGCAGGCCTCGGCCGAGACGGGCCCTTTTCCGCGTCCCTGCGTGCGGCAGTTAGCGCTGCACTGACGGGCCGTGGGCCGCGATTAAGTGCTGCGCTGCGCGACAGATAGCAAAAGGGCCATGGGCCGAAAGTTTTTTCGCACAGAATAGTTTTTTCTGTTATTTTTTTAACAGAAGCAAGTTTTAATTTATTTTGGTCCATTTTTTGGGCAAATTTAATTCTGTTTTTCCTATCCAAATTTATCCAACGAAAATTTTGTTTAGGAAAACAGAAGAAAGAAAAGTGAATACTTGTTAAAAGTATAAAAGTTTATGAATTTTATTCATTTATTTAAAGTTTCCGCTGCAAATAGTTAAAAGAAATTGCATAAAAGCAATAAAGTGAAAATTAAAAGCATGATTAAAATGATATTAATGCTGATTATGATTCTGCTATTATTTGACCAACGTTATTAATAGCATTATTATGATTTAAAGTGAGAATTGAAAGCATGATAAAGTGATTTTAATGATGATTATGATTTTGTTGTTAAATGACCAACGTTGTTAATAACATGATTATGATCTGTCTTAAAGGTGCATTTATTTCTTTTATTGCCCAACGGTAATATAGTTTTAATTGCACAAACGGTTGTATGTTTTAATTTATACCAACGTTGGATTATTACATGCAATTGTTTTTTGTTATCTTATATCCTTGTGGTTTCAGGAAGTTTTCACCTGATGAGTTGCCTCAAGGACGTTCCGACGCTCAGGGGTGACAACTACGCTGAGTGGTGGAAGAAAGTCGAGCTGGCTTTTGTCTGCGCTGAGGTCGACTGGGTTGTGAGTACTCCACAGCCAGTCAAGCCAGCAGAGCCAGTGAGAGCAACAGATGATGATGATTCTGCTTGGCAGAAAAAGCAGCTGGACTATGGTCCAGTAGAGATGGGTTACACCCTAGAGAACCAAAAGTGGGTGAACGCCAACAAAAAGTGCATGGCATTCATAAAGAACACAGTTGAGAACGCTATTGTGGGCTCAATTGAAGAGTGTACCTCTGTGGGAGAGTATCTCCAAAAGATAAAGAGCCAGTTTACTGGTTCTTCAAAGACATATGCTACCCAGCTGCTCAACAGCTGGTGACAGAAAAGTATCATGGAGGTTCACATGGCATAAGGGAGCACATTCTCAGAATGAGCAACATGGCTGCTAAGCTTAAGTCCATGGAGGCTGATCTGGAGCTCAAGCCTGCACTCATAGTTCACTTGGTGATGGCTTCACTGCCACCACAATTTGAAAATTTCATCATCAACTACAATGTGTCGCCTGAAAAATGGGACATTGAAAAGACCATTGCCATGCTGTCGCAAGAAGAGGAAAGGCTGAAGTCCCAGAATGGGGGCTCCTTGAACTTTGTGAAGGACAACAAGAACAGGAACTACAACGGTTCCCCTTCTAAGCCATATGGCAAAGGTCCTCACAGTATAAGCCACATGGCAAAGGTCCCAGCAGTTTCAGCAAGTGGACAAAGATACATGCCACCACTGCAAGAAGAAAGGGCATTTCAAGCAAGATTGCCCAGATTGGCTCAAGATGATAATGGCCAAGAAAGGTAAGACACAGTTTCTTTTGTAAATGAATCCCTGTATACACAGTTTTCAAAATCTACTTGGTGGATTGACTCAGGTGCAACTGTTCATGTTGCAAATTCTTTACAGGGATTCCATTCGACAAGGACTTGCAAAGAAGCGAAAGACACATTGAAGTCGCAAATGGAGTTCAAGCAGAAGTTGAAGCTGTTGGCGACGTCTCCTTGGAGCTAGCTGATGGTTTCAATATTATGCTTAGAGATGTTTTATTTGTTCCTTCGATTCACAGAAACTTAATAAGTGTATCGTGTTGGATAAAGACAGTTATGAATGTTATTTCGGTCATGGCAAGTGTGCCATATGGTTTAAAGATGCTTGTGTGGGTATTGCTTTACTTCATGATAAGCTTTATTTGTTATCCTTGCGTGAAAAAGTGCATTCTGTGAGTAATGTGAATGAACAAATTCCTTGTCGAACAAAGAACAAAAGAAAAGAAAGCGAACTCATGACTCTCGAAGTTATGGCACTGTCGATTAGGCCATATTTCGAGGGGAAGAATAGAAAGCCTCGTTAAAAATGATATTCTTCCTCCGTTAGAGTTCTCAGATATTGAACAATGCATAGATTGCATAAAAGGAAAATACGTAAAACAAATTAAAAAGGGTGCAAACCGAAGCACCGCGACACTAGAAATTATTCACACTGATATATGTGGACCATTTCCGGTGAAAAGTGTGGATGGTTATGACTCGTTCATAACGTTCACAGATGATTACTCCCGATATGGTTATATTTATCCAATTAAAGAAAGATCTGAAGCATTGGATAAATTTAAAATATTCAAAGCTGAAGTTGAAAATCAACATGATAAAAGAATTAAAATAGTCAGGTCCGACCGTGGGGGGGAGTACTACGGTCGGCACACTCCATATGGTCAAGTACCTGGACCTTTTGCAAGGTTTTTACAGGAAAATGGAATAGTCGCCCAGTATTCTATGCCGGGCGAACCACAGCAAAATGGAGTAGCTGAAAGGCGTAACCGTACTCTTATGGATATGGTGCGCAGTATGATGAGTTATTCCACACTGCCATTGGGATTATGGATGGAGGCGTTAAAAACCGCCATTCACATTCTCAACAGAGTACCAAGTAAGTCGGTGCCCAAAACACCGTACGAGTTGTGGACAGGGAAAGTTCCTTCTCTACGCCACTTAAAGTCTGGGGGAGCCCAGCTGAGGCAAAAGTTTTTAATCCACATTGCAAAGTTAGACCCCAAAACAGTAACTTGCCATTTCATTGGCTATCCTGATAGATCAAAAGGTTATCGTTTCTACTGTGCAGACAGATACACAAAGTTTGTAGAAACGAGACACGCGGTCTTCTTAGAGGACGAAATGATGAGGGGGAGCATGGTAGGCCGGAAAATTGATCTTGAGGAGAAGAGGGTGTGTGCACCTTTTCCGATGATCCATGAGCCATTTTTCGCCCTACCTGTTGTACCTGCACCGATAATCCCAGAGGTTGTGGTGCAAGCACCTGTTGTAACTCCACCCGTGACCACAACGAGGCAAGATTCGGAACCTGTCCGTCAGGAACCGACTCAACCCGTTGTTGAGCATGAAAGGGAGCGACGACAGCCACATTTAGAAGAAGAGTCGCACGTTGAGACACATGATGTGCCAGAGAATGAGACTCTTAGAAGGTCTAAAAGAGCTAGGAAATCAGCTATTTCTAGTGATTATAGAGTTTATAATACAGAAACAGTTCATATGGAAGAAGATCCCACTTCATATGAAGAAGCCATGAGAAGCGTTCACTCTTCGAAGTGGCTGGAAGCCATGGAAGACGAGATGAAATCGATGAGTTCTAACAATGTTTGGGATTTAGAGGAAATTCCTAAAGGAGCCAAAACAGTAGGCTGCAAATGGGTCTACAAAACAAAGTATGACTCCAATGGGAACGTAGAAAAGTATAAAGCGCGACTTGTGGCAAAAGGCTTTACGCAAAGAGAAGGGGTAGATTACAATGAGACATTTTCTCCGGTCTCATGTAAGGATTCTTTCAGAATCATCATGGCACTAGTTGCGCATTTTGATTTAGAGTTGCATCAAATGGATGTAAAGACGGCATTTCTAAATGGAGATTTAGAAGAAAATGTTTACATGAAACAACCCACGGTTTTTTCATGGAGGGGAAGGAACATATGGGATGCCGCCTAAAGAAATCCATTTATGGGTTAAAGCAAGCCTCTAGACAGTGGTATTTAAAGTTCAATAATACAATTAAAAGTTTTGGTTTTAAAGAGAATGTTGAGGACAACTGCATTTATGCAAAGTTTAAAAGTGGAAATATATTTTCCTAATTCTGTACGTGGATGATATCTTGCTTGCAAGCAATGATGTCAGTCTACTGCTAGAAACAAAGAAATACTTGTCCTCAAATTTTGATATGAAAGATCTTGGTGAAGCTTCATATGTTTTGGGCATAGAAATTCACCGGGATAGAAAGAATGGAGTGCTAGGACTATCACAAAAGGCATATTTAGAAAAGGTTCTAAAGAAATATAATATGCATAAAAGTAGCGCATCACCTGCTCCGATAGTCAAGGGCGATAGTTTTGGGAAATTTCAATGTCCCAAAAGTCAATATGAGATCGATCGAATGAAAGCAGTACCATATGCTTCGGCTGTTGGAAGCTTACAGTATGCACAAGTGTGCACTCGCCCTGACTTAGCTTTTATCACCGGGGTACTCGGTAGATATCAAGAAAATCCAGGCCATGAACACTGGAACATGGTAAAGAAAGCATTGCGTTATGTACAAGGCGCAAAAGACCTCATGCTAACATATAGAAGATCTGATTCCCTAGAACTAAGAGGGTATTCAGACGCAGATTTTGCGGGAGACAAAGATGATAGGAAGTCCACGTCAGGGTACGTGTTCACTCTCGCAGGAGGGGCTATTTCGTGGAAAAGCTCCAAACAGTCATTAGTTGCTGCATCCACGATGTATGCAGAGTTTATAGCATGTTATGAGGCCACGGGACAGGCGATATGGTTAAAGAAATTTATACCCGACTTGAAAGTGGTAGATTGTATTGACAAACCACTAAAGATGTACTGTGACAACCAGCCCGCAGTATTCTATGCTCACAACAACAAGTCGAGTAATGCAACAAAGGCAATAGATATAAAGTATTATGTTGTGAAAGATAAGATCCAGGATCAAACTATAAGTCTCGAGCATATAAGGACAAAGGAAATGCTTGCGGATCCGCTAACGAAAGGCTTACCACCCGATGTGTTCCAGAAACACATAGCCGGCATGGGATTAATGGAAAGCCTATGATCACTGGATCACAGAGGCCCAAAAGTAATAGTTTATTGTTTCAAAACTGAAAAGTATATGGTGGCTGTCTGATTCTATCGGCAATTGAGCTGTGACGATGAAACATGCTCTATGTACTAATCGGTGATGAAACGAGTAAAGTAAAAGATAAAAAAGTTAAAAGTAAAAGTTGAGATCAAGGGGGAGAATTTAGATATTGATCTCCACCATTGGAGCCAACGGCTCCAACGGATCCCTGTGATCGCGCCCTGATCGGGGGCGCCCGACCTTAATTGTCGGTGGGCCCCTGTCGTAGCGCTATATAAAGGGTGGGGGGCCGGCCTGCACAGATCACGAGGTTGACCGTGCGTAGCCAAACCCCCACCGACATTCCCCTTCCGATCTAGGGTTAGCGTGTAGCGACGGGAAGCACCACCGCCGCCACAGCGCAGCCACCACCACCGCCTCGGCCACCATGGCCTCGGCCTCGAACTCAACCTCCCATGGAGAAGGTACGCCCAAATCTCCTCTCTCTCTGTTCAACATACACACACACGCTGCACATGATGATCTACACGAGTAGTGGTTCTAGTGATTCTAACATGGACTTCTAAAAAAAGAGATTTGAGCTCATGTTTGAAATTCCTATAAAAATGAGGGGCTTAGGAATGGATTCTTTAGGATATTTGATAGGCTCATTGCTATATAATCTGGAGATATTCAACAGTAAAAATTCAAATGCACTGAATCCTCCAACTTTTTTATGAAATTTATTCAATCCAAGGAAGTCCTCACTGTTCTTGAGTTTCTGACATGCCTCGGCTAAAACCTTGAGATCAAACATCACCTAGGCCATTCATGTTTGTCAACCGAGAAGTTACCTCAGGTGCTACCACCGCCAATATGTAGTGAAAAACACAAAACTAACCCTTTCTTCAACATAAAATGAACATATTCGAAACTATTTCACGACCTGGTCATTATTCGTAGTGTTTGCACCAGTCACATCATGCCACATAACACGACGTATTAGTTAAGCGCGCTATTTCACCATGTTCAACGCTCATTGTTTTTACACGGCGCCCTGGTTTTTGGGCGTTGTACTTACTAGCATGGCGCTATGGGCACGATGCCCAGCCTAGGGCGCCATGCATAAACAATGGGGTCATGGCTTGGTCAATAGCGTGGTATGACGCACTTGACCAAGGTCCAAATCGTCGTGCTATATGGTACGTGCGGGCACGTGGACATCATGAAAACATGGCATAGCATGGATTTTTTTTCAAAATTTTCTGCTGAACTTTATAAAAAGGGTCCATTTAGCAGATGTATGAGCAGTGCTTCTCCCAAAAGGACCAAGAAGAAGAGAGAGTGGACGGAGGAAGTACTCCTCGGACAGTAAATAGTAGAACAAAGCAGAGTTATTTTTTCACAAAGCAACAAACCTATTGTTCAGCTAATCAAACGTAACATAGGCCATACCGTAATATGTACCGCTAGAATCAAGATATTGCATGAAATATAGAAATAATACCTCGCAAAAGGCAAACTATTTGGTCTCCGATTTGATGGATCATTGTTATTAATGTGTCATGATAGTTAGATCTTTCTAAATTTACCAAACAATACCACACCGGTTAGATCTGCATATCCTTGTAGGTTTACTTAAGCAAATAATAGGCCGTTAAATACTATATAAAAAATCACATATGTAAACCCTTTAGATCTTAGTAATCCTATCTAAACATATAAGTTCCATTTTATTGTCATAGTTGTACCCAACAGATAGTAACAAGATACATCCACTGCAATAGGATAAATTACAACTTAGATATCATCGCTAAATCTCCATCACTGTAACTAAATATATCTTCATAGTTTACATAATCATATCAAACGGGCTACTACCTCAAAAGTTCCCTCTAGTGAATGGTCATGGGCTAGTGACACATGTCACTAGTGCCTATTACGAGCGACGAACCGGACGCATGTAACTAGTGGCCCGTCACTAGTGATGTTCACATCATTGACGAGCTGTACCAATAACGGGCCAGCGGGAAACCCCATCACCGTTGATGTCCTCATGAGTAATAAGTCTGGTGAAAAAGTATGTCAATCAGAACTAGCCAGTTCAATTTGCTTGTCGTCGATATCCCATGCATGATCCAAGGTGTCCTACGTCGAGGATAGATCGTGGGGTTAAGACAGACTTAGTGCAGGATGAGATTACGCACGGATTTACCCAACTTCAGGTTTCACGGTGGTGGCAGAACTCTATGTGTTGCGATAACTCACTATAAGCAAAGTGCGTACAAGGTTACAATGGTGTGAGAGGCTAGCCCTAATGGTTCCCGTAGGCCAGCTTATTATATATGTGGCCAGACCTAGGGCTTACAAGTTAAGGCTAAGCGATTAAGACACAAAATCCTAAACTGATCTGGTTTGGGCCGTGTCTTGTACTCGAAGGCGGTAAGATCATGGGCCACCGTCTTGGACATTTCTTAGCTGACACGTCTTCTGTCTTGCGCTTCAGCCTGCTGGGCCGCCCGACAAAGCTGCCACTTGTGGGGCACCTGGCAGGCTGGCTTAAGTACACTCCATGGGAATATCTATTAGGTATATACACAACATTGATCAAAGCCCAACTTTTTACCCCCATTCTTTCTAGTATATGAAACTCCATTCCATTGTGACCGATGATGTAAACCCTCCTATCATCTCACTCCGTGCCGACAAAACCACCCTTATCTTTCGGTCTCACCCTCCTACACCACCTCCCGGCGCTTTTCCATCCCCACCAATTCCTGACCGTTAGTCTCATTTCTCTTTTTCCTTATCCCAATGTGGATCCACATGATCTGAGGATTAAATGACCACCCTACGCTCAGTTTTGTGGCAAGGAAGTCACTCACGCAATCCGATGACGTTGGCATCTATCTCCGGCTGGGTCCACGAAAATGTTATAGGTTACAAAGTAGGCCCCACAAGTTGGCAGCGGAGAAGGAGATAATTACGGGTTGCCAGATTATGGGCACGGGGGCTGACCGGGAGTGGGCGTCGTTTGGCCTCCCTTCTTAGTAGTACCCCTCACCCTCTTATTTCTCTACACGTGTATATGCCCATCATATTCTCAACTTTTTCACGAGGTAGCATGCAAACAATTTTTTTTATTCGTCATCTAAGTTTGGCATTCGGAGTATCTCTTGATCCAATTATCTCCTTTTGCTAATTTGGAACCACCCTGTAATGGTGGAAACTCGGATGAGACTTGTTTTTATGGATGGGCATAGAACATGATTTTTTTTACCGATTATATTAACCAATTGCTCCATCCATACCGAATTTAGTGAAATGGAGAGATAATTAAGTTACTACAAATTTGTGTACGCATGACCGTTAGCAGTTACTCACTTCGTTACTAAATATAACTAGCTGAATGCCCGTGCGTTGCTACGGTTGTTTTAAAGTTGTTTTCTTGCTGCACATAGAATGATAGAAACATAATACGTATGTAGGAAAGATATAGCGAAACTATTGTACTTTTGTATCTGTGTGAAGCAACAACCCAACAATTATGTCTTGTTGAAGATTCTACTTTCTTGTATCTTAGAGACGGCTTCAAGTACCAGATTTGATATGCATCGTCCTCTGATGTACAAGCTCAGTCTACCGTTGTTAGGCCTAGGAGTCGGTATGTTCTTCGCGTCAGCCATGTCACTCTCGATTGTGTCGTCGTCCATCAGAATATCAATTCAAACACAGCTGGCCCCAGCGATGTCTGAACGAATCCACCTTTGTATGTTGGTACGGTAGTCCCGTAAAAGTAGAAATACTTATCACAAGGCATTCAGTTTTACAAATACAGCTAAATTGACTGTGTTTTCTATCCTTACAATTAACTTTTTTTTAGAGAATCATAGCAACCATATTTTTTCAGTCCTTTCTCGTTGTTGTGCCTAAGATATTGCCATATCCCAAACCCTTCTCAGTTTCGACTTAATAAGTCTCTCTCTGATTTTTTACTTTCGCATTTGATTTTCTCTGCCAAAATGAGTGTATTAATAAATTCCAGTACATCCAAAGTCCCAAATTAGTAATTAGAAACTACATAAAGTTTAACTATATCTCATCTATAAAAAAAATTCAGTTATAACCGGGTAATGTAAAAAAGAAATTTGTTAAAAAGAAATTGGACTGGATGTAAAAAAATGTTCTTTTTGTTCGGATAATGAAACCGTTGAGCATTTGTTTATTTCCTGCCCCTTTGTGAAAGATATTTGGATACTTATTCACTTCACTTTTAATATTACCCCACCCACTAGTGTTGCTAATATGTTTGGACATTGGCTTGATGGGGTGGACAAACATTCTAAAGCACGTATTCGAATTGGTGTATGTGCTTTCCATTGGGCTGTATGGAACACCCGAAATGATGTTGTGTTTAACAAGATTAGAGTTGCTCATTTTTTGCAGGTTGTCCACCGCGCTATCTACTTGATTCATCTTTGGTCCTACCTACTCACGCCACAGCAACGCACCCTTATGGATGCTGGCTATGCCCGTTTTATGGCGGTCGTCCAAGCTATTGCTGCCAGTATGGGTGGCAACACACTAGAAGACTTTAACATGTGTAGTTCTTGTTTTTTAGCTCTCTTTCGATGGTTGATTCATGTGGCCACTTTGGCTGATCCTTGAGTTGTAATAGCGTTACTTGCTACTTGGCTACTTGCTATGTTTTTTAATAAAAGAAAAGGTTGTGTGCATCATCACGATGCAGAGGCTGGGCTTTTGCTCCCTTTTCTAAAAAGTTATAGCCGGGTATGGTAAAATGTCAGGTTTCTTGGACATGCCGCTTCCTTATAATTGGAATTAGAAACCAAAGCGCAAAACAGAACCAAAAACATAGAGACATGAACCCAAAAGGTTGTTTTACTCCCCGATGGTGCAGTCTAGCTCAAGGACGTTGCAACAAAAACTTGTATTTTCTTTCTCTCGATGACCACAATGCATCAAGGGGCTCCCTTGATCCTCACCATATGGTTTCTCTCTTCAATCTTCATGCTTCAAAGATTAAAGATCAAACCTATTGATTATGTCACTGCGTCTGCTTGCTAGTAGCCTGGTACACCCACTTATCAAACTTCAGCATGATATGTATCGGGTGTTGTCCTTGTACTACTAATAATCTTGCACGTGCAATGCACGTGTATTTTGCGTTATATTCCCACTCGAATATATATTTGTATTCCCGCATGCAAAACATGTCGTACTACGATAAAAAAATAGGGATAAGAATCAATCTTTCTTTCCTCTATGCTCAACGATTGATGAAATAAATTCACCCTACAACCCGAAAGGATCGCATGGCCACCTAGAGGGGGGTGGGGGGTGAATAGGTGCTACTCCAAATTTTAATTCTTTTTCGATTAAGGCTTGACACAAAGGTAAATTATCTAGATATGCAACTACGGTGAATTTACCTATATGACAAGTTAACCCTAAACAAGATAAGATACAAATAATAACTAAAGAGTAAGGAGTAACCGAACGGGAAGCACGCGGAGACAATGATGTATTCCCGAGTTCCTCCTTTTTAGGGGCGTACGTCTCGTTGGAGGGGTGTGAGTTTCAAACTCAAGCGCCACAAATGACCTCACCCTATTCTCCGATGAACCTCGCCCAAAAGCTCGGTTCACCTTCCACTATCGGAATCCTTCAAGGCGGAATCCGGAGCCCTTACAACACACTTGAGGCACAACCCACAAAAGGACTGGGAGCTCCCAAGCACCACGAATCTGCTACACAAAAGTAGCAAGAAAGTAAGTACAACAAGATGCCTAGGTTTTCCTAGTGGAAACCCTAGGCTTAAATCCCTCAAGTGAATGAGGGGGAAATGAAGAACGCTTCGGTGAACATGTAGATCTCGGCCTTCTCCTTCAATCCTCCAAAGATCAAAGAGTTTGGGTGGAGGGATTGGGAGATCTAGTAGTTTTGAGCTTGCAACAATGGTGGTCTTGCTTGGTTTGGTCGAGCTAGCTGGCTGGAGGTAGGTGGAAGGGTATTTATAACCCTTCACAAAATTTAGCCGTTGCCCTTGTTGTCACACCAGAGACTCCGGTCTAAGTGACCGGAGACTCCGACCTACACCGGAGACTCCGGCAACCTTCCGGCAAGTCTCCGGACTGAGGGCAGGAGTTGTCACCACTTGTTGCAACTTCTTGATAGACCGGAGTCTTTTCTCCGGGACCGGAAACTTGGGTCCCCTGAGTCCAGAGACTCCGGCCGGAGTGAAGACTCTGGCCACTCTCCGGTAAGACTCCGGACCGAGCACAGGAGCTGCCACCACTTGACGCAACTCGAGACAAAACCCCTGAGTAGGGAGACTCCGGACCAGACACACCGGAGACTCCGGCCTGGGAGTTTCCACAGCAGCTTTTTCTCTTTCTTTTCTCTTAGGCGATTTGATGCACATGTAGATTTATCTATTTAAATCCTGCATCACTTAGCAACTAATTAGAGTGTCGCTAGTGTTGTTGCCTAACTCACAAAACAACAAGGGATATATAAAATGTTCTTTCAATCTCCCCCTTTTTGGTGTTAGATGACAATACTAGGATTTTCAATAAAGTTCCAACAACAATGAACATGTTTCCAAAGACAACATGAGATGCTCCCCCTAAATGTGTGCATGTAAGTAGTTTGCATTGGAATACAAATGCACAACATATATGTTTTAGAGCAACTCCACAATATAAAGATAAAACATGATAAATTTGTATTTGTAAGACATAACAAGGTACACGTTGAGATTATGGGATATAAATCATACCTTGTGCATAAGAGTGTAGAGATAATATCAATGCACATAGAAGGTAGTTTCAACCATAGATAAATCCGAAATCCATATGTCTTACACCATAATTAAACAACATAGTCTCACACGAATATGTAAAGCAAATAAGTTCAAAACATAAGATAAATGGAC
Organism: Poa pratensis; assembly: GCA_947311845.1. NCBI lineage: Eukaryota > Viridiplantae > Streptophyta > Magnoliopsida > Poales > Poaceae > Poa > Poa pratensis. Next base: position 2,951,533 of record CAMZMU010000108.1, on the reverse strand, counting down.
ACAAGCTCCAAAGAAATGATAAAATAGCATGCTTGTGTCCGACCCATGCAAATCCCACGGTGATAACCTAATAGCACTACTTCTCCCCCTTTGGCATCGAAACGCCAAAAAGGGAAAAGAGCGATGCTATGCAAACCCAAGAAGATCACTCGTCTCCTTCCGCATCACCATCCTCACCATCCTCATCATCATCCTCATCGGATTCGTCTTCTTCATCACTTTCAACCATAGGAGCCTTGTCGGTGTTGCGAGAAGAAGAAGGCATAGAGGACACATCTTCAAAATCAGCCCAAGGGAACATATACGTGTTACATTTGTTGTAGGGGATGGTCGTCTCATCACTTGAGGAAGGGGGGTCTCCTTGCTTGTGAGGAGGAGGAGGGTTGGGGCCTAGCTTCTCCAACTTGGAAAAGATCTTGCATTGGTTATCAAGAATAATCTTTCTTTCTTCATAAGCCTCATGATTTTCCTTATGAATAGCAATTTGCATGCAAAGCATGGTCCTCTTCCACCATGAGAGCTTCTTCACTTGAATGTTCACCACTTCCTTACCCTTACCCCGTGAGGGGGGATCGGCATTTTTACTCCTCCTAGTAGTTGGGGCCTCAAGCTCTTCTTCTTCATCACTAGATGATTGGAATGGAACACGAGAGGTGGAAGGCTTGTGCTTGTTGAGTTGTTGAAGGGTTCCTTTGGGGTATTTGGTGAAGCTTGTGGTGTTTAGATTAGACACCTTGTCTAAAATGAGCTTCATCACATAAGGTGCATACACGGGATTTTTCTTCTCACACATAACCCAATGGATCTCGCACTTGATAAAGTCCATGACATCAATCTCCATTCCTTGGCAATCTACACCCAATTGTTGAACTTGATACGCATGATAGAGAAGGTTGACAAGTCTTCCACGAATAGCATCCACATTTCCGGCTTGAGGAGCAAGGCTAAAACGAACCATGCGGAGGAATATGTTGAAAGTGGGGTAGAGGTTGCAATTTGAGCCCACATCCTTCTTCTCGGAGAAAAGAGGGGCCAAGCGAGGCTTGTCATAGTGCACTCCTTCATGATGCATCCTTCTTCCAACCGAAGACGTGGCACCACGGAAAGGAAACCCCAAGAGCTCACCAAACCTCACAAAGGTGGATTCATATTTAGTTGTGCTGGTCATCCAAGTCATGGTGACATCCTCATCATGTCCAAGCACAAGAGTAGCAAAGAATTGGTGGACTAGCTCAATGTCGTAGTCTTGTTGAGTAAAAGATATGAGCCTCTCAAGTCCAAGCTTCCTAGCAATCCACACGGCCTCTTGAAAATAGGTCTTCTTGTTCAAGAATTCAAGACTAATCACTTTGTGCTCACACACTGCATTGGCCTTGGAGAGGTTGGCATGGATTTCTTTGAAGATGAGCTCTTGTTCTTTCCTCCGAAAACGAGGATCCTCGGATGTTCTCACCATAGTGTAGAAGGGCTGCTCCCTCATGATGCGAAACTCACTCTTGTTCAAGTCTTTCACGGAAGTTATATTGTCATAACGTGCCTTTTGAGCCAATTCCCACTCCAAACGCTGAGCATCTTCCCTCTGTCTAGCAGTAGCTGATTTCTTGTTCTGAGCAATGACACCTCGCTGAACACGGCGACCCGTTTCTTCATCATATTCAGGATAGTCCCTAGAAGAAGGACAGCCTTTTCTTGAAACCTTGTGAGGATTGGATGAGGATGCCTTGGACCTCTGAACACCTATGAATAAATGAGTAGGAGGGAAGCATGGAGGTAAGCATACATGTCCAGGAAACCAACAAAGGAGTCCAAAATTTCTGGGCACCAAAGGCTGATCTAGACCGGAGTCTCCGGTCTCAGGGGGCGGAGTCTCCGGCCACACCGGAGTCTCCGGTCTGTGTAGGCCGGAGTCTCTGGCCCTGGGAGTGGAAACTCATATCTAGGTCAACATTTGATGTCCAGCCATTGAAGACTACTTCTAAGATGTACATTGCCATCTACAAGATTCTACACCAAGAAAAACTAAGGAAACTACTCTCCAAAACACATCTAGGATGAAACCCTAGAGAGAGAGAGAGAGAGAGAGGTACCCTTTTCCTTCATGATGCAGTCCAAACGGAGGAGAGGAAGATCCCCTACGTTGGAGAGGTGGAGGAGACCGGAGGCACGGCGGATTCCGGTGGCGGGACGGCCGGAGCAGCACCTTGGAGCAGCGGCAGCGGCTGGGTGAAGGTTTGGAATCGGGGGTGTGAGAGGAGTTATGAAATAACCCCTCACCCCGATTCCCTTTTGGAACCCAGCGAAACTGCCGAGATCGGATTCTCCGTCCTAAACACACCGGAGTCTCCCGCCTGGCCGGAAACTCTGTGTTTAGGGCGGTAACTCTTGTCAGACCGGAGTCTCCGGTGTGTCGCACCGGAGTCTCCGGCCCCTGCGACTCCAAAAATGCCAGTTTTTAGTGTGGGACAAGTATGTTGCAAGAGGAGCATGGTTTTAGACAAGATAGGCTTAGGTTTAGACAGAAAGTCACTGGAAATGGTACTTCACACTCAAACTTTGTAAGAAGTAAAAGAAACACTAAAAACCAATATTTGAGTGTGTTTTCCATAAAGAGAAACAACGGATAGGCAATAAAATCCAAATAAGTTCCAATAAGATCAACTTTTCACAAAGAAGAGGGCGGTGGCCTAGGCCACCATGTATGAGTGTATGTGGCGTGATACCGCGAAGATATATCTTGGGCTCTTAAGCTCACAATTCATAGAACGAATATAGAGAAGCAAATGAGTTCTTAATGTCGGCATAATGGGGGGAGGGATAGTCCAATGTATTAGGACCACACTCCCCCTATGTCCATGCCCACACCTAAACCAAATAGATAGTTAAGATAAAAGTGTGTATGCAAGATAGTCAAGTCAAGCTCCTTGAATCCACGATATTTAGCTCATTCCTCAAAAAAGTGAATCTTGCTTCATCAAGTGGCTTCGTGAATATATCAGCAAGGTTGTCTTTTATGGGAATATAGCCAATCTCAATATCTCCTCGGGCAACATGATCTCGAATAAAATTATGACGAATCTCAATATGCTTCGTTCTTGAATGTTGCACCGGGTTGTGGGCAATCTTGATCGTACTTTCATTGTCATACAAAAGAGGCATTTTGTCACAATTGACACCGTATTCCTTTAAAGTTTGCCTCATCCATAACAATTGAGTCCAAGCACTAGCGGCCGCCACATACTCGGCTTCGGCGGTGGAAAGAGATATACAATTTTGCTTCTTAGAAGACCAACTCACCAAGGACCTACCAAGGAATTGGCATGCCCTGGAGGTTGATTTCCTATCATCAAGACAACCGGCCCAATCCGAGTCCGTGTACGCACAAAGAGAGAAAGTTGAGCCCTTTGGATACCACAAACCAAACCTTGGGGTATAAACCAAATATCAAAGGATTCTCTTGACCGCCACCAAGTGGCTTTCTTTAGGAGCGGCTTGATACCTTGCACACACCCCTATTGGCTCATTGGGTTCGTTGGCAATGTTCTCATCAACTTGTTAAGGGTATTTTTCTTGTTCTTGGTTAGGTTCCTCATTTGCTCCCGGGGATGGCGCATGAAGATCTTGTGATGAAGGAGGTTCCACATGAGTAGAGCTTGTTTCTCCTTGACTTCTATCTTGATGAAGCTCAATAGGGCGGAAGAATCCAACGCCCATCTTCTTTATGGAGTCTTGTGGTTCTTCATTATCTACATCACAAACATGAAATTGCGCCACTTGGGAGCCATCATTTTCTTCAAACTCCACACTACAAGACTCAACGATAACCCGTGAGAGTACATCGAAGATTCTATAAGTGTGGGATTTGAGATCGTAACCAACAAATATACCCTCAAGGGCTTTAGATTGAAACTTGGTTAAACGAACTCCCTTTCTCAAATAGAAACGCTTACAACCAAACACCCGGAAATAGCCAACATTGGGTTTGTTGCCGGTGAGGATTTCATGAGGAGTCTTGTTCAACCTTGAGCGAAAGTAGAGCCGGTTAGATGAATAACACGCAGTGGAGATGGCTTCGGCCCAAAAAGAGAGTGGAGATTTAAACTCCGCCAACATGGACATAGCCATATCCATAAGAGTCTGGTTCTTCCTTTCGGCTACACCATTTTATTGAGAGGTATATGCAGCGGAATATTGATGACAAATTCCCTCTTCACTAAGAAACTCATCCAAGGTGTAGTTCTTGAACTCGGAGCCATTGTCACTTCTAATGGCCAATATGGGAAGGTTGTGTTGACGTTGAACTTCATTGGTGAAGTCGATGATGGTTTGTTGGGTTTCACTCTTGAACTTGAAAAAATAAACCCATGTGTATCTTGAGTAGTCATCAACAATCACCAAACAATACTTCTTCCCCCCAAGGCTAGCTTCGGGAACGGCACCAAAGAGATCCACATGAAGGAGTTCCAATATCCTCTTTGATGAGATAAAAGTCTCGATTGGGTGGGAAGAATCATGCATCTTTCCTTCAATACAAGCCCTACAAACATGATCTTTGGCAAAGGAAACATTGTCTTTTAGTCCAAGAATGTGACCACCCTTGTGAAGACTTTGCAAAGTTCTCATATTGACATGGGACAAGCGGCAATGCCACAACCACCCCACGTTGGCCCTTCCGAATAAGCACATCGCTTGAGTGGCGGTAGACCCCGAAAAGTCCACCACGAACAACTCTTGTTCGACATACCCAACGAAAGCAACCTTTAGTGTCTTGCTCCACAAGAGTATCACCATATCAATAGTAAAATGTATATCAAATTTCATCTTATTAAGAGCACGAACGGACATTAAATTATAACCAAGGGACTCAACAAGCATGACATTCACAAGGGTGATATTCGGTGCGACTACCACCTTGCCGAGTCCCGATACCTTAGGTTTTGACTTATCTCCATATGTGACAGTTCCATGATTTATACTTGTTCTCAACTCCGTCATAATCTCCTTGCTTCCGGTCATATGACTTGTGCATCCACTATCAATCACCCATTTTGACCCACCGGAAGCATAGTCCTACAAGAAATCATTGCTTGGTTTTAGGTACCCATTTTGCAATGGGTCCTCGTTTGTTAGCAACAAGGGTCTTAGGAACCCAAATAGAATAAGCAATGAAACCATCATAGGGACCAACATATTTTGCATAAACATCCCCATAATAATCAACATAAAGAATATAGTTGGGGTTAGCATGTCCCGCAAAGTCACTACGAGGAGTGTTGCCCCTTATGGCATCACCACTCGCAATGGTAATCTTCTTTGCTTGTGCGGGCTTTGCCTTCTTCTTGTTCGTCTTCTTCTTCTTGGCAACATAATCAAGGCCCTCTTTTCCTATGTGTGGCTTTTGCGTTTGCAAAAGCTCATAAAGAGGTTTCTCACCTTGAGGGCTAGAGGCCTTGGCAAGTTCATTCTTCAACCTTGCATTTTCCTCAATTACATTTGCATGATCACAAGAAGGAGTAGAGGAACTAGGTACATCAATTTTAGTAAGTCAAATTTGAAGTTGTTCAAAAGACTTGCACTCTCTAAGGCCTTGTGAGTCTTAGTGAGCTTCTCTAGCTCCTCGGTTAGTCTATTATGACCAACACCAAATTCGACCTTTTCTTTCTTGAAAACTTTGTATTTAGCAATAGCATGGTCACGTTCTTTAATGATTTTAGAAAGAATATCATTTTGAGATTCATCAATATTATCAAGCTTCTCTTCAAGAGAAACTCGAAGCTCATACTCTTCCTCAAGAGCAACAGTGAGGGAAGCAATCTGATTAGCATTTTCTCTTTCAAGTCTCCCCTTTTCCTCAAGGAGATCTTGTGCCATGCCATATTGACTCATAAGAATCTCAAATTGAATCTTGCATTCACCTTGCAAGTTAGTCAACAAGAATTTCAAAGCAACATTTTCTTCCTTTACTCTAAGACTCATAAGATCATGTATTTCATTCATAGTCTTAGAAGGAGAAAAAGATGATACCTCGGGGCCCTTGGCCATGAGACATGTAGCGGATTGGATGGGGACATTCTCATTGGGGGATTCAAATAGAGAAGAGGGTGTCGATGAAGTAATGGCTACGGCGGCCACTCAACTTGTGGTTGTTTCTTCTTCACTCTCATCCCCGGATGTATATTCTTCTCTTGTCACCAACACAATCTTTGAAAGTGGCTTCTTGTTGGAGATGGACTTCTTGAAGTAAGGCTTCTTGCTAGAAGACCTTGAAGCCTCCTTGAGAATAAGTCTTCCACCATGTTCTTCACGGTTCTCATAAGGACACTCGGCAACGTTGTGATATCTATCTTGACAATTGAAGCAAGTCTTCATCTTTGGGTTGCCCTCCTTGTAACCACTTGATTTAAACTTTTGCTCCTCTTCATGCTCTTGGTCTTCATCTTGTTCCACCACCTTGGCCTTCAAAGCAAGTGAGGAACCTTGGTGCATTCCAATAGCCCAGGCATGAGAGTCTTGAGCAATTTGGGCTTGAACTTTGTAAGATTGTATCTTTTGCATGACTTCATTTGAGGTCAAATCGGCGTAGTTGTGTCTTCCTTGGAGACTCTTCAAGTCGGCCGCTTCAAACGGCATGAGGGCATTCATATACTTCCTCTTGATATAGGCATCATTCACATGTATAGCACCAAGGTCTCTATATGCGTTAGCGAGAGCCTTGAGCCTTTGATACATATCCTCATGAGTTTCTCCATCTTGCATGAAGAAACCTTCAATTTGATTGCTCATAGGTTCTTATCTATTTCTCCTCATGCTATCATTTCCAACGAACACCTCCGTAAGACAATCCCAAGCTTCTTTGGCGTTGGTGCAATGTTGAATGTGGTGCATATCCTTATCTCCCATGGCAACACAGATCAAATCAAGAGCGGTGGCATTTAGTTGACAATCAACTCGTTCTCGCCTTGTCAAGTTGGATTCATCCATGGCCTTGTATCCATCTACAATGATCCTCCAAAGCTCAATGCAGGCACTGTTCACATGAGATCTCATTGAAGCTTGTCAATTAGTAAACGAGGATGCACTTAGACTAGGTGCAACTCCTCTTAGGTGCATAGGAGGATGAGGGATAGGTAGGTCGGGAGAGTACGGAAAAGGAACCCTACCATACTCTCCCGTCCCATTAGTTGGTTTAATTGGGGTGTTAGTTTTAGAGTTGACACCCCCCCTTACTCCCATCATCCTCTTCCTCCGAGGGTTTCTCTAGAGGAGTCTCCGGAGTAGTAGGAGATGAGACACCCTTAGCCTCCATGAGTTGCGCTAACATTTTGCGCAACCCTTCCATTTGAGTTTCCATAGAGGTCTTCATGGAATTGAAGTCCTCCATGGAAACCGAAGTGGAAGCGATGGGGGTCTTGGGAATCTCGTTCGCATTCTCGTCAATGGCCATACTTCCCTTAGGCGGTAAAGCCCGAATATAGACCCGAGGCTCTGATACCAATTGAAAGGATCGTATGGCCACCTAGAGGGGGGGGGGGTGAATAGGTGCTACTCCAAATTTTAATTTTTTCCGATTATGGCTTGACACAAAGGTAAATTCTCTAGATATGCAACTACGGTGAATTTACCTATATGACAAGTTAACCCTTAACAAGATAAGATACAAGTAATAACTAAAGAGTAAGGAGTAACCGAATGGGAAGCACGCGGAGACAAGGATGTATTCCCGAGTTCCTCCTTTTTAGGGGAGTACGTCTCACTGGAGGGGTGTGAGTTTCAAACTCAAGTGCCACAAATGGCTTCACCCTATTCTCCGATGAACCTCGCCCAAAAGCTCGGTTCACCTTCCACTATCAGAATCCTTCAAGGCAGAATCCAGAGCCCTTACAACACACTTGAGTCACAACCCACAAAAGGATTGGGAGCTCCCAAGCACCACGAATCTGCTACATAAAAGAGCAAGCAAGTAAGTATAACAAGATGCCTAGGTTTTCCTAGTGGAAACCCTAGGCTTAAATCTCTCAAGTGAATGAGGGGGAAATGAAGAACGCTTCGGTGAACATGTAGGTCTCGGCCTTCTCCTTCAATCCTCCAAAGATCAAAGAGTTTGGGTGGAGGGATTGGGAGATCTAGTAGTTTTGAGCTTGCAACAATGGTGTTCTTGCTTGGTCTGGTCGAGCTAGCTGGCTGGAGATAGGTGGAGGGGTATTTATACCCCTTCACAAAATGTAGCCGTTGCCCTTGTCGTCACACCGGAGACTCCAGTCTAAGTGTCCGGAGACTCCGACCTACACCGGAGACTCCAGCAACCTTTCGGCAACTCTCCGGACTAAGGGCAGGAGCTGTCACCACTTGTTGCAACTTCTTGATAGACCGGCGTCTTTTCTCCGGGACCGGAAACTTGGGTCCCCTGAGTCCGGAGACTCCGGCCGGAGTGAAGACTCCGGCCACTCTCCGGTAAGACTCCGGACCGAGCACAGGAGCTGCCACCACTTGACGCAACTCGAGACAAAACCCCTGAGTCCGGAGACTCCGGTCCAGACACACCGGAGACTCCGGCCTGGGAGTTTCCACAGCAGCTTCTTCTCTTTCTTTTCTCTTAGGCGATTCGATGCACATGTAGATTTATCTATTTAAATCCTACATCACTTAGCAACTAATTAGAGTGTCGCTAGTGTTGTTGCCTAACACACAAAACAACAAGGGATATATAAAATGTTCTTTCTAAGTCTCACCATGGGCTATAAACATGACTAATAATATTCATAACTAATTACACGGAAATATGAAAACCCAAAATATAAGTGTTGCAGGTTTCATATTTCCTTGTAATTAGTTATGATTTTTTTGGTATTTTTTTTCATAACTAATTACACAGAAATATGAAAACTGCAACACTTATATTTTGGGTTTAATATTATCCTCATCCAAAAAATGAAAAACAACCAGTCTGAAGTAGATTAACAAAAAAAGATGTCATAGTCAGATCCAAAATACAAACATTTTGATACGGTTTACACAAGTTTAGACATAATATAAAAAAATTGGACATGTATCTTATAAATATATTGCTATACATTGCATCGAATTTGAGTTCAAGAGGCTCAAAATCATGGTTTGGATTGAGACATGCAAGCATCCTTCCATATCAACGCGACAACAGGTACTATGACACATCCAAGTATTACTCAGTTACTCACTTGTGTAGGTCTCCACCAGCCAGCCTCGCAATAAAGTGTGTCATTATATATTCCCCATCAAGATGTGGGGCAGCTATTAAACTTGACAAACCAAATAAGATGAACTCTTTTGGTGCAAAAAATCATGCACGTTCACAAGGAAAACTTTGAACATCTTTTTTTAGATACTCCCTCCGTCCTAGTTTGTAGGGCATAATTTGCAAATTTCTTTGACCAAGGAGATATCTAATTGGGGCTATAAAATTGCATGCATTGGTGGGAGAGGCAACTAGCCAATTATTGTGAGAGAATTAAATACAATTGTGCCTTAGAGGGGGAAGGTTTTGGGACAAATTGTTTTTGAGATTATGCCTTATAAACTAGGACGGAGGAAGTACAAGGCCATAAGGCCCGACGTTAAATTAATAACGCCAGAACGGCGACAGAGTACATGGTGCTGAAACCAGCTTACATCAAAGCACTGCACACACACAAAGAAAGACAAGGCTACCGACGAGATTACAGGTGAACTACCAAAGGCGGGCAACGCCGAAGAGGGAGAGCAAGCAGGGCGGGCCGAGGTGTCGGGCCAGAGCACACCGGGCACGGGCACACCAACACACACGGCACACCGCCGAGACCAAAACACCATCCACGGAGCACCACCAATAGGATCATCACCGCCACTATTCGCAAGCGAGAAGACAGGCTCAATCAGCAAGGCCCTGCGCAAGAAACACCGAGGTGCAAAACAAGGAACAAGCTTTGCCCAAGGGAGCTCGACGAAGAATCGCCACCGCACCTCCGGAAAGCAACCCGCTGTGAACTCCAAGGCGATGACTTCAAGAAGCACACGACGCCAGAACGCCGCCATCGCCCGATCCGAGGATCTTGGATTTTCATCCGGAGCGTAGAAGGGCTGAGAGAAGCCGCTACGATGCCTTCAAGAAGGGAACGACGTCCGTGGACGCCGCCGCATCCTGAGAAGACCTCGGGCAAGGGTTTCCCCCCGATAAACTCTCCCCGCCCTCTACACGGGGCACCAAATGTCACCAAGCGACAACCCGGCCACCGTCACCGCAAGCCGCACGCCAGCCACCGCGCCACCCCTGTGGCCGAGGTCACTGACCAGCACCTGAGTCCCTGGCTCGCCCGCCAACCAAAGGACTCCCACCGTCCAGGGCCGCCGCCCCGACATCCGAGCTCTGCACACCGCTGTAGAGAGGCACGGAAAGGAGGGAGAACTCCACGGTACCAGATCTTGCACGAAGGCAGAAGAGCTCGAGAGAGAGGGCACGGGACCCCTGCCCCGTCCCAGTCTCGAGGCGGCCAGAACCATGGCCGCACAACCCTAGCTTCGCTTGGAGAACTCCACGCAGAACCTACAGCCCGCAGAAACCACCACCGCGCCGGCGGCAACAGACCGAGACCGAGCAACATCATCACCGAAGAAGAGACCTTGGCCGCCCGCCTGGCCCAGATCGGGCCCGAGGTGCCGCCGCATCACCTTCCCGTGCCGGCAACTCCGGGCGCCGCCACCACCTCTAGAGCCGCCGCCGAGCCGCCAAGAACGCCGCCACTCCTCCCCAGCTCCTCCCAGCCACGCACGTCGCCGAGACCTCCACCTCCAGCGCTGCCCGGTTGACTCCCCATCTCCGCGCGAAGAGAGGTCGTCGGGGCGCGCCCACAGCACCCGCCACCTTTGTCGGCCGGGGCGGCCGAAACCGCCGGCGCCGGTGGCGGCAGCGGCTAGGGAGATGCGGCGGAGGATGTGCTTTTTTTTCTAGGGTTGGGGCTCTCCGGAGTTGCTCACGCGAGCAGCCCGGGAGAGAGAGTTGCGATTAATTCGCTGTTCACTTTGAACTTCTCTACAGAGAGATACTTCAGGCATTAGATTACAGAACACTTTTGTTACCGGATTCAAACACGGAGCATGGCATAATATTACAGCTAAGTTTTGTCTTGTGAACATGTAAATATAGAGCTAGAAAATTACATTTGAACACTATGTTAACAGGAATGATTGTGGTGCGGATGAGCACCGTAAACAAAATGACTTGTAGTCTTCCTGAGAAAGATTCTCTAACCAAGATGCTTATTCACCACAAGTTCAGTTCAAGAACAGATAACAGCAGCCCCAAGTAATTTAAGTAAGTATCTAATGTCACCATTCCCAAATTCTCAATTCATAAACTGGTAATCTTTGGTACCATACAAGGACCTAGCCACCTGTCATAGAAATCCTGCATCTCTTCTATGAATAAATATTTGAACATATTTGTAATCTTTAGTACTATTTTTGTAAAAAAAATTAGACACTACATTAACTCTTTATCCAAAGAGTTAAATTATATCATAGAAGTACAGGAAAGAATTACCATATAATCGAAAAATTATTCTTACAACAGAAAGGAAAACCACTGCTGTATGTGAAGTTAGCTTATTCGAATATAGATAGCAATTCATATGTGCAAGCAAAGATATATGCAGGTGTGCAAGTAGTTGCATCTTAGACTATCGATGCAAGTAAGTTTATTTTCTGTGCTAATGAAATGCACTACTGTCAATCCCTTACCTCTGTGAGTTGGGAGAGAACGGGAAGTTACCTTAGCACAGAAAAGAGCACCGCACAATCCTTAAAGAGAAACAACCAGAACTGATTGAAAAAGAAGTATTCTCGTCATACACAACGATACAGACAAAGGAGATTTTTAAAAGCTGAAGTAGAGCAAAGTTATTGAGATCTCAGCTTCTAGAAGATAGAAGAATCATACTGGAAGTGTTGTGTTAACCTCACAGGGAGAAGGGATGGCTTCCCTGATGCCACGCGGACGGACGATGAAGGACGCTGAGGAAAGGCCATGGTGGCGTTGTTCGGGATAACTGAGGAGTGGCGACGGTGGTCTGAGTGGATCAACGCGGGAGGACGTGCAGCGAACGGCGACTTGGAGTTCGAGCAGGGGACGGACGGACGGCGGCGTCAATGCGTGGCCGCGGACCAGCCGGCGTGTGCGCGCAGGCCGGCGGATCCCATTGGTGACGAACCGCCGTGACAAGGGGCAGCAGTTGAAGGGACGGGACGGCCGCTGGCGTTGATGGAGGGCGCGACCGGCGGGGATGAGGGCGTGACGGCGGGGATGGAGGGCGGCGGCGGCGATGTATTGTTCCGGCGTGGTAGGAAGATGCGTTATGTGTTGTTAGCGAAGATTTTTTTTACCTGATTACGTTCCGTGGTCAGTCCGTGGTCAGGTTCCCAAATAACCATCGGATCAATTGTTGTGCCGCTGAGATGATTTAGATCACCCCTCTCTGTGACCTTTTATATTAGTGGTGATGTAACACCCGCAAAGGAGTGACGTTTAACAGCTAAGGTTGTCTCCACTCAGCCTTGTGATTCTATACACTTCACATGAGAAACTTGTTTTGTCATACTCTCTTCAATAGAACGCTGCCATTTAAATAGTTAATTACGTGCAAGTAAGGTACAATTCTATCTTTCAAGATGGCATATCATACTAACATGAATTTTGATATGGTTTTGGCATGTTAGAGTTAGATTTTAACTCCCAATGAAGTACTTTTAATTCCACTTGTCACAAAACACATGCATAAAGAGAACACACAGAGCTTTGTTGCATCAACAAACCTTCCCATTAATATATTAGCCTACGAATATTGTTGAATTTTACACATGCCTCATCAACGTCGCAGCAATTTAAAGTAAGTGGTTGACGTGGAGTGGCCACGGCAAGTCTCAGGGTCGAGTACCCCAGGTTGATTGAGAGGGAGAAAGATGGAAGTGATGATAGTTACCACGGCTGACAAGCAAGGCGATTTACCCAGGTTCAGGCTCCCGGAGGATAATACCCTACTTCCTGCTTGTCTGAGATTGATTATTGGAGGTGTTACAATGGCGATCCCGGCAAGATATCGATCTCGCTAGGGCTTTGGTGGTGGAGTAATTGCGTAACCTAGATCGGTGTCCCTTCCAGCCTTTATATAGGAGGCTGGGTCTCGGGTGATTGCTATCGATTAGGTTTCACAGGTAAGGTAGGTTCTACCGACATAAGGTTCGCCTGTCTTGGGGCGCACTCTGTCTTCTCTGGCCCCCTTCATGGGCCTTGAGCGTCGTCTCCTAGTAGGCCGCCAGTTGGGCCCCAGTCCTTGCGTGCACCAGGTATCTTCATGGTGGGGCACCCGATAGGTAGGCCCACGTCAATAGCCCCCGAGTGCTTGGTCGAGTCGAAGAATCGGGTAAGGACTCATCTCCGGGTGCACGTCGTGTTCTGCTTGCTGCGAAGTGTTTGTTTTGAGTCGGTAGTGCATCGACCTTTGTTTATGTTATGTTTTGCTGTCCAGTTGACAGGTCCAAGGGATGATGACATAGCAGGCCTGGCTCACTCGACGGATCGGGACCAGTTAAATGCACTCGGGCAAAAACCTAGCCAGACTTCTTCAAGCTCGAGTCCCCGGACATGAGCCTGGAAAGAGCTGGTCAGTTTCGACTCAGGCCGCGTAGGTCTTACAGAGGTCGAACCGCAGTATGATAGATTGAATACCCAACGCGTCCGTCGGGATTTTCTTCATGCCTGCTGGCACGGAAATTACAGGGTGAGCGCAGCAGGCGCGGGCCATGGCTGGCTCGACTGATCGGCGGGTCTTATCTTTGCACCTGTGGGTGCAGCATCCGAGGATCATATGCGGCGGACGCATCTCGGGTACAGAATGTTTTGCGACTATTGTATTCGTGGGCCTTGCATAGAGCTGAGTAGCTTTGGTCGATAAAAACTCGACTGTTTGCTTTGGGACTCGACTGCCTCATGATCTTGTGTTTATCGGGGCGCGACAGCGCTCCCGATGGGAGTAGCGAGATTAAGCTGATTTGCTTGCAATCGAGGTTAATCTCAATTAACCTGCATCGTCACAGTCGAGCAAATTTTTTGATACGCTCCCAATGGGAGTGAATGTAGAATGATTTGGGGACTCGACAAATAAAGGAGTCCCTTCAGCCTGTTGGCCTACTGTGTGATGCTCTGGCGAATATATGCCATAGTCGAATGATACAAGGGTCCGTCAAGGGGACTCGATAGCCTGCCGGCTTTGGTGTGGTAGATATCACGAGCTGGACTCGAGTGATTCTTCAACCTGTGAGGCTGACGTCATGCATGACGATCTTTGTTTGCATGCTGCCGCTGATGGGATGTGCCAGCGTGGTCCCAGTGTCAGTGTTGACCAGAAGCGGTGCCGCTTCAGTTTTATTTTGACCACACGGCGCGAAATTTTCGGGACGTGATGATAGCTTCCTTGTTTCCCGTGAGTAGTGGGCGGCGTGGCCTGCGACGTTTGCGTTCCGCGGTTGCCACGTGCAGGGTTGGATATAAGTCATTGATGCCGATGCCGTGTGTACGGCTCAGATTTGATGGCGCCGCTGTATATTTATTTCACCGCGACGGGGGAGATGGATTTCTAATCCCATTCTTGCCGCTGCTTCACTTTGCATCATCTTCCACCTCGCTCCTTTCCTCCATTGCCGTTCTGCCCAAGCTTTGTTCACACATCCTCCGCTAGCCAAGAATCATGAAGAAGGCGGCCGCGAAGAAGGTGAGCGCTGCGGCGAGCTCCGCCGCCACCAGCGTTGCGGCGACGAAGACCAAGAGGGGGAACACGGAGGCGAGTGCCACCGCTGTCGATGCCGCGGATGTGGATGCGTTGAAGAAGATCCCCGGTGACTGGGTCAAGTCGACCATCAGGGAGCATCACCTGGATGAATTCCGGGCAGATGGATTGCTGCCGTCGGTGGACCAGCTGGCCACGCGCGCACCCGGAAAAGAGGTATTCCCACAACCTCGGTCCGGCGAGCGTGTGTGCTTTGCCGATTTCCTGTCTCGGGGGTTCTCCTTCCCCCTTCATGATTTTGTGCGCATGTTGTTGTACGCGTACGGAGTGCAAATGCACGATCTGACCCCGAATGGCGTTCTCCACATCGCGTGCTTCATCGTCCTTTGCGAGTGCTTCTTGGGAGTGCACCCGCATTGGGCTTTGTGGAAGACCATCTTCAACGTCAAGAGGAATGCGGGTGCCAGCGGCACCTATCCACTTGGTGGCTTCGACATCCAGGTTCGCGGCGACACCACCTACTTCGCGCTGAAGCAGGTCGAGTCCGCCCAAGGCTAGCGGAAGAGGTGGTTCTACGTCCGCATTGACCAGGAGGGCTTCCCGGACTTTGTGGCTGACAAGCCTCTGAGGAAGACGAACGCCTGGACACACATGCTGTCGAACGCCGACAAGGTGGAAGTGGCGCCCTTATTGAAGAGAATCTCTGAGCTGTTGAAGATGGCACCCAAAAAGGTGACTGGCGTCCACCTTATCGGCACGTTTGTGAGGATGCGCGTGCAGCCGATACGCCTTCGGGACCACCCAATGTGGGAGTTCCGCGGCACGGATGACTCCTCCCGCCTGATGAAGGAGGAGTGGTCGAAGAAGGAGGTCGACACGAAAGTGCGGTCCGTGACTAGCATCAAAATTGTGGACCCGTGCGACGTCGACTGCCCCGTTGCTCCGTATGGGGTTGAGAACCCACTGCCTGAGGTAATATCTGACTTGCTTCTTTTCTGACATTTCTTCTATGTTACTGTTGTGTTGCTCAGCTTGTGCTTGATTTGCAGGGTCACCCGACTTTTTCTTGTCTTCCGCCTTTACCCGAAGGTGGGGTGACTTTCGAGGTTGAATTTCCTGATGTCGAACCGATTGACGAGGATGACTCCATTCCCTCTGCGAGCACCTCACTTGATGAGGAGGCAGAGGAGACGAAGCAGGATGATGACGATGAGCAGCCGTGCAAGCGTCGCCGGCAGGACAAGGCGAAATCTGTTTCAGCGGGCTCGCCGTCCAAGAGGGTGGCGCTGGAAGATGATGGCGATTTGGGTTCCTCGTCGCCCAGCGTGAAGGACCCGATGGAAGTTGTTCCGCTGAACACGGCGCCTCCCGCTGGCGACGCGACCGAGTTTGGTGGGATATTCGACTTAGACTCCTTCGCCAGCGATGAAGACGAGGAAACAAGGTGAGCACCTTTACAATTGCTAAGCGTATCGGTCCTCCCATTTGCACAGTTGTTTGAGTTGAACACTCTGTGCGCAGTGCTGGTCATGGCACAGGTGTGTCTCCTCTGCCCGCCCCTGAACAGACATCGGCTCCGAGCGGTGCGGAGTCACAGCTGTCCCCTCTGGAGGTTACTCCTCCGGCGATTGCGGCGACCACTACGGAGGTTGTGAAGCCTTCGGGTCCATCTGTTCTAGAAGCATTCGCTCCGTCTTCTTCAAACGCTGCGCTGCTGCATGATCATGTAAGTATCTTCTGGCTTTCTGAGTTATCGGGTGCGCGATAGCGCTCCCGATGGGAGTAGTCCCCGAGGCTATGTGCACCTAGTATAGTTGTGCATAGGCTCAATATTCATGAGTTTTCCTACGTTTTGCAGCCCTTCTATCGCAACCTCATGGAGTCGGGTGCGGCCTATGTCCAAATGGAGCAAGAGAGGGACCGCCTTCGCGTTGCTCTAGAGCAGTCTGAGCGAAAGTGACTCTGTTGTTTTCTTGCTTTCACTAACGCCTAGGGTCCGTCTGAATCATAGTACTTCCTGCAGGTGACCAAAAGGCTGCTGCGTCTCGGGTGCAAGAGCTGGAGAACGACCTCAAGGCTCAAAGTACTGATGCTGAGAAGAAGCTGAAGGAATCCAAGAGCCGTGATGATGCCATCCTTCAGTCCGAGAAAGTGCAGGTTGAGTGCCTACTAGGTCTTGCCCATGTCATGGGAGGTAATGCCTCCTTCTCATGTGTTGTTTGCTTGAAGTTTGTTCTCCCAATTCATTCGAATTGGTACTTAAATTTGTTGGATGCGCAAATGCTTTTGGCGTGGCCCCACCTACGGAGGCGACGGACGGCGATGTCCCGCTAGACCGTGCCGTCAGCGCATTCGACACCATGTGTGCTTATGCCAAGGATGCGCTTGCCAAGTGGACTGGCGCTCTTGCTGCGGTGCACAAGAACGTCTTTCCACGGGGCACGCCACCCGCCAGTGTTGATGGTCTGGTCGCAGTACTTGGCCCGGAGTCTTCTACCATGGCGAACTTCACTCGCACCCAAATGGTACGCGGCTCGGAGCTTACATTCAAGCTATTGCTGGGTCATGGTGTTGCGGGTGACTTCAAGAAGGTCGTAGCTGACTTCCCGCAGAAACATGATGGAAGAACGGTGTCGTTGAGCTCGGTGAAGGAAGAAGCGACGCGACTGGCGGAGAACATGGTGGCCATGAAGGAGCGGCGTGCTACTGAAGTTGTTGCCCGCGCTGTTAGGTCTAGGTCGGAGTCGATGTCGTAGGCCGTAGTATTGATCTCCCACCTTTTTATTTTGCTTGTAATGAACTGGTGGTACTTGGTGATCAACATGGGTCTGCTTTTGCAATCTGTATATGCTTGACTGCTCTGTCGGGGTTTAGCCCCCGAGTGTGCTGCTTTGTTGACTCTTTGTATTCAGGGGTCTCATGTTGTTTGACATTTGCTTTTAGGCAGCCTGAAGCGTCTGGTGCATCTGGCGCTTCTCTTTCCGTGAGTGCGCGGCCTCAGCCTGCTGCCTGGATCAGAAATGATGAGGTCGACATGTCATATATGAAGACGCGAATTGTGAAGCTGAAGCAGGAGCTGAATGATGCACGAGGTGAACTGGACGCGCTGAGGGCGAGGCCCGCTCCCTCCTCCGAGCGGGAGAATTACTTGATTGGCGAGCTGGACCTGATTAATCGACAGCTAGAATGTCAGTGCGCCTGACAAAACCTCCAACTGTGAGTTACTTTTTCTTTGACTGCTTCTTATTTTTGTTTCCTTGCATTGCCTTGCAGGTGTGAACCCAGACTGGAGAGCGAGAAAACTCGCGTAGAGGAACGCCTGGATGGGGCCGTTACCGGCACGGCTTCCGGCTCCCAGTGCTTCTGGTCTGATAGATCGAAGGCTCGAGTGCTTGCTGTCTTGCTGGATCACGCCTGGCGGGCCGGCCTGCTGCTGGAGTCGTGCAGGGTTACTCTAGCTCGGGTGCATCGGGCTATGTTCCCGCATAATGAGCAACCTCAGGGTATACCCGCCCTGCTGACGAGATTCCGCGAAGGCAAGGCGATCAAGAATTTTCTGCACGCTCAACTTGTTGGCGGAGCCAACGTTGCCTTTGCTTATGTGCGACTCCACCGCCCGAACCTTAATTTGGAGAGGATTGTCGATGGCCTGCCTGGGGAGGACCATTATGTGGATACTCTTGCACCTGCGAGGTAGGTTATCGAACAAGTCCAGAGGCAGACGGAGCGCCTTGTAGGCCCGCTGGACGTGCCCAAAAGTGAGCCTGTAGATTAAGAGGCGAAATGTGTATGCTCGTTGAGCTATGCTGTACATGAATAATGTGTATCCATGGGGGGCAGCCCCTGAGTGTAAAGCTGTGATCTGTTTTGTCGGAGACAATGGTTGTTTGACCGCAGGACGCAGCCCCCGTGTCGTCGGGTGCGATTCATACGCTTCGAGTAATGTGACCTATGTGGCGCAGCCCCCGAGTGTTCGGGTGCGGCCAAGGTTTTGTTTGTTTCTGAAGTGAACCTGTGCGGCACAGCCCCCGAATGTTCGAGTGCGGCCTAGGTCTTTTTTGTTTTTGAAGTGAACCTGTGTGGTGTAGCCCCCGAGCGTTCGAGTGCAGCCTAGGTCTTTTTTGTTTTTGAAGTGAATCTGTGCGGCGCAGCCCCCGAGTGTTCGAGTGCGGCCTAGGTTTTTTTTGCTTGTTTTGACTCTGTAAAAAGTAGAGGAAGAATGTTGTCACATCCCAAATTTGGAAACTAAGAAAAACTTAGTTTCACAAGACCCAAATTTCAGAACCAACAAAAACTTTTTGAATTACTTCACTAATGATTGTGTTTCCTTCCCATTGCTGCGTTTGACTTGGTGTGACTTGTTGTTTAAGTGGGGAGACTAGTAAATATTAAACTGAGAACTCAACCAGGATAAAAATATATTTAAACTTGGGTGATCATGTCATGACAAGATGTAACAATCCATATACTTTTCTAATCTTAGTTTGGTCAAATTCCATTTCAGTATACTTGGTTTAGCAACCACCAAAGTACCCACTCTTGAGAAAGTAAAAGTATTTCCAAAACTATGTGTTCCCAAAAATAGGGAGATCTATACGCTATCTCCTATCTATCTTTTAACCTTGATATTTTGCATCTGTATGCAACTCCCATTTTATAAACTTTGATTATCACTTCATTTTAAAAGGAACACAAGTGGGAAATATATTACCCCACATATTTTGTCTTGCTCAAAAGCCTTTTCAAAAATACAAAGGTGGAGTTGAGATAGTTTTAAACATCATCTTGTCATAATTAAGTGTGATCATTTTTATAAGATAGTATTGTTAATTATGTAAATGGTGGTGTGATCAATTCTTGTAGTTTGAATTGTGTGGACTTGGAAGTGATGTTGATCTTGTTGTGATTAATTGTTTGTTGGACTTATGGTTGTATTGATTGTTAATTCTTGTTTTATTGTATGCTTGGGTGAATATTTACACCAATGTACTTGACTGTTAAGTTGAAAACCCACTGATCACAAATTTGGAATGTGACTTGAAAATAAAACAAGACCTCTATGATTACTCACACCCTCAAAATAAAATCTGGATTAAAAGAAATGATCTTATTTAAATTCCCTCTCTACCTATTTCTATATTTTGTTATAACAATTATTTTATCTTATAAAATCCAAGAATGAGATGATAACCATCTCATTATCATATCACTCTCTCCTCAAAATATCTAATCTCCAATTACAAAGATAATTGAATTTGTCAAATTGGTTTTATCCAAAAACAACATATTTAAACCCTATGAACAAAAGTTGTTCAAAACATTTTATTTTAATACCCCAATTTTTGTGGAGCTTCTACATGTTATGGGGAGGCTACCTGATTTTCTCATAATTTTCTAAAATGTTTTAGTGCCCCAAATAAATCCCTAAAGGCTACTGGTTCTAAAAGGAATTAAAAGAAAAGGAAGAATGAAAAGTCCAAGGGGGTTTTCAGAAAAGCATCATCGTCTTCCTGTAGCGACGTGCACCGACCTCGCCGACCGCTCGCCATGTTCCCCGCGCAGCTCGCGCGTAGCACCACGCCGGGGCCCCCCTGCTCTCCTCTCCCCTGCGACAAGGATAAGAAGAGCATCGCACTCCTCTGCCCCCCTCACCCCTCTGTCGCCCTTCCTCTCTCTCTCTCTCTTTTTCCCCACCATGGCCGAGCCCGAGCTCGCCATTGACGCACGCATCGCCATCGTCTGAGACCTCCCCGAGCAAATCGAAGACCGCCATCTGCACCGCCTCGTCGTCCTCTGCATCCCCGTCCAAGGAATCGACGCGTGAAGCTGCGGATCAAGCAGGCCATCCTCATCCCCTTCTGCTCCGGCCGCCACCTTGCCGAGAAGCTCACGGGCTGCACATACCACCTTTCTTTGCCATTTTTGCACCCCGTGATCCCCTTCTTCTGCTCTAGCTAATGGACATCATCCCTTCTCTTAGGAACCCCGGAGTCGCCGACGCCGTCCTCGCCTGCTCCCTGCCCGAAGCTCTAGCTCGTCCCTGCGTGTCAACGAGGAAGAAGGAAGCCTGTACCTCTTCGTTTCGCTCATGGGCCGCTGGTTGGGCCGTGATCTGCGCCGCACGGCCAGATTTGGGCCAGATCTGGCCCATCCCTTTTATTTTCCAGTAGATCTATTTCTTATTTAGTTTCCTGTGATTTTTGCAGTATAGCTTTAAATCTTTTGTGGTAGATCTGTGGTAGATAATTGAGTGATTTAAATTTTGTAGTGTTATCATATGTTTTCTTAAACATCCAGAACTGGCTGTTTGCAAAAATATAATTTTAAATGAGGTCTGGATTAAATCTTGTAAAAAGTATCTTTTTCATTAAATATTTAATATCTAGAGTTTTATAACTCCAAAATTTGCAAACTAAAATTCTATGGAAAGCCTGAAGTGATACCTTTCTAGATCTGTTGGTCTTATATGCAAATGAAGTCTAAAACAAAAGTTCTATTCTTTTTAATAAAACCACCAGTGGTACTTTGGTGATTTTTGTAGGTTTTTGTGAGATGATTTTTAGAGTAAATCCAATTGGCTTGTCTTCTATATGTGTATGAGAACATATCCCTAGCTTGGTTTGAATTTAGGAGTCACTGATTGACTGTGGTGCTAATTATAAGGTTTAGGCCTTTTCTGCCTATTTTTATTAGGACTTTATTAATTGTTGTGTTATAACTTTATTGTTATAAATATGTTTCCTAGCATGTGTAGAGTGGTAATCCACTGTTGTGACATGTTTCCTTATTCTACTAGCATGTTAGGAGAGCTATTTGTGAGTCATGTGTTTGTTAGGGTTTTATTCCCTATATAGCTTTTCTCCTAGCACTTAGGAGTTTGTTAAGCTTGTTTATTTTGATGTGAGAATATTGTGTGTGATTAATATGTAGGCCTTGCTGGTTAATGATTGTTGTGGTACTGTTGCTTGCATGTTATTATTGTTTGGCAGGTTATAATATGTTAGTACTGTTAGTGGTATTTGTTAGACATGTTGGTGTTAGTAATATGTTTGCATTGCTTGATAAACTTGATGGTCTTTGAGTTGAGTACTAGCTTAACTATCTTGTTAGTGTATCCACCTTAGCTTGGTGAGATATTTTGAATTACAAAGATTAATTGGTGGCTTAACTTTTGTCTGAAGTATTTCCTGATTAGGAAACATGGTTGTTAATTACCTCTAATTGAGGATGCCTTTGTGCCCTTTTGTTTTGGCATGTGTATGGTGTTATACTCCTGCTAGTATAATGTCTTTATAATTTTGTCAGAGTAAATGGGCTTGTTAAGTAAATTGTTTTGTAAGCATAGAGTTAAACATATGGTTATGTGTTGTTTTGCTTGATTGGGTAATTACTTGATAGCATCTAGCTAAGTGTGGTGATTGTTGTTTAGTGTTTTTTTAGTTTAACTTGTATCTTTATTTATGATTGTTGTAGCTTTAGTAAATAAATTGTGCTAGGCTTGTTATTAAGGCAGTTTTCCTTGAAGTATTCTTAGAGTAGATTTTAGTTTGTTGCTTGATTAAACTAGTGCTATGTTGTGGTTTGATTACTTGTTTGTATACCACTTGTGGTTTGGTTTGCTTATTGTGTGTTGTTTTATTTTCATGTTCGCGACGCTAGATATAACCGCTATCGAAGTGATATTTGGAGAGGATTTATTGAAGAGGAATCAGAGTTTATTTCTTGATCAGTGAGGAGAAGTCCAGGGACATTATGCTGGAATCAGGCAAGCTACTTCACTGAGCTTGCATTTATATACATCTATTTTGTCACATGAGTTATTCAAAAAGTACCAATGATTTTGAAAACCTTTTTACAAGTATATGAAAACTATTTCGCCACCTATGTAGGAATATAAGATAGTTATATCAAATTATAGGATGGGAAAAAATAAATATTGTTTATTCAAAACTCCTTTGAAAATACTTGTGTGGTTATGGAATGCCGAGATGTCGGTGTTGAAATGGAGAAGTGGAGAATGGTGATGTTTATGAAAAATGCACAGTGTGTCCTAGTACTATGACGACCAATCTTACCCTGTGCGACCACATTTACCCACATATGGGAAATGACGTTGTCATATAATTTGCTCATATTAGTATGGGAGACCTCATCGACGGAGACGACTCCGTTATGCGTGGAGGGATGGTTTGAGGACTTACCCTTGACCCGAGTCCTCGCACAGTGTGGTGAAGGAAGGTCCTTCCACATGTGGGGGATTGAAGACGGCCCCCATACTGTCATCGGGCAAAACTATGAGTCCTCACACTTAGATTCCGACGGGCTGGGTTAAGTGTTGATGGAAGTGTCATATGGGCAGGATCCTATACTAGCATGAGCAAAGGACAGGCTATGATCGGTGACTCAACTTCGCATACACCTTGTATGGCGGGACGTGGCTGACACGATGAGTTGCCGGATGGATGTGGGAAAAGCGTGCTACCTCTGCAGAGTGTAAAACTATTCGAATAGCCGAGTCCTCGGATATGGACAGTTGGGAGGCTGTCCTCTGACCATGTGCAAGTCTTGGAAAGATTTGAGATTTAAAAAGAAAATGAAGTGGAGGATGTTTTATGCAACTATGCCAACAGGCCGGCATGAGGTTGTTGGGATTGAATGACCATGAAGGGTTATGGTCGAAAAAGGAGGAGTTTTGGAAAAATAAACCAAATGGTGATTTTTCGGGAAAATGTTTATAAAAGAGACTTCTTACCTTTTTCAACAAGGATGTATTTTCAGGAAAAAGTTTTAAAAGAGACTTCTTACACAGAGAGATTTATGGGAAAAAGTTCTAAAGCCTTCTTTCCTTTTCCAAATAAAGTTATCGGAATTTCAAACAAAGGTTTATTAAACAAAAGTTTATCCTTCTCTCTTTCAACAAGGATGTAGAGTTTTCAAAGCAAAGAAAGTTTTTATTTAAGCAATAAAAAGAGTAATGCATGCTCATTTCGGGGGTAGTTTGCGAGTACAATCAAATGTACTCATATTGGTTTCGTCCCTGGCTATTGTCTTAGCCAGATTTTGAAGAGGAACATTTTGAAGAAGAAGATTTCAACGACGTCAATGCGAACTAGGGCGCTTCCCAGTCAACTGCCTGTAGGGTTGGCAAATGACTTGGGCTCCACGTCGTTTTGGTGATTTCCGCTGCAAATACCTGATGAAGTTATAGCTTCAATCAAGTAAGTAGTTTCATTCGGTATTTATGGATGTTCTTTTGATACCAGTTTGATTGTGCTCAGCGACAGACTGATCATGGGATCGCTGATGTTGTAGGCACAAGGGTATTTCGGACAGCTAGTCCGGGGTCCCCACAAATGTTTTGTATTCCAACCATTGTTTATTAAGCTAGCAAGCCGCCTCATTAAAAACCTTCCAGTCCCCTTAGGTACCCTGGTAAGGAAAAGAGTGCGTGTGAAACCTGCTGCTTGTAAGCGTTTAAGCACAATTACATGGATGTGTATGCTATGCGTAGAAACGGCGCAGGTGCGCAACGTTCCACGGGTTGTGGGAGAGTTCTCCCGTTTTCGCGTGCTTGAGGCGGTATGCGCCGGCGTCGATGGCTTCCGTGATGATGAAGGGTCCCTCCCATGGGGAGGCAAGCTTGAGTCGCAGTACTAGGTCGCCTGGGACGAAGGATCTTTCTGCGCAGTAGACGGCCATGGTAGTTGCAGAGACTTTGTTGGTATACTGCAGTGTGGGAGAGTGCGATGTCCCGTGCCTCATCCAGTACATCGACGCCATCTTTGAGTGCTTCGTCCGCATCTGACTCGTCGTAGGCGACGACGTGAGGTGCGTCGAATCGTAGATCATATGGCATGACTGCTTCGCATCGTAGACCATGAAGAATGGAGTGTATTGTGTTGATCTGTTTGGGGTGGTTCGCAGACTCCATAGAACAGAGGGTAACTCTTCCACCCAGGCACCCGCGGCATGCTTGAGTGGCACCAGGAGTCGTTTCTTGAGGCCGCTACAGACTAGGCCATTTGCTTTCTCGACTTGTCCATTGGACTGGGGATGTGCAACGGAGGCGTAATTGAGTTTGATGCCCTGGTCCGTGCAGAAATCCTTGAATTCATCGGCTGTGAAGTTTGTGCCGTTGTCGATGATGATGCTATTGGGGATCCCGAACCTAAAGATGATGGACCTGATGAAGTTGATGGCGGTTGTGGCAGTCGAGCTCGTTATGGGTACAGCTTCGATCCACTTTGTGAACTTGTCGACTGCCACCAGGAGATGTGTGTGTCCAACCCGGGATGATTTCCTCAATGGGCCCACCATGTCGAGCCCCCACTGGGCGAAGGGCTAGGCGAGTGGTATCGTCTTCAGCTCTGATGCAGGTGCGTGCGGCTTGGTGGCGAACTTCTGGCAGCCCAGGCACTTCCTGACTATGTCTTCGGCCTCTTGCATCGCCGTAGGCCAGTAGAATCCGGCTCGAAAGACTTTGGCAACCAAGGCCCGGCTGCTAGCGTGATGTCCACAGGTACCCGCATGGATTTCGAGTAGTATTGCTTTGCCATCTTCTGAGTCTATGCATCGCTGCAGGATCCCGGATATGCTGCATTTGTACAACTCTCCATTGATGATCGTGAAGGCTTTGGAGCGACGTGTGATGCACCTTGCTTCTGTTGTGTCCGCCGGCAATTCTTGATTCAGCATGTATGCGAGGAAGGGGTTCGTCCACGTTGGCTCGACGAGGAGGACTTCTATGTGATGACCTTCTGTGTCAGGTACTGCGGGGTCCTTTGCTGGCAGGTCCCTGGTGCCCGTTGCTGGTGTAGAGGGTGCTGCTGGCTGCTTGAGCTTGATAGACCGATGTTTGATGCACTCGACAAAGACTCCACGTGGGACTGGGGATTTGGTCGAGCTGAGATTGGCTAGCATGTCTGCTTCGTCGTTACTGTCACGGCCCACGTGTCGCAGCTCACAGCCGTCGAAGTTGCCCTCCATGATGTTGTAGAGGTCCCGGTATGCGATCATGTTCTCTGCTGTAGCATCGCAGTCCTTCATGGTTTGCTGCACGACGAGGTTCGAGTCCCCGTAGATCATGAGGCGAGTAGCACCACAGTTCTTGGCCATCCTCATGCCGTGTATTAGGGCTTCATACTCTGCCTCGTTGTTTGAGGGCTTAGGGAAGTCCATCTACATTACATAGCGCAGTTTGTCGCCTTTTGGTGATGTCAGGATGATGCCTGCGCCCGCGCCCTCGAACTTCTTGGAGCCATCAAAGTACATGGTCCATGCGTTGGACAGATCTGGCACATCAGGTAGCTGAGCTTCTATCCACTCTGTTGTGAAGTCCGGGAGTACTTGAGCCTTGATCGCATTTGGGGTGCACATATTTCAGGTCCCACGGACCCAGCTCGATGACCCACTTGGCGACTCGTCCTATTGCGTCAGGGTTGGTGAGGATGTCTGACAGCGCCGAGGCCGTGACAACCGTGATCGGTGCTCGGTGAAGTAATGTACGACCTTGCGTGAGGTCATGAAGATGTCGTAGGCCAGCTTCTGATATTGCGGGTACTGCTGTTTGGATATGGATAACACCTCACTGAGGTAATATATGGGCCGTTGCATGCGGTGTGCGCGGCCTTCTTGGTGCTCGACGACGAAGACGGTGCTGACCACCCTGTTGGTGGCAGCGACGTAGAGGTATAGCAGCTCTCCTTCATGTGGCGCAACAAGCACCGGCGGAGTCGCCAAGACTCGCTTGAGATTTGCAAAGGCTGCTTGAGCTTCCGGCATCCACTCGAAGGTGTCGGACATCTTCATCAGTTTGTAGAAGGGCAGTGCCTTTTCACCCAACTTACTAATGAACCGTCTGAGCGTTGTGACTCGGTCGGCTAGGCGCTGGAGCTCCCGAAGCTTGGTCGGGACTGGCATTGTCAGGATTGCTTCTATCTTTTCGGGGTTCGCCTCGATGCCTCGTGCGGATACGAGGTACCCGAGTAGTTGCCCAGCTGGTACACCAAAGACGCACTTCGTTGGGTTGAGCTTGATATTGTAGAGGTTGAGTGTGGCGAAGGTTTCTCGCAGGTCGGTGAGGAGCGTGTCCTCTTCTTTGGTCTTGATGATGATGTCGTTGACATAAACTTGGACGTTGCATCCGATCTGGTCCTTGAGGCAGGACTGCATCATGCGCTGGTACGTGGCACCAGCGTTCTTGAGCCCGAAGGGCAAGGTTGTGTAGCAGTAAACACCATGGGGAGTGATGAAGGCTGTCTTCTCCTCGTCCTCAACTTTCATCCTGATCTGGTTGTAGCCTGAGTAGGCATCCAGGAAGGATAGGTGCGCACAACCCGCTGTCGAGTTGATAATCTGGTCGATGCGTGGCAGCGGAAAGTGGTCCTTCGGGCAACACTTGTTGATGGCGGTGAAGTCGATGCACATGCGGAGGATTTTTGTATTCTTCTTTTCGACCAGTACTGGGTTGGCGACCCAGTCTGACTTCTTGATTTCTCGGATGAACTTGGCGTGAAGTAGTCTGTCGATTTCTTGCCCTATGGCGACGCGCTTCGGCTCGGAGAAGCGGCGCATGGATTGTTTGACAGGTTTAGCATTTGGAAAAACTTGTAAAGAGTGCTCGGCAAGTTCCCTGGGTACACCTGGCATGTCCGCTGGACACCAGGCGAAGATTTCCCAGTTCTCACGTAGGAACTCGATGAGCGCGCTTTCCTATTTAGGAGGCAGGCTCGACGACACAAGAACCGTCTTGGCAGCGTCAGTCGGGTGCACCTGGTGCGCCCTTGTGTCATTTGTTGCGCTAAAAGCAGAGTCGGGTGCCGATCTCTTGTTCTCAGGAAAGAGAGTTTTGTCGTTGTTGATCGAAAGCTCTTTGAGTTGCCGCTGCATGCCAAAGGATTCGAAGATCTTGTTGAATTCGCGGTCGCAGTTGTCTGATCGCTGAAAGTCGCCACTCATGGTTATGATTCCTTTAGGCCCTGACATCTTCAACTTCAGGTAAGCGTAGTGCGGAACTGCCATGAACCGGGCGAACGCCGGGCGTCCAAGTATGGCGTGATACTGCGATTTCCAGTTGACCACCTCGAAGTCAATCATCTCCTTTCTGAAATGAGCGGGTGTGCGAAAGATAACTTCGAGTGTGGTGGTTCCCATGGGTAGATTGCTTTCCCTGGTACTATACCATGGAAGGTGTTGTTGGATTCGGCTAGGTTCTCCACGGACCTGCCCATCTTTCGGATGGTGTCGGCAAAGATGATATTGATGCCACTGCCGCCATCCATGAAAACCTTGGTCATGGCGTATCCTCCTATCCGTGCATCGAGTACCAGCGTGGCGTGGCCTAGGCGCGGTACCTGTGGTGGATGGTCCTCGCGAGAGAACGTGATGTTGGTTTCAGAGCCCTTGAGGTACTCAGGTACGGCCGGTGGGGTCATGGTGGTCTGGTAGACCTGGCGTGAGATTAGCTTTTGCCATCGGTTGGATGGACGCCCTTTCTGTATCATGTACATCTGTCCCTAGGGAGGAGGGTACTGGTCCCCTGCGGCGGGAGGTGCTTCTGGCCGCGGCTGGTGTTGTATCGCTCCCGCCATCTGTGCGGGTGGAGCTGCTTGTGCAGGTGGTGCTTGGAGAGCCAACTGTGGAGCTGGTGCGGGGGTCAGGATCCTGGTGAATGCTCCATGCATGCGATGCATCTTCCGGCAGTCTTTCAGCAGGTGGCTGGAGATCAGTTTGCCAGTTTCTTCACTTCTGAACATGTGGAACTTGCATGGTTCTTCGAGCTCTTGCTCAGGTGTAAGGTCTGGCCGTGGGTTGTCGCGGGTCTGGCGCCGCCACTCGTGTCTCTGGTTTCCATCGTTTCGGTATTAGTCACGACCTCGGTTGTTCTGGCGATTGTTGTCGCGACTTCGGTCTTCTCGAGTGTCAGCGAATCCGGCCGCCACTAGTTCGACTGCCTCGCCTTCTTCGTAGCAGGGCTTTCGCTTGCGGCGTCGGTCGTTGTCGTGGCTGTCTCTGTGGCCCCAGTTGATTGGTTCACCTTCTTCTTTTGGTGAATGGGGGAGCTCGTTACATAAAGAGTCCTCTCCGCCAACCCATTGATTGGCGATCTTCATGAGGTCGATTATTGATGTTGGCTGAAGGCGTCCGAAGGCCTCGCGAAGGTCGAGTTGGGTGATGCCGCGAACAAAGGCGTCGATTGCTCTGTCTTCCGAAATTACTCCCACGTAGTTGCACATGAGAGTCCAGCGCTGGATGTATGACCGTAGTGACTCGTCCGGTCGCTGCTTGCAGGCTCGCAGTTCTTCAAAAGTGGCGGGTCTCGAGTATGTTCCAAGGAAGTTCTTGACGAAAGCCTCTCGGAACTGGTCCCAGGAGTCAAAGGAATTGCGAGGCAAGTTCTGTAGCCAACTACGTGCTGAGCCTAGGAGCATGAGCTGTATGTACTGCATCGTTGTTGTTGTGGTTCCCCCTTGACAGTTGACTGCTATAAGGTAATCATCGAGCCAGAGTTTAGGGTCATGTGTACCATCGAACTTGACTGACTCGGCTGTGAGCTTGAAACCTCGTGGCATCCTTGAGTCGCGGATACGAAGACTGAAGCAGGAAACGCCGCAGGGCTCATAGTCGTCATCTGAGTAAAGTTCTTGATTTGGGGAGTTGACGGGTCGCTTGGAGCGGTTGCGGTCGACCTGCCGCTGTGTAATGAC
Organism: Poa pratensis; assembly: GCA_947311845.1. Lineage (NCBI taxonomy): Eukaryota > Viridiplantae > Streptophyta > Magnoliopsida > Poales > Poaceae > Poa > Poa pratensis. The sequence goes on along the minus strand of CAMZMU010000108.1, from coordinate 2,922,042 downwards.
GTTGCGTGTGTCCTGCCCCTCCTGTAGGTGTCGGGTGAGTCGATTTTCGCGTGATGCGCGTTCTCTTCTTTCTCGGTCGCGTCGGTCTTGATCTTCGCATGCTTGATTTGTTGCGACGGGCAGGCTTTCTGGGATTAAAGCCTCTTCCGCCAAGTGAAGCGCCTTGATTTGTTGCCGGTGTAGGGCTGCGCGAGGGTCGCCCTCCGGAGGCTGTGTCGCCCTCGGGTACGTGGCCACCGACATGAGAGCTCCGGAGGTTGTTTTGGGGATAGGTATCCCGTCTGCGTCTTCGGACATGAATGATGACTCGAGGCTGCGGGTGGTTTCTACCCTCTCGGCATCTGTCATTAGACGGGCGCGCGGTCTTTTGCGCCTGTTGTCTTGTGTTACCGTGGTAGGTCCCGAGGACGAGAATGAATAGGCTGCCCGCCGGGCACTCGACGCATCAGCGAGCTCTTTACGCCGGGCTAGCTCAGCTTTTTCTTGCAGTAGCCTCTCTTTTTCCTTCCACACAAGGTACTGGTACGTCATCATCTCCTCTCGGGTCGCCTCCGGAGGAGAGAAGGTGCAGTCCTGGACGTGTCTCATGGCCTGGATTCCCATCTCCCTAGTGACCACCAGGGTTGTTACTTTGTCCGGCATTGTGACTATCATCGGATATGCGGGTTCCTCGCGTCGGGCGCTACCCCCGGGGTCTCCGTTTGGGGTTGCATCCACCATGAAGACTTGGACAGGGTAAGACTGTGCGGTCGAGTATGCGTTGCTGCTGCTGCTCTCGCTGTCGGAGCTGTCCTCGGAGCCGAAGATGGAGGCGACATGGACGCCGCAGTCGGTGCAGAACTCGTCCGACTGAGCCCGACTGGATGCGGCAGCCGATGGAGACACAGGTGATGAAGGTGCTATAGTTGATGCAGATGCGATTTTCGCAGTTGGTGAAGGTGCGGGTTCCGTGGTCGGTGAAGATGCGATCTCCGCGGTCGGTGAAGACGCGGGCACAGTAGTCGATGCAGATGCAATCTCTGCGGTCGATGAAGACGCGGGTGCAGTAGTCGGTGAAGATGCGATCTCCGCGGTCGATGAAGACGCGGGTTCGGTAGTTGATGCAGATCCGATCTCCGTAGTCGATGAAGACGCGAGTCCGGTAGTCGATGCAGATGTGATCCCGTAGTCGACGAAGACGCGAGTCCGGTAGTCGATGCAGATGCGATCTCCGTAGTCGACGAAGACGCGAGTCCCGCGGCCGGCGAGGGCGCGAGGTCGGAGAGTTGAAACGTCCCCCACTTGTTCACATGGATTTGCATGCTACCGAAAGTAAGGCACATACCTCCGTAGAGATCGGCGTACACCGATCGGGGGGCTAGCGGGTGAGGGTCGAATTTGAAGGAGCCGAAGTGGATCTGCTTCACGATTGCCGGTACGTCGCGGTTGTTGTTGCAGATGGAGCCGGTGAAACCATGATTCCAGCACTTGTCCTTCCCACAGACGGCGCCATTTGACGTGGAGTGGCCATGGCAAGTCCAGGGTCGAGTACCCCAGGTTGATTGAGAGGGAGAAAGATGGAAGTGCTGGTAGTTACCACGGCTGACAAGCAAGGCGATTTACCCAGGTTCAGGCTCCCGAAGGATAATACCCTACTTCATGCTTGTCTGAGATTGATTATTGGAGGTGTTACAATGGCGATCCCGGCAAGATATCGATCTCGCTAGGGCTTTGGTGGTGGAGTAATTGCGTAACCTAGATCGGTGTCCCTCCCAGCCTTTATATAGGAGGCTAGGTCTCGGGTGATTGCTACCGATTAGGTTTTACAGGTAAGGTAGGTTCTATCGACATAAGGTTCGCCTGCCTTGGGGCGCACTCTGTCTTCTTTGGGCCCCCTTCATGGGCCTTGAGCGTCGTCTCCTAGTAGGCCGCCAGTTGAGACCTAGTCCTTGCGTGCACCATGTATCTTCATGGTGCGGCACCCGATAGGTAGGCCCACGTCAGTGGTGCAAACAACAAGACCAGAAAAGATGTAAAATTGAAATTTTAGTGCAATGACTTTGACATACACCAATACTGAACAGGGATATACTATATATGCTAAAGAATAATTATTGCTTGTTTTCCTTTTCAAAAAGGAGAATACAAAAAAAAATGTTGTGAATAGTAGGGTCGCAATGAAGCATCTGGACAAAATACTTCGCAGAGTTACTTAAGAAAAGTCAAACCAACCAATAGTTCAGTTCACTGGAAGAGACCCCACTTCTGATGCAACTTTTTGAAGCCAACACAAACAATGAACATATAAGAAGACAACACTATAGAAACTCACTGTGATAAGGAAAGAAATGAATGAACAAGGGATATATTTTCTCAATTCTCACCTTGTTTTCAAGCCTGTCATCTCCTCCAAAATGTAGATCTCTTGGTACATCTAGAGCTGAAACAATAGAAATACATACTCAATATTCAGAGGGAACAAATATCAACCAAAGTTCATGTTTTAAGTAACGACAACAGTGCCACGAGTGATCTAACTCACCTATTGATTGGTTTCGCCCACTTTCAGTTTCTTGGCACGCCTATTGTATATATGAGTAATTTAGAGTGACTCGTTAAAGGAATTAAAAGTCTCAAGTCTGAATTTGCGCTAGTACTCAACCTGCATTTTTGTTAACCAATTCATCTGTTAATTGACAAATCTACAACCAAAATAAAGTATCAATAGCTAAGAACACTTGTACTAAGAATGGAATAAATAATTTAAACTGAATATTGTACTATTGTAGTTAAATATGTTAAAGGAGGACAAGATTTTTTCCGATTAAAGATACCAATGAAAGTATGAAACCTAATGTATTGGCAAAAACACCTCTTAATGTGTACCCGTCTGCGTTGTACTGTGTTTTGAAAAAAAAAGATCGGAACAGATGCCGAGACTTGGACGTGGCATAATCCCGACGAGCCGTGGAGAGAGTGATGTAGTGCGCCCTACACATGTCACGCCTAGTGGACCAATGACTAGAGCAAGAGTCAAAACTCTCCATGATAAGGTGAATTCACTCCTATCTATGTGTGATCTCGACACCCCTTGAATGGGTTGCTACTTCATTCGGATACTTTGTGCATACTCAGGAACCACCTTGACGACGACACACAATGGAGTGGAGAAGATGACCAAGAGAAGACCAAAGAAGATGGCCAAGAGATGACGCAAGACGAGGGAGAAGAAGCGGAGAAGACTGAAGGACCGGCCTCCCAGCCGGCCTGGGCCGGTACCAGGGCCGGTTGGCCTCCAGACACGGCCGGCCTCCAGACCGGCCTAGGCCGGGCCACAGGCCGGACAATCTCCCGACACGACCGGCCCTCCAGCCGGCCTAGGCCAGACCCAGGACCGGGCACAAGCCAGAGACAGCCGGCCTCCCAGCCGGCCTCGGCCAGTCTCCAGCCGGCCCCCAGGCCGGCCTCCACGCCAACCTCGGCCGGCCTCCAGGCCGGTTTCCCTGATACTTTCAGCCTGCGTGCTTGACGGCCCACGTGGCCTTGTACCTCTCACCTTTTCACCCACCTCGTGACTTAGACTATAAACAGACCCTTCCCCTCCAGATCTAGGGTTAGACAATGATTTGGGAACTAAAGTAGAGCCTTGCTCCTTCTTCTCAAAGTGTCTCTTTCCTCGTATGGAGATGAATCAAGGCCTCCCCTTGTGGAGATGAACCAAGGCCTCCCCTTGTGGAGAAGATCCCTGCGTGGATACCAAGGCTCCTCTTGTAGTTTGCTACTTGCCAATCTTTCATCCTAGGGTGATTCTATTGGGTTGGTTGGATTGACCAATTGGACAAACAATCCTAAGAGTAAGGTGTGCTTGGGAGTATAGGATTAGGGGCTGCCCACGGGGATTTGCTACTAATTGAATCTTGCCGAGTTGCTACTTCCTAGTTATCCTTGTTTTGTTGATTTCCCCTTCTTTCTGTTCTTGAGTTCATCCCGTGTTCTTCGTGTTCATCGTTCCCTCTGCACAAATCCATGAAAATCGGGACCAACCCACATCATATGGTATCAGAGCTCTAGGTTGACACGGATTTGTTTTGTGTTTCCACCAAAATCCACCAAATTTTCTTCGTTTTTGAGAAATTCGAAAATTTCCACCAAAAATAGCCATTTTGGGATTCGAGCGATTTGGTCGATTTGATGAGTTTTTGGCAGTTTTGATCCATGGATCTGTTGCTTTAGGACCCCCTGCACCCATGTTTGCGTTGCCTAGCCTTAATTTTGCCAATTTCCCACGAAATCGAGGATTTTCGCGTCGTTTTTCCGCCCGAAATTTGCGGATTTTCGAGATCCAGACAGGCCGGCCCCACAGCCGGCCCAGGCCGGGCCACAGGCCGGCCAGCCAACCGACGCGTCCGGCCCCCAGACCGGCCTAGGCCGGCCCATGGCCGGTTTGCCCAGAAAATTTGTTTTTCCTCCTTTTCCTCGGTTCGTTTTGGCAATTATCCTTTGTTGTTTGAGTCCTTTTCTGTGTGCAACGTCTACAACATCCAAGCTTCCGCAGCAACGCGTCATCAACGCCAAGCAAAGACGACACCAAGGACTCGGCATTTCCCCGTCATCGGAATCCGTTGTGAACCCTTCTTCCTTTCGCGTAACTTGACCTATCGGACTAGCTCGGTGATATTGCGAGGCATTGCACGTGTTGAGTGTTTGTCTTCAAGTATTGGCGAGTGTGTATCGTTAGAGAGCTTGGCACTAGCAAAAGAGAAGGAATCATCGTAAAAAAAAAAAAGAGAGAAAAGAAAAGAATCAAGTGGTGCCAAGTATCATCTCTTGTAGGTTGCGACAAAGCTAAACCGCCAAAGTGAGTGTGAGTGTTAACTCTTGTGCAAATCCGTTGCCCACTCAAAGCAATTGAGCTAGCGTCCTTCTTGTGTTGGGTGACATTTGAGCACGTAGTCTTCGTTAGGTTGTCTATCTTCGAGTGCTCGCCCTTTGGTCGCCCAACCCCATTATTCGCTTTTGTGTGTGTTTCTTGATACTTTGTGGTTGGAGTTTCTTTGGTAATTTGATCATTGTGGATTTTCTCTACCTTTGACAATACTTTTCGCGGTTTGCTTGTTTCGTTGCCACTTCATACCTTCCTATCCTCATAAGTGTGTGTGTTGGGTGTTAGAACCGGATTCTCTCCTCTCAAGCCACATTATACTTGGGATATAGTTTGTCTTGGTTTTTCCTTACCACACATCTCACTTGTTCTTGAGAAAATGTTTAGGGGAAGTACAAACGGAAGCTCAAGCTCGGACGATGAAATCCATGGTGGAGTTCGCGGTGATCATGGCTATGTCACACAACGGAGCTTGTTGGTATGCGACACTTTCTTCGTGATAACCTAGGACGCTACGAGCGCCGTCTTCAAGCTCAAGAGAACAACTTCAACGACCGCATGCATGCTCAAGAAGCAAATATGGAGCGGTTGACCGAAGCTCTCAACAACCTTGTGCGACAACGAGCTTCTTCACGCTCAAGCCGTACAAGAAGCACCTCAAGGTCGACACAAGCACGTCATGGACGTCATGAACCTCGACAAGAACGTCAACATGATCCAAGGCGCGACGCCCATGAACGACCTCCTCCTACGTTGAACAACCACATGATCTTCACGCGAACAATGCCAATGCGCATCAAGAACAACCTCACCAAAATGTTGAACGTCGTGAACGCATACCATCACCACCACCGCACAACGTGATCGTCATGACCCATTGGCTAATGACAATGGCGTTCCGGGTGCGAATGACTTTGGTGAACAAGGACGTCACCCCGTCATCCTCCAAGGCCACGTCATCAAAATCATGACAATGCGAACAATAACGAACAACCCGTTTCAACAAGAGCTTCCTCAACATGATCCTCGTCCTCGTCAAGAACTCACATGATCGTCACCAACACCACCGTTCCGAGTCAAGTGATAACGAGTCAAGCCAACACAATGGTGATGGACTCAATCGAAGGAGACGTGGACGTGCATTCCCACGTGGTGGCCACCGTGATGACTATGATGACTTGACCAACGTCCGCTTTGACATACCCAAGTTCTACGGCACAAGTGATCCGGAAGCTTACTTCTCATGGGTACTCAAGGTTGACAAGATCTTCCGCGTGCAACGCTTCTCCGACAACAAGAAGGTTGCCTTAGCCTCGATGGAGTTTGAAGAGTATGCCCTCTTGTGGTGGGAACAACTACAAGATGCACGCGTCGCTAACCACCAACAACCAATTGACACTTGGGTTGAAATGAAAGAAACAATGTACAAGCGCTTCGTGCCAAGCCATTACACTAGAGACTTATACAAGAAGTTGCAAGAGTTGAAGCAAGGTTGAAGTCGGTTGACGAGTACTACAAGGAATGGAAATCTCCATGATGAGAGCCAATGTCAACGAGTACGAAGAGCAATCCATGGCTCGTTTCATGAATGGCCTCAACTATCCAATCAAGAAGATCGTGGAGTTCCAACCATATGCCTCTTGGTTGAGCTAGTACATCAAGCTTCCAAGGCCGAGCGCCACGTGCTTGAAGAGCTCAAATACCTCAAGACAAAGGCATTCTTCGCCAACAAGCCTTCTTCGTCAACCTACACCTTCACAAGCTCTTCCTCAAGCGAACACGAGGTCCTCCAAGAGTCTCTACATCGACACCTCAAGCGCCTCAACCTTTCAAGAAAGTACCTCCCCTACCAAGGCGCCTCAAGGATCTTCGTCCGGCACAAGACTCTTGCAATGCTACAAGTGCGGCGGACAAGGGCACAAATCTTTTGAGTGCACCAACAAGAAGGTCATGATCATCAATGACATGGGAGAGTATGAATCTATGAGTGAAGATGAGTACAATGCTTTGAACAAGGTCGCCACAATGCAAAGTGCTCAAGAAGAAGAAAGTGAGATATATTGTGATGGCGACAACAACCCTTCCTTGGTTGTGGCAAGAGCTCTAACCACCAATGTTCAAGTGGAAGAAGACCAAAGATGCAACTTGTTTCAAACAAGAGCGGGAATCAATGGAAAGTCCATCAAGGTCATCATAGATGGTGGAAGTTGCCACAACTTAGCGAGCAAAGAACTTTGTGATAAGCTCAACTTGAAGTTCAAGAAGCACCCACATCCTACCATGTGCAATGGTTGAGTGATACCGGAGCCGTCAAGATTCAACACATGGTGCAAGTGTCCTTCAAGATTGGAGCCTATGAAGATACGGTTGATTGTGATGTTGTGCCTATGACGTTTGTCACTTACTCTTGGCGTCCTGGCAATTTGACAAGGGTGCTATGCATGATGGAAGGACAAACTACTATAGCTTCAAGAACAACGACAAGACCTTCGTCCTTCGTCCCATGACACCAAGTCAAGTCATCGCCGACAACGCCAAGACTATTGCAAGGGCACAACAAGATCGTTCGTCAAGTGAGATGAGTGGTGAGCGAGAGACCCACCATAAAGTGAGTGAGAGCCACAAGCCAAATGAGTGTGACACTTCAAAGAGAGTTCCCACAAAACTTACACTATTTGCCACAAGAGAGTGATGAGGGAGTTGAGAGAGAACCCATCCACCCTCCACTATGTGCTCATATGCAAGGGTGAAGTTTCTATGACTAACACTTTCACAAACCTTCCTCCTTCTTTGTTGTCTCTTTTGAAGGACTTTGAAGATGTTTCCCTCAAGAAGTGCCACCGGGACTACCTCCTCTACGCGGAATCGAGCACCGCATCGACCTTGTTCCCGGCGCACCGCTACCAAACCGCGCTCCTTACCGCACCAACCCCGAGGAGACAAAGGAGATCGAGCGGCAAATACAAGAACTTCTTGCCATGGGACATATCCGCGAGAGCTTGAGTCCGTGCGCCGTGCCCGTCATCTTGGTACCCAAGCACGACAACACTCTTCGCCTTTGCATGGATTGTCGCCCCATCAACGCCATCACCGTTCGGTATCGCCATCCTATCCCTCGACTTGATGATATGCTTGATGAGCTTTGTGGTTCCGCTATATTCTCCAAAATTGATCTTAAAAGTGGATATCACCAAATAAGATGTGTGAAGGTGATGAATGGAAGACCGCATTTAAAACAAAGCTTGGTCTTTATGATGGCTGTCATGCCATTTGGTCTTTCCAATGCACCTTCTACTTTTATGCGTCTCATGAATCATGTTTTGCGTCCTTTCATTGGGAAATTTGTTGTGGTATACTTTGACGACATCCTTATCTATAGCAAATCTTTGGAAGAGCACACTTCTCATGTTGCTCAAGTTTTGTTGGTTCTTCGCAATGAAAAGCTTTATGCAAATCTTTCTAAGTGCACTTTTGCCACCAACAAACTTGTTTTCTTGGGTTTTGTTGTTTCTTCGGATGGAGTTGAAGTTGATGATGCCAAGATACAAGCAATTCGGACTTGGCCTTTTCCGATGTCACTTGAGGAGTTGAGACGTTTTCTTGGTTTTGCCGGATTTTACCGCCGTTTCATCAAGGATTTTTCCACAATTGCTTGCCCCCTCCATGAACTTACAAAGAAAAATGTACCTTTCATTTGGGGCAATGCACATGATTTTGCTTTCAATGAGCTCAAACGGTTATTAACCGAAGCACCACTCCTTGCCCTTCCGGATTTTCTAAACATTTGAGATTGAATGCGATGCAAGTGGATTGGGCATTGGTGGAGTGCTTATGCAAAATGGTAGACCCATCGCATACCATAGTGAGAAACTAGATGGAGCTCGCTTGAATTACCCCATTTATGACAAAGAGTTATTTGCTTTGGTTCGTGTTTTGGATGTGTGGCAACATTACCTTCGTCCTAAGGAATTTGTCATTCATTCGACCATGAATCCTTGAAATATTTGAAAAGTCAAACAAATTTGAACAAAAGACATGCTAAGTGGGTTGAGTTCATTGAGTCTTTTACCTTTGTAATCAAATACAAGAAAGGTAAAGACAATGTGGTCGCGGATGCTCTATCCCGCAAGGCCAACCTACTTACACGTCTTGACATTAGTGTCTTGGGTTTGGATGAGATAAAGAGTTGTATGCTACCGATGCTTTCTTTGGAGACATTTTCGCTCAATGTTCGGAGCACAAAGGAATTGGTGATTTCTATTTGCACAAAGGTTTCTTGTTTAAGGCTAACAAACTATGCATACCCGAGTCTTCGCTTCGTTTGGTCCTTTTGAAGGAATCTCATGGAGGAACACTCATGGGTCACTTTGGACGTGACAAGACCTACGCCATGCTCACCACCAACTATTATTGGCCACGATGTACGCGACGTCAACCGCCTTGTGCGACGATGTTCTACATGTCTCAAAGCTAAGTCTACTCTAAACTCGCATGGCTTATACACACCTTTACCCATTCCACATAGACCGTGGTCCGATATTGCTATGGATTTCGTCTTAGGTCTCCCACGTACTAAAACAAACAAGGATTCCTTATTTGTCGTCATTGATCGTTTCTCTAAGATGGCACACTTCATACCATGCAATAAGACCGACGATGCTTCACATATCGCCACGTTGTTTTTCAGGGAAATCATCCGTCTTCATGGAGTGCCAAAGACCATTGTGTCGGATCGAGACGTCAAGTTTGTGAGCTATTTTTGGAAGACATTGATGGCCAAGTTCGGCATCAAGCAACTTTTCTCCACCGCCTACCACCCTCAAACGGATGGTCAAACTGAAGTGGTGAATCGAAGCCTATCTACCGTCCTTCGTGTGTTGATCAAGCCAAATCTCAAGAATTGGGAAGAATGCATCCCTCACGCCGAGTTCGCCTACAATCGAGCACTACACCGAGCAACAAAGAGAACTCCCTTCGAGATCGTCTATGGTTCAAACCCCTACACCGCGCTCGACATGCTACCACTTCCACTCCGTGAACAAGTTAACATGGACTTCGACAAGCGCGCCGCTTACATGAAAAAGCTCCATGCGGAAACAAGAACTACGCTACAAAAGCACAATGAAGCACACGCCACAAAGATGAACAAGAACAAGCGCGCCATGATCTTCGAAGAAGGAGACCTTGTTTGGTTACATCTTCACAAAGATCGTTTTCCAGATGCAAGGAAGTCCAAGCTCCACCCTCGCGGAGACGGACCTTTCAAGGTTCTCAAGCGCATCAACGACAATGCCTACAAGATCGACATCTCCAACTCCAAACACTTGGTCCATGACACCTTCAACGTCGCCGACCTATCGCCATACCTTGGAACATCAAGCGATGAGGATGTCCAAGAGTCGAGGACGACTCTTTTCCAAGGAGGGGAGATGATGTAGTGCGCCCTACACATGTCACGCCTAGTGGACCAATGACTAGAGCAAGAGTCAAAACTCTCCATGATAAGGTGAATTCACTCTTATCTATGTGTGATCTCGACACCCCTTGAATGGGTTGCTACTTCATTCGGATACTTTGTGCATACTCAGAAACCACCTGATGACGACGACACAATGAAGTGGAGAAGATGACCAAGAGAAGACCCAAGAAGATGTCCAAGAGATGATGCAAGACGAGGGAGAAGAAGCGGAGAAGACTGAAGGACCGGCCTCCCAGCCGGCCAGGGCCGGCACCAGGGCCAGTTGTCCTCCAGACACGGCCGGCCTCTAGACCGGCCTAGGCCGGGCCACAGGCCGGACAACCTCCCGACACGACCGGCCCTCCAGCCGGCCTAGGCCGGACCCAGGACCGGGCACAAGCCAGAGACAGCCGGCCCCCAAGCCGGCCCCCAGGCCGGCTTCCACGCCAGCCTCGGCCGGCCTCCCAGCCGGCCTCGGCCAGTCTCCAGCCGGCCCCCAAGCCGGCCCCCAGGCCGGCTTCCACGCCAGCCTCGGCCGGCCTCCAGGCCGGTTTCTCTGATACTTTCAGCCTGCGTGCTTGACGGGCCGCGTGGCCTTGTACCTCCCACCTTTTCACCCACCTCGTGACTTAGACTATAAATAAACCCTTCCCCTCCAGATTTAGGGTTAGACAATGATTTGGGAACTAAAGTAGAGCCTTGCTCATTCTTCTCAAAGTGTCTCTTTCCTGCTATGGAGATGAATCAAGGTCTCCCCTTGTGGAGATGAACCAAGGCCTCCCCTTGTGGAGAAGATCCTTGCGTGGATACCAAGACTCCTCTTGTAGTTTGCTACTTGCCAATTTTTCATCCTAGGGTGATTCTATTGGGTTGGTTGGATTGACCAATTGGACAAACAATTCTAAGAGTAAGGTGTGCTTGCGAGTATAGAATTAGGGGCTGCCCACGGGGATTTGCTACTAATTGAATTTTGCCGAGTTGCTACTTGCTAGTTATCCTTGTTTTGTTGATTTCCCCTTCTTTGTGTTCTTGAGTTCATCCCGTGTTCTTCGTGTTCATCGTTCCCTTCGCATAAATCCGTGAAAATCGGGACCAACCCACGTCACACGTCAGAGAGCAGAGGAGTAAACCATTCGTGGCCGTGGGCCTAGCAAACTAACTTCGTCGACAGCCCAAAAAAGGAAACCGGTCGCCCGTCCCTCTTCTTGGTCCGGAAGCCATCCACGCCTCTCCTTCCCTCGCCATGGCGTCCAGAGATCTCCGCCGGCTGCTCGACGGCGCGGCCCTTGTCGCTCGCGAGGCTGCCAGGCGCTTTCCGGTCGCGACGTCCTCAGGTCTGCCCTCCTTGCAGCCACCGACCTCGTCGGCCTCACCAGAGGCACCCCGCGCCGGCCGCAGCCCCCTCCTCTTCCTCCTGGACCCCACCCCGGGGCAGCAGAATCTTCGCGCCCTTCGTCGTCCTCCGTCGTATACTTCTCCCACGAAGATGCCCCGCCGCGAAAACCCCCATTGGGCCAGCAACTCCCCGCGCAAGAGTCCCCCCATCCCGCCCAGACTCTGGAGATCACAAACATCGATACAACCGCTGCAGAAGCAGCTGTTGCTGAACGCGAATCCTTGGTGGTGGCTAGACCCGAGGACGTGGCGATTCGCTCTGAGCTCTCACCGTCGACCACGCCATCGCCCTCGCCAGCGCCGGCGCCTGCGGAGAAGAGGCGCCGGCGAAGGGAGCGGAATGTTCCCTCCACACCGTTCACCCGAGCCCTGGGGTACGAATTGAACCGAAAGAAATGTTTATCGTTGTTTACTTTGTCTGTTTATGAATCGTATGCCGACTAAATCTTCTGCTTTTCCGGTGATGTGCTGGAAAATTTAAGGTTTGCAGGTCTTGGTGCCGGTCTCGCGTGGGGAGGTCTTCAGGAATCAGCCCGTCGGGTGATGTATGGTACACCGGTTGGGGATGGCAAGCGGTCAGCACTGTCGCCGTTTTTGTCTGACCAGAACGCCGAGCGTGTTGCCCTTGCACTGTGTCGGATGCGGGGAGCAGCGCTCAAGGTGGGACAGATGCTGAGCATCCAGGACGAATCGCTCGTGCCCCCGCCGGTATTATCTGAAGCTGATGCTACTCGAGTTGTGTTTAGCCTATTGTTATGTGCCATTGAATTCATCTGCTGATTTAATATAGGTGTTGGCAGCTCTTGATATTGTTCGTCAAGGTGCCGATGTTATGCCCAGCAAACAGCTGAATTCTGTCCTTAATGCTGAACTTGGTCAAGGCTGGTCCTCTAGGCTGAGGAGTTTCGACTATGAACCACTGGCTGCAGCGAGTATCGGACAGGTTGGTCCGCCTGATGCAACCCTCTTATATTTAAATGGTTGCATACCAAATTCATTCTTTTAAGGGTCATCAACACTTCAACACCAACTGAGGCTTTCTGCTTCGAGGATCAAGCTGTCTTTTTCTTATCTGTTCATTCCCTCCTTTTGATCAGGTCCATCGAGCGGTCTTGAAGGATGGTTCAGACGTTGTGATGAAAATACAGTATCCTGGGGTTGCGGACAGTATAGAAAGTGATATCGAGAATGTTAGGCTACTGTTGACTTACACAAATCTCATCCCTAAAGGTCTTTTCCTTGATAGAGCTATAAAGGTAAATAAAAAATCATATCTGGAAAGCAGCATGGATAATTCACCATCTCAGCTGCAATCAGAATGAAATTTGAAATCGCTGAAGTCATGCAAAAAATTACTGTCATTCACAATCTTTCTCCGCACATTTCATCATCTTATGAGTTCTGAATCAAAGAAATAGTATTTTAAATCTTAATGACATATGTTTCCAATATTGTTCTAAAGTATGCATGTAATAGTTTTTGCAAATTTTCGGTTGACAGAGCATAGTCTCTTCCATGTTCCTGCTATACAGGTTGCAAAGGAAGAGCTGGCAAGGGAATGTGATTATGTCATAGAAGCAAGTAACCAGAAGCGGTACAAAGAGTTGCTCTCTGATAGTGAGGGCTATTACGTCCCTAAGGTCACTGATGAATTGTCAAGCAAAAAGGTGCTGACATCAGAGTTTGTTCCAGGTGCTTTTGAGATATCTTTCTGCATATATTTTGCTTGTAGTGTTATAGTTTACAATGCTGTAAGTTCTTAACGATGAATGTTTTTAATCCTTGCCAATTCAAAATTGATATGGGACACCTTTACCTTTATGGCATATTCAATCAGAACTGTCATTATTGTGTGGAAGCTAAGTGTGCTATATTATTGCCAGACCAAGAATTTCAAGTAACTATAAGCATGGTTTTAAAGGCGTCCGCCTAGGCGTCAAGGCGCCCCCCCTCCGCCTTAGGCGCCTAGGCGCCTAAAGCGTCCGCCTAGGCGTCGCCTAGGCGCCCCCACTTCGCCTTAGGACGCCTTAACGCCTTAAAAACCATGACTATAAGTATAAACATCTGGAAACCTTCTCATAGCATTTTGATAGAGAGCATGAGCCATATATATGACATTTCATAGTTCATACCAAAAAACTGAAGTAACCATATAGTACAGTTGGGGTACCTTATCGTAAAATTCCGTACAGGTCATGGCGTCCTCGAAAAGGAGGATCAAGTGTCACTTTGGGGCCGTTAGGGAATCATGTACTCCCTCCCCATCGAAATATAAGATGTTTTACCCTTTCTGGACCGCTCGTATCTACACGCATTTTAGTATTTAGATTCATATGCATTTTACACTAAACACATCTACTGGAGTAGATACGTGCGTGACAAAAAAGGCTAAACACGAGTGTCTTATTTCGAGCGGAGGGAGGGAAACTTTTCAAGCGACTGTCCCTGAAATAGTTAAACTTTTCAAGCGGAGTTTTCTAGAAAGGGACGAAGCTAGTACTCCGTAGTCCGTACGTACATTGCACCGGATGTACAGTGAAGTAAACAAGGCAGCGATGTTTTTTCTTTTGGATCAGGCTATTTATTCTGTAGGTAGTTTAACATTGTAATACGAAAAATCTTCTGTTGGCATCATTTCAGTAGTGGAAGCCAGACCAAGAATTTTAAGTACCATAAATATCGGTATCTGACAACTTTTGTATAGCATTTTGATACGGAACATGAGCCATATCTATGGTATTTGAATTTATATTTCCATCCATAAACTTGAAGTAACCATATCCTATCTATTCTATTTATTCTATAGATAGTTTCACACCAGAATACAAAAATATTCTGTTGACATCATTTTAGTAATAGGAATACTCTGTAACCATTATTTTGTCCTTGAGAGTTTTTAGTATTTTTATGCTGAGGCAGCTATGTGGCAACAGTCTCAGTAACCATTCAAGAGCAAAACTGCTCTGTCTGATCATGAGCTTAATTTCCTAGTACAACTGTACCAAACAACCAATGAGGTTGCAAGATGTGGATGTAAGTTTTCATCTTAATTAGAGCCAGGCCTAATGGATAAACTGGTGTCTTGACAACCAGATACGTGATGTACTCCCTCCGTTCCTTGATATAAGGTGTCTAAGGTTTTGGCACGGTTATTAAGACGCTAGTATTTTGCATGCGGTGGACCAATTATCTGCTGAAAATTTTGGAGAGAAAGGAGTTCCTATTAGCCACAAACTGAAAATAATCCGTCAAATTACTCCGTTCCAGATTATGACTCGGTTTTTGATGGGTAAAATTGTCTATAAATCGGAATACACCTTATATTTTGATTTTTTTCTCAAAAACTTAGACACCTTATATCAAGGAACGGAGGGAGTATCTTAGTGTCCATAAAGATACCTGAACAAAAAAGATAATCACACTAAGCAAGACTGCTAACAGAGGCCTATCAGTGTTCAGGCTCGTCCTAACTATGCTGCCATTGCTGCTGCAATGCACATTGCTTCTGCCGTATGGATTTACGTCTACAACACAAGTTCTATTTTACTCTGTATAAACTTCTATGACTGAAATTTTATCCTTATATTGTAGTTTGGAGACGAGTACATATTGCGTGTCCCCCCGGTCTGTACGAACCGTGAAGTGTTCTAACAAATGTATATCTACATGTTGGCTCTGTACAGGAGTTCCTATCGATAAGGTGGCAGTACTAAGCCAGGAAACCCGCAATTATGTTGGATGTAAACTTCTTGAGCTGACCATAAAGGAGTTATTTGTCTTCAGATTTATGCAGGCATGTGTTGCTTTCCATACCATCTGTTAAATTCTAAATAATTAACAGCAGAGCTTGGTAGCTATATAATATGCATCCACATTAAAATTGCAACAGTTGATCATTTCATCATTTGTGGTGCGCCCGGTGAACGTTTAGAAATCCTCTCGTGCGATCTACTACCGCTGTTCTTATATATAAGACGTTTAGGGAGATCAAATTACACTTCCAAACGTCTTATATTAGGAACAAAGGGAGTACCTTTTTTAGGTTAACTGGAGTAGCAAACAGAAGGTTATTTCTCACCACTCTTTTTATGCAGACTGATCCAAATTGGAGTAATTTCCTCTATGATGATTCTAGAAGACAATTTAATCTTATTGACTTTGGGGCTGCCCGTGAATTCCCCAAAAAGTTTGTAGATGATTACCTTCGTATGGTAAGATTAATCCCCACATCCGTCCATTAAAGACTATTTTTATTCAAGATGTTGTCTGATTTCTGGTATTGGCAGGTAGTTGCATGTGCAAATAGAGACAGAGCTGGTGTGTTAGAAATGTCCCGCAGACTGGGATTTCTCACAGGTGAGGAACCAGAGGTCATGCTGGATGCCCATGTCGAGGCGGCCTTCATTGTTGGGGTTCCGTTCTCAAGACCTGGTGGCCACGATTTCCGTGCAAACAACATCACGCACAGTGTCTCCAACCTTGGGGCTACCATGCTGAAGCACAGGATGACTCCGCCTCCAGACGAAGTCTACAGCCTCCATAGAAAGCTGTCAGGTGCATTCCTGGCCTGCATCAAAATTGGTGCAGTTGTACCTGCAGAGAGATGCTGTTGCAGGTTTACGAGCAGTACGATTTCAGTGATGATCACTCAGAAGTTCCTTCCAGCACTGGATAGAAACATGAAATCCTTGAGTTTTTCCTCTTCCTGAAATCATCAACCAGATACAGGCTAGTTGCGGCTCCTTTTTTTGTTGGAAAGGTTTGCAATCGGGTCGTCCATTCTAGTTCAGATATAACGAATAATGTGACAAATTGTATTCTCCGCAACATGGAAAGTGATGTGATTTTTGTCTAGATGAGCTCATATAGTTCTCTGTTGTCGGTGAGGCATCGAAGTCAACCGGCGCCCACGCAAACCATACATACACGAATAAAGGACGATCCATACGTACACGCACCCTGTTTATGTCTTATTCAATCGCCATATGCGCGCGCTCCCAGTAGGTAGTTTTGTCTCTACTTATAATCGATTCAGCTAGTACATGAGCGCGCTCACTCTCTTCTCTTGTGTTCTCTAATCTCGCCTGTCTGGTCTGCATGTACCACTATATGATTCTTGTTTGATTCCCAACTGACTAATTAGCTGCCAAAATTGGCCCGAAATAATTACCTGGCAAATCTGGCATGCATGCAGGTAATTAACATGGTTGATTTGTCCATGTCATGTCCATATATTTGGAAGCATACTATATCTTCTCCTCAATTAGGTTCTTGCTTGATTAACTCCTTATTTATTTGTAGCTATATAGGTGTGTCACTCCCTTGCTATGCGTGCGTTAAATACACAACCCCCTATTGTTCCGCTAATTTCCTACCCATCGGTGCCATCTCAATCAATTGATGCGAAGATGAAGACGAGGATTAGTGCCATCAGGCCTTGGGCTCTTCTCGCTCTTCTTGTTCTCGTCCTCGTCGGCAGCTGCGTGCAGGCGGCAGATGAACAGACCTACGGCCGCGCCGGTAGAAGGAGGAGGAGCCGGCGACGTTCCGCGGCGGAGGTGGCAGCCAACATCATGGTGCCTATCACCTTCCTCAACTCCTCCGTCGAGAAGGGAGCCGGTATGTTTAAGCATCCATTCGTTTCTTCTTGTTCCATCGTCGGCTCCTTTTTAATTTATATTGTGAACTACGGAGAATACTATTGTCTGCTTGATCGATTGTGCTTGCTAGCTAGCGAGGACATACCGGCTGGTATAAACGTTTGGGAGTTTTCATAGTAGGTAAAATGGAAAATATTTCAGTTTCCTCACGTAGGAATTACCTCTTAAGTTTAATTTTCATGGTAGGTAAGGTACCTCACTTGAAGAGCCGTATCTTTCTACGTTGGCATTTCTGAAACGTCGCATCCATTACTAATAGATTAGGGAGCCTAATCTCCTTAGCAGCGCAACACTGATTTGCAGGCATGCAAATTGTCACTTTGTTTCGATAAGATCGGCGACTGCAAAAGTGGTGGATTTCATGGTGGAGTGTGAGTCGACGATAACGAATGTATGCAGTTGTAGCCGGATAGTCGACTAGTCCACTGTCGTTTCTGACAGAAGATTAAATCTTGGAATGGCGGGCTCGTAGACAATTTCGTACAGCCCAATTATGTTCGTACGTAAAGCCTCCCCTGACACCCCGATTGGGCTGGACGAAGGCCTGGGTAGGGTAGGAGGCCCAAGAATACTGTAGCCAGTTGATAGAATGATCGTTACTGATGCAGTGTGTATGGATGGGACGCCGCCGGCTTATCACCTAGACTCGGGCTCCGGGGCAGGGATCAACAGCTGGATCGTCAACCTCGAGGTGCGTTACCGAATCGATCATTCCAAGTGATTAAGTGATGGACAGCCTCATGGTGCCTGATGGATATGGATACCGACGTCGGTGCAGGGAGGCGGGTGGTGCAACAACGTGAGGACCTGCAAGTTCCGGACAAGGTACCGCCACGGGTCGTCCAACTTCATGGAGCGGTTCATCGCCTTCACCGGCATCATGAGCGCCAGCCCCGTCGACAATCCTGGTCGGTACTACTGATCACTACCGCAAAAAGATCATCTGCCATCGACATATGCATCATTCATCTTTTTTGCTACTTGCTTGCAGATTTCTACAACTGGAACCGGGTCAAGATTCGTTACTGCGATAGCGGGTCTTTCGCCGGTGACACCTTCGACAAGGTGATTGCATATACTACCTTTGTTCCAAAATATAAAATGTTTTAACGTTTTGGTAAAACATTTTATATTTTGGAATGGAGGTAGTATATTGTACAGTAGCAGAAAGTTGTCAATTTTTTCTTCATTCATCTGCCCTTACCACTGCTACCATCCATCCATCGGTTCTCAAACATGTTGCAGGGTACGAGGCTCTACTTCCGGGGCCAGCGGATTTGGGAGGAAGCCATCCAACACCTCCTCTCCATTGGGATGTCGTCTGCCGATCAGGTGCTTCTCACAGGCTGCTCCGCGGGGGGACTGGCAGCGATACTGCACTGCGACCAATTCGCCGCCTTCTTCGCCGGCCGGAGTACCACCACCGTGAAATGCCTCGCCGACGCAGGCCTTTTCCTCGATGTGTAAGTACGTCTGCTTGCTTACTTTTAAACAATATAAGTGGTCGATCGCCGCATCACGGACTCAGCCGGTTGATCCATCGATATGTCGTCGTTGCGTGCAGCGTGGATATCTCCGGGGGACGCAGCTTGAGATCCTACTACGCTGACATCGTCACCATGCAGGGAGTGGTTCAGCACCTTCCGCCCACCTGCACCGATCGTCTCGACGCCACCTCGGTGCGTACCTATAATATATATATCGGCTTGCATGTTGCAACGCATTCAACAGAGCTAATACTTGGTTGTGTGCGTGCAGTGCTTCTTCCCTCAAAACATAATCGACGACATAAAGACCCCCATCTTCCTGCTCAACGCAGCCTATGACGTCTGGCAGGTAAACATAATGCTGCACGCATGAATGACTGACCAGAGGTGGTTAACTGTAACATGGTCTGAAATTAAAAACTGGATGTTGGGTCGCATCGCGGCTAAAAGACAGAAATTGTTCATATGAATCTGACAAAAATCCAATCAAAGAATTCATTTGAATTCGTGTGCACTACTGGAAAAAATATAAAATATGATGCAATTGTGTTGAAAAATTAATCAGATTGAAGAGAGCCTGGCCCCAAAGAGAATAGACCCCAGCGGCGCCTGGCGAGCCTGCAGGTTCAACCACTCAGCCTGCGACGCATCTCAGATGAAGTTTCTACAAGGTAAAAAGGAACCATATATATCCAGTTGAAGGGAACATCAGGACAACTGCCGGGTAACCAATTTTGTGTCCGCAGATTTCAGGGAGCAGATGGTGGCATCTGTTAGAGACTTCTCCGGTTCCAAGAGCAACGGGCTCTTCATAAACTCGTGTTTCTCACACTGTCAGTCCGAACTGCCGGCTACCTGGAACGGCTCCCCTTCCATTCAGAACAAGGTACAACTTTCAGTACATGGTACATTTCTACATCCGTTATTGCTTCATGTAATTTGTGTTTTTGTTTTGAGAACAGAATATCGCGAAATCTGTGGGTGACTGGTACTTTGGCCGGGCCGAAGTGAAGACGATCGATTGCCCATACCCTTGCGACAACACATGCCGTCACATCAGATGAGAAGAAGGTCGTGTGCAAGCTCGGCCCGTTTGAACGCATGGACTGACCGTGTGATTTGAATTTAGAACCCGAGGAAAGGTTTTGTACATTTCCAATGGAGAATTCAGTCAGGATGATATGAACGTTCTCTTTTAATCCCTCTCATGTTCTTGTTTATCCAACATACATGAGACTAGACCCCATAGATTGGTGCTTCGTATGATCAGAGTGATTGTTGGGTTCATTGATCAAAGGCAACCCTAAGTAAGTAAGTTTTTTATGAGAGGAGTATTTTAGAATAACCGCGGTCTTGGCGACCTGACTAAATTAGATTCATCAATGAAGTTTGTCCAGGAGCATAAGTTGAATTTTCTTGCTTTGTTAGAGACTGGATTATCTAACTTTTACGCTTCCTTTTAAGCCATCTTTGTGGCAGAAACACCTGGGTTTCTAAGTACTTACCCCCTCATGTGGTACGACAACATCAGACAGGCCGTCCTAAAGCAATGCTGGCCCAGACCGAGAAGGAAGTGGTGGACGTCCCGACTACTTAGCTGTTAGCGCCAGGCGAGAGAAGCATCGTTGATCATTGTAACAGGAATTCTACCTGCTCCCTACTCTCTTCTTCCTCCCCACGAAATTCTCGTGCGGCTTGTATCCGAGATTGAGATCCAGCTATCGGTGCGTGACATGAGGAAAGTGATCTAGATCATAGCAAGTGGTAATCGAAGCAGTTTTTGGTCCGGAAATTTTTCCACTCTTCCAATCTTCCAGTCGTAGTTCCGGTCTCCTTTTTTTAGAAAAGAGAATTTTATTAATCCCAGCCTCTGCATCGAGTGATGCACACAGCCGATTATCACAGAGTTTGAACGTCAATCATTCGAGTTTACATCTAAAGAAACACAAAGATAGAGATAAGTCTCAACCGACATTGACAAAGTAAAGTACAACTACGAAAGTCGACTAATATGTCTAATATGTTGCCACGTATGCCGGGAGAAAAAATCCTGTGCCACCCGCAGGAGTCTCGTGCATCCAGCCACCATAAGGTCCCGCTGGTCCAAAGGTAGCAGGAAAGTTCATAACTGGATCCAGTGCACCGCCATATGAATAACCTGTAAGACATGAAAAGTATCTTTCCTGTTAAAAACAAGGTTGTTCCTATAATTCCAAATAGAGCAACGGATAGCTGAAACGCCAATACGAATCCTAGCCTTGGTCTTTTTATCTACCCATTTAACCAATTCCCAAACATATTCGAAACATTGGTAGGGGGAGGGATATTGTAAGTACAAAACACAACTCGCCAAACAAGCTTTGCAAAAGGGCAAGATAGAAACAAATGTTCGATGGTTTCGTTGCACACACAAAAGGCAGAGTTAGTATTACCTTGTCAATTCCTCGTTGCAAGGTTATCCTTTGTAAGCAATACTTTTCTATCTAGGAGCCACATGTATATTTTTATTTTAAGCGGTATTTTTAACCTCCATAAGTACGTTCGTAAGAACCTAGTATGACCATTCATTAAGTCTTCATACATCGATTTAACAGTAAATAGGCCATTTTGAGCAAGTTTCCAATGAAAAGAATCAAGAACATCATTTCGCTAATATCCATCAATTTATGTACTAAATTTGACCACATGTCCCACTTATTCCCAGTAAGTGCCCGCCTAAAACTCATATTCATAGGGGTGCATCATGAGGCACATGATGAACCGAAACATCCTTGTGCTGCACAATGTTATAAAGTAATGGATATTGCTCTTTCAACGGAGAATTACCCAACCAGGTGTCCTCCCAGAACCTCGTGGTTTCTCCATTGCCAATTTTAAACTAACATCTAGAAAATAAGTCCTCTTTTTGCATGTCTCCTGTCTGTAAATTCAAACAAAGGTTGTGAATTCCTCGTCGAATTCGCGCAAAAACCTCCGGTGTACCCTTGGATGATGTTTGTTCTTAATTTTTTGCATGTGTTACAGCTGGTGCAAACCGTGAGCGATGAGTTCTTAAACACACGAAATAGCCTCACCAAGACGTGGGCGACTATAAGTATACTCAGACAGCTGGATATAATTACCGCGTGTGATTATAAGTAACCACAGACAGCTCGGCTGCTTAGTCTTATAGATAGTCTAGACTTAAAAGCTGAAACGTCACCTCTTAGTGATTCTGAGAGGGAGGCTATGAGAGACGCCACGGACAAGGTGGCTAATATGAGACGTGACGAGGAATCTAAATGGGCTCAAAGAGCAAAAATTAAACATATTCAAGAGGGGGGAAATAACACTAAATACTTTCATCTTATTGCTAATGGTAAGCACAGAAGGAAAAAGATGTTTCAGCTTGAGCAAGATGAGGGGATTATTTCTGGTCACGAAAACATTAAAAACTACATTACGGAATTCTACAAGAGGTTGTTTGGGGCAACGGACAAAACTAACTTCTCGTTAGTAGAATATGAAACGTCTGATATACCACAGATTTCCGCAGAGGAAAATTTGATTCTTACTGCGGATTTTTTAGAGAAGGAGGTTCATGATGCAATAATGCAAATGGAAAGAATAAAGCACCGGGACCAGACGGGTTCCCTGCTGAATTCTACCAAGATTTTTGGGATACGATTAGATACGATCTTATGAGGTTGTTTGAAAGTTTCCAAAAAGGTGAATTACCTCTTTTTCAGCTTAATTATGGTACCATTATCTTGCTCCCTAAAAAGGAAAATGCGGTTCAGATTAACCTATTTGTCTACTTAATGTTAGTTTTAAAATATTTACAAAAGTGGGTACAAATAGGGTGACTGCTGTAGCACATAAGGTGATTCGTCCAAATCAGACAGCCTTCATGCCTGGGAGACACATTCTCGAAGGAGTTTTAATTTTCCATGAAACTATTCATGAACTTCATAGGAAGAAAATTGATGGTTTACTTTTGAAAATAGACTTTGAAAAGGCTTACGACAAGGTTCAATGGCCCTTCTTACAACAAGTGTTGCGTATGAAAGGTTTTGATCCCAAATGGTGTCGTTGGGTTGAAAGTTTTGTCAGACGAGGTAGTGTGGGTTTTAAGGTGAATGATGACTTTGGTCATTATTTTCAAACACATAAAGGTTTAGGATAGGGGGATCCGTTATCCCCTATGATGTTTAATATAGTTGCCGACTTGTTGGCCATTTTAATTGCAAGGGCTAAATAGGACAGTCAGGTCGAAGGTCTAATACCCCACTGATGACGTGAAAACACACGTTCGTTGGGAGACCCCAAGAGGAAGGTATGATGTAGTGTAGCAGCAATTTTCCGTCAGTATAAAACCAAGGTTATCGAATCCAGAAGGAGTAGAAGTGCTCCGAAGGTTGTCAGCGGCACCAGAAAATGTGGCGTGTTGACGTGGAACCTGCACACAACACAATCAAACTACTTTGCCCCAACGAAACAGGAAGGTTATCAATCTCCCCGGCTTGCTGAAAACAAAGGATTAAACGTATGGTGTGGAAAATAGTATTAATTGCAGAAAGTAAAAGAGAACAATTGTTTGCAGTTGGTGGTTTAATTAGTGTAAAAGAATGGACCGGGGTCCACAGTTCACTAGTGGTGTCTCTCCATAAAGATAACTAACATGCTGGGTAAACAAATTACAGCTGGGCAATTGACAAATATATTGGGTTGCGTGTACGGTAAATTAAAATTTTCTCGTATTGCTACGCAACACCTCCCAAGATCTACTATGAAGATACATGCGAATACGAAGATCCAAAGATCTAGTTTAGTATATGTTTCCAACACCGTAGTTGCGGAAGAAGTGTTGATGACGTAGTCGATGTAGCTCGTTGCCGTTTCCCTCAACCAAGCCTGGTAGAGAGATTCCGGCGCCTCCTCCTCCTCGCCTTGTCACCTTGATCGAACAACCTGAGGGTCAACCGTCGAGAACGACAGATCACCCCTCTGAGAGCTTGCACGCGTACGCCGGGAGAGGTTCAGCAGGGCTTCGCCGTCCAAGCTTGAAGCACTACTGGTGTATATGAAGGTGGAGATCTCAACACATGAGAAGGAGAGAGAGAGAGATTAGATCTAGTCTAATCGGATAGGTTGCCTCTAATTAAAGGTTCCTCTAATCCAACTAGAAGAGCTCTAAACTTGAGAACTTGCGTCAACTTGTGTGTCCTCCAAATAGGAGGGGGTGGGGTTTATATAGATGGCCAAAGGGTAGGGAGGCTTGGACAAGGGGAAAGCTCCCCTAGTCCAACTCGGCTTGGACAAGGGGAAACTTTCCCCTTGCCCAATTCGGCATGGGAGGAGGAGTTGGAGTAGGACTCCAACTTCCTCCCCCCCCCTCCCTTTTCCTTCCTTGCCGCGCCGGCCGGGTGGGGCTTGCCCTGGCCGCACCGACCTAGGGCGGGTGGGGCCCACCCCGGCGCATCGACCTGGTGGGTGGGGCCCACCCTAGGTCGGCCCGCCTTGGCCGCCGCCGCCTCCCCCCCCGCCGTGGGCCACAAGGCCCACTAGGGTTCGGCCGGGGGGAGCCTCCCCCCTTCGCGGCGCCTTGGCCCACCACCACCATATGGGCCCATCTTGGTAGCCCCATGGTGGGCTCATCTTGGTAGCCCCATGGTGGGCTCCAATATTTTCCGTAATTATTTATTAATCAAATAACTCAATATTTAATTAACTCATAATTAAATAACACTTTGTCTAATTAATTCTTATTTGAATATTTCCTTTTACAGAATATTTCACTGAATTAATTTCCTATCATATGAAACACTTTCATGTGATCCGGGACACCCAGTGTCCGCTGACAAAATACTCCGGATAAATATTTCCTTCATATATAAACCCTCGGAATAAATCCGACCTGTGATAGCAACTTCTATCACAAACAATTATCTCTTGATAAAGTATATCTATCACGCAAGCACTATGCTGGTGATACTCTCTCCATGTTCCAGACCAACCAAATACACAACTAACCAATCCTAGTTTAAGCGTGTCCACCCTACAGGTTCGATAACGGGTAGCTATAATTGGGCATCCAACCAATCACCGGCCAGGGTCAGATCCCGGGACGATCTGAATAGCTGCTATCGTTATGCGAAGACACTCTGTTGAACCTGCTGGTTATTTAATATATCAATCCCATTACTCACGATACAAAACTTCACCCGAGATATAGATCCGTGGATGATGCCATGTATCAATCATTGATTCATATCATCTTTGTCTATCTCGTTAACCGGTAAGTTCCCTTTACTCGTTTCCGTATTATGATATCCCACACGGTGGAACTTCACCATGCATTGTCTGCAGAACATATTGGATACCTTTATAATACCGAGAGGGCCCAGGGCGTATCTCTCTTAACACCGAGGAGTAATTTCCCATCTCAGAACATTAGGGTATACACACACCTTGAAGCCACCCAGTAACTGCCTTTATGATCACCCAGTTACGGCCGTGACGGTTAACAGTACCAAAGTAACTTTTCCAGTATGCATAACCCTAATAACCTCATGGTTACAGGACTTGTTATATAACAACCTTTCTGTTGTAAAGCTAAGGACAAAAAGACTATTTAACGGAATCTCTTAGCATACCAAAACTTGGGTTACCCAGCCATATTATTATCCAATAATATGGCACTCATTGATGCTGACATAAACAATGTCCATGACTAGCAAAAGCCGCGTCATCTAGCAATCAACAAATTAGTTCGTAAAACAACTAGGGTATATTTTACGTGTTTATATTCTCTACACGTGCGGGTGAGCTTTTCATTAAATCACGTATTTAAGAAATCACCGCAGTTATAGCATAGAGAATACAGATCAATAATTAATGAATCAGATATATATATATATATATATATGTATAAATACATTGCCTTTTGGGCATATATCCAACAAAATAGTGAGCGCATGACAATGCATATATATGAAAATGATTACTATGATATTTAATTGGGCATTATATCAAGATACATAGACCGTTATCCAACAACATCTATGACTAATAATCCACTGCCAGGTTAACATCCGTGGCCCTCGTTGGTATTAAGTTGCAAGCAACAGATAATTGCGTTAAGCAAAGTGTGTAATGTAAACAACACAAATGACCGTAGACATAGCATTGTTGTTTTATCCCTAGTGGCAACAACACATCCACAACCTTAGATGTTTCTGTCACTCACCCAGATTACTGGAGGCATAAACCCACTATCGAGCATAAATACTCCCTCTTGAAGTTAAAAGCATCTACTTGGCCAAAGCATCTACTAATAACGGAGAGCATGCAAGATCATAAACAACATATAAAGATAGACTGATAATCAACTTGATCATAGTATCAATATTCATCGGATCCCAGCAAACACAACATGTAGCATTACAATAAGATGATCTCGATCATGTTAGGCAGCTCACAAGATCTAAACATGATAGCATAAAGTGGAGCGAGACAACCATCTAGCTACTGCTATGGACCCGTAGTCCAAGGATGAACTACTCACGCGTCACTCCGGAGGCAGGCATGGCGATGTAGAGCCCTCCGGTGATGATCTCCCCTCCGGTAGAGTGCCGGGAAAGCTTCAGAAATCCTCCTGATCTAGGGTTGACGACGGCGGCGCCTCTGGAACTTTTCGTGGAATATGGCTCGGGTGTTTAGGGTTTTCGGGCAGGAGGAATAAATAGGCGAAAGGGCGGCGTCGGTGGGCACCCGAGGGGGCCTCCCCACCCCTCGGCACGGTTGACCTAGGGGTCGCGCCGAGCCCTGGGGAGGGTGCCTCCTGGCGTGTCTCCGTCTCCCCTTTGGATTTCGTGGACGTGTCGGTGAAATAGGTGCCTCCGTTGATTTTCGTCCAATTCCAAGAATATTTCCTTAACAACTTTTCTGAAAAGGAAAAACAGCAGAAAACATGAACTGGCACTGTGGCATCTTGTTAATAGGTTATTACCAGAAAATGTATAAAAATGCTATGAAGTGTATATAAAACATGTAACAATATGCATAATATCAACATGGAACATCAAAAATTATAGATACGTTTGAGACGTATCAGTATCCCCAAGCTTAGTTCATACTCGTCCTCGGTAGGTAACGATAAAAACAATATAATTTTTGAGTGACATGCTACCACACAATCTTGATCAAATAATAGTGTAAAGCACATATGAATGAATGAAGTGATCCAAGTCAATGGTCTATAGTTTGCTACTAAATAAGCAATGAGTAAACAACTGAATCATATGAGCAAAAAAATTCATGAATAGTACTTTGGATACATTGAATCCAAAAGTTTTGCATAAGAATTAACTCACAAAGCAATAGTTTCAAAGTAAAAGGTATTTGACCAACACAAATGAAGATTTTAGTTTCAGCAATTGCTTCAATCTCAACATATTTATCTCATGGATATCGTCAATACAAAGCAATATAATCAGCCAAATACACCATCATATAATAATTGTTGTACCAAAGTTGACACTAGTGTTTGCTTGTGGAAGATAGAAAGAAGTAGGAAAACTGACTCAACATAAAAGTAAAAGAAAGGCCCTTCGCAGAGAGAAGCAGAGATTAAATCATGTGCTAGAGCTTTTTAGTTTTAAAAATCATATAGAGAGTAAAAATTAAAGTTTTGAGAGGTGTATGTTAATTGTCAACGAATCAGTAGTAGACAGTACGGTATAACCTTGCCAACCAGACTTTTTAAGAGCGGCTCCCATGAAGGACGTTATTTCTACCAGCAAGGCAGATCATCCCTCTTTTCTCTTTTGTTTACACATGCAGATGTTTCACTGAAGGCTCAGTTGACAAAATGTGAAGAGATTAAGCGGTTAAAGTTGTAATTAATTGGGACTGGCACCCCGTTGTCAGCTCTTTTTGCAAAATTAATAGATAAGCGGATGTATATGCCGCTAGTCTGGTGGTAAAAGCTGATTGACAAGTGAAATAAAGACATCTACCACGTCCTCATGAGCTTGGTAAACAGTGACACAAAAAAGGAGTAGTAACAGTTTTGAATAGTTTAAAGGTAGCACATGAAAATTTTACTTGGAGTGGCGGAAAATACCACATATAGGTAGGTATGGTGGACACAGACATGGATTTTGGCTCAAGGTTTTGGATGCACAAGCAGCATTCCCTCTTAGTACAGAGTTTAGGCTAGCAAGGTTATTTTAAGCAAACACAGACTATCAACCGGTACACCAAAAACTTATATGACAACATATTAGAAACATTATAAGACTCCACACTGTCTTCCTTGTTAACCAAACCCTTTTACTAGAAAATATCTAGACCTTGGAATTACCACATATAGAAACCAAATTTCAACAAGCTTTACGGCAGTTCTCCATTAATGGGTTTTACTTACATGATACAAAAGTTTAAACATGACCTACTTAGTAACTCAAAACAATTGACAAGTATCAAATTATCCAAGATAGTGATCTACAAGAGTATGTAAGCGTTTTCCATTATGCCAATTACCACACGCAACATTTTCTGTTCCAACCAAACACCAATCAACTTATTTAAACAACTCTCCAAAAAATATAAGTGAAGCAAGAGAGTACTTTCTTTAAAAGAACTAATAGCTCTGACAAGAGATACATGAAAACAAGAGCTAAAAGCTTAACAACGCTAGATGTGAATACTCAACAAGTATAAGTGAAGAATAGGAGTATTCTAATGAAAATGCGGAGCGTGTCTCTCTCCCAAACAAGAATGCTAGGATCCAACAAGTTGTGATCAGAAAATAAACATAAACAAACTGAAAATAAAAGCACACAGACGCTCCAAGAACAGCACATATGATGTGAAGAAACTAAAATATAGTCTCACTAGAGATGACCTGATACTTTGTTGATGAAGAAGGGATGCCTTGGGCATCCCCAAGCTTAGACGCTTGAGTCTTCTTGAAATATGCTGGGGAGATCCATGGGAGCCTCCCCAAGCTTAAGCTCTTCACTCTTCTTGATCTTATTATATCACCCTTCTCTCTTGACACTTGAAAACTTACTTCACCCCAAACTCAACATAATTCTCATTAGAGGGTTAGGCATCAATCAAAAACTACCATATTTTGTAAGGACGCAAACATGACCATCATTTTAAACATTAGCTACTTCTACTAGCCTTATGTGAAGCTCTTCCACCCTAAAAAGAATTCCACCTAACACTTGTAATAGAGAATGCAAAACAAAAGACAGAATCTGTCCAAATCAGAACAGTCCGTAAAGACGAATTTTTCCGAGGCACTTACGGTACTCAGATCGAAAAACGTTGAACTAACGAAATATGCATACATATATAGGAGCATGTACAACAAATTGCAGATTTAAATCACGTTTCTATGAATTTAGAATTTCGTACAGTAAACACCAGAAATCTGTTCCTGCGCAGTAATCAATTTAGCATCATCTTAACATTAGAGACTTTTCTTGGCACAACAATACGATAAAGTAAAGATACAAAGGAGTTGCTACAGAAGTAAACAAGCTCCTTGACTCAAATAAAGAAAAATTGCAGAAAAATAAAATGGGTTGCCTCCCATAAGCGCTCTCTTTAACGCCTTTTAACTAGGCACAAAGCATGCATCAAGTATTACCAAGTGTAGAAACATCAACCTCATAGTTTGTTCGAACAATAGAATCAAAAGGTGGTTTCATCTTCTTCCTAGGAAAGTGTTCCATACTTTTTTGAGTGGGAATTGATATTTTATATTCCCCTTTTCATATCAATAATAGCACCAACAGTTCTAAGAAAAGGTCTTCCAAGCACAATAGGACAAGAAGGATTGCATTCAATATCCAAAACAAAAAATCAACAGGGACATAGTTGTTGTTTACCATAATAAGAACATCATCAACTCTACCCAAAGGTTTCTTTATAGTAGCATCAGCAAGGTGAACATCCAAATAACAATTTTCCAATGGTGCTAAATCAAGCATATCATAAAGCTTTTTAGGAATAACAGAAATACTAGCACCAAGATCACACAAAGCATTGCAATCAAAATCATTCAATTTCATTTTAATGATGGGCTCCCAACCATCTTCTAACTTTCTAGGGTTAGATGCTTCACGATTTAATTTTTCTTCCCTAGCATGCATGAGAGCTAGCATTAGTAATGTGCTTAGTAAAAGCCAGGTTTATTTCACTTGCTTTAGGACTTCTAGCTAGCTTTTGCAAGAACAAAATGACTTCAGAGAGGTTACAACCATCAAAATCAAAATTATTATCATCAAAGGTAATGGGACCATTATCTCCTACACTTCGAAAAATTTCAGCACTCTTATCAAGAACAGTTTCAGTGCTATCAGCAATTTAAAACGTTTTGCAACAGAAGTAGAGACATTCCCAACACCAATTATCTTACCATTAATAGTAGGAGGTTTAATATTACTTGAGGCTACAGCTTTTTCAGTGGTAGAAATAGTACAAACTCTAGCAATACTATTCTTTTTAGTAATTTCAGCCTCTCTTTCCCACCTAGCATGCAACTCGGCTAACATCCTGACATTGTTATCAATTTTAATTTGTATAGCATTAAGAGTTTTGTTCTATTTAACATCATGAGGAATATTCTTTATTTTCAGAAATTCAAGATCAAGGGCAAGACTATCAACTTTAGAAGCAAGACTATCAATTTTCCCTAGTTTTTCCTCAACAGTTTTATTGAAAGCAGTTTGTGTGCTAATAAAATCCTTAAGCATACTTCAAGATCAGAGGGCACACTTTTATTATTGTTGTAGGAACTACCATAAGAATTACCATAACCATTGCCACTATTAGAAGGATAAGGCTTATAATTACTATTACCAAAATTATTCCTATAAGCATTGTTGTTGAAGTTGTTATTTTTAATGAAGTTCACATCAACACGCTCTTCTTGAGCAACCAAAGAAGCTAAAGGAACATTATTTGGATCAACATGCACTTGACCATTCGAAAGCATAGACATAATAGTATCAACTTTATCACTCAAAGAAGAGATTTCTTCAACAGAATTTACCTTCTTACCTGTTGGAGCTCTCTCGGTGTGCCATTCTGAATAATTTATCATCATATCATCAAGAAGCTTTGTTGCAGCACCCAAAGTGATGGACATAAAGGTCCCTCCAGCAGCCGAATCCAATAAATTCCTTGAAGAAAAATTTAATCCTGCATAAAAGGTTTGGATGATCATCCAAGTAGTCAGTCCATGAGTGGGACAATTCTTAACCAATGATTTCATTCTCTCCCAAGCTTGAGCAACATGTTCATTATCAAATTGCTTAAAATTCATTATGCTACTTCTCAAAGATATAATCTTAGCAGGAGGATAGTACTTTCCAATAAAAGCATCTTTGCATTTAGTCCATGAATCAATACTATTTCTAGGCAAAGATAGCAACCATTCTTTAGCACGTCCTCTCAAGGAGAAAGGAAAAAGTTTCAGTTTTATAATATCACCTTCTACTTCCTTATACTTTTGCATTTCACATAATTCAACAAAGTTATTAAGGTGAGCAGCAGCATCATCAGTACTAACACCAGAAAATTGCTCCTTCATAACAAGATTTAAAAGTGCAGGTTTAATTTCATAAAATTCTGCTTTGAAGCAGGTGGAGCAATAGGTGTGCATATGAAATCATTGTTGTTTGTGCTAGTGAAATCACACAACTTAGTATTCTCAGGAGTACTCATTTTAGCCGAATTAAAAGCAGACAGGAAATAATAACTCGAAAATAAACTAGATGCAGGAAACTAATTTTTTTGTTTTTGATATTTAAAAGCAAACAAGATAAAATAAAATAAACTAAGCAAGACAAAAACAAAGTAATGAGATTGGAAGCGCGAGACTCCCCTTGCAGAAGCTCCTCTGCCTCCCCGGCAACGGCGCCAGAAAATGTGCTTGATGACGTGAAAACACACGTTCGTTGGGAGACCCCAAGAGGAAGGTATGATGTAGTGCAGCAGCAATTTTCCCTCAGTATGAAACCAAGTTTATCGAATCCAGGTGGAGTAGAGTGCTCCGAAGGTTGTCAGCGCACCAGAAAATGTGGCGTGTTGACGTGGAACCTGCACACAACACAATCAAACTACTTTGTCCCAACAAAACATGAAGGTTGTCAATCTCCCCGGCTTGCTGAAAACAAAATATTAAACGTATGGTGTGGAAAATAGTATTAATTGCAGAAATTAAAAGAGAACAATTGTTTGCAGTTGGTGGTTTAATCAGTGTAAAAGAATGGACCGGGTCCACAGTTCACTAGTGGTGCTCTCCATAAACATAACTAACATGCTGGGTAAACAAATTACAGCTGGGCAATTGACAAATAGTGCGCGCATGACAATGCATATATATGACAAGATGATTACTATGATATTTAATTGGGCATTACATAAGATACATAGACCGTTATCCAACAACATCTATGACTAATAATCACCATCAGTTAACATCCGTGCCCCGTTGGTATTAAGTTGCAAGCAACAGATAATTGCGTTAAGCAAAGTGCAACACAAATGACCGTAGACATAGCATTGTTGTTTTATCCCTAGTGGCAACAGCACATCCACAACCTTAGATGTTTCTGTCACTCACCCAGATTACTGGAGGCATGAACCCACTATCGAGAATAAATACTCCCTCTTGGAGTTAAAAGCATCTACTAATAACGGAGAGCATGCAAGATCATAAACAACATATAAAGATAGATTGATAATCAACTTGATCATAGTATCAATATTCATCGGATCCCAGCAAACACAACATGTAGCATTCTCTGTCAAATCGAGATTGTGTGGGTGTTAAGAAAAAAAAAGAGTAATCAGCTGTGACACGAAAAAAATTGAATCCTTTTGTAGCTCTTACAATAAGATGATTTTGATCATGTTAGGCAGCTCACAAAATCTAAACATGATAGTATAAAGTGGAGAGACAACCATCTAGCTACTGCTATGAACCCGTAGTCCAAGGATGAACTACTCACACATCATTCCGGAGGCAGGCATGGCGATGTAGAGCCGTCTGGTGATGATCTCCCTCCGGCAGAGTGCGGGAAGAACTTCAGAAACCCTCCCGAGCTAGGGTTGACGATGGCGGCGCCTCTGGAACTTTTTGTGGAATATGGCTCGGTTGTTTAGGTTTTCGGGGCAGGAGGAATAAATAGGCGAAAGGGCGGCGTCGGTGGGCACCCGAGGGGGCCTCCCCACCCCTCGGCGCGGTTGACCTAGGGGTCACGCCGAGCCCTGGGGAGGGCGCCTCCTGGCGTGTCTCCGTCTCCCCTTTGGACTTCGTGGACGTGTCGGTGAAATAGGTGCCTCCGTTGATTTTCGTCCAATTCCGAGAATATTTCCTTAACAACTTTTCTGAAAAGAAAAACAACAAAAAACAGGAACTGGCACTGTGGCATCTTGTTAATATGTTAGTACCAGAAAATGTATAAAAATGCTATGAAGTGTATATAAAACGTGTAACAATAGGCATAATATCAACATGGAACATCAAAAATTATAGGTACGTTTGAGACGTATCACCCACCTAGTTGAGAGCGGAGTGTCTATCCTTCCAGTACGCTGATGATACCATCCTCTTTATGTCTCATGACATTGTAAAGGCCTTAAATATGAAGCTCATTTTAAGTATGTTTGAACAGTTATCAGGACTGAAAATAAACTTTCATAAGAGTGAGCGTTTTTGTTTCGGCAAAGCAAAAGAGGTGGAGGATGATTATAAGAATCTTTTCGGATGTGAATCTGGATCTTTTCCTTTTAAATACTTGAGCATCCCTATTCATTTCATAAAGCTGAAAAATGGGGAGTGGAAATAGGTAGAGGATCGGTTTGAGAAAAAGCTGGCTAGTTGGGCCGGGAAGCTTTTGTCGTATGGGGACCATCTTATCCTGATTAATTCGGTTCTAACAAGCCTACCCATGTTTATGCTGTCCTTTTTTGAAGTACCTAAAGGGTGTGGAAAAGAATGGACTTTTTTAGATCCAGATTCTTCTGGCAAAGTGATGGACATAAGAGGAAGTATAGACTTTCTAGATGGAACATCATTTGTAGACCAAAATAGCAGGGAGGACTGGGAATAGAGGACCTAGAACTAAAAAATAAAAGTATCTTTAGTAAATGGTTTTTAAGATTTTATCTGGAGTCTGGCGGGAGCTTATTGGCAATAAGTATTTGCATTCTAAGTCTTTGTCCCAAGTTAAAGTTCAGCCCTATGACTCTCCCTTTTGGAAAGGTATCATGAAGGCTAAAGATGAATTCTTCGAGTGTGGTTCCTTTGCTGTTGGAGATGGGGAAAGCACCCGTTTTTGGGAGGATACATGGCTGGGGGATAAGCCTCTTTCCCACAAATATCCATCCCTTTTCAGTATAGCTCAAAGAAAAAATATTTCGGTGGCAGCAGTATTGTCACAGGCCCCTCCTCCTAACTTAGGTTCAGGAGAGCTCTAACGGGTAACAGGTGGGATAGATGGCTTCACCTGGTTAGCCGGTTGATGGATGTGCAATTAGTAGACACACCCGATGTGTTCAAGTGGAACCTGTCAACATCAGGAAAATTTACGGTAAAATCTTTATACCTAGATTATCTAAGTGATCATACTAGGTTCCTACGTAAATACATTTGGAAAATGAAAGTCCCACTAAAGATAAAGATTTTTATGTGGTTTCTTCACCGTAAGGAAATCCTTTAAAAGGATAATCTAGCTAAACGCAACTGGAATGGATGTAAAAAGTGTTGTTTTTGCGATCATCAAAATAAGACGATCCAACATTTGTTTATATCATGTCCGCTAGCCAAGATGGTGTGGCGTATTGTGTTCATGGCTTTTAATATTTACCCACCAAAAAAATTGCTAACCTTTTTGGAGTAGATGCGTTTGCCTGATCGGTTGCAGACTACCAGTGTGATCAGGAACGGGGCCGTGTGCGCAAACAGTTCTTATGTCCGCTTGAGGGTAGGTAGATGAGTTCGATCTTCGTAGGCTGTCTCCAGCATTTACACACCGTCGCTCGTAGAGAAGTCATCTCTAACTTCTAACTTGTACACCGCCCTTCATCAAGCTGTGTTGAGTTCCTCGATCGATCATCACATGACATGGTCCTACAGGCGTTGTGCTGATAAAATTGGTGCCGTGAAGAGGCGTTTTGGTGCCCGAGCTCTAGCTCGTTTTTATTGAAAAGAAAAATTACGTTTCAAAAAACCAGGAGATGGCTGGGCGGATAGTGGTGGGGTAATTGGGACCGGGGGGAAACCCCTGAGCGGTAGCACGGCGTCGTCGACGCTTCGGCATCGGACTCCTTCTCGAAAGTTTCGTTGAGGGTCCATCTCTCCCCGCCCAACCAGGGAGACGAGCAGGGGCTAAGCCACCCCCAACAATTAGATTTTCTTCGCAAACTTCCTACTCCCTCCATATCAAAATATAGCATAGGTGGTGATCCCAACTCTGTGTCTCCCCCCTCATTACGGCTCCTGCTTGCCGGTGGGACGGGCCCACGATCCTAGGCTAGAGGGGACCCCCTCTACGATTGCAGCGTTTTCCGGTGATGCTAGGCGTCCCGTTTTTTCGGCGATCCAATCTCTGGTGTAGGTGGCGTTGCTATCTTTTTGCCGATCTTTCTAGTGTGTGCCTATGTTCTAAAGCTTGCGTCTTGTGACATGGTGCGGCAGTGACTGACGACGAGAGTCGTGTGGAGCTCCGACGCGGTTGCATGTGGGCTCTCAGGTGAGCCTCTCCGTGTGCCGACAGTGCGGCGTCCTATGATCCTATACGAGAGGGAAAGGGTCCCTCTGTCGTCTCTTCGACGACAGAAACGGCGAGCTGGTGTCCTTGGTCTCCTGCTGTTGCTACCTCTTATGTCGACCCTATCTATATAACAAATTTTGATTAAAAAATTGCACACTTGTAAATCTCGACACTATCTATACCTTCAAAATTTTCCCAATTTTTTTTACCGTGTTTTTCCCAATTTTTAGAAACCAAGAAATACCGTTTTGAATTTTGGAAAAAAATGAGCAACATGGAGCTCGGGCTCCATTTGCACGAAAGGAGTTGAGATGGATGGCACTCCGATATGTATCTGGAAGCTCCACGTGTTTAATGTCATGTGCTGGCAAGTTGGCGTATATACGGAAGGAAATGTAAGCAAAATTGTAGCTAGCCCCTAGGCGGTGTACCATTCATTTTGCTAGATCTGCACGCGGGTATAAATTGGATAATATATGCATATATATCAATGCGATCGCTGAGTTTAATACCTCCCCTATCTTTTCCTTGACCAACTTGATTAATGCTTTCCTGTGTTGTCTGATTTATCATCAATATATAGTTGCGTCTACCCAATCCACCCTGTATAAACGAGGGCACTGACTGATTGCTTCACAATAATCGCTCAGTGAGCTATTACTTGTCGCCATCAGCGCTTCGCTTGCATGCAAGCTGGCTAATAAAAGCGGCAGGTAGACGTGGGGTGGACGTACAGTAGTAGTAGCACCTATATTTCCTGAGTCCCGTTCTATTGAGTTGAGTCACAAGACAATCCAAGGTTGAAGATGGGGGAGAAGACTAGGATGATCAAGAGTCTCCTTGCGGGGCTTGTCATTCTCGTCGGGAGCATGCAGGCGATGGCTGATGAACACAAGAGCGGCGGTGGTAGGAGAAGCCTTGCGGCGGCGCCCAACGTACCGGTGCCT
The DNA here is from genome assembly GCA_947311845.1 of Poa pratensis. Taxonomy (NCBI): domain Eukaryota; kingdom Viridiplantae; phylum Streptophyta; class Magnoliopsida; order Poales; family Poaceae; genus Poa; species Poa pratensis. Next base: position 2,885,453 of record CAMZMU010000108.1, on the reverse strand, counting down.
ATCACCCTCCTCGCATCCGCCGTCGACAAAGGAGCCGGTATGTACATATACAAATATGGTTGTAACAAGTTCGAGTTTACCTTGGTGTTATGTGCCGATGTCCAATGACATGTTGGTGGATCGAACCATTTCAGTTTGGAAGGTTTATATATAGTTTAAATTATATATCCAATCCAACCGATCCTCACGATCCTTTTACGGTCGCCAGGACACATGCATGCTAGCGGAGAGACAAAGTACTAACACGTATATTGTCTAAACGATGAGTGCATGCACGGTCCAATCATACTAGAAAAAAAAAGCAAACATTAAAATGTCATCCTTTTCCAAAACGCTAACAAGAGTTTTTCTTTCATCTATGAGAAAAAAGAACATTTCCGATTAATTAGTAAAAATTAGGAAAACAAAACTAGTGGGAGTCAACTTCTTCAGGTTGATTTCAAACGTCAGATTCAAAATCTACTTTCAACCATTTAGATTTGCACCGAATCTACATTCAAGCCTTCTCGAAGGTTTTCAGTTAGTAGATCCTTGTTGATCTGGTCTTAATTGCATATTAACTCCCAAAATTCCCTCCGTTCCTTGAAGTAAGGTGTATAGATTTTCGAGGAAAAATCCGAAATGTAAGGTGTATTCCATTTGTTGTCAACTATACCCCTCCACACATCTGATCCCACGCTTGAAGTATGGACTGAAATCCCTATAATAAAGGAGACAATTAATTGGAAAGGTCCAGCCGCATGCATTCCCCCACCGATCCATTAGATTTAGCCATCAATATTCTTTTCTTTCCTTAACGATTCCTATAACCTGCATGCATGGTTCCTTAGCAAATCAGGGAGAGTAAATACGAGAGAAAATCATGGGATTTGGTACGCTAGTTTAGGAAGTAGTCCGTTCGGGAGAGAGAGAGGATCCCATGTTTCCATATTTCCACCAAGCCTCACATCGTTCTGCTAGGGGTATCAACGTCCAAAACCAACTTAATTTGCCCTCCTAGCCCCTGCGTTAATATTCGTGCAAAAAACTATACACCTTACTTCAAAGAACGGAGGGAGTATATCCGTAGGAATCATGCAAATTTAACATTAATTAGGCATTTATTGTGCTACTCAGCGAGTATTATTCTAGATTGCGACGAATTTGTGGTTAACTTCTTTTTTTGCAATATTTCAAAACATTTATCATGTTAATTTCCTTAGTTCTTAAGTTTTAAAATAGTTTATGTGCTTTTAACCACGGCTTGTATTATGTGTCCTACGATTTCCATGATTTTGATACATTTATATAAATGCCACACGTAGTTTGCGATGTTTTTAATTATTTTCATGGTAAATCTATTTTTATAAAGAAAAATATACTAATATCAAGTTTATGTCAATTACACCTGAGCATTGCAACAACGTAATATGAGCCACCGGAAGTAGGATTAACATGTGATAATGCATATGCATTATACGTGTACGGCTGCAACTTGTGTCCACAGCATGTGACAGCACCTTATGATGGATGCAGTGTGCCTCGATGGGACGCCGCCGGCTTACCACCTGGACCCGGGCCACGGTGCAGGGAAGAACAAATGGATCGTCAACCTAGCGGTACTTAATTACGCAAACATGTGGTGTGTCCAAATCGATCGGCCATTATATTTACATGCGTGCTTGCGCGCAGGGAGGCGGTTGGTGCGCCAGCGTGAGCGAGTGCCTGAACCGCAAGGCGGGCAGTTTCGGGTCGTCGAATCGCATGGAGAAGCAGATGAACTTCTCGGGCATCCTGAGCTCCAGCCCCGTCGAAAACCCTGGTACCCCCACTCCCAGTATGAATCAAGCATCATCGTAGTATAAAGCAAGCTGACCTTTGCACCTATGTATGTCAGATTTCTACAACTGGAACCGGGTGATGGTCCGGTACTGCGACGGCGCGTCCTTCGCCGGCGAAGGCTACGACCGTGGCTCCAGGATGTATTTCCGGGGGCAACGAATATGGAACGCTGTCATCCAGCACCTCCTCTCCATTGGGATGGCCTCTGCAGATCAAGCGCTGCTGTCAGGAGCCTCGTCGGGGGGGCTGGCCGTGATACTGCACTGCGACCAGTTCAGCGCCTTCTTCTCCGGCCGGGGCACCATCGTCAAGTGCCTCTCCGACGCAGGCCTCTTCCTTGACGCGTAGGTTAATGGTGCATGCTCCAAGTTATCCTGAACCTATGATTAATTGTTCATCGCCATGTTGCATGCTCGCAGCGTGGACGTCTCTGGCGGCCGTACCTTGAGATCCTACTACGACCGTGTCATAGCTACCCATGGAGTGGCTCAGAACCTGCCGAAGAGTTGCACTGCTCGCCTCGACGCCACCTCGGTGCGTATGTATATATTCTGTACCTGACATGCCCGCATACTTGTATATATGTGTTTCTCGTTGTCCCATATCATCTGAACTTACCCCCTATCTTTCTTATGAACGTACCTACACATGCAGTGCTTCTTCCCGCAGAATATAATCAGCAGCATACATACCCCAATATTCCTGCTAAATGCGGCCTACGATACCTGGCAGGTATACCAAGTTTTTCACCTGATATCATCCAAGTCTCTCCTCCTATACCTACTATATATGTCTATACGTATGTAATACAATTTGGCAAGGGGGAATTGTAATTCAGATCCGGGAAAACCTGGCCCCGGATGGAGCTGACCCCAACGGAACATGGCGAGCCTGCAAGTCTAGCCGCTTAGCCTGCGACGCATCCAAGATGACGGTCTTGCAAGGTAAATGCATTGTTTAATTTGGCGTGCATCGTACCACATGACGATATTTGCATATCGAGATCAACAATTATGGTCTAAATTATGTGTATCGGTCCATGCCTACGAGTGTAGCTTTCAGAGATCAGATGGTGGCAACTGTTCAAGGTTTCTCCCGTTCCAAGAGCAACGGGCTCTTCATAAACTCATGCTTCATTCATGGTCAGTCCAAGAACCCGGCCACTTGGAATACAGATGGCTCTCCTGCTATTCATAACAAGGTATATATACCTAGCAACCAACTAGGTTTCAAGTGGATTACATCAAGCATTGATTCATGTAAATTTTGTTGTCCTTGCGTTCACAGAATATCGGGAAATCTGTGGGTGACTGGTACTTTGGGCGGGCTGAAGTGAAGGCCTCGATTGCCCCTATCCCTGCGACAACACATGCCATCACGAGATGTGACAATAACGAGATGTGTATCGGTCCAGGCCTAAATATTTAGTTTAAAAAAGAAGAATGAGCAATTCATTAGAACAGATTGATTACTCTTTGCATGTCTTGAACTGTTGTTGCATATATTTATTTTGTTAACTCGTTCCAAACGAGACAATTGCGGATCCATGCAACAGTACATATCAAGGCAAGTGAAATAGTTACTCCCTATACTAGTTCATGGGCTCAAGCACATCCTGTAATAACTTACTAAAAATAAGTGATTCGAAATAAATGCGATTCTAACCACTTTACCCATATTTATGTTATCGTTCTTCGAAATATCTAAGGGGGCTTGCAAAAGAATGGATTTCTATACACAATGCAATAAACATAAATGGAAGTTTCCGGCTAACAAAGTGGCACATTATTTGTATACAAAAGCCATTGTGGACTGGGGTGGAAAATATTGATGCTAAAAATAGATGCCTACTTAGTAAATGCTTGTTTAAATTACTATATGAATACATGGTGTGGCAAGATCTACTACTCCCTCCATCCCAATTCAAAGGGTTGGACGGCAATTCTTTGAGTAAATTACAAAAAACCACCACAATTGCGGCTAGGGTTTCGGAAAACCACCGGGATATGTTAGGGTTTCAAAAACCCACCGGTCTAGAGCTAATTACTTTCAAAGAGCCACCACTTCTTCGTTAACCGTCCGAGGCGCTCAGTTAAGCACGAATCTGACATAGGGGCCCCAGTTTAAGGCGTGACGTGGCAAATTAAGACAGCGCGCCGTTAACGGTGCGGTTTCACAAAAACCCACCACTATTCAGGTTTAGGGTTTCAAGGAACCACCAGTCGCAGTGAAATTCAGATAGGTGCATCACAAACTGATGACTGAAAAGAAACTGGTAATTCAACAAACTGATGACTGAAAAGAAAACAACAACATGGTAGAACAAACAGGAGATTTCAAACATAGGTTCACATAATAATATAAGGTTCAACATAATACAAACCAAGTTCAGCACATAAGACGAAATGGTTCAACACACACCAGTTGGAACAGACCAACTGGGACATAAAGGTGCATACGTAATATGTTTTTCAAAGGGATCGACACACAGAATAATATAAGGTTCAACTTCATAACTTGCTTGCTGACAGGTGAATATTCATTCAGCTTCCTTGTTCTGCCTCTTGATGTCCTTCAAGGTCAATTTGTCAATGTTGCTTGCTGTGAAGTAACCCTTCAGTCTGGAGCTGCCCTGTCTCTGTCTTGCTGGCCTTGGAGCTCTGAATGGTTGTGCAGCTGTTGGTGCAGATGTTGCTGGAGCTGTTTTAGCTTTAGCTGCCCTCCTTGTTGCAGATTTGCCTGCAGCCTGTGCAGTTGCAGCTGGTGCCTAAGCTGCCCTCCTTGCTGCAGATTGGCATGCGGCTTCTGGAGTTGCAGTTGCTACAGGAGCTGCATGAGCTGCCCTCCTTGCAGCAGATGGAGCTGTAGTAGATGGAGCAGTTGGGGGTGGTGGGGCAGTAGTACCAGCAGATGGAGCTGCAGCAGTTGAACTCTCTGATAGTTGAGCTCTGTTTTCCTGCATTAAATAAATAAATAAATAGTCAGTGCCTATGTTAGTAAGTCAAATGAAAATAGCATATCAAAGAGATAAATAGTAAGTCAAAGGAAACCTGGTGACTGTTTTTCCTGATCTGTAGAGATGGTTTCAGTGGTGTTGCACAACTAGTGTATTTGTGCCCAAGCAGGCCACAATTGCTACAAGTAATTGTGCCCATTCTTGATGTCTGCTTTGGTGCTGGAACTTCATACTTGCCCTTCCTTCTCTTGCTTTGATTTCTACCCAAAGAAACTTCAAATACAGGAGGCTCTATGTCAGGTGTATCTGTTTTTGTCCAGCAGTCTTTTCCAGGAACAGGTTGAATCACTGGACCATATGCCTCTTTGTACATTTCTTTCTTGAAGAAATCATGCACAAAGTCTTCTGGATGCTGGTACGACTTGTAAATGGCTGCAATTGCATGACTGCAAGGTATTCCAGTCATGTCCCATCGCCTGCATCCACATGTCCTACTGGTCAAGCTCACAGCATACTGCCTGTCCACTCCACTGCTTACTTCCCACAAGCCATCTGTTGCTTTCCTTGCTCTGCAAGGCCTGGACCATTTTTTGTTTTCTTCCAATATTTCTAAGTAAGTTGGGGTGATCTCCCATCGAGCTCTCTCTGCTCATGTTCTCTTGTCATCATTTCTGGCCATAAGTTTTTTCCTGATGCCATCAAACATAGTTTGTACTGGTTTGGCTCTGACATCAAGTATCATTCTATTGAAGACCTCACTGAGATTGTTTACCACCAAATCAGTTTTGCAGTTCACATCCATGGCATATCTAGCCCAAGCTGAGACAGGGATTTTCATTAACCACTCCCATGCAGCTTCACTCTCCTCCTTCATTTTCTCCATTGCAACATCAAACCCATGTTGAGTGTAAGAATAGCTAGCCTCATCCATGATTTTTTTCAGCTCTTCCCCTCTGAACCCAGCAATTTGAAAATTCGCATATATGTGCCTTAGACAGTACCTTTGTGGGCAGTTGGGAAACACCTGGTTGATTGCATTTAGCAGGCCCTGTTTTGCAAAAAAGTTAGATGTATGTCAGAAAATGACACAACTAGAGGTAGATTGTCAATACATTTGTCGATTGTCAATAAATGACACAACTAGAGGTAGATTGTCGATAAATTTGCCGATTGTCGATAAATGACACAACTAGAGGTAGATTGTCGATTGTTTTTACCTTCTGTCTATCAGAATGATGGTGTACAAGCCAAACTTCCCTCTCTCCCCCCCAATAGCATATTTAAGCTGTGTAAGAAACCAAGCCCAGCTGGTTGTCTCCTCCTTGTCAACCAGTCCAAAAGCCAGGGGGAAATGTTGTTGTTCCCATCCCTTCCAGTAGCAGCAAGGATCTGTTGGCATGTGGTCAGCTTAACAAAACACCCATCCAAACCTGCAAAGGAAAAACATAAATGTTAGGCAAGCAGCAATGAATGTACACTAACAAGTCTTAGTACAGAATGTGAATACACTTACCAATAAATGGCCTGCAGCCATTAAGGAAACCTTGTATAGACGCTCCAAGACAGTAAAACAGACCATGAAAACGAGGGTTCCTGCTTGGCTCAGTTGCAACCATTTTAGTACTCACAATACATCTAGAGCCAGGATTGGTGTCAAGAACAGTCTGTAGGTAATCCCTCAATCGCTTGTACTGTTCAATCTGATCACCCAAGACCACCTCCAAAGCTTTCTTCTTTGCTCTATATGCCATCATCTTGTGCACTTCAACTCCATACTTCTCCTTTGTTGTCTCCCTCACAGCCTCCATCCCAGTCCTCGGGTCTATTCTTATACTGGACTCACACATTTTTGCTACCCATTCACCTGTCACCTTGCACTTTTCACCTAAAGGAGCACATGTATGATCTAACTGCATTTTCCTAAGACAGAAGGTCTTCTCACCCTTGATGACTGAACCAACCATATAAAATGGGCATTTCTTCTTTCCTAGTGCACAGTTCACGATAACTCTGTCCTTGCAGTTTCTCCAGTACTTAAAGTTTCTGAGTTGTGCAATGTGTAGTGTTTGTACTGCTCTCCTGAACTGGTAGACATCAACAAAACACATTTTCAAGCACAAACCTTCCTCTGGCTGTAGCCTACTCTCATCATACCACTGCCTTGGCTTTTTCTTTATTGCCCTGCTTTTCCTTCCTCTAGGAAGAGCCCATGACATCGTTTCGAAGCCATCATCATCTGAATTCAAGTCACATTGTTTGCCTTCATCATCAGAAGGCACAAAGTCTGCTGGTGTTGTACTCTGCTGACTACAATGAGATCTGGATGTTGGTCCTTCATTTGCAATTTTCTTCTTCTTAATAACAGGCTCAGGCACTGGTTCGGAGCCACTGTCATCTGATGAACCATCATCTGAATTATAAAACAGCTCCTCTGGTTCTGCAACTCCATCAGAGATTCCATCTGTTGGCTTCTTCCTCTTCTTCATGTCACATAATTTCTGGCCCAGGTCTTCTTCTTCAGAATATGAATCCTCTTGGGAATCAGTGCCATCATCTTCTGAAATGGTATGAGCATCAAACTCATCATCTCCTGAATCCTCTTGCGAATTAGTGTCAACATCTAGTGGTTCTTCAGCCAGCTTGCCTTTACCCTTGCTGAAGCTCTGTTGAGTGAATAAATACTCAACTTCTGGTTCAAGAACAGGAATAAGTTGTTGCTCTGAATGCGCATTGTTGCTCTGTTGGGTCTCCAAATAAAGCATCTCTGAATCCTCAGTTAACTGAACACATTCTTGGCTTGGTATCAACACACCTTCATCATCAAGACTGCGGAGATTGAGAAATACAAGTTTAATTTCCTATCTGCCTACATACCCTAGTGCCAGATCTAAAATCAAAGAGAACAGAGCAGAGAAGGGTGCGGATTTTTACTCGATGCCTCCCCATCCGGTGGTCCACGCGTGGCTCTGGGATGGCTGCTCCTTCCAGACGCGGGCCGCGGCAGCCTTCGCCGACGAAACTTGCTTCACGCCGGCCGGCTTCGAGCTCCCGATGCAGTCGTCCCCATCAGCAACGCCACCACCTACGACTGCGCCGCCGTGGGTTAACTCTCCGCCGCCGTCTCCGGTGCCGGCGCCGCCCAGAGAGCTCGCTCCGGATGAACTCGCCGCCGCCATGGTTAGCCTCTTCGCACAGGAGGGGAATGAATGCGCGAGCCAGTGGCTATCCAAACGGGGGTAAGTTAGGGCAACGACCGCGCCGTTGCTGTTAACGGCGCGCTGTCTTAATTTGCCACGTCACGCCTTAAACTGGGCCCCTCTGTCAGATTCGTGCTTAACTGAACGCCTCGGACGGTTAACGAACAAGTGGTGGCTCTTTGAAAGTAATTAGCTCTAGACCGGTGGTTTTTTGAAACCCTAATGTATCCCGGTGGTTTTCCGAAACCCTAACCGCAATTGTGGTGGTTTTTTGAAATTTTCTCCAATTCTTTAGGCCCTAGGTATTCACTGACTGGGCTAAAATGTTGAATCCATTGATGGGGAGAGGCAACCATGCCCAAACTAAAAGTAAAACAATGCAATCACGCCTAAGAGATGGCGGTATCCTTTGCGACGTGAGTAAGTCGCAACAGGGGATGAGGCTTTCCCGACTAAGTTAAAAGAACGACATGTGAAGGTTGCATGCTGCATTACGACCTTAGTAGGTTTTCACAGGGGAGAGGCCTAGCCATCTCCATTGCCGTGCACGACCTGAATGTGAATTAATTTGGGCAATCCTTTAACCTCAGTTGTCACGTGACATGAAAGGTCGCAATGAGAGGTCGCTGATACGTGGAAAACTATGATGACTAAGTGACCTTGAATGTGAGTGACCGTGGGACCTGGGAGGTCACTAACGCATTTGCATCTGAATCAGCAGTCATAATTCTAGGTGGTAATCATAATGAGATTCCTGCCGACGATGTTCACTAACAGGACATGACAAGGCACGCCCGGTACTTCCTCCCAAGTCGACCATGGTGGCACGATGGAGCCTCTCCGGGGATATGCTCCTTCTCGCTTGCGCCACGAAGGAGTTCAGCTGACGATGATGCCGTGTGGCCTACCTCGGAGATTACTATATAAGAGATCGATAGGCTGAGCCGGGAGGGACGCATACACCTCCGCCTCCCCCCCCCCCCCCCCCCCCCCCCGCGCGCGCGCGCGTCATGGTCCTCGAGCCAAGTTGTGGCCCTAGCCGCGTGTGCGCAAGTGTCTTGCAAAGACATTGGTGTTTTCCTCACTCTTTTTTCTTTCTTTTTACAAATTATAATTTTAGAAAGGTTTTTTGTATTTTGGTGTGTGAACAAGATATTGTCTATTTGGTGCATTAAAATTAAATGTAAAAATATGTCATTTATGTGTCATGATATATTTTTCGTACATTATAAAAAAAATGTGTAAAGATGACATCTATGATGCATGGTGTTTGTTGATATTACGAATTAAATGTTGTTGTCGTTGTTGTTGATATTGTGTTGTAAAATCTGTGTATTGTGTTGTGAAAGAAACTATATTATGATGTGAAACCATAATATGGTATATGCTTTAAAATAAATATAATTACTAAATGCGCGATGCTCATCACAAATGGTCAAAACCACAAACACGTAATCGATATTAGCATAATGCAAACGATGGTTAAAAATGCTCTTTTTTATGTGGTTCTCATCGGTGGCAACAGATATTTGCGGTAAATTGTTTGTTTTAATGCACCCTCGTCCTAAAAGGGTGTTCCCCAGGTATCGATATGTCGTCCACATCAGTGACATGATTGTACCGATGAGACCATTGTCGGTTTTCCACGTGGGTTTTCATCTGATATGCCGCTCTGTTCTAGTGAGTTTCATGCGGTTCATCCTCTACGCTAGAGTAAAAAGAATAACCGTGTGGGCCAGCAGTTCTTTAGTCCGCTTGAAGGTATAGGTAGATAGGTTTGCTCTGGTTTTGGGGCGGCAGAAGGTGACGACTGTCAGGGACGGATCTACAGTGCCGGGCCAGGGTCAGTTGACACCGACAACCTAGGCCCAAACCTTTGTACATGCAGCGCAGTATGGGAAAATGATCCTAGTGAAAAATGAAATTGACCCCGTCCCGAGAGAACCCGTTTGTGGACAAGTGAGATGGTACAGGGTGCACTACTTGGCAAGCCCAAATCATTATACGCTAGCAGCCCACGGCTGCACCGATTCCTCTATATTGCTCGCGGCGATTTGACTTATACGTGCATGCACCTATTACGTAATTGTTTTTTAGTTTTTTCTTAAAATGTCAAAAAATTACAGATTTTTTTTAGAACATTATGTGTTAGCACAAAAAATGGTGTGGTGAAAAAATATTTTTTGTGGCCTGTGCAGAAAAGACAAAAAAATGACTCGTATAAAAACATTTTGGTGCGTCCGGATTTGTCTTTTTTGCACAGGTAACAAAAAATATGTTTTCTTCACGTAACTTTCTGTACTAACACAAAATGCCTTGACATATATGCGAAATTTTTAGTTTGAATTTGTTGACATTTTCAAAATTGTTTTTTGGGTAATGGTGCATCTGCACCTACTGCCCGAAGTGGACTTCCGCCGTCAAACCCTCTACTTTGAAGGATGTTTCCCATGAGCATCCACTCTACACTGATAATGTGCGAGCTGATGAAAGATTTACAAATATGAAAACTATTTCTGAACTTGCTAAGCTAATGGTCAATACAAAAAACATTTGGCATTTCCTTTGGTATATCAACTCCTCAAACTAGTGCTAGTTATGCCCGTGGCCACTGCATCTGTTGAGAGCTGCCTTTCAGCAATGAAAATAGTGAAGAGATTGCTACGTAATCGCATAGGTGATGATTTCATAAATCACTGCATAATTTGCTTCTTGGAGCAAAGACTTCTATATTGAACTCCGCGTAAGGACGTGGTACAACACCTTCTCAAGATGAGAGACCGTAGAGGCCAAGAAAATGGAGAGGTAATTACTTTTGTAATTTGACTTTATTTCCATATATTTTTTGAGCTCAAAGTGGTCGATTTTCACTGCCCGAATAGATAGAAGAGATGACCCAGTTTATAAGGGAAACCGGATCCAAAAACCATACAATCTGTACAATGCCATGTTTATGAGTAAAACAGGGCCAAAAAACCGCACAAGCGAGGCGACCGTCGCCCACACAATGCAAGTCGACCAAGCGCACTAGATACACACCACCTGCTCCGGGGCCGCCACCCCGGCTTAGCAACCAGGACGAAATTCCGGATTGTCCAGAGCCGAACCAGTCATGGTCGACAAGCCTGCTGTCCACACAGCACCAGGATGCCACCAAATCCCACCTGTTCCGAGGCCGCCGCCCCCACGTAGCAACCAGATCGACATTCGCATTGCCCGAAGATGATTCAGTCAGGTCGACGAACCCTCTGCCCCCGCAGTCTTCATCCAAGTCGCCACCCAGACCCACGTAAGGCAACGGATCTGCCTCGTAGAACCATCGCAGCGTGGGAGCCCGAGGCCGCCGCCTCGACATCCACCACCGTCCGGGGCCACCGCCCTGGGATTCACCTCCCCCGGCAACTGAAACTCACTCGTCAACTGCCACGAACCAACAGCACCGTGATGGCCTGGGTCTCCAAGACGACGCCTCCAAAAAGGTCGCAACGAATCCGTTGCTGACGCCTACTCCTGAGTAGTTTAGGTTTTCACCCGGATAGCAGGACCGCTCATGTCGATCGGGATGGAACCACCACAACGACGCAAACAAGAGAGAGAACGACGCCAAAGGCGCCGTCGTCATCGGCACAGACCGAATTCCGTGCAGGACTTTCGCCCAGGAGGTCCATCTGACCGTGAAGCGAGAGGAGCAAACACACTGGCGACGAGAAGCTGTCGCCGACCACCAAACTCGACCGCCGGCCATGGCAGCCGTGACACCCCTCGCCGTGACCTCCATGTCGCGCCGCTGAAGCGGCCTTTGGTCCGGGGCCGCCGCCTGCTAGCGCTAAGTTGACGAGGGAATATCTCCCTGGCAACAGCACCAGAAACAATGCTTGTACGTCACACGTCAGTTGGGAACCCCAAGAGGAAGGTATGATGAGTGCAGCAGTAAGTTTTCCCTCAGTATGAAACCAAGGTTTTATCGAACCAGTAGGAAAACGAGGTTGCTTCGAAGGTGTTGGTGAAGGAGTGTAGTGCGGCGCAACACCAGGGATTCCGGTGCCAACGTGGAACCTGCACAACACAATCAAATTACTTTGTCCCAACTTAACAGTGAGGTTGTCAATCCCACCGGCTTGCTGAAAACAAAGGGTTAAACGTATCGTATGGAAGATGATGTTTGTTTGCATAAAACAGTAGAGAACAATGATTGCAGTAGATTGTATTTCAGATGTAAAAGAATGGACCGGGGTCCACAGTTCACTAGTGATGTCTCTCCAATAAGATAACTAACATGCTGGGTAAACAAATTACAGCTGGGCAATTGACAGTTGATAAGTGCATATATCATGCATGTGCGAGTTGTGGTGTCTACTATGAGATTCATTTGGGCATTACGACAAAGTACATAGACCGCTATCCAGCATGCATCTATGCCTAAATAGTCCACTTTCCGGTTAACATCCGTACCCCTTCCAGTATTAAGTTGCAAGCAACAGACAATTGCATTAAGTAATGTGCGTAATGTAAACAATGCATTCATCCTTGAATAAAGCATTGCTGTTTTACCCCTAGTGGCAACAACACATCTACAAACTTAGAACTTGCTGTCACTATCCCAGGTTAAATAGAGGTTGAACCCAACTATCATGCATAAATACCCTCTCTTGGAGTCACAAGTATTCACTTGGCTAAGGCTTCAACAAGTAACGGAGAGCATGCAAGATCACAAATGACATAGACATGATAATATAATATTCAGCTCCACATAGGTATCAATATAAGTCAGATCCCAGCAAACACAACATGTAGCATTACAATAAGATGATCTTGATCATGATAGGCAGCTCACAAGATCTAAACATGATGGCACAAGTGGAGAAGACAATCATCTAGCTACTGCTATGGACCCATAGTCCAAGGATGAACTACTCACGCATCACTCCGGAGGCGGGCATGGCGATGTAGAGCCCTCCGGTGATGATTTCCCTCTCTGGCAGGGTGCCGGGAAGAGCTTCAGAACCCCCCGAGTTAGGGTTGACGACGGCGGCGGCAGCGAATATGTTCTGGATGAAAGGCTCGGTGCTTTAGGGTTTTCACGTCTCGGGGAATAAATAGGCGAAGGGGCGATGTCGGCGGACCCCCGAGGGGCCCAAACCACTAGGCGGCGCGGTGGGGCCCACTGCCGCGCCGGCCTATGGTTTGGCCACCTCGTGGCGAGTCTTCGTCTCTCCTTCGGACCCCGTGTACGTGTTGGAAAAATAGGGACTTGGCCTTTTCTAAGAATCAAGGAGCCCTGCAGATGCTGCAGGTGTGCCTCATCGAGGCACTCATCTATGAGAATAAAGATGGGACCAGACACCCTCGAGTCCGACATGGGGACAAAGCCTGGCCGCCTATTCCCTGAATGCACATAATCGATAGCCGAGGACGCGAACTCTGGCCACTGAAGCAGGTCATGCTTGCTGGAGACCACGAATTCACCCTCACTGTTGTTCAGCTTCTTGCAAATGACACACTGCCATTGCCCAGAGGCAATCAACACGTCACAGTACAAATTCACATAAGCCCCACAGTTCAGGCAACGGCGCGGATCGCGCTCCAAGGTTTCAGGACCTGGCGACACCTCCCTCCCCGGCGAAACTAGAGCTCCGAACCCCAAGCTAGGGGCATTCAGCAGTTTCTTCTGCTTCAGGACCTACAATACAATTGAAACGCTAATTACGAAGTGCACAGTTTTCTGAGGGAACAAGCTGCACAATCCCTATGCACAAAACACGATTTGCATCTAAGAAGCACGCGTAATGCGCAACTCGAGTGGTGGTGTGATCGTGTAAGATCCAAATGGCACTGTACTTATGCGCATGCATAATTGATTTATAGGAGATGAGCGTGGCGCACCTTACGAGCAGAGAAGAGGACGTATGGGGAGTCGACGCTGGAGTCCTCAAGGGATGGCGCCGCGAAGGGGAAGTGACCGTGAGTGGTGGCCGCGCCGTTCGAGAAGTGCGGCGCGGAAGAGGTGGGGAGGGAGACGGAGGACGATGAGGAGGCGGTGCGGGGGCCGAAGGGTACCGGCTGGGCGAAACCGGAGTGGTGCGGAAGGGCACGGCGGCGGGGCGCAACGGCGACGAGAAGACGGGCGGTCCCGGCGGGGTGTTGAATTGCGCGGGCCCACTAGGGCTGGGAATGGTGGGGCTGCCCCGCGCGGACGCCGAGGAGAGAGGGCGAGGCGGAGTGAAGACCGCCGGGAACGGAGGAGACGCGTGCGCCGCCTGCGGCTGCGGCTGCGGCGGCGTCTCCTCCATGCCGGCCCTATTGGGGGATCGGAGGCGAAGGCGGAGGCGGAGGCGCAGATCTAAACTGGAAAATTTGGAGTAATGCGACGGGGGAAGGGAGAAGCACGGCAGCACACCGATCTGGGGACTGGGGGTGGATGTGAACTTCGAGTGCAGAAGATTGAGCTAATGTAGCGGTGATTCTGAATTACTGCTCGTAATTAGCGTGGATTTGCCACGAATTCTTTTGTCGATGTCATAATGGCTGGATCTCGGCTTCCTATTGGCTCGCAGCCGTCCTTTTTCAACTCGGGTTGGCAAATGCACAGTGTCAACTGTCAACTCGGTTGGGGAAGATGGGTCAACTCTTGGTCCATGGCTAAGATCAAGTCCAACGAGTCATGGCAGGGGCTCAGCTGTTGGTGCTCTTCTTTTAAGGATTTGGGTTGGGTGGTTGATTGTTGCGATGAAGGTGAGTTGTAGTAATATAACCATTTGTATCCTGCTTGTTTTATGTTGCTTTATATGTTTTAAATCTGTATCTGTGCTAGTATTATGAATACAAGTAATGTATGCTACGGACGTACACCGTCAGAAAAAAGATCAAGTCCGACACGTCTACCTAAATGGACACCAAATATGTTCGATTTTTGTCTGTTTGAGTCGCGAGGCGAACACCAGCCGTCCAGCCATATCCCCCTGCCCGCATAGTGCACCTAAGGCAACATACTTTTTTTATCCATTTTAGTAGCGGGCCACAAAAAGGGCTTTTTGATTAATAGATTGGGGACAAGTCACAAAGGGTCTTTTTACATTATAAGTAAAAGATAAAAAAAGATAATGGTTGTGGGCGCCCTACTCGTCGTCGTCATCATCGCCGAGGTCGATGTACTCCAGCACCTAGTTCGAGTCCCCCCCCCCCCCCCCCCGAAGTATCCCGACGTCGTTGGTCGTGTTCGTCGAAGAACCACGTGTCCCAATTGGATCTGTTATAAGTGAACGACGGGTGGTAGACGAGGTCGTCAGGGAGCGTGGCCCTAGGTTGTTGGATCTCCCACTCGCGAGCTTGGCCGCTCGCCGAAACGGACGGCACCGGAATCCTTTTCAAATTCAGGTGCCAGTGGTCCGGCAGATGCACGTCAAAATTGTGATGGCGTTGTCCCAATACCACTGGCATAGAACGACATTCAAGTACGGCCGGCGTCGGTGCGGCGAATCCGTCACCATCTGTGGCGCCAGCCGGAATGGGGCTGGGGTCACGCGACGGCGTCGCCTGACGAGAGCCACCCTCGTGGTCATGTTTCTCCTCGCCAGTCCACTTGAGTGGCATTGCGACGAGGTTAGACTTTCGTGTTGGTGGCTGGGAGCAGTGAGTGGCCACTGGAGAGGGGTGAATGGCATTTAGGGTGGAATGTTCGATGGAATACTATGGACACATTCATAGGAGCACATGCTACCATTCCTGTTTGAGTAAAACACATTCTAAACTTATAAAAAATGTAAAAAAAAACTCTAGTTATTCTCATCACATTCTATGTGTGAGTTTTCTAACAAATTTATACATTTTCGGGGCATGTGTTTATAAAAATTGTCTCGTGAAATGTTAATTTTGATCCTAACGTTACAGATTTTCCCCCAAACTTTGTATGCACACATAGAACTCGTGGAGATCCACAGCCAAATTTTTTCCTATAAGTTTTTACATAATTTGTTTTTCGACAATGATAACATTCGCTGTTACATGTGAAAATGATTTCTTGGAAATAATACGCACTCTGGTCATTAAGGCATCTTTACTACGTGGTACGTGATACATTCATTTTGCTTCACTATTTTTGCACCGTAATTTATCTATATTCAGTTATATATTTCATATTACGATACAATTCTATTTTTTTCTCTTATTTGTATGTTTTATAATTAATAGGGGAATTACCGGAAACTTGGAAACAGAGGAAAAACACTCACTAAAATATAGCTATGAAAATTGTTTCTGAAAATATACCGCGGTGTTTGATCTCGTGGGTCTCTGATCTGTGCAATATTGTTTTCTTTGAATAATAATAACGGAGAAATGCTATATTTCAAGGTCAAAAGATTGACTTGAGAAATAAGTAAACCGTATCCCCTCCAAAGATCCTTATAAGATCGTAAATTCTTAATCCAACGGCTGCGTGGTCGTTTGCGGCGCTGAGAGCCCGAGACCCAGCGGCTCGTGATTCGTCTGGTTTTGGGAATCTCGCAGGCCTCGTCTGCGGCACTGGTGGCTTTTTCGGGCGCGGCGGAGGAGAAAGAGTAGTCGTGGTCGGAATGGACGGCGACGAGACGACGTCGACCTCCAAGGCGTCCGCTCCGGCGACCATACGCCTCGTCAACTTCGTCTCCGAGGAGCAGGCAAGGCTACCATCTCCTACTCTCTCTCGATTGCTCGCCTGCTTACTGCCCTAGCACGCACAATCGGATGGGGGCAAAACCTAGAAAAAAAAGTAGCTGAGATTTTGCGGGGGGTTGGAAAATATCGCAGCTCGATGAGGCGAAGCGGTCGAGAGGGGAGCGGGTGGAAGACGGCACCGCCCAGCGCGACAAGCCCCTCTTCCAGGTATATATATTTTTTCTTTTTCGCCTCAGCTTCCGTTTGCTTGCCCACAATCCGCTACCGGCGACGGCACTGCTAGCTAATGCGTTTGTTCCCGCTGCGCAGATCCTGCAGGAGAACAAGGATAAGAAGGATGCCGAGTTCAATGAGCGCTTCAAGCACAGTAAGTCACCCCTTCTCATCTTATCTTACAGCGCCTGCGAAACGCAGGTGAAGTTGCCGTGTTTCAGGTGTAGAAAGACCAGATGCAGCTTTTGCTAGTGCAGTAGCGCGGCTAGTGCCCATCAAAGGATTGAAAACAGGCTAGTTGCAATGCAAAAACTAAGCATGCGGTCCAAAGTGTTTACTGTTAAGCAAAGCATCCGCGTGGCGTGGTAGTCGTAGTTAAAGCGTTAATATAGTTGAGCTACCTGCACTTCTACTGAAATATAGTAGGGGACTATATCCTTGTTCGAGTGAGAAGCTGGGGATAAATTGAAAAACATGTTTTGGTCTTATGGGACAACTTTTTCGAACCTGCTCTTGGCTAGCTCCCTTTTATTTGCCGTTTCTCAGTTGAAACGACTAAAACACAAGATGCAGGGTCTCGGGGGTTTGTCTATGTTTTTTTTGGTCTTTTGAACTTGCTATGTTGTATCCACTATCCAGGACCTCCGAAGGCTTTGGATGAGGACGAGTCAGAGTTTCTCAACAAATTGGCTTTGGTAAGCATTCCATATATTGCTAATATGTAACCAAGATAGGATTTGTTTGGTACATTCCCAGTGCATTTGCATGTGTGCAGCTGCCTGAAGCTTTTTTGCTCTTGATACCACCTAAGAGGGTTGATGCACACAAAAACTGGTTGCCTGGATCCATCGTGTGCTGTATGCTCTGATCATCTCAGTTAGTAGGCTTGTCTTTTATTTTTGCATCCATAATATATCTAGACTTTGTTTGCGTAATGTTTTTATGGCTATTTGCAACTTTGACATTTGCATTGCTCAGACATTTAACATGAGTTCTTTTCCTCTGAGAAACAGGAGCCCACAATTAGTTGTGGTTTCCGAATGTCTCAAAGGTTAAATAAGCTATGGACGTGGCAGATAGTATACCATGTGCATTTTCAAAGATTCATGTAAACATAAGATCATGAGCTGTACTAAAATGAAAATTTTGTATATGTATAGTTATTAAATTATTATGCTAGTTCTTGAAATTCGTTTTGCATAATTTTTTATAAACAAAAATTAACTTTTAGCCGGTCAATCTGCATACCATTTTCGCCCTTTACAAGAGACTGCAATAAAAACAGCTTTCCCTAGAAGTGGTTCAGACTTCAGACCTGCAGAGTCTACGCAAGTGGAACAAAGCTAAGAATTAAGAACATACTAGATCTTAATCAAACTGAAAACAGGCTATAGTCTTTAGGATAAGGAAGACTGACTACTTGAGCAGCTAAAAGGATACTATGGTTATGCTTAATGCCGGTACCATTAGCGCCGACATTATCACGTTCTTTAGTGGCCAGGTATCCAAGTTAGTGCTAGCACCCACTACATCAGATACCAGACAACCTATCATATCCTATAGTAGGATAGAAATACAGGATACCATCCAGCAATCATAGGATTAAACCCTTTTTGCACTGTCAGGATTAAACTTGCAACCACACTATTAAAAAACAGTAATTTGTCGACCATGTACTGGAATTACAGATAAATATATCTTGAATTTCATTATAAAGCAACGACACTTTGTTCTGTTGAGATCAATGTGTTTTGTAATGTCAGTTTAGTATTCGTCTTCTTTGGGTGACTATGCTGAACATTATTAAGAAAAGGGAGCATTGTTATTTGCAACTTTAGTGAATAACATTATGAAAGACAGCAACTTCATTGTTTAATTTCTTTCATACCATTTAGAGTGAATGTTGTATGGAAAATATGTCTATTATTTTCCACAAGAGGATCCTTCTTTCCAATTTATGACATTTGTCTTCAGAGTTAACAATCATCATATTATTTTCTTCTAAATACTGAAAAGTAGGGAAATTGTGTGCAGTCGAATGCTGATATATCAAGTTATTAGTAAACTTGCACTGGTCTTTGCTCTTTGATATTTGAATAAACAAGAATTGCGGACATGAACAAATGGGATTTCAAGTATGTCTGGTGCTGTCATGCCTCAGTCCTTTGTCATGCCTCAGTCCTTTCATTTTACTATGGTGCAGTCAAGGAGAGAATATGAACAGCAGGTGTCCGATGAAGAAGCTGAACAACTCCGTAGTTTTCACGTGAGTAATGTTACTAACAAGTTATGTGTATTGCCCTTATTTTCAAACTGCTAATCTTTGTCTCGTTCATGTATAAATTGCAATTAAACATGCATATTTTTCCCCTGGAACAACATGAATGTTTTCCCCCCTACTGTGCACAGAAATCTAATCTGTGCATTTTAGCTGGCCGTGTAGGGTGCATCCCTATGTATGGGCTCATTGTTCTTAGTCTAGCATTTCAGATTCATTAACGGTCAAAAGTACATGACGGAAATGTGGAGAAACATTTATTAGTTGGCTTCATCTGAAAACAGCATATCGTGGATCTTCTTAACCCCTCATACTTGATTTTAAGCTTGGTCTCAAGCTTGTAAAGTTCGGAAATTGTTTCGATGTTACAAGATAGTGGGTAGGAAAAGGATGTGAAGGCTTGCCTGCTACAATTGAGATTGGAACTATATGTTAATTTTATATCATGTCCCAAGCGCCGAAGGTAATGGATATTTTTCTTTCAGGAGGCTGTAGCTGCCCAGTCTACTATTGCTCATGAACTTGGTGAGATTCCTACAGTTTCTAGACCAGAGGTATGCTTACAAGCAAAGTGGATTTAGTTTCATAACATGCTTTTAATATGAGTGACCAAAATTTCATATACACATGACACATGTGGCCAGTTGTTAGTTACCTCGTCATGATGGTAGAGACAAATGGAACATTTCTTCAACTAAATCTGCCTTTCTTCTAATCTGTCTTTATATCAACATAAATCAGGAGAGCACACCTAAACCACCTGCGAAAAGGAGCCAGCCTGCACTCCTGAGAAATATTATAGTTTCTGTGAAGCCACAAGCCAAGAAAGCAAAGGTGGATGCGGAAAGTAAGCCTGCTCCCAAGGAGCTGCCTTTGAACGGGCATGATACAGACTGCAAACTGCCGGGTGATACCAAGAGCGTGCTCGGCTCTCTGGTGGCATACGGCGATGACGATGAAAGTGGTGACGATGATGACCAACAATAATATCCCAGGTTCAAGAATATTCCGTGTATGCTTACCAGATTCTTACTTCAAGGAGATGCAATGTTGCACCAGCCTGTGAGAGGGTTTTGCTTGGCGAGATGCAGAAGACGCATAGATGATTAGATGATCCTGTTGGAGTGTAAGAATGTATTAGTATTGTCGAAGGTGACGAGAGTTGTATCTGACCAACACAATACGAATGCACCAGTACACCATGGCATTAACATAGAGACACAAATGATAGTCAATGGCTGGTGCCGATGCTGTGTTGAGATTTGGTAAAACCTTTGGGATAGGGTCACTTCTGCTTAAATGTTGGACAAAGGGTCAGATTTTAGAGAAAGAAAAAACACCTCACTCTGTTTGGTTGCGCAGAATTCGGCGCGGAATTGAATTGTCAATGGAATACCAAATCAACGATTTCAATGGAATTCCAGTTTTGCTGTTTGGATGCGCATGGTATTCGTCCGTAGAATCAAGGCTGGAATAGAATTCCAAATCCTGTTTGGATGTACATCATGCGGAATTGAATTATTTTGGACTTTGAACAATATAACATGGATGATAAATATGTCTCCAACACATAGCACAAAGCGGGTAGTTTAAGTCTTACAAATAGGACACAGCGGGTAGTTTATGTCTTACAAATAGGAGAAAGCGGGCAGTTTAAGTCTTACAAAGTACATAAATAATAGTTCATAAGAGCAACCACAAGGGTAGCAATCATCAAGGCAAGGTCAACAACCATGGCTTCCTCAACTCCTGGGGTAGTGCCATGAGTGACTGAAAGGTGCGCTCATTGGCTGTGAGCTTCCCATAAGCTCTCAGCAGATCATCACCCACCAAATCAGGTATCTCCTTTAGTTTAGCAAGGATTTCAAATGGATCAGTCACCTTTAGTGGCGGAAGTGCACTTGTTGTCTTCAAAGCCTCGTCAAAGGTGCATCTCAGCTCTCCCACCATGCTAAGGATAGCATCCGCAGCGCGTGGCCTCTTCTTGGGCGGCTCAGGAGTTTCTTCATCATCATCTCCAGTTAGAGATAGGATGGCAGCTAGCACATTTCTGAAGTGTCTACTAGTGGTCTCTAAAGACCGCTCAAACCTAATCATTCTCATTTTAGTTCCATGCCCAACAATTTGTAAGAACATAGCAACATTTTCTTCTACTGTGACAAACTTGGTATCTTTGAGACCACACTTCTCACGCAACATAGCACAAAGATTATGGAAAATTCGTTTGGTTAACCGTAGCTCATCATAACATTTTGTCTCCGCCCCATTGTATGTTTTTTTCAACACATACTTCCTATATGCAACCTTCTCCTCAAACTCAGTGAAGGCTCCTAGATCTCTCGGTGCCCTTTGAGTACTAGCATAAGCTAAAGCAAGCATGGACACCTCAAAAAACATCTTTGTCAACACTAGCCTTTTTCTTTTTCTTCTCATGTTTTCTTTGGTAACATAATCAACCAACTCTTGACTAGCCATGATGATGCTACATGGTGAACAACACAACACGCATTTGATCATTCAGATATGATCATATGGAACTAATTTGCATTTTAACATGACATGATGAAAATATGGAAGCAATTCATAGCAAGAAAACACATATCTCATATCACATCCTAGAGTAACGAAAATCATACCTTTTCTAAGAATCAACACTTCCTATTCTTCTGAAATCTGCAGTTTTTGAGCAAGAACAAACACAAATTAGCCACAAAATCATAGCATGACGAAAATCATAGCATGAGGAAAATCCCAGGCCGCCACGGCCATGCAGCGAGTATGCGCCTCGCGCGGGGCTCGAGCGCCGGCCTGCCCACGCCGCCACGGTCGCGCTTAGCCGCCACCAGCACCGGCGCGCGGGGCTCGAGTGCCGCCCTGCCCAGATTTCGCCACGGTCGTGCCCCGCCGCCACGGCCCTACCCAGCCGCCACCCGCCGCCACCAGCACCGGCGCGCGGTGGCTCGCCTCCCGCGGATTCGAGAAAGAGGGCAAGGAGGAGGAAGCAGGGAGGAGGAAGCAGGCAAGAGGAAGAGGGCAGGGGAGAGGGCACCTGCTCCGGCCGCCGGCGACGAGGTCCGGTCGCCGTCCCTTGGTCGCGAGTGGATAGGGTGCTGGGGAGGGCAGGGAGGGCGGACACAATTTCGCGAGTTTCCGACCTCTCGAGCTCGAAAACTGCAGTCGTGTTTTTACTTGGTAGGTACCCCGTGGAATTAAGATGTCGATTCCAAGGACCAATTCCGAGCACATCCAAACGGCGGAATTGCCCCCTCAATTCTAGATTCTCCAATTCCGTGGTGAATTCTGTGCAACCAAACAGGGTGCTAGTTCCATTTCATTGACCCGCCGTAGTGGTGGCGCGGTCTCCCCATGGTTTCTAGAAAATATTAGCTTTATGTAGCTAAAAGACGGAGCTAGCTCTGGGAGTCTGGGACCGGAGGTAATCCTGCAGCTGTTCAAGTAAAGACTAATGAAAACTCGTAAGCCCGTAGCTACTTCTAAAACGTGCTATTATTTGGTAGGAGTATTATATGTGGCAGCTGAAGAAAAAAAAAGTGTACGACATGGCCTGTTCTGCAGTACGTACGAGCAGTGATCCAACAAGTTTGGTGAGCTGTCGAGTGTTTGCAGTGCAGTACGCATCTTGGGCGTTGTACTACTCACAGAACAGATCAACTTATGTGTACTCCAGTTGCATTGTTGTACTGATGGATGCCGGCGGCTTATTGTTAGAGAGAAGGGAAGAGGGTGTAGTACTGTACTGTCGAGTCGAAGAGAGAAGCAACCCCAGCCTTTCGAAGCAACCAAACCATTCGTGTATATATAGATCTCCGTTGTTTCTTGTGATGACAGTGGCATCAGGTGGAAGTGGTGAGCAAAGTTTTTTTTTTTTGCGTAGATGGTAGAAAGAAGTTTTGAGAGAGAGGAGAGGAGACAGGGATGGAGCAGAGCAAGGGATGGGGCTAACAACAAACTATCTCCCACTACGTCTATGTGGATGTGGTAAACTACAACGAGCAAACTGTGTGCAAGAGACTTGTGAGAGAATGAGAGCTGCCTGTGTTGTTGCTCCCTCCCCTGCACTGCCTCTTCCCTGGCTCCCCTGCATCATCTCTCTCTCTCTCTCTCCCTCCCTCCCTTAATAGATGATGCTAGTATTTTTACATTTGTTCAAAAAAACATGAATCCGGAAGGGGAAATTGCAATGCAAAAGGGCCCTTTTATTTGATTTTGACACACATTTTCCAGTCATGTTCTTTGGAGGTGTTTGCAGGTTCTCCTGCGCTAAGAAGCAGTGGACTGCTGCTCGGGATTTCCACTTACCGGCGATGGAACTGTTACTGAGAGCTCCGGCGAGGACGAAGGCAGCAAATATAGGGACCGTCATCTGGACAAAGCAACAAAAAGAAGAAACAAAAGAGAAGGGCGTGCGACTGTTGTTTGTTTATGGAAATTTTGTAGAACCTGTCTCATTTTTATGTCAATCAATTTCAGTGTATTATGTCTGGCTGCTGCCTAAACTGTTCTTTTCGGATGAAATGCTTATAGACCAGTTCTTAGAGATATCATGTGCTGTACTAGAAGCTGCTTTAGTTTAGAAACAAGGATGAGATGAGACCATCTGATGGAAACTGGACAACAAACACCACGGGAACCATGTGGCATGCAGTTGGCATGGCAGGAAACATGAGTGAGCATTCTGAGCTATATTTGGTTTCCGATGTCATCTTCTCCTTGGTTACTGGAGTCAATTATCTTGCAATAGTAAATTAGTAACAGTCTCTGTTCCTCCCTAAAAAAAAAGTAACAGCCCCTCTTCCGATAGGCAACTTTTACTGGTGTTTAAGTATCTCCACCGATACGCCCGAAAGAGTGTCCGGCAATGCACTGCCGGCATGCTATTGGGAGCGTCCGGCAATGGTTGCCGGACAAAAAAGAGAGATTCCCCCAGCGGCACGCCCGATACGAAAAGCACTGCCGGCAACTTAATTCCTTGACACAATCGCAAACACCTTCTGTGCACTAGTACTATGCCACCGCGTAGGCAGCACGACGGCGCGCCGGCGGAGATGGCCTGGATGGAGCCGGCGCCGCGAGGCTCGTCCGGCCGCCAACGCCTCCTACTCCCGCGCTGCTTCACCACCCGGCCGCCTGCTTCCTCTCCCTCACCGCCCTCGCGGCCGCCGCCCTCGGCCACCACGCGCGCTCGGCTGGCAGCCCTCGGCCACCACGGAGGAGTGCGTGCGCGGCCGTCCCACGCCCGCAGCCGCCGCGAGACCATGGCGTTCGTGCCCTGCTTGGCGGCGCCGCTCCACGGACGACCTCTCGGTCACACGCGACCGCGGAAGCTAAGCACGCAAGGAGGCCGAGCTGTGCATTAGAGCACGACGCGGCGTCGGCGAGCTCGCGTCCAGCCCTGCTCATGTCCTCTGCGCCGCCGACCTACGCATGCAGGCACGGCGACGGGAAGAGCTCGCGCTGGAGATCGTGGACGCACTCGAGGTGGAGTTCTCCACGGGCACGGCGACGGGAAGAGCTCCACCGACCGGCGAGCTCGTGCTCCCTCTCTGTACGTCCATGGCTGCCGAGGCCACGCCGGCCTCGCCACGGGCGTCCAGCCCAGGACGTGTCAGCGCCGCCGTTGGTGTACGCGTCCAGCTCGAGCCGGCCGTCGGTGTACGCGTTGAGCTCGTGCTGGCCGTCGGCGCGCGTCTCCAGCTGCTCCTGCTTCATGCTCGCCGTCGCCGATGTGGTCGAGCCCGAGCTCTCCATGGAGCTGAAGATCACGCGCGGCCGCCGCGGCGGTGCTGACCGGGAGGGGCGGACGGTGTTGAACGGGAGCGGCGATGTGAGAACCGGCGACGGTGGGGAAAAAGTATGAGTAGAGAGAAATAGAGGGATAGGGAGAGAGCGATAGGTGGGAAAGTTGTGAGGCTGACGGTGGGGTATATGGGCTGCTGCTAGGGCTGGACATAAACTCGAAGTCGAGCTTAATGAGCGCTCGGTAATTCGACTCGTTTGAGCTCACCTCGTTTTCTTAATGAACCGAGCTGAGCAGCAATTTTAGCTCGTTAACACTAACAAGTTAAACAATCAAACTAACGAGTTTCACGAGCTACTCGTTAAGCTTGTTAGCAACGTGCCAGTAGGCTGCAAATCTGCATCTTTTAAATATTTTTGCACACGGTAGGTCTTTGACAAATACATGTTAGCATATTTTTACATATTTTTACAGGTATATCTATGTCCAAAATTTGTTGCTGCTGATGCTTGCTTGATAGCTTGCTTAATTAGCTGAATACCCCGATACATCTTAACGAGTTTTAACGAGCTGCTCGCGAGCGCTCGCGAACATATAACGAACCAAGTCAATCTTTAAATTTAGCTCGTTATGTTTAACGAGCTTAACGATCCGAGCCTTAACGATCGCGAGTCATAACGAGCCGAGTCTTAACGATCTGAGCAGCTCGTTAGTCCAGCCCTAGCTGTTGCTGAGCTGGAGTTGTTTGCCGCGCGTTGCCACCCCAGGTTGAGCGAACTGGGCATGCCGGACGCTAAGTTGGGGTTGCCGGCATCTTTTTTTGCTATTGGGACCATTGCTGGGTTTTTTTTTTTTTTTGCGTTGCCACGCCCAATAGAGCTATTAGGAGCAGAGTTGGGCGCGCCGGTGGAGATGCTCTTAGCGCAGGTTCACTCATTTTGGTCAGTATATACTTCATATTAAAATATGTATCTAAAACATCTTATAATTGTGAACAGAGGGGGTACTACTTTATCCAAACATTTCAGTTTTCTTAGATCATGAGCCCTGTGGGTGCAGTCTGCATACAGTGCCGCGACAAATGTAGTTATAGCTAGCCAAGCTTCCTTTTTATCCATACGATGATCTGATCATTCGAACTAGTAGTTTATATATGGTATACTGAGAATATACTGAACTTCATTCGCTGCCGCCGAGTTCTCTACGTTACAAAAGCCAAATACATCCTCCTAATTAGCACTTGGACATGGCCGGATAATAAGATGTTCACTAAAAGTTACAGGATCAGAGCAAAATGAACGAATATAATCAAGCCTTCCATATCTTCATCGTACAATCTTCGGCATATGTGGCAACCAAGTTCCTGTGAGGGTGGTGCGTAATGCCAATCACATCCTTCTCATGGACCTGCAAAAATTCAAGTCAAAGAGTGTCAAGGCGTTGCTTAGCATTTCGATGAAACCAATACAACACAGCCAGGTAAAGATTTTCATTTGAGGTATCCTACAAACCTTCAGTAGATGCTCCAGCTTCCCGGACTGTAGGCTAAAGCAATATATTGTCCTGCACAAAAAGAAGTAGACCAACTCATTGATCATGAAGCGGTGCAGAAGCAGCATGGATGAATTATGGAACAAAGAACTTTATCACAATATTCTCACTTGTCTTCACCAACACAATATATCCATTCTCCTTTTGGTGAAACTGAAGCTGCAACAAAATCTCCTCCTTCCCGTTTACCAGATGAGAAACTCTTTACAACCTGCAATAAGTTTTCAAGGCAAGAAATAACCATAAGGTAGAACTCATGATGATGCCCAACTTAGTATTGGAAGTCTATTCTCCTTTTTTTTATCATTTGGCTAACCAGCCTTTTCCTATTTTGTTGCCATATTTCATACCAGATTATACAATAGATTCAACACATCACGGTTAAACAACCATAAACCAGCCTAAATTGCAGTACACTTCCTTAGACCCCAGGATCACGGAGCACTTGTTAAGGGCCAAGAAACATAACTTTGAGGATTTAATAAAGATAACTTTGAGAATTTAAGAAAGATAACTTTGAGCCTTTGAGATGGCAAAGATCTACCTAATCCTCTTAGAAACAGATCATTTAAATTATGGGCATCTTTGGTTTGATGCAAAAATTTGGCTTGCCACTGTGTTGGCAAGCTCAAAAGATTGGCTATAAATTAGTTGGCTACCAAATTGCTTGCCAACCTCTAAAAGTTGCCAAGATTTAACAAACTTCTGCAGTGCTGAATATTGGCATGTCAAAAGATTAGCTAGCCAATTTTTGGCTACAAACAAAGCATATGTATTTCCTCCTTTTTCCTTGGATTTGCGGTGTCCTAAACACCCCGGTAGATTTCTCCTAAACTAGGATTTATTCTTTATTTGGCATTTTCATATCACCCCGAAAGGAGTCTCAGTTGTTATAAAACGTCCTGTGCTTCAAGTTGGCAAATGGTGCAGGGAAAAGTCTCTTGTCATGAGATGCATAGGTTTCATCATTACGAGAAATAGACTTTCAATAGTATGTTGATAAATACATGAAGCATGTTTCAATGGACTACTTAACTCTTTCAAGAAAAAGAAACAAGAGGTTGAATAACCTAATGGGATGTGAAGGTCACATTATACCTGTCCTTGTAAATTCATGATGTATATTGATGAAGTCTTATTGCAGACAACAATGTGATCATTGTTCTTTGGAAATAAATGGACAGAGTTAACAGATGGATCTCCTCCCTGGAAATTATAAAGTACAAATGGATAAGAAAGCATGACTCAAAACCTAAACGGATTTCATGGAAGGGCTCAGACAGTGTGATAAATAAATAAATAAATAAATACCCTCGGAGAAGGAGGCCTGAACGTTTGCAAACAGTCTGCTGTTTTCGAATCCCATACCTACATCAAGAAATCATAAATGAATGTGCAGACGGTTGTATACCATACAGAATAACGGATATGAGGAATCAGAGAATAAATAAATGACAGTTCTCCTCGGGAAAAAAAGTACAACTGCTGATATGGGAGATCTGCACCTTAACAGAACCATCACTGGAAGCTGTAATAACACGAGTACCATCAGTAGAAAAGATGGCATAGTTCACATAGGATGTATGACCGCGGAATTCTTTTAGCATCTTCCCAGACTTAAGGCCATGGATTCTGAAAAATGACGAGAAGAACCCTGTAACTATTTTCAGGGACTAAAATTGCACAGGACTGGAACTAGGAATACATAAGACCAAGGGATGAAAAAAATGGCATCATGCAAATGGCAATATGCAGGATGTTGCGGAATCAATCACAGTTCAATATGCAATTCATGGTTCAGAATAGTGGTGCTGGCACAGATTGTTGTCGCACTCAAAACAGGTAAATTTTGTCTAACGAATGAATACACTGAAGTTATAGTAGGTTTGTTTATATAAACACCAAATTTGTTAACAGGGGGAGAGGAAGGTCATAAACATAATTTCATATAGCATCATTGAAATTATTTTTTCTGATTAATTCTCAAATGGATCCAATATTGCAAAGATATGCAATTTAGGCATACATACTGTGCATATTTTTTTATTAACTGGACTATCTTAGAGAGACTCAAAAGAGAGCCCATACGAGAATATACCTATAGAAAGTTAGGAACTAGGAGAATAGCAGCAGTGGCTAACAGAAGAGTTGCACTATCGTAAGAGTCCTCAAACACAAGGATAGATAACAGCATGTAGCTTGCCCAAATAATGTACAGCAGCTCAACACATGTAAATATAATCTTTGACAATGCTTTGTTATGAGAACATAACAGAACAGTGGAATGCAAATATGTATATCTCCATTGAAATTCAAATTGGTGGTATATGAATGTAAGAAACCTTGCAGTAGTGTCAAAAGAGGTACTCAATATCTGAGATCCATCACGTGAAAATGTTACACTTGTAACACCTTTCGCATGTGCACCCTCGAGGCGCCGCAAGCACTGCCCGGTTCTTATACGCCAAACCTGCAAATCAGTGAAAAGAAACATTTCAATATGGCCATGCAATTCTCCTCCCATGACCAGACCAACATGACTGGTGAAATAATGACCCAAAGGTTTAAAAAATTATATCACATGCATTGACTAATAATGTACTTCTGCCGAATGATCATGTAGTGAAACATGATCAGATGACCAATGATAACCTTTATCCAAGAAGACTGCTGTCAACCATGGATAGATGTACTAAATATGACTGCAGCTCATAAGTGGGAGAAAAAAACAATTAACATATGCCGGCACATTAATCAATCAGGCCTGCCAACAGGTCAGCCTTTGTCTCTTACCAAACACTTAAAAGCAGTTAAAAGACACAAATGTCGTAACTGCTTTAAACATGGAAGCGGGAATGATTATTGCTTGGGGGTGGGGTGGGGGTGGGTGGGACAGTGAAAGTACCTTAATTTTCCCATCATGTGATCCAGATGCCAGCGTCTCAGAATCTCTACTAAACTCAACACAGAGCACAGCCTCATCGTGCATCATAAAGCTTTCCTAAAAAGTGTTTTAAGCAAACGTTACACAGAACATTAACAATCTTGTTGTATCTAAAACATAAGAACATACTTATTTACAGGGGCGGACCCAGACCAAAATTTCAGTGGGGGCATTTCAGACGAGTGGGGGCAATTATAGTGTAAAATCGATTTTTTTTTTACCAATTTTCCTTCAAATATGAACAGATTACACTAAAATTCAAAAAATGAGTGGGGGCCACTGCCCCCACTCGGCTCAACATGGGTCCGCCCCTGCTTATTTATGTCACTCTAAAGCTACGTATCTTGAATAGCTCGGCTTACAGCCTCATCATGCATCATAAAGCTACAGAAATCGTTTTAATTCCATGGTAAACATGGAAAGCTTACATCGGCTTGATACTGAAGATCCTTTTTCAGCTTGCCACTAATATAATCCCAAACCTGAAATTTTTAATGAAATTTAGCCAAGCTACACCAGAAGTGCTAACCTGCAAAACACAATAGCAAGTAACAACCAACTTACTTCGATCATTCCATCCACTGAGCATGAAACAAGGTACTGACCATCGGGTGAGAATCGAGCACATTCAGGGTGGGTTTTCTTCCCGAACTGAAATAAAAACAAATGTCATGGTGTGTTTCTCTATCCTCCTTTCGGCATGTATGTCAAGATCGTAGAACCCTCAACTACATCTTAAAGCATATGCACATGGCATAGTGTGTTTGTATTAATGTTCTCTAAAGAATTTTGGGGCCACCATAATGTCCCAACTAAAATCAGAGTGCCCACGTGATTAAGCTAATTTAAAAAATTCATATAATTAGTTGTGTCAGTAATCACATTAAGTCAGAAATCATCTTTTTAGGCTTCTCAAAGTCATTGATAATAAATATGCTGTCCTTTAATTAATCTTCTGTAGTTTCTGCCTGAGTGTAAATAAAAGAGCAAATGTAAGCACAGTGATACAACCACAATATCACCTTTATTTGATGTGACAAAGTAGTAGGAAATGCCTCTTCTTCGTCTTGCTTCATTGCAGCGGTTCCTCTGAATAAATCGAACTGTGTGCCAGGAGGTAACAATCCTATGCAACAGGAACAAGAAAAAGGAAGCTAGGATGAGTTCACACATACTGAGATCATCACACTACCACAGGTTAATAGTGTGTGACCAAGAAAGTACCTTGGTGCTGTTGCCATTTCAAAGCCTGGGTAATCAGTGCCATTAGCCGAGCTGGTGGGACTACTGAAACTTCGGAAGCAATAGCTGACATCGTCAAGGGAGAAGAAAAGTTAGCAGTGAGGATCAGAAAGAAAGAACTTGCAGGGAAGCTATTTTTGCAAAAAGTGGCACTTGTCTACGAGCATTGTCTATCTTTAAATCATCCATGAATAAGGACCAGTAGCTCATATTCATCAGCGTATTTAACTAAACTTAAGTTGTTTAAAATGCTCAATGCAACATATCGCATTCTGAAAGTGTGGCATGTCTCAGAATCAAGAAGCACACAGATTTCTTTACTATGTAAGTATAAGAGTCGTTTATATATACAGAACGAACAAATTCAGCATCCTCACCTTGGGCAATCTGTGCACGGCGCTTTTCCTTGGTGGATTCTTGGTACGCCTGTTGAGCAAGACATCCCAGCAATTTACAGTTAAGAAAAGTAGCAAGAGAAAATTAACAAATACTTCCTCAGTTCCTAAATATAAGATGTTTTAGCTATTTCTACATGGACTACATACGGACTCAAGAGTGAATCTACACATTGAAACATGCCTAGCTACATACGAATAATACGAATCTGAAAAAAGCTAAAACATCTTATAATATGGAACAAAGGGGGTACAATACTAGATAGCAAGAGAAAGGTACCGACCTCATTGGGGTCAAAGTATGTCCGGACAAGGAGGTGCTCTAGTCGGAGGTACCGCTCGGGTTCCTCCTGTTTCATGACGCCCATGACCTGCGTCTGGCGAAGGATAGCACGGGCCGTGTCGAGCTCGCGGAGCTCAGCCATCTCCAACACAATCTGCTCGTAGAGGTCCTCGAGCTTCTTGCGCGGCAGCTTGAGCTGCGCGACCTGCGGCAGCACGGCGTCCCAGCGGCCAGCGTTGATGTCGGCGACGAAGGTGTCCATGCTGTCGACCGTGTTGAGCGAGACCTGGCACTCGCTCTGCAGCGTCTGGAACGTCTGGTGCAGCGAGTTCTCCTTGCAGAACTGGAGCATTATCTTCACCACGCTGCATCGATGGATGCGAAAAAACAAAATCAAACCTCCAGGATTTTCTTGTTTACTGCTAGCTACTACTGCTACAGATTTAGCAGAGAGTATGGAAATCGAAGTTTCCTGATTGAAAGTGTAAGCCCTAGATAGATTGAAGAAACTAGGACTAGATGGATCCGCGCGGGGATTGGCGGATTCAAGGAACAGCGCGTAGGGTTTAGGGATTGTTTGGTTGCTTTCGCTACCGTGAGGTATAGGGCACGCAAAGGAAGAAGGTTACGTACTCGCCAGCCTCGATCTCGAGGGCGGACGCCGAAGACGCCATCTGCGGCTGGGGGCGGGCGGCGCAAAGTCGGGGTCGGCGGCCGGAGAAGGACGGGCGGCGGTGGTGGTGGCGGATTGAGCGTGGGAGATTGCGGCTGTCTGCTAAAGCCCGATAGCGAGAGGAGTAGCTCGCCTATTACGACTTTGGTCCGTCGGCCTCTTTAAGAGATTCTTATTTACCGCCTTTAGTGGCAATTCCTATATCACGCCTACAGCGTCCGTTAGGGGGGCGACGCCCATGTCGTTCAAGCTGGCGGGCCGTCCCAGTAAGAAAAGTGTCCCTTTTTCCTATTTCCCTTTTTTTGCTGGTTTTTCTGTTCCTTTTTCCCTTTCTTTCTTTTTTCTTTTATATTTTTCCGTTTTATGTTCTATTTTTAGTTTATTTTTATTTCAGTTTTCTTTTTTAATTTAAAGGATATATTATTTTTTATTCTTTAATACTCCTTCTGTTCCGAATTATAAGATGTTCTATCCTTTTTTCTGAATCACATGTATATAGACGTGTTTTTATGTACCTGTCCACTCGCTTCAAACCGTACACAGTCCAAACTGAAACATTCAAAATATTTTATAGCTCGGTACACATGGAGAAGATAAGCACTTTTCTTAACCAAGCGAACAATTATTCATTTCTCTCGCATGAAGATTTTTTAACCTCGCGAACATTTTTTTACTAAACGAATATTTTAAACTTTGTGAACATTCTTCTGAACTACACGAACAACTTTTTTACTCCTTATTTTTTCTCTCAGATAGCTAAAACATACTTTTTAATAAAATGTGTTTTTAATCTATATTTTTATATTATTTATTAAATAACTTGTTATGTTTATGTACGCTTAGATGCGGCCCATTAAGAACCCTTCAGATCTTGCATTTTTTATCCGACACAATGAGTGTCCTATA
The DNA here is from genome assembly GCA_947311845.1 of Poa pratensis. Taxonomy (NCBI): domain Eukaryota; kingdom Viridiplantae; phylum Streptophyta; class Magnoliopsida; order Poales; family Poaceae; genus Poa; species Poa pratensis. The sequence goes on along the minus strand of CAMZMU010000108.1, from coordinate 2,852,584 downwards.
GGATCTCCCGCCTTCCGTTTAGCGGTAAATAGACGTTGCTCGTCGAAGAAAGTATTAATGGGCCATGCTTGGTGCGGCCCATTAATATATATTGTTTTATTTTGTTTCCTATAAACCAAGAAATTATATTCACTTATTATTTACAAAGTGATTTAATAATAGGAAACATGTGCGTGTTGTAAAAAATATAATGTTAACCAATATTAAAATAGACATTCATATATCTATTAATAAATGTTCACATGTATAAAAATGTTCATGTGTTATATAAAGAGGTTCCTATATATAAAAAATGTTCATATAGATAAAAAAATATGTTCATGGCATGAAGACATTTTTCATATGTATCAAAATTTATGTATATGTATGTTTAGATCACTTTTTTATATTAAAGCAAAAAAACAAAGGGAACATAGTAAATTTAAAAGAACACAAAACTTATTAAATAGATAATAAAAATGAAATAAATTGAAAAGGGTAAACGAAAAAAGTTGAAGCAACAAAAAAAAGGAAAAACACGAACCCTGGCCTCTCTGATGGAGATTAGAGTCCTCCAAAGGGCCTGAACTTCAGAATACAATACCGTACGCTTATCTCCTTCTAGATTTCATTATTTTTATCCACTATGTTATTTGTGATTAGATTACGTCTAGCTTATATTTTTTGTACCTTGCTTGCTAGTGCAATCTCGCCATATCCACGTAGTTGCATTTTATAGAATCCTATTTATCCAAAATTATCCCCTAAAATATTCAATTTCCCTCTACTCAACATCTTTTATTATACAGTTTAGTATTTTACTAGAATTTGGGCTTCTCGCGAGGGCGAAATTTTTGATCCATGCAATAAAAACTGTGTATGTTTTTTTAGCTGGAACTACTCCAATATTTAGGTGAAAGCTCTCTTAAAATCAGGTGCATGCTTCAGATAGTTTAAAGTTGTCCAATATTTTCTTCGAACCTGTGAATATTAGTTGGAACCCATCCTTTGTTTTGTTGTTCCATCTTTTCCGCCATTTATAGAGAAATAAACCCTTGAAACCATGGATAGTTGGTGCATCTTCACAGCCTAAAACCGGCGAGCCTGGAACTGGCTGCTGGCAAATGGCCACTCGGGGGGCTTGCTGTTGGGAGCTCGGGATAGCCTCTTTGAGGTGGGAAGTATTGAAAGGGGTCAACACTTCCTCAGTTTCACGGTTTTGCACAGACCTTCCAAGCGCATTATCATTTTTATTGGAGTGTATGGCCCTGCGGATCATTCCAAATCGGCTGCTTTCCTAGATGAGATTTCAGCCAAAATAGCTCGTTGTCAACACCCTGTGGTGATGGGTGGCGACTTTAATTTGATCCGAGGCAGTGCAGACAAAAACAATGATAGATTAAACTGGCCTAGGATTAATATGTTCAATTCCCATATTGCCAACTGGGATATGCAAGAAATTCATCGCTCGGGGGCGAGATATACTTGGACCAATAGACGTCTAAACCCAGTTAGATGTGTCCTTGACAGAGTTTTTATGTCGTCTGACCTGGAAGCCCTTTGGCCGCTAACTACCCTTGTTGCCGAGACCAGCCTAGGATCTGATCACACGCCTCTTATCCTGGACACTGGTGAGGGCGCCCCTGTCCGGAGTAATCGGTTTTTCTTTGAAACTGGGTGGTTTGAAATTCCAGAATTCCATCAATTATTGCTAAACTCTTGGGAGAGCTTAGCGCAGAGAGTAGGAGGCAGAGATATTATCGATTGGTGGAACTTCATGATCGGTGGAACGCGACAAAAGCTGAGGGGCTGGAGTCGCAACTTGGGCAAGGACTCCAAGGAGAAAAAAGTGGCTCTTCTCGAGGCTATCCAGGACATTGATAGGAAAGGGGATTCCACGGGTCTGGAGGATGATGAGTGGGCCTACCGTTACCACCTAGAGGATCAGCTTCTTCAAATTTATAGATTGGAGGAAGAGTATTGGCGACAACGGTGCCGTATTAGATGGGCGCTCCAGGGGGACGCCAACACGGCTTACTTTCATGATATTGCGAACGGGAAGCGCCGCAGATGTAACATCTCTTCCCTGACTAAGGCGGATGGTACTGTGCTCTCCGGGAAAACGGAGCTGCAGGAACACATCTATGACTTTTATAGGGAGTTGTTGGGCTCAACCTCTCCGCGACACTGTGGTTTGGCGCAGAACACCTGGGGGGTGAACATGTGCGCAACTCAGGAAGACAATGACCTGCTCGCGATCACCTTTAGTGAAACTGAGCTGGAAAATTTAGTGAAGGAGATGAAATCAGATACTGCCCCTGGGCCGGATGGGTTTCCGGTGCCATTTTTTAAGAAATGCTGGCCCCTCATCAAGCATGGTCTACTTCACATTCTGAACGATTTCATCCTAGGGAGGATTGACATCTCGCGGCTCAACTTTGGGGTGTTGACACTGATCCCGAAGGTGCAAGGGGCGGAAAGTATCTCTCAGTTCCGCCCCATTGCCCTCATTAACGTGGTTTTCAAGGTCATTTCCAAGGCTTTTGCGTCTAGGTTGGATCCTATTGCGCACAGAATTATCAGCCCCAACCAGACTGCGTTCATTAAGGGTCGCTTTATCTTAGATGGGGCTCTTGCACTTCATGAGATTGTGCACGAGCTAAAGAGCAAGAAGCTGGGGGCATCTTGCTCAAACTAGACTTCGAAAAGGCGTACGATAGGGTCAATTGGGACTTCTTGGTGGAGGTGCTCCGCAGAAAAGGTTTCGAGGCCGGCTTTGTCCATCGGATCTTTCAGCTGGTTTCTGGGGGACAAACCGCTATCTCCATTAACGGAGAAATGGGCCCTTTCTTTCGCAACAAACGCGGGGTGCGCCAAGGGGACCCACTTTCGCCTTTGTTGTTTAATTTCATTGCTGAGGGTTTTTCTGCTATGATGTCTGCGACAAATTCGGCTGGTCATATTCACGGGGTTGTTCCGCATCTGGTTCCAGGGGGAATCACTCACCTCCAGTACGCGGATGACACCATCATTCTGATTCAGAACAATGCCCTGGACATTGCTAACCTTAAATTCCTGCTTATGTGTTTTGAAGACATGTCGGGATTGAAAATAAATTACCACAAGAGTGAGGTCTTTGTTTTAGACTAGCAACCTGAAGTGTGTATCAGTGTAGCTCGGCAGCTGAACTGCAAGCTAGGCTCCTTCCCCTTTATCTACCTTGGGCTGCCGATTTCAGACAAAAAACTCACAGCGGATCAATGGGCCTTCCTTGTTCAGAAACTTGCGGACAGAGTCGAACCCTGGATTGGTAGGTTCCTTTCATCAGGGGGTAGACTAGTTTTATCCAATTCCTGCCTTGTCAGTCTGCCTATGTTTTCCATGGGATTGTTTCTTCTTGGGGAAGGGGTTCATGCCCAGTTTGACTCTCACAGATCTCGCTTCTTTTGGGAAGGAGCGGGTACCAAGAGGAAATATCATATGGTTAACTGGCCAGCTATGTGTAGACCTAAAGATTGTGGAGGCCTTGGCCTGCTGAACTCCCGTCAAATGAATGTTGCCCTGATGCTCAAGAGGATTTGGAAAATCTATCAAATGGATAACTCTATCTGGGCACTTATCATCCGTGCCAAGTACACGCAATCTGGAGACATTTTCACGAGCTCGGACCGAGGGGGGTCGCAGTTCTGGAAAAGCCTCCACAAGATTAAGCACATTTTCAAACTTGGCGCTAGGCATGCGGTCCGCAATGGGCAGAAAACACAGTTTTGGAGGGACTGGTGGACTGGGGAGGGCCCTTTGTGTCATCGGTTTCCTCGTCTCTTCAGTGTGTGTGAAGACGAGTCTATTTCAGTTGCTCGAGCGGTTAATGGTGAATGTCGATTTAGAAGGTCGCTAGACGAGGCTGGCTTTAACCAATGGATTGAGCTTGTTGAGGTTATCAACACGGTCAGCCAGGTTGAGGAGCATGATAAGATCTCTTGGACTTTGGAGGCGACGGGCGCCTTCTCTGTCAATTCCATATATAGAAAGTTGACTGCTGGTGCGTCGGTGGCTCACTTCAAAGAAGTTTGGAAGGCCAAGATCCCTCTTAAAATTAGAATTTTCTCCTGGCAACTTATCCTTGACCGTTTACCGTCTGGCTCTCAGCTTGCCACAAGGCAGGGGCCTTCCGATGGCAAGTGTGCCCTGTGCGGGGAAGTTGAGGATGCCGCTCATATTTTCTTCCGCTGCTCGCCTGCTGTTTTTATGTGGGCGGTCCTGCGTCAGACTCTTGGGTGTGACTGGTGCCCGCAGAATTTTGCTCAATTCTTTGCTATTTTGAACACCTTTTCGGGTCGGGCTCGCAGACTTATTTGTCTTGTTTTTCTAGCCCAAGCTTGGGCGCTTTGGACTGTGAGAAACAAGCTCACTATCGAGCGAAAATGTGTTAACCACCCAGCTGACATCATATACAAATCCATGATTTTTTTGCAGGCATGGATCCCTCCTCTCAAGCATCTAGACAAGAAGGGCGCAAGATGGCTGGTCGCAAAGCTTAGGGAGCTACACTCGGCCTGTCTTCCGAGCAGGACCGGATGATCTTCCTCTTCCCTTTAGCTCTGTAGCTTCCTTTATGTTGGCTAAGCGGTATGCCGCAGAACTTGTTATATTTGGCTAAGCTGTACGCCGCAGCATTGTATCCGTATTGAACCTCGCTGGCTTTGTTAACTCAAAGTTGGGCATGTGCCTTTTATCTAAAAAAAAAATATATGCATGCATAAACAAATTGACTAGTAGAGAGTGTCCAAAATCACATACCCTGGACCAGAAAGGCACGCAATGCAGCACAGCTTGCGCTGTACAAACACCGTCCGAAGGTTGGCGTCGACCCCGGAAACGAACGAGCCTGCTTGATATGCCCAACAAAAACATCTGAGCGAATCAATGGATGGAGCGCCGTCCTGGTCAGGCGCATGCGAAAGCTGAGACCAAACTCAGTCCGTGATGCTAAACGCCTATATATTGATGTCGACATTGTTGATGGTGGTGTGTCATGGAGATTCACTGGCGTGTATGGAGATCCAGAAAACAAGGATCTGACCTGGACAGCACTTCGGAATCTTAAACACCAAGGTTCAGGCCCCTGGCTTTGTATGGGTGACTTCAATGAAATATTATTCCAGCATGAGAAGGAGGGTGGTGCCCCAAAACCTCAAGCTCACATGGACCGGTTCCGTGAAGCTCTCGAGTTCTGCGAGTTAACTGATCTTGGATTCATGGGGGACATCTTTACCTGGCGAAACCACTCTCATCGTCATGATTGGTATGTCAAAGAGCGGCTTGATCGGGCAGTTGCAAATATTGAGTGGCATTCTATCTATCCAGCTGTGAAGGTAATTAACGGCCATCCACGACATTCGGACCACCGTCTAGTGCTCCTTGACACCAATTCTATGCCGACACCTGAACGTACCTTTGATCATACCTTTCATTTTGAGGCATCATGGCTCCAAGAGGATGGTTGTGCACAGCTTGTGCAGGATGCGTGGAATGAGGCGTTTCATGGGTCTGCTTCAGTGACGGACAGAATTAAACATATTGCTATGAAACTTCAGGACTGGAATCGCAACGTCCTAGGAGACCTTGAGAAACGCATTAGAAAACAAAAAAGGATTTAATCCGCTGCCTCAAAGCCACAATTTCTGAGGAGTCTGTACACCGTGAGCATGTTTTGAGATATAAATTAGAACGCCTGGAGGATCAGCGAGACATCTACTGGAGACAACGCGCTCATGTTGACTGGTTGAGGCATGGTGACCGAAATACTCGCTTTTTCCATAGCTGCTGCTCGGAGAGAAAGAAAAGAAACAAAATTGCAAATCTGAAGAATGAATATGGACAGATTATTGGGGGACAGGACGAGCTAAAGCAACATATATATGACTACTACAAGTCACTTTTTACAGCTAATTCAGCAGCTAATATTTCTGAACTCTTAGAGCATGTACAGCCTCGGGTCACGCCTTATATCAATGAATCCCTTTGCTCACCTTTTACTGAAGATGAGGTATTTGAGGCTCTGCAGAACATTGGAGACTTGAAGGCTCCAGGACCTGATGGTATGCCGGCTATTTTCTACAAAAGATTTTGGGAGGTGATCGGTGACCATGTCAAGAATGAGGTTCTGAATGTTCTCAATGGTGGCCCTCTTCCGGCGGATTGGAATAATACAACCGTGGTCCTAATCCCTAAAGTCAAGAACCCGAAGTGCATAAAAGACTTGAGACCAATTAGTCTCTGCAATGTCATATACAAAATAGTCTCCAAGGTCCTAACAAGTAGACTTAAAGTGTTCATTGGAGATATAATTTCTCAGAACCAGAGTGCTTTTATTCCTGGTCGGCTTATCAGTGACAATGTGCTGGTTGCTTATGAGATGACTCATTTTATAAAGCACAAACGAAGTGGAGATGGCTATATGGCAATCAAGCTAGACATGAGTAAAGCCTACGACAGGGTGGAATGGAATTTCCTAGAAGCCATGCTTATAAAACTTGGGTTTAATTCTAGCTGGGTGTCTCTCCTAATGAAATGTGTCCGGTCTGTAACTTACAGGATTAAGGTTAATGGGGAACTTACCGAAATCATCAGCCCACAACGGGGACTCAGACAGGGTGATCCTTTGTCCCCCTATTTATTCTTGATTGTTGCTGAAGGCTTTTCATCACTTCTACACATTGCCAACCAACAAGGCCTTATCGAGGGTATCAAAATCTGTCCCAATGCACCGAGTATTTCTCATCTACTCTTTGCTGATGACTCTCTATTGCTGCTTAAAGCTGATTGTGATAATGCCACGGAGTTGCAGCGCATACTAGATCTCTATGAGGCTTGTTCGGGACAACAAATTAATAAAGAGAAGAGCACCGCCCTTTTCAGTCCAAACTGCAATGCTCTTCGGAAGTCTGAAATTCTTGAGTGCCTCAATATGACAAGGGAAGGAGCTAATGAAAAATACCTTGGACTTCCTGTCTATATTGGAAGGGCGAAGAAAAGAATTTTCCAGTACTTAAAAGGAAAAATTTGGGCAAAGATCCAAGGATGGAAGGAAAAATTCTTATCAAAGGCTGGGAAAGAAATTCTTATCAAGGCAGTGGCGCAAGCGATCCCCACCTTTGCCATGTCATGTTTTGACTTGACTAAAGAGTTATGTGATGAAATCTCTGCTATGATTTGTAAATTTTGGTGGAGTCAGATGGATAAAGAGAATAAGCTGCACTGGCTCTCCTGGGAGAAACTATCAAAACCGAAAAAAGAAGGTGGCTTAGGCTTCAGAGATCTATACTCCTTCAATATTGCAATGCTGGCAAAACAAGCATGGAGAATTATTATCCATCCCGATTCACTGTGTGCAAAATTATTACAAGCGAGGTTCTTCCCCACGGGGGACTTTCTAAATGTCTCTCCAACTGAAGGAATATCATACACATGGCGGAGTATCCTAAAAGGTCGTGACCTGGTCAAACAAGGTTTAATCTGGCGTGTGGGCGATGGTCGTAACATTAACATTTGGGAGGATCCTTGGATTCCCAAAGGGTATTCTAGAAGACCAACTACATACCGTGGCCGTCATCAGCTATTAGAACGAGTTTCTGATCTCATTTGCCCTATCACTAGACAATGGGATCATGAGCTTGTCAGGCAAACCTTCAACGAAATTGATGTAAATCAGATCCTCACCATCCCAATCCAAGAAGGATTTGATGATTTTCCAGCTTGGCATCCTGACCCAAAGGGTATTTTCTCTGTCAAATCAGCTTACAAGCTCAGGCTAAAGTTGTTTGATGTTGCTGCAGGTGAAACTACCTCATCTTCTGTAGCAAATCCGACAACAAGTGCGTCAACCAAATGGCAAAAAAATTGGAGCCTGAATATCCCCATGAAAATCAGCATGTTCCTTTGGCGCTTGGGACATAATAGTCTGCCCGTCAAGATGAGCCTCAAGCGTAGAGGTCTGGACCTTGAGACCCTCTGCCCTATGTGCCACCGGCTGGATGAGGATTGTGGCCACACTTTCCTCAAATGCAAATTTTCCAAATCAGTTTGGCGAGAAGCAAATCTGGAGGTCGTTCGTGGAATGCTGCTAGAATGTGCTAATGCAGCACAAACACTTGATACTATACTGAAGTTAGATGACAACCTCCGTCTTTTCTCCATCACACTTCTCTGGAAGATCTGGAATGTGCGAAATTCAGTAAATGCAGGGGACCGTCCTCCTGTCCCAGCTGCGGTGGCCTCATCTGCATTTCAATATACTTCAGAATTCACTTCCTATATGTGCAAATCTCATACTATATCTGCTCCTTCCACTAATCGATGGATCTGTCCCCCTGTAGATTTCTTGAAAGTCAACATTGATGGGTCTTTCTGCAAGGAAACTGGCATGGGAGGCTGGGGCTTTTGTATTAGGGACTGTTACGGAGATGTTTGTGTTGCAGGTATGGGCCATCTTCCTCATGTTCATGATGCTCTTCAGGCTGAAGCAATGGCCTGCTTGAAGGCCATCGAGTTTGCGGCTGAGTTAGGCATGGGACGGATAATCATTGAGACTGATGCAACCTCGCTTAAGGCAGCTCTTCAAACTACCGAGTTGGTCTCCGCTCGCCATGGAGTTCTCTTCCGGGAGGCAAAGTTCCTTTTGCTTACCAGCTTTTTAGACTACAAAGTTCTATACTGTAAAAGAAGCTGTAATTCAGTGGCCCATGTTTTAGCCACTAAAGGTGCTAGCCTAGGTGCGGGTGGAGTTATGCTGTGGCATGATGATGTACCAGAATTTGCATCTCATGCTGTTGCCAGCGATCTAGCTACAACAGATTAATAAAGTTCATTTTTCCCTGTCAAAAAAAGAAAGAAAGCTGAGACCAACGTCCGAGCTAACTCAACAGTCAAACTGAAAAGACTGTTATGAAGCAAACAAAGGGCAAGTAATAAGGCACGTAGCTTTCAGGTGTCCGGTGCGGCCTCTCCATCCGATCCCCTCCGAATAATCTCGGGCCGCCGGCCGGCTGACCTGCCTTGGCTCGCGGACAAACACCGCCGGCCACCGCGAAATCGGTTTCCGCATTCAGCACGATGCATGCCTGCATGATTTTCTGCAAAAAAAAAACCGATCAAGTGTCTCGATACTATAGCTACTACTACTTGGCAACTGGAAAGGCTGTTCAAACCTAAAATTAGTTTTTTTAGAGACAAACCTAAAATTAGTTGGGAAGCAATGAAGCGTCTCGTGGTGCTTGGTCTTTTCTACACAGTACGCGAGCACCACATCCTAGCTAGCACACTCTTTTGGCAGCTATAAAATAGACCGCCTAACCGACTCGATCGTCGGCACTTGGTTCCAACTAAAAGACATCACCGTCTCAGTAACTCGTTTTGCACAAGGGTGTCGTCAATTAATCCATTTCCATAGGGGGTAGGAAGGAACACATGGTTACTATAAAGCAAGGCAATGGAGAGCTTCTTTTTGGGTGATGCCTAGCTAATATTAGCCTGCAACAGGAAGCTAGCTACAATTCAGGCTCGAATGATTTGTTTGGCTGCTTGGATTGAGAACCCATAATAGTGCCTTTTTGACTATCGTTGTACGCACGAGAGAGCTTGTCATTTTCACCAGTAATTGAAGCAAATAGAAGTGGAAACATCATACTTGATGAAAGGTGCAACTCCTCTTGTCCCTCACATATATTCTTCTTCGTCGTCTTCTTCTTCCTGTAGAAAAACTGATAAATATGGGTCTGCAATTGCATTCACGTTATGTTTTTCCTAATAGAAAGGAGAATAGTAATGTGTCTCCGAAATATTCATTAAGATTCTCATGGCAACTTTATTTTTTGGTCACTGGTTATTGTGAAAAGAAAGAAAAAATAAGAATCGTTCGATCGTCTAAGGGCTAAGGCTCCAGTTGGAACAAATAAAAATGGAAGCCTTTTGCACGTTAAATTATAAACTTTCGAAATGCCTCCCAAATTATCAATATTTTAAAATTACAAACATATTAAAAGGGTGCCACACGGAGGATAGGGAGTTTATTCCGGTTAAAGTGGGTAGATATCAAAATAGGGTTGCACATGCCTTGGCTAATTACGGGAGCTCGGAGCACAGCACTAGGTGTTGGGTGCATCAAGTGCCGTTTTTTTAATCTCTAATCTTGTATTAGCCGATTGTAACTCTGTTACTTCCGAATAAACTCCATATTTCACTCGCAAAAAAAAGGGTGCCACATGTCGGAAACCCATAGCAAGACCCCCTAAGCCACATGGGGATTACTCGTGACACCGCTCGAGCAACCGGATTTCCACCAAGACCAATTCGACTACTTCCGGATAAGTTTTGCGCTCTCCATTTAAGACTTGTTTCTTTTTTTTCCAAATGCGGCAGATGGTGAAGATTAAATGACCGTTTCAGACGCGAGATTTGACGGTCGAGGGTTCGGCCATCATGCGCTCCCACCGGTCATTAACCGACTCGGAATGCATATATAGACAAGGGGAGGCGGCAAACCCAAATGCTCGTTAACAATCTTGAGGACCTTGATCGAGTAAAGGAAATCCTTACATGGGTGGGGTACCGTCTCATTGTGGGAGAGGCGAAGCTGACAAATGAGGTGATGATGCCATCCGTGGATTGCAAGGTTCTGATTGTGGGAGACACCGGCTACAACTGCATCACACGCAACCATCGAGTAATGTAGCAACGGAATAAGAAAAAAGTCATTTAAATCGATCAACAGTATTCTGAGTCATTGACATGGGGTGGAGCCTTCGAGTAACAGAGCAACCGAAAAAACAACAAGCAAAATCTATCAACAGTATTCTGAGTCACTGACATGGTGGAGCCACCGCATACAACTGCATCGCGCGCATCCTTCAAGTCACGTAGAAACCGAAAATTCAGACAGCATAATCGATCAACAGTATTTCTGAGTCACTGACATGGTGGAGCCACGATCTTCATATGACCGCGGGGGTGTCGATCAGAGTCAAAGTCGCACGCGCAATCGAAAACGTAGCTTCTAACCATGAAAAATCGGGTAGATCGCGGGCTATTGGTGCCAGAACAAGCATCCGGTCGATCATAGACAGACCACGATTTTGGGAAATTGTGTTCTATCGACACCATCAACCACGAAAAAAAATGTAAAAGTCCGTGGCGGATAGCGATACACCACGGACGATGCGGAAAATCGTGGTCTATGACAAAATTTTCTTCTAGTGGGTATGTATGTCGGACTATGCCATCCTAGGTCGGATCCAACGTGATGACCGTATTCGGACGTGTCTGAGCAACCCAAATCTTCCCCCATGTATGGTCTGGGTATGATGGGTACCGGACAATGTGAATATTTGGGTTACGTAGAGGGTCCGACTGGATAGCGTTTTCTATGTGAACGTGTCAAGGCTGTCCACACGGCGTATAAGAGCATCTCTAGCAGAGCCCTTAAAAAGGGCAAACCCTTAAAATTCTGACAGATTTAAGGTTTGGCCCATTTTCGCGACTCGACCAGAAACCGTAAAAGGGCAGGCCCTTAAACATTTTCACGGAGGCCCGTAAATCGACCCGCATGGCCATTATATGTACGGGTTCCAGGCGGAAATAGGGTTTTCACCCTTCATTTCCCCTAGTGCAAACCCTCGCCACCGTTGTACGTTTCTCCCTCCTCCGGCGAGCGATTCCGGCCAAACCACCGCAACTCCTCCCCCTTCTTCTCCAATGCACTATGTGGCCCGTGAACAACACCCGCGGCAACGCTACGGCCCAGATTGCCGCCCGTCGTGGCGATGCCGCGCCACCTCCGATTTTCGTAGCGGAGGAGGAGAGGAGGTGCACGACATGGTTGGAGCAGGGCCGCAACCGCGGCCCCATGTCGCGTCGCCACCAGTGGGCGTGGCGCGGCTTGGCTGCGACACACATGACACCGAGGCCGGGAGCTCCCACGGGGTCGTGCGAGCTCGATCGGCTGCGCTACCGGAGTGCGCGATGGAGGAGTTCGAAACAGAGGAGAGCGGCAACGAGGACCTGCTCGACATCGAAGACTACGACGAGCTCGACAAGCTCGTCGAGGCCAAATTGGTGCGCTCGGAGCACCACCGCGTGAAGAAGCTCTGTCGCTACGAGGCCCAGGTCGAAGCCTACAACGCCGACCTCCTCGTGCATGTGTTCCGGCAGGAGGAGGAGCACGCACTAGTACAAAACCTCACTTTGCAGACGGGACCTAGAGCCGGTCAAACCAAAAAAAATTACATCCGTCTGGGACATATCTGTGAGGACCCTAGGATTAAGTACCCGAGATACTCGTTATGTTTCCTGCAACAATCCCGTGATCAGTCTGTTGCTGCACATAACTCGAATTGGTATCACAGAACCCCCAAAAATACCGAATAAATATACTTACGTGATTGAAGTCATAAGCTTCAACAGGTACTTGCAGCGGAATCACCAAACAACGTGGAGCCCAAGTCATTCGCCTTAACCCTACAGGCAGCTGACTGGGAAGCGCTCTAGTTCGCAAAGACGTCAGTGAACTCCTCTTCTTCGAACTGCTCCTCTTCGAAATCTGGCTAAGACAATAGCCAGGGACGAAACCAATATGAGTACATTTGATTGTACTCGCAAACTACCCCAACTTGAGTAAGCACTAGTTTTAGTTTTATTTCTTAAAACTTTTCTTTATTTTGAAATATCTCTAAAACTTTACTGAGAAGGGTAAGAAGAAGTTCATAACTATCTTTTAAGAAATCACCCTTTTAATTTCTTCCAAAAAAAAAACTTCCCCTTTTTCCTACCATGACTCAATCATGGTTTACTTAACACCACAACCTCGTACCAACTCATTGGTACAGGTATGCAACCTTTTTCCCTTCATTTCCTTTCCAAAACTCAAAGTTTTATAAAAACTTGCACATGGCCTTAGGACAGCCTCCCAACTGTCCATATCCGAGGACTCGGCTATTCGAATAGTTTTACACTCTGCAGAGGTAGCACGCTTTTCCCACACCCATCCGGTCACTCATCGTGTCAGCCACGTCCCGCCATACCAGGGGTATGCGAAGTTGAGTTCCCGGCCATAGCCTGTCCTTTGCTCATGCTAGTATAGGATCCTACCGCTACGAAACCGGTTCCATCGACACTTAAATCCATGCCCGTCGGAAACTAAGTGTGAGGACTTCGTAGTTCTGCCCGCGGACCCAAGGGAGCCCTTCAATCCTCTTTCTACAATACAATCATACCGGCTTCCGGTAGACTTCACTTAAGAGGACCCAGGTCAGGGGCAGGTCACCAAACCATCCCCTCATGGAACGAGGTCATCCTCGTTGTTGAGGCATCCAGTACTAACACGAGCAAATTATATGACTACGCCCTTTCCCATATGTGGGTAAGTGTGGTCGCACAGGGTATTGGTTGGTCGTCATAGTACTAGGACACAATGTGCATTTTTCTCAAAAACAACATCACCATTTTCCAGCTGAATACCGACCTTTCGGCATTTCATTTTCATCCAAGTACTTTCAAAAGAGTTTTGAATACTATTGTTTTTCCCATCCTATAGTTGTAAAATAACTACCTTATATTTCTACATAAGGTGGCAAAATAGTTTTTCATAAACTTTTGAAAAGGTTTTCACAATCATTTCCAATTTTCCTAGCAAAATACTTTTAACCAAAACTCGGGTGGTTCGTAATCCCACCAAAAGATTTTCATAGAAGGCTTTGGAGTAAAACAAATTCATTTCGAAATCGTTGTATACCATTGACACCTCTATATCGGGTGTCTCAATAATATACTTGTATCTTGGAAAAAGGGTTTTCAAAATCATAGCTTCGTGGCAAACACCACATAAATCATTTATGCCATTTATAAGTAAAACAGGTAAATCAAAATAGATGTATATGGATGCAAGCTCAGTGAAGTAGCTTGCCTGGTTTCAGCATAATGTCCCTGGACTTCTCCTTGTTGATCAATATAATAAAAATCCCATCCTTCCTCGGTCAATTCTCTCCAAATACCCCTCCGGTAGCGTTATTATCTAACGTCGCAAACAGAGAAATAAACAACAATCAATACACCAAACAAAACCACAAGTGGTACACAAACAAATAACAACCACAAGCATCAAACTAATCATTCAAGCAACAAACTAGGATCTAAGCTTACAAGGGCCTTACACTAACACATGCTAGGTGCCTAGATCACAAAGCTATCTTAAGCAAAGATGAACCGCAAGCACTTTTATCTAAACAGGAAATACTTCACCACAACACAACCACTCAATTTTCAACAGAGAAAGCAACTACTCACATCTAGTAGATAAAAGGCTATTGGAACTATGCTTATGATTGGGAAACCTATTCTTCAATCAATATGCAATGGAATCAGTGGGTGTTCCACTATCATAACACGGCATTAAGAGGTTAATTATTCTCTGGCTATTTGTAAAAATCACTAAAACATAAACTAGACACAAGAGCTACTCATGCTAGGAAGTTCTAAGTAATCCTACCCATAAACCTAACTAATCAAGCTTTGCTAAGAACAAAAATAATAAGCAACCCGAGGTGACATGCTATAATATCAGTAGATATGAAAGGCTACTGATGTTCAAACAACATTTTCTAAAATCAAGCACACAAATGATTTTATCCACAACAAATCCTAAATACTAGGAAATTCTAGGGGATACTACCCTAGTAACCTTAACCCTAGATAAACACATGCAACACTAAACCTTTCTAACATGCTAATTAAATGAGATAACACACTCATATAAGAGAGTATCACTTCTATATAGGCTAGGAAACACAAATCTAACACTAACACCCTTTTCTAACAAAGAATATAATTACTACAATAATTAACAGAAAAGCATAGCAACTAGTTAAATACACCAACGATAATCCATAGCTCTAAAAATCACACCAAGCTAGGATTAGGTACTCCTAATCACACAGAAGATCACACAAGTGGATTCACACCAAAAATCATCACCAAACAATTTACAAAAAATCCTAGAAAGGCTCTCTGGTCAATTACCAAAGTGGATGCCATTTTATTTAGGAAGCTCATTTGCATAAGAGGCAAATTGCTACTGCTAGGTAATGTGAAGAGCTTTCCAAAACAATTGGATTCATAAATTTTTGATCACCCTAACTCAATCTATACCTAAAAGGGTGTTTTTGACCAGTGGCAAATCAGGAATTTCCATGGTCACCCAACTTAATATTTTTCCGATCTGCAATTTAGACATGACTCCAAACTTATCAGGCTACTTGTGTGATTTTTGGTTTGGTCAACCTTGCACTTAAACTATTTCAAAACGATTTAATCTAAAGGTACAGAACAAATCTATAAGGAAAATAATTAAACAACCTAGGAAAAAGAGTAACGGGCTGGATCTGGCTGAAGATGGGCCGTGCAGTGTGGAGAGAGGCCCAGCTCGCGGCCCACGAGCGCGAGCGAAGCGGTACGGGGCCGCATCTTCTTCTTCCTCGACAGCAGAGAAGGCGAGGCAGAGCAGGAGCTCCGGCGAGGACGGCATCGGCGACCTGGTGCTTCCTGGGCAAGGATGAGATATGCATGAGAGCGAGCGGAGCAAGGGAAACTCGGAGGTGCAAAAATGGCAGGGAGAGGTGGACTGTGGCGATCCCGAGCTTGCTCGACATCCCGTGGCCGGAGAAGAAAAGGCTCGAGACGGCGACGGCGATTCCGAGCGAATCACGGCGATTACTTGTACGGGATTGAAGAGGGAGACGCGGTGAAGCTTTTGGTAGGCTTGGATTTGGATGGGGGTGCGTGAATCGTCGGCGAGGCTCATGGCAGCTCGGCCGGGGTTCGGTTCCGTGGAGGAAAAAGGAGAGAGGGAGAGAGTGGGGGAAAGTGCGCGAGTGGGGAAACAGAGGAGTGGCGTGCAGTGCTCTTATCTCCTCCTCCGCAGCAAGGAGGGAGGGGCCACGGCATTGACGACGAGAGGAGCACGGCAGCAAGGCGAACACGGCGACGAGGGGCACAGCAGCGTGCGGGAGGTGCCACGGTTGTCCAGGGTGCAGAGCTGAGGTGAAGGGGGAGAGCAGAGCAGTCAGAGGCCAGGCTTCGCGGGGAAGGGGTGCACGGTGGGCGGCGACCACGGCAACGCCGGCGTGAGGAGCACGGCGCCGTGCCGGGCAGCGTTGTTGCTACAGGAGGTCAACGAAGTTTTTGCAAAGAGGCCCCTGAACTTGTTTTTCCACTCACAGATAGGTCCTTGCCTCTTTCCTTTATTCCCTTTTTAAAACCAGTAGGTTTCCAGTGATTTAATTGAGGTGCTTAAATATTTTACAAAAATTAGAGAAAATTCATGTAGCCTCCCCTATATATGAGGAAGCTCCACAAAAATTGGTTTTACAAAATAAAACGTTTTGCTCCATTTTTGTTCATAGGATTTAAATAAATCATTTTTGGAAATTAATATTTTGATACTCCTTGAATATTTTAAAACCAGTGATAAAATATTGTGTTAAACCTTTGGAACTTCCTTGACAATAAGGTAGCTTCAAAATAATTTATCTTTTCATAGAGGGAATATTGGTTTGGAGGAAATAGAGAATTTGGGAGGGAATTTAGTTATGAAGATCATTTTTAACTCAAGACCTTCATTTCCTCTTTGATAAAAGAATGGAGGGGTTTGTTTTAAATCGACAAGTAGGTTTACTTGAGGAGAGAGTGATATGAAATGGAGAGGATTATCATTTCATCTCCTGCTCTAGAATTTTGGGTAAAGAAAATATAATTGTTTCATAGAATAGAGGAATAGATAGAAGGGAGTTTTGTTGAGATCATCTCCCTAAATTTTAGGAGTTTAACTTGGGGGTGCCTAATTTTAGAGGGTTTGTTCTTCCTCAAGTCGCACTCCAAAATTTGGTTGCCAAGTGTGTCCTATTTTAGTAATAACACCTCTGAGGAATTATCCTCACAAGAAAATCACACACAACAGCAATAACACAGCAATAGTAACAGCACAACAATATTAACAACACAACAATATCCATATCTCAAACAAGACCACACACTCCAAACCACAAGAATAAATCACACACCTTTTCCATAACTAACAATACTATTTTGTAAAAATGGTCACACTCAATTATGACAAGATGTTGTTTAAGGGATATATCAACTCATAACTTAATAGTTTTCAAAATGGTTTGATAAAGGGAAATATGTGAGGTAATATATTCCCCACTAGTATTCCTTTTTAAAATGGAGTTGAAACATAGGAGTTTTAAAAATAGGAATTGTAAAAAAAATCAAGGTTGAAGAATAGATAGGGATATCATATGAACCTCCATATTCTTGGAAGCACATAATTTTGGAAATACTTTTACTGTCTCAATTTAAAGGATATTTTATTTGTTGCTAAAACCAAATCATTATTGAAGTAGACTTTTGGCCAACATAGGAATGGAAAAGATCTATGGAATATATTCTTGTCATAACATGGTCACCAGAGTCGTAAATATATTTTTACTTAGGATTATTTCTTGGGTTGACATTTACTAGTCAACCAATCATAATCATCAAGTTACACAAGGTCAAACAGAAGAATATAAGGGAAAACACAATCATTTGTGAACAATTCAAAAAGTTTTTGTTGGTTCTGAATTTTGGGTCTTATTTACTCTTATTATAAATTTGGGATGTTACAGATCCTTCCCCCCTTAAAATAAATCTCGTCCTCGAGATTTGCCCGGGGGTACCGGGGAGTTTTGAGGTACGGGTTTTGGGGTTGACTACTCTTCCGGGTCGTTGCTTCTTCAGTAAGGTTGCCAGGTGAGATCTTGACAATTTGATGTCGCGAGGCCTTCCATTGGTTAGTTGTATAAGAATGTGGGTGTCTTTTATGTCATCGAATTGCCTTAGTCATACAAGAAGAATTTGTTAACAAGGTAGCTAGTCTTGTCATCAAATCACTTTTCATATTCCAGAGGCTGAGATGTACTGAATTATCTGATGTTCCGTTTATTTGTGTATGACACTCCGTTGTTTGAGCATACAAAAGTGAATTGCTAACAAGTTCATGAGGCTTGTTACCAAACTACTTCCATATAACACGAACATTGGAATATCACACTATTTCTTGAGAGATTAAGAATAATAGATTCTGATATAAGAGTTTCCAAATACTCAATGATAGTCTGGTATATCGCTTCTTTGGTTCCGGGTCTTCACGCAGCTTCGCAGGTGTCTTCACATGTAAGTTAGAGTGCACCAGAACAGTTAGGGTTTCCGGGAAAACTTTGTGGTTGAGGGGCTTATGTTAGTTTTCAAGGGAGTTGGGTACCATACCTTAGACATCAAACTTATTATACCTATGATCCTGAACGATCAACTTTACCTAGGTCTCTAATTCTCAATTTTTCAAAATACCATCCCAATATTTTTGGTAAGGCCACTACTATCAACCAATTAATTTGAAACATGGTCCTACCCAAGTTAAAATTTTAATCCACCCTCATCTTCCTCGGGTATAAACTCTTTAGCATAGTATAGTTCAATCTATCGGGTACCCATCAAATCTTTTTAGGCATAGTCTTCCCATTGCCTTCTATCACAAAAATCATAGTGCTCCACCAATTATTTCCTGATTGATTTTCCTCTCCAGATAGGCATATCTCATAATGTCTGACTCCGTCGGTTGTCATTTTCCTACGACCATATCATCAAAGCTAAATAAAGCATCCAACAATCATGTGATCATATCATCCAGAATTGACCCACTTTCTAACCAAATTCAGATTTTTATCTCAACACTTTTGGGCCTTGATCTCATAATCAAAGATGAATGATCTTTCCAAAACAATCCAAACAGAGCGTGACAAGCTCTGAAAACTTCTGTCACCTAGAATGTCTGGCTACTAGACCAAGTCATATTGATTCCTAGAATCCGATAAGCATTCATTTATCCTCCACCAATTATTTCTTGCATACAACGATCTGCTCATTTGCTAACTCATCTTTGATCACTTCCTATAATTCCATAAGAGTCTATTGCAAAGGTCACTTGCGCTAAGAATCACCCTAAACATTCCAACACCGGAGTATTTTTCTTAATTTACTTGCTTCCAACCAATCCAATTATCCTTTTATCAGCAAGTGCTTCCTAAAGATCCAAGAACTTTCACCTTTATTTCTAAACCTTAAATCAAGGGTCACACCTTCTAGCTCCAGATAACCACCAATGGTTGGGGACCACAACTGGTTAGCCCCAGAACATAAATCAGATATATCATTTGTCCAAACCCAATTAATTTATCGTTCCACTCCAAGTTTTCACTTCTATTCTAAACCCCTCTTTTACCAACAGCATCCACCAAATAGTTTTGAGTCGTCCTATGGCACCTCTTTCCTTTGTCTAGAGAAAAAGCAGTTAGTAATTTTGGAAAACTTGGTTAGATGAGAGATTTAATGTTAGATCAATTATGTTAGTCATGTTAGCTATCATAATCTTTTGTTAGTCCGACGGGATCCAACTAGTGCCATCGAACGTCGGGTCTTGAATCTTCATCTTTCTTGATAGCTTGATGTGGTTGTTCAGAACGACGTAGGAAGGCCGCTATCCGGCTGGCAGAAGGTCGTAGAGTCTTGGGCCTCAGGGTTGAAGTAGAGAGTATTCGATATCTTGTTCCTCTTACTAGGACAAAATTTTCTGGAGGGTTTTCTAAGTCGGACTTTTGAAAGGATACAAAAATCTCAGGCTATTTGGTTAAAGATCGGGGGTCTTTTGTATCTTGCGGAACTGCCAGTTCTGTTTGGGGAGATGGTTTAGATGAGAGGGAAAAATATTTTAGAAAGCTGTTCCTTGGCGGGTTTACATCCGTAACAAGGTGTACTTAGGTGGCAAAAAGGAAACTAAACTTTTCTTTTTGTAAAACTCCTTTTTCCATCTCGCAAACAACACACAAGCAGAGTACACACAAGCAAGGTGCACACAAGGTACGTCTAGTACCAACGGATGTCTAATACGCGTGGTAATCGGGTGAAACAACCAAGGTTCCTATCATATGTTGTTCCTATGGGTCTTGGTTAAACAGGGGTGCTGAAATCTTCATTTCGTCGCCTTAGTCTTCAGCTGGAGAAACTGAGATTGTCGAAGTAGCAACTTGAGTAGAATTGCTGAGGTTGAGCTGAGGTCTTCGGAGGTCTCTTGCTTTGTTGGTGTCGACGATCTTGGCATTTGCAAATCAACCACCGTGATGTTGAATATTCAAGATGGAGGCTTCTTCTTGTAGGTGCTAGCTAGTTAGGTCTCACTTGGGTTCATCGTCAAGTATTTTGAACGGGTAAGAGGGAGTAGAGAAATCCTTGGTAAATTTTAAAATAGAAAGGTAAGGCTCAGAAATTATTTGAGAAGATGAGAAGAGTGGAAGTCATTTTTGGGACTTCCCTAGATAAAGATATATTTTTGGTATAACATATTTTTAACAAAATATTTTCTTTCCTAACTAACGTCCATGCTAACTAAGGTCTGTTACAGTCAGGATGGCTCTGATACCAAGTCTGTGAGGACCCCAGGATTAAGTACCCGAGATACTCGTTATGTTTCCTGCAACAATCCCGTGATCAGTCTGTTGCTGCACATAACTCGAATTGGTATCACAGAACACCCCAAAAATACCGAATAAATATACTTACGTGATTGAAGTCATAAGCTTCAACAGGTACTTGCAGCGGAATCACCAAACAACGTGGAGCCCAAGTCATTCGCCTTAACCCTACAGGCAGCTGACTGGGAAGCGCCCTAGTTCGCAAAGACGTCAGTGAACTCCTCTTCTTCGAACTGCTCCTCTTCGAAATCTGGCTAAGACAATAGCCAGGGACGAAACCAATATGAGTACATTTGATTGTACTCGCAAACTACCCCAACTTGAGTAAGCACTAGTTTTAGTTTTATTTCTTAAAACTTTTCTTTATTTTGAAATATCTCTAAAACTTTACTGAGAAGGGTAAGAAGAAGTTCATAACTATCTTTTAAGAAATCACCCTTTTAATTTCTTCCAAAAAAAAAACTTCCCCTTTTTCCTACCATGACTCAATCATGGTTTACTTAACACCACAACCTCGTACCAACTCATTGGTACAGGTATGCAACCTTTTTCCCTTCATTTCCTTTCCAAAACTCAAAGTTTTATAAAAACTTGCACATGGCCTTAGGACAGCCTCCCAACTGTCCATATCCGAGGACTCGGCTATTCGAATAGTTTTACACTCTGCAGAGGTAGCACGCTTTTCCCACACCCATCCGGTCACTCATCGTGTCAGCCACGTCCCGCCATACCAGGGGTATGCGAAGTTGAGTTCCCGGCCATAGCCTGTCCTTTGCTCATGCTAGTATAGGATCCTACCGCTACGAAACCGGTTCCATCGACACTTAAATCCATGCCCGTCGGAAACTAAGTGTGAGGACTTCGTAGTTCTGCCCGGCGGACCCAAGGGAGCCCTTCAATCCTCTTTCTACAATACAATCATACCGGCTTCCGGTAGACTTCCTTAAGAGGACCCAGGTCAGGGGCAGGTCACCAAACCATCCCCTCATGGAACGAGGTCATCCTCGTTGTTGAGGCATCCAGTACTAACACGAGCAAATTATATGACTACGCCCTTTCCCATATGTGGGTAAGTGTGGTCGCACAGGGTATTGGTTGGTCGTCATAGTACTAGGACACAATGTGCATTTTTCTCAAAAACAACATCACCATTTTCCAGCTGAATACCGACCTTTCGGCATTTCATTTTCATCCAAGTACTTTCAAAAGAGTTTTGAATACTATTGTTTTTCCCATCCTATAGTTGTAAAATAACTACCTTATATTTCTACATAAGGTGGCAAAATAGTTTTTCATAAACTTTTGAAAAGGTTTTCACAATCATTTCCAATTTTCCTAGCAAAATACTTTTAACCAAAACTCGGGTGGTTCGTAATCCCACCAAAAGATTTTCATAGAAGGCTTTGGAGTAAAACAAATTCATTTCGAAATCGTTGTATACCATTGACACCTCTATATCGGGTGTCTCAATAATATACTTGTATCTTGGAAAAAGGGTTTTCAAAATCATAGCCTTCGTGGCAAACACCACATAAATCATTTATGCCATTTATAAGTAAAACAGGTAAATCAAAATAGATGTATATGGATGCAAGCTCAGTGAAGTAGCTTGCCTGGTTTCAGCATAATGTCCCTGGACTTCTCCTTGTTGATCAATATAATAAAAATCCCATCCTTCCTCGGTCAATTCTCTCCAAATACCCCTCCGGTAGCGTTATTATCTAACGTCGCAAACAGAGAAATAAACAACAATCAATACACCAAACAAAACCACAAGTGGTACACAAACAAATAACAACCACAAGCATCAAACTAATCATTCAAGCAACAAACTAGGATCTAAGCTTACAAGGGCCTTACACTAACACATGCTAGGTGCCTAGATCACAAAGCTATCTTAAGCAAAGATGAACCGCAAGCACTTTTATCTAAACAGGAAATACTTCACCACAACACAACCACTCAATTTTCAACAGAGAAAGCAACTACTCACATCTAGTAGATAAAAGGCTATTGGAACTATGCTTATGATTGGGAAACCTATTCTTCAATCAATATGCAATGGAATCAGTGGGTGTTCCACTATCATAACACGGCATTAAGAGGTTAATTATTCTCTGGCTATTTGTAAAAATCACTAAAACATAAACTAGACACAAGAGCTACTCATGCTAGGAAGTTCTAAGTAATCCTACCCATAAACCTAACTAATCAAGCTTTGCTAAGAACAAAAATAATAAGCAACCCGAGGTGACATGCTATAATATCAGTAGATATGAAAGGCTACTGATGTTCAAACAACATTTTCTAAAATCAAGCACACAAATGATTTTATCCACAACAAATCCTAAATACTAGGAAATTCTAGGGGATACTACCCTAGTAACCTTAACCCTAGATAAACACATGCAACACTAAACCTTTCTAACATGCTAATTAAATGAGATAACACACTCATATAAGAGAGTATCACTTCTATATAGGCTAGGAAACACAAATCTAACACTAACACCCTTTTCTAACAAAGAATATAATTACTACAATAATTAACAGAAAAGCATAGCAACTAGTTAAATACACCAACGATAATCCATAGCTCTAAAAATCACACCAAGCTAGGATTAGGTACTCCTAATCACACAGAAGATCACACAAGTGGATTCACACCAAAAATCATCACCAAACAATTTACAAAAAATCCTAGAAAGGCTCTCTGGTCAATTACCAAAGTGGATGCCATTTTATTTAGGAAGCTCATTTGCATAAGAGGCAAATTGCTACTGCTAGGTAATGTGAAGAGCTTTCCAAAACAATTGGATTCATAAATTTTTGATCACCCTAACTCAATCTTATACCTAAAAGGGTGTTTTTGACCAGTGGCAAATCAGGAATTTCCATGGTCACCCAACTTAATATTTTTCCGATCTGCAATTTAGACATGACTCCAAACTTATCAGGCTACTTGTGTGATTTTTGGTTTGGTCAACCTTGCACTTAAACTATTTCAAAACGATTTAATCTAAAGGTACAGAACAAATCTATAAGGAAAATAATTAAACAACCTAGGAAAAAGAGTAACGGGCTGGATCTGGCTGAAGATGGGCCGTGCAGTGTGGAGAGAGGCCCAGCTCGCGGCCCACGAGCGCGAGCGAAGCGGTACGGGGCCGCATCTTCTTCTTCCTCGACAGCAGAGAAGGCGAGGCAGAGCAGGAGCTCCGGCGAGGACGGCATCGGCGACCTGGTGCTTCCTGGGCAAGGATGAGATATGCATGAGAGCGAGCGGAGCAAGGGAAACTCGGAGGTGCAAAAATGGCAGGGAGAGGTGGACTGTGGCGATCCCGAGCTTGCTCGACATCCCGTGGCCGGAGAAGAAAAGGCTCGAGACGGCGACGGCGATTCCGAGCGAATCACGGCGATTACTTGTACGGGATTGAAGAGGGAGACGCGGTGAAGCTTTTGGTAGGCTTGGATTTGGATGGGGGTGCGTGAATCGTCGGCGAGGCTCATGGCAGCTCGGCCGGGGTTCGGTTCCGTGGAGGAAAAAGGAGAGAGGGAGAGAGTGGGGGAAAGTGCGCGAGTGGGGAAACAGAGGAGTGGCGTGCAGTGCTCTTATCTCCTCCTCCGCAGCAAGGAGGGAGGGGCCACGGCATTGACGACGAGAGGAGCACGGCAGCAAGGCGAACACGGCGACGAGGGGCACAGCAGCGTGCGGGAGGTGCCACGGTTGTCCAGGGTGCAGAGCTGAGGTGAAGGGGGAGAGCAGAGCAGTCAGAGGCCAGGCTTCGCGGGGAAGGGGTGCACGGTGGGCGGCGACCACGGCAACGCCGGCGTGAGGAGCACGGCGCCGTGCCGGGCAGCGTTGTTGCTACAGGAGGTCAACGAAGTTTTTGCAAAGAGGCCCCTGAACTTGTTTTTCCACTCACAGATAGGTCCTTGCCTCTTTCCTTTATTCCCTTTTTAAAACCAGTAGGTTTCCAGTGATTTAATTGAGGTGCTTAAATATTTTACAAAAATTAGAGAAAATTCATGTAGCCTCCCCTATATATGAGGAAGCTCCACAAAAATTGGTTTTACAAAATAAAACGTTTTGCTCCATTTTTGTTCATAGGATTTAAATAAATCATTTTTTTGGAAATTAATATTTTGATACTCCTTGAATATTTTAAAACCAGTGATAAAATATTGTGTTAAACCTTTGGAACTTCCTTGACAATAAGGTAGCTTCAAAATAATTTATCTTTTCATAGAGGGAATATTGGTTTGGAGGAAATAGAGAATTTGGGAGGGAATTTAGTTATGAAGATCATTTTTAACTCAAGACCTTCATTTCCTCTTTGATAAAAGAATGGAGGGGTTTGTTTTAAATCGACAAGTAGGTTTACTTGAGGAGAGAGTGATATGAAATGGAGAGGATTATCATTTCATCTCCTGCTCTAGAATTTTGGGTAAAGAAAATATAATTTTCTCATAGAATAGAGGAATAGATAGAAAGGGAGTTTTGTTGAGATCATCTCCCTAAATTTTAGGAGTTTAACTTGGGGGTGCCTAATTTTAGAGGGTTTGTTCTTCCTCAAGTCGCACTCCAAAATTTGGTTGCCAAGTGTGTCCTATTTTAGTAATAACACCTCTGAGGAATTATCCTCACAAGAAAATCACACACAACAGCAATAGTAACAGCACAACAATATTAACAACACAACAATATCCATATCTCAAACAAGACCACACACTCCAAACCACAAGAATAAATCACACACCTTTTTCCATAACTAACAATACTATTTTGTAAAAATGGTCACACTCAATTATGACAAGATGTTGTTTAAGGGATATATCAACTCATAACTTAATAGTTTTCAAAATGGTTTGATAAAGGGAAATATGTGAGGTAATATATTCCCCACTAGTATTCCTTTTTAAAATGGAGTTGAAACATAGGAGTTTTAAAAATAGGAATTGTAAAAAAAATCAAGGTTGAAGAATAGATAGGGGATATCATATGAACCTCCATATTCTTGGAAAGCACATAATTTTGGAAATACTTTTACTGTCTCAATTTAAAGGATATTTTATTTGTTGCTAAAACCAAATCATTATTGAAGTAGACTTTTGGCCAACATAGGAATGGAAAAGATCTATGGAATATATTCTTGTCATAACATGGTCACCAGAGTCGTAAATATATTTTTACTTAGGATTATTTCTTGGGTTGACATTTACTAGTCAACCAATCATAATCATCAAGTTACACAAGGTCAAACAGAAGAATATAAGGGAAAACACAATCATTTGTGGAACAATTCAAAAAGTTTTTGTTGGTTCTGAATTTTGGGTCTTATTTACTCTTATTATAAATTTGGGATGTTACAATATCTCTCCTCAAGCGGTTCTTATTTTCGGCCGTCTCTAATATAACATGCGATGGCTGAAACTCTCCGCCGTCTCCCAAACAAAACGATTCGAGACGGTTAGTAAACCTCGCCGTCTGAGATGGATTTCTCGCGCGCAGAATGAAAGGAACAGAACTGAAGACAAGTGCGCGCGAAAATGTGTACAAAATCATGAACTGAGAACTGGGAATTAAACATATCGATCAGAGTTCATAACTTATATTCGTAATATAATTAGTAGCAAAATACAGTGATTTTTGTACCAAATCATCACCGCACCGGCGACCGGCCGGCCTAATCCTCGATTCGATCGATCTTTCTCTAGCTATATGATCGATCTCCTCGGCCGGCCTAGCTATCCTAGCAAAATATGTACCGCACGCCCCTGCACAACTCGCGCGCGAATATGTTATCGATCAATGGATGATCGATCGATCGGCCGGGATCGATCAAATAGCTAGCTATCCTAGCAAAATATGTAAGCCCTAGATCTCGAGCTCTAATATACTACTATAGCTAGATCGAGCTATACCTACTACTAGATCGACCGCGTGCGCGATCGATCGGTCGATCTAAACGATGAACTCATCGTCATCCTCGATGGAGGAGCCCCAGCCGCTGTGGTCGGGAATGTCCTCATCGGAGTCGGAGTAATAGAAGGCCCCGGCATGCCCTCGTCGTCGTCATCGTCATCGCCTGCCCCACCATCGTCATCGCCTGCCTCGGCACCATCGGCGTCCGACATGTCCTCGTCGGAGTCGTCGTCCTCACCGTCCACGCCCGCGGCCGCCGCGCGCGCCGCCGCCACGGCCTCGAGTATTTCACGGTTCTCCGCGACAAGGCCGGCGTCTGCCTTCATCTGCCCGATGAGTGCAGCGTCCACATGCTCGGCCTGGATTTGCTGCCAGGCCGGGCGGTGCTCTTCCTCGACGGCCCAGACGGGCGAGTGCCCTGGGCGCCGGCGCGTAGCCGCCATCGGCTACCGCGACGGCCTGGCCTTCGCCCTCAACGCCATTGCCCGCCATCGAGGCCTGGCTCGACTCCACCACGACCTCGCCGCCAGCAGCCGCCGCCGAAGCCTGGCTCTCCACGCCCTCGCCGCCATCTGCCGCCGCCGAGGCCAGCACGCTCTCTCCGCCATCGGCCGCCGCCGCGGCCAGGCGCGCCAGCACGCCTTTGCGGCCAGCGCGGCCCGCCAGGAGCTCCACCACGGCCTTCGCAATTGCGAAGACGATTGCCATCGCCCCGACATTGGCCGGCGGGCGCATCTTCGACTGGGTCATGGGCAGGCGGCGAGGCATGATGCGCGCGGCGGCTAGGGTTAGCTTTAGATGGAGGAGAATCTCGGAGGGATGGATTTCTACCGTCCGGCGGCGTAGTTAATAAAGCTCTCACAAGTCCGGAGGGGAATCTCGGGCGCTGCGCCGGCCGGCCACGGGTCCAGGTGGGACTGGAGGTCATGTCCATTTATCCGGAGGTTCGGACACTGCGCCGTTCAAACTGGAAAAAAATGTGGTCAAAGCATGCGCATGCAGGCATGCATGTGATCTGGTCATCCATGTTAAAAAGTCCATAGGGTACGGATGTTTAAAAATATGGAAAGATCAAGTTTTCATATATTTTGATATATTTTCTATATACATGATAAATTCTGAGCTATATGCATGCATCCATATTGTCTTGTTGTCGTTATATTGGGAAAATACTGCGATATAATTAGGTACATAATATCCGGAGGGTCCAGCTATGATTCAAATTTTTGCTAATTTAATATACCGAACTAATATTTTTTCAAAATTTATACAATAATTTTTTTAATGCAACGTACGAGTAAATCTATATAACTGTATTTTTTATAAGTATATAGGGTTTACTTTCTGTATTTTGTGAGTTAATGTAATATATAGTAAATTTCATATTAAAATGAAATATGAGCAAAGGGCACACGTAAAAATTAATGTACATGGATGATAATTCGTAGTATGATACATCTATGAGCCCATTGTCAGAGACCGTAGAAATTACTCATATTTTGTGAAAAGTTCTTTCGTATGTCTGAAGTACAGCTGTAAGGAAGATATCGTTCTAAACACACCAACCAGGCCTTTTCGTGTAAGCTACAAGTTTTTTACTACCTAGTAAATTATCTTCGGTGTATGAACATATATTTCCATCTACAACTCAATGTAACACTAATTAACACGCATAAATCATTTATATTCCCTTTTGTTTGAATATTTTGTAATTATTTGGATTATGGTAAATCTCGGACGGAACAAACATATCCGGATAGAGCGGAATGTGATTAACTGGCGGCAAAGTGAAAAATTCGGGCCTCAAATCGATAACGGGTAGGGGGAAATTTTCCCCTTTTGCCACCACGCCACAAATCGAAATCTCGCCCACCTCCCCCTCCCCCACCAAACCCTCGCCCACCTCCCTCACTGGCCGCCTCTCCGCCGCTGCCCCCCTCAGTACCCGCCTCCCCGCCGCCGTTTCCTGTCGCTGCGTCGGTCCGCCGCCATTTCCCGCGGCTGCGCCTCCCCGCCGCCGTTCCCCATCGCTGCGCCTCCCCGCCATCGTACGTGCCTCTGTCTAACCCCTAGCTAGTTCTCATTTCCTTATAGAAATTGTGTTGCCCATTTTTAGGAATTTATGGTGCATGTTGATGCACCACCTTACGCGGATCTATAGTTTAAATTTGTGATGCCGATTTGTACCACTTAAACTCCATATATTTGTTTTAAAACTAGCTTGAATTGAATTGATATAGGATACGTGAAGCACATGTTAACTTGATTAATTAACAGGAAATGACGTGCCCATTATGCAAGAGCAAGTGCTTTAGGCTCCTCGGTTGATCCAATTTTAGTATTCATCTGCAAGAGAGTCGTCACAACAAGACATTCGTATGTAGCTAGGACTACAACTTCTAATTTTATAACGAGATTCTGTTGCACAGATATGTAGTACTGTAATACTGCTTATTATGTTTTTGTTGCACAGGTAGTACCGTGCAACGCTCGGCAAACGTTCAACAGGATAGTACGCGACACCTTGTTGTTTTCTGCTTTCGAGAAAACATTTACCATTTATGTGACCAAAGGACGGAGGACGACCCGCTTGCACGGCTTGGGATGGGAACTGTTCGTCAAGCACACCAGTCTTCACGGGGGAGTAGTGCTGCTTGTTTTTACTACGACAGGACCAAAACCCAGGATATTTGTTGCCTTTACGGAACATGGCAACAATGAAGAGGACAGTGAGGAGGATTATGACAGTTCTGGCTATTACTCTGACAGTTCTGTTGGGAGTGACGAAGGGGCCAGTTACATAGTTTCCCCAAGAGTTCATCTGAAGACACATGAGAATGACCGCCTGGTTCATCTTCTACCCGTAAAAGCCGATGTTGGTGTTCCTTTTGTGATTCGTTTGACGACCACAAATTTGAAGAGACATGATATGATATATACGTGCCTCTTTTCAAAGTTAAAAATTCAAGAAGAATTGCCTCTTTACCCGGTATATATGCCTCTTTCCTACGTTAATATACTATATGATGTCCTATGCGCATAAACTACCTAAGCTGATAGTGGAAGACGCTGACCTACCTTGTCATGGCAAAGCTGGACTATGACTTGGAGCAGTTGGGGCCGTCACAACCATTACCTACAACAAGAAAAATGATGGCCGCATTGAGTTCGACAAGCTTGGGTGGAAGAATTTCATTGAAAGCAAGCATTTTAAGATCAATCAACCTGTTTTGATCATTATGAGGAACACCAATCACCTAAGTTTGGAGGTCATGATTGAGATGCAGATCATATAGGACAATATTTCATCGAGATTGGTGATCAATTTTCTTATTAGGTAGTTTGTTTGCACAAACATTGCAGTTTTCAGCAATCTATCTATATGGTTTCCTGAACATTTTCTACATGTACGTTGTTGTATAACTGATTTGAATAATGATAGGTTCTGCTTTGTATAACTAGCTGGATATAAAAACCAGCCGGGTTGCTGTAATTATTCTGTTTTGCTTCACAAAGTTGGACCCCCCGGATATATTTCCGGAGGCAACGATTATTACGCCCGGAGTGATATGTCGGACCCCACGGTTTTGTGCGACGGCCAGTATTCACGTACATCTATGATTAGTCATGTTTACAGACGGGGACATTTATTGACCGTCTCTATATCAGAGATGGTTGGTTTTCCTGGCTGTCTGAGGTCCTGAGGTCATTACAGCCGGCCTGAGCCAACCGGCTCTAATGAAGCGTACATTAGAGACCCCGACGTAGAGGCGGACATTAAAACCGTCGGAGGTGACTCCCTGGGGCCGGCTCTAATGTGAGGTTCTGTACTAGTGACGCCACACGGGAGCGGGAATGGCGCCTGGAGTCGGCGCGCCAGCTCAAAATTTCTTCAACATCCCCGCCTCATCCGATGACGAGTGAGCGGCGCCGCCCCGCCGACAAGGCAGGCCCGGTGAGGTGTTCCCGAGCTCCTTTTGCATAGACTAGGGTTAGGTTTAGAGTTAGGTTAACGTAGATCTAGCCCTGGAAGAAAAAAATTATGTGTGTATGATCGAACTACTGTTAACTGAATGAAGTGCTTTATCTGAATTTAGCGCGGACATCTTTTGTTCGAAGTAAGGTTCGATTTGCAGGATTTGTTCTGGCACGCCCATTTTAAAACCCTTAAAATTGGTTTAGGTTCTTAAGAAGATCTGATAGAGATGCTCTAAGGGCATCTCCAGCCGTTGGAGCCCCCCAGGAGCACCTTTTCATCCGGTCGAGGTTGCGCCGGCGCAAATTGACGTCATGGGGTGTGATTTTTCCCAGCCGTCCCCCACATACCTAGGCTTTTTCCTTTTTCTTCAGTCCAATGTTGCCTATCATTACAACAAACAGGCTGTGGGTGTTCCCCGTCCTCTCCACCGGCGTCCTGCTCCCCGCCGTCCTCGTGCGCATCCACGGCCCGGCCGCCGCAGCGCGCCTCTCAGGCGAGTTCGCTGCCCTCATCGACGCCCGGCGCGCCGGCGTAGCTGCTGTCGGGGGCCCTCCTCGATGCCGCCCAGAACGGCACCCTGGTGGACTCCGTTACGAGCATCTCCGAACGTACGAACATCAGATCGGACGGCCGCACCTCGCTCCACCGCTGCTTTGCCGCCGCGAGGTCTCGTCGTCGCAGCTGCAGGCGGTGCTCACCAGGATGCGGTGTCTGAAACGCTGGTCGAACGCCTCCGGATCGGGCTCCACCACCGCGGCCCCGGGTTCGACCAGCAGCACCCAGTCCTTCCTCACATTCGCCGCGACGTCGACGCAGCCGACCGCGGCCGCACCGCCGGCTCCTGCCTCCAGATCGGCCGAATGGCGGGACGTTGGGCCCACCCGCCCCGGCGCCGCACTGACCCCGTCGAGTGCCGGCCGGAGAAGATCTTTCACGCCGGAGACGGAGCAGGCGCAGGAGTTGCGTCCTTGTCCTTGGTCGTCGCAGCGGCAAAGGCAGCTTTCTGCTCCGGCGGGTCGGGAGGCCCCGTTGTCGACGGCTTGGGTGGCTCGGGCAGGAGCAGCACGTCCTCCGGGTCGACGCGGGAGCGACAGAGGGGCAGGTGGAGTGCGCGTCGAGCCACGTATCCACGCACTCGACGTGGAACCCGTGGGCCGTGGCGGCACTTGGGCAGCAGCCGCAGCGCCTCCCTCGGCTCGAACCGCCCCAGGCAGACGGCACACTCGAGCTCGGCCTTCTGCCCTTTCAGCGCGCCGAAGCGGAACACCGGGAGCGACTCCACCACCACGGCGCGCTCGACCCCGAGTTCCTCCGCTGTCGGCCCAGAACGACGAAGAAGGCAGGGTCGGTGAGCTCGAGGAGGGCGGAGGGGCGGCGAGCCGAACGGTGGCGCGAGCTCGACGCGGCCCTGTCTTCTTCCGTGTGTGGGTGGAGGAAAAGGAGAGAGAGAAGAAGCACGTGGTGGGCCTGGAGGAAATAGAGGAGAGAGGGAGCTGGGAGGCTGGCTGTGGGCCTACTTGCATGCAAACAACAGCGCCGGCGCCCCTAGCTGCCCAGCGCGCTGGGTTTGGGATGGGGGCGCCGGCGCTATTTTCATCCAAAACGGCGTTATTTGAGCTCCTGGAGGGCACGGCTGAGAGATTTCAACGCTATTTAGTCTAAAAAGTGTCATTGAGGCTCTCGGGGGCACGGCTGGAGCCTGGAGGTGCCTAATGGGAATTACGGGTCCGTTGGAGACGCTCTAAATAACATCTTGTAACGGGCTCCTGACCCGTTGGCACTAGCCCGTTGCTAAACGCTACTGTTCCCTAGTAAAACAAAGGAAAAAAAGCACCCAGTCACTCCTTCCTACTGCCGCTTCTACCACCTCCTAGCACTCCACCACAGCCAGCTCCTCTCCCCTCACCATTTGCGTTTCTCTGGAAACAAAAGCGCAGAGCGAAGCAAGCACGCGAAATACTCCACACACATACCACTTACCAACCTCCCTCCTTTCCTCTCCCCCCTCTTCAAATCTGAAGGAATAAAGGCGACATTTCTGTCTTTGCTTACCGGATTCATCCGGCGGGTAGCATCGCCCTGTTTCTTGCTCTTCCTATGTCGGGTGAAGTAGCTGCTGCTGCTGCTGTGAGCTGATCCGTCTCCGCTGTTTTGTGCGTGGTGGTTTAATTTGACGAGGAGGCGGAGGAGGAGATCTGGAGATCTCGCAGGTGGGCGCTCTACTTGTTCCTGTTCTCGCCAGCTGCTGCAATGCGCCGATGTTTCGTGTGCTTTCTTGTTTTGGATCTCGTGCTGCTCGTCGGCTCTGTTCTTGCAGCTGCCTTGCCTTTCTTGGGCGAATGCTTTTCCTGGTTGGTTGAATTTCCGGAAAAGAATCTCGCAAGCAAAAAGATTTTTCAGAAAAGAAGGGTTCGTGTGTAGAGAGAGTTATTTGGCAGAATTGTCGGTAAATTACCATAAAAAACCGAGCTAGGAAAGAAAGAACTGAAAATTGAAGGAGCTTTCTTTCCTCTGTTGGTCACACCGTTGAGATGTGAAAGTTTCTCCAACCTTTGCCTAGCTGCTTGGTTACTAGTACCAGTTAGTACTCCATGCTAGTTTTGCTGTGGATTGCTTCACGTGTAAAACG
The DNA here is from genome assembly GCA_947311845.1 of Poa pratensis. NCBI lineage: Eukaryota > Viridiplantae > Streptophyta > Magnoliopsida > Poales > Poaceae > Poa > Poa pratensis. The sequence goes on along the minus strand of CAMZMU010000108.1, from coordinate 2,819,459 downwards.
CGATTATCCAGCCGCACTTCCCTCCACGGCGGAAAACATAAGGGAGATTAAATGCGCTAGCTGTTGATCCTTGTGTGTGTGTCGGTACTGCGATCAGTCACCATCACATGAATTTATTCCCCTTGCATGTCTTTTCTTGCCTTCCAGCCCTAGATTATGTACCAGCAATCTTAATGGCCGCTATTTACTTCAAGAAACAGTCTATTATTATTATTATTATTATTATTATTATTTATTATTATTATTATTATTATTATTATGCGCTTGTACCTTGGATGTAGACGCCCGCAGTTGCGTTTAGTTAGCAGCCGTGTTTAGCGCGATAGCATTGCTTGCATTGTGTGCTATGTGGAGATGAGCAAGATGGGCAGCTAACACTTTTGCTTGTATGTAGGATCAGGACGCTGACAGTCCAAGATGGATGCGCCTTCGTCGTCCCCTACTCTGCAAGATCATCTCTCCCAGCCAACTGGCCCCTTGCATCTCAAAGTATGGGAGGTTGTATGCATTGCCTTGGGAGTGTTCATGGTGGTAGTCTTCTTTCTGACAGTCTGGCTCACTATGCGGAGTAGGAAGAGGACCAGACGAGCATCTGCAAATATTCCAATCACCCAAATCCCTGCCATTTCCAAGGAAATCAAGGAAGTCAGGGTGGAGCAAGTCTCGGCAAGCGAATATGGGACACATGATGGAGTCCTGCTAACGATCCAAGACAAGGCTACTGACCGGGAACCTGACAAGGTCATGGCCCATTTGGGTGTAAGCAAATCGAGACGTGGGGATGAGAGCCACTCCGGATCATTCCGTTACATGGACAAGGATGCAGGATTTCAGTCAGCTGAAGAAGGAGGGTCAGGAACTTTCCGGCAAGGGTCAAACCATGGAATAACTGCTCCTTCACCTTTGGTTGGCCTGCCAGAGTTCTCCTACTTGGGCTGGGGCCATTGGTTTACTTTGAGGGATTTGGAACTGGCCACTAACCGTTTTTCAAAGGATAACATTATTGGCGAGGGTGGATATGGTGTAGTTTATCGTGGAGAGATCGTCAATGGCACTCCTGTTGCTGTTAAGAGGCTTCTCAATAACCTGTAAGACTTGCCTTACTTATCACAATTTGACCTGCCTGTTTACACTGTCCATATATTGTCTTCCATAACAGATTATCCTGCATTGTATTGAGCTTTTTTTCTTTTCCAAATGGTGTCCTATGATCTTTAAGAGGGCAAGCTGAGAAGGAATTCAGAGTAGAAGTTGAGGCTATTGGTCATGTTCGCCACAAGAACTTAGTCCGGCTTCTTGGTTACTGTGTGGAGGGTACTCAGAGGTACTTGTACTGTCCTTGTCATATTCCTGTTATACCTCCATCAACATTGGTCATATAACCTTGGCACATGTATTACCTTCAATGCTCAGCAGAACATAAGTCGTTTAACTGCAATAATTGTGTGGAATTCTTGGACATCATTCCTAACTTCAAGTGACCTTTTCAGGATACTTGTCTATGAGTATGTGAACAATGGAAACCTAGAGCAATGGCTTCATGGAGCTATGAGTCACCGTGGCTCCCTTACATGGGAGGCCCGTATAAAGATTCTTCTTGGGACAGCTAAAGCGTGAGTTCTTCCTGGAAATGCTCTTTCTTTGGCCAATCTTGTGTCATTTATTCTTTATATTGTCAGTCCATCTTCGGATAATCCAATCATAAGGTCGCATCCTATTTCTACCTGGAGCTAATTATGCTATATTAAATATTAATTTCTCTATAACATAATGTCCTTCATGTTGGAAGTGAGTATAACAGAACTTAAGCTGAATAAATACCTAATATCATGTCAATTCAACTATTCTTCCTCGTTACTGAATTAGCATGTGAATGCTTGAACTGAAGAAAGAATTGTCGGTACCTCTTTGCAGGCTTGCTTACTTGCATGAGGCGATTGAACCGAAAGTTGTGCACCGTGATATCAAATCCAGCAATATTTTGATTGATGATGATTTCGACGCTAAAGTATCAGATTTTGGTTTAGCCAAGCTTCTTGGTGCTGGCAAGAGTCACGTAACTACTCGGGTTATGGGAACCTTTGGGTATGTTGTGCAACCGCCAAGTCATGATCCAAGTAAAGTTACAGTATGTTAGTGCTAGTTAATAATGTGTTGCATTTGCTCATGGCAGCTATGTGGCACCAGAATATGCAAACACTGGACTGTTGAATGAGAAAAGTGACATTTACAGCTTTGGAGTTGTTATTCTAGAGGCAATCACAGGGAGGGATCCTGTTGACTATGGTCGCCCGGCAAATGAGGTATACTGGAGTGGCGAAAATTATTTGTTTGAGACTAATCTACATGTCTGATGCATTCTCCTTGCTCGTGTTATCAAGTGCCAAGATAGGATTGCGCGGCAACATTAGGATGCTTAATATCTCGAATTGATCCCACTTCAACTTTAATATGTGTCTATTAGGACTTGGAATGCCTAATGATGACCTGCAAATTATTCTATACATGCAGTGGTCGGACCCTTCCCCGGACCCTGCGCAAGCGGGAGCTACTGCACCGGGGCTGCCCCCCCCCCCCCCCCCCCCCCCCCCCCCCCCCCCTTTATGCAGTTGTGTTCTGTGTGATTTTATATAATATTAGGATGCAATGTTAAGATACATCGCACTCGCACCACTTCCTATATGAACATTGGTCAACAATAGATTGGTTGCAGTTGCACTACTATTGTTCTGGCCTCTTTAGCCACAACACATGTCCCCATGACATTGTTGACTGCCCTACAGATTGAAATATTGTGATTCTCCGTTGCTTTCACATAATTGGCATCAGAACATTGATTTTAGAGATCCTTGCTTTGTCATTTACATACCTGACATCTGAACATCTTCAATACTGTGTAACTACGAATCATGACATTACAACCAAGCTTTCGTTGAGTTGGAAAAGCTACAAACATTGATGTAGATTGTTTTGCTAAGCTGTCAGATAATGTTTCGAGGAACAGTACAATGTCTCAAGGTCCAAAAGTTTTAATTAGAGGGCTATCCCAAATAGCTGCAGCCTGCAGCCCTCCGAATCAGCACTATAGCGGAACTAAAACTGTGGAACGTGGATCTATGCATAAATAGCATAACTTGGCTATTCAGAGCCTTGAGAATACATCTTTATCTACCATGAGGTCACGGATTTATCCTCAGCCTTACGATGCTTCTTATCTCGAATTGAATCCTACTCCAAGTTTAATTTGTTTCGATTAGGACTTGGAATGCATACTACTGGTTTTGAAATTATTCTGTACAAGAAGTTGTGTTCTGCGTGATTTATATAACATTAGGATGCAATGGATTAAAACATGCCACCACTTCCTATATGAACATTAGTCAACAAATAGAGTGGCTGCACTACTCTCTGGCTTCTGTAGCCACACCACATGCCCCCATGACATCGCCGATTGGCCTTGGAGATTGACATATTGTGACTTGCCGTTGCTTTCACATAATTGACATTAGAACATTGTTTTTTCACATATATTTTAGAGTCCTAGCTTTGTCATTTACAATTTCTGGCGTCTGAACATCTTCAGCACTGTCTAACTACGAAGTATGACACTACATCCAAGCTGTCCCTGAGTCGGAAAAGCTAGAAGCATTCATGTAGATTGTTGTGCTAACCTGTCAGATCATGTTCTGAGGCATGGTATATCGTCTCAGGGACTTATGGCAACTTGGCAGCTATTGGCTTGATAATACCAGCATAAAACTAGAGTAATTATTAAGGGTACGGATTGGATAGTTCTCTTTCCACTGTCGTTTCTGTTTTCTTTATTCAGATACGAATACAAATACCAATATTACTGAATGTAAATAAAAAATGGATAGTGTTGGAATATGCATACGAACCGAACGTCTGCTTAATTCTATTAGAGTGAAAGTGAATATCCTATAACTTCCTCGGAGATAAAAAAAACTTGATCAAATGATAAACTTGAGGCCATATTGATATCTGCTTCGTCGAAACAACCTAACATAATCTTGTTTCCCAAAATCAGAGGTCAAATGGGAATTCCACTAAGCAAGTAAGAATGCGGATATTATTCTGTATTTCTGTCCGTATCCGACACAATTTGCGGTAACTCATTTGTATCCATATCCCTTTGATCTAGTTGCAGATTTTGCTTAGTGCATCCTTTTTTATTCTGATTATGGATACTGGATAATACATATTATCCGTTACGAGTCGATGGAGTGTGCATAAATAGCATAACTGTGCCGTTCAGAGCCTTGAGAGTACAATTCTATCTACCATGAGGTCAAGTATTTATCCTCAGCCTTAGTACATTATAGGCGAGTGCTAGGGGGCGACTCGGACGTGTTAGTGCACACGTTGCAGTGTGCGTGCTTATGTGTCTACGTTTTCGTCTGAAAAGGGCATAACTTGGCCATTGTAGGATAAAGTACCACTGGCCACTTCTTTTTTAATGATACCACTGGCCACTTACGATGCTACAAAATAAAATGCTCATAAGTCATAATTATCTGTTTGCTGTGAAATTTACTGTCTTCCATTGTTTCTTCAATATAACCCAATTCTTTTTGCTTTTCTAACTCAACACATGATGTTGTGCCATTTGCAGGTAAATCTGGTTGACTGGCTAAAAATGATGGTTGCTAGCAGGCGCTCAGACGAAGTGGTGGATCCCACCGTAGAGACACGGCCTTCGACTAGAGCTCTCAAGCGTGCACTTTTAACAGCTTTGAGGTGTGTGGATCCGGATTCAGAAAAGAGACCGAAGATGGGTCAAGTTGTGCGGATGCTGGAGTCAGATGACCCAATTCCTCGTGGGGTATGTATTCTTTATGACAACAAAATCAAAATGATCATTGTTTACTTCATGCCTGTACATGTTCAGTCATGCTATCTTTCGAAAATTTCATCTGAAATTCTGTATGTGTGACAGAGACTAATCAGTCTTACAAGTCTCGTATATGTTAACTGACGGTTGATTCATTGTCCTAATGAAAGTTGAAAACTTATGTATGAACAGGACAGGAGATCCAGGCACACCCGCGGAGGGAGCACCGAAATGGATTCCCAAAGGGACAACTCGGACACGGACAAGAGCGACAACCCAGATTCCAAACCGAGCAGGAGCAGAGCCTCGTCTTCGAAATGAAATGAGCTCATAGGAGTTCCCTCCTATCACATTTCTTCGGTCTGTTAAGGGCCGTCATACCCTGATTTCACATTGCTAAGGAATTGGTAACGAAAGGCGCTGAAAGCTTTCAACACAGAAGAGCTTATTGTTTTTCTTGGTTGTAACAGTTTGTGTATGATTTATTTGTAGAGAGGGTAATGGTTTTCTACTTAACAGTTTATCTGTACTTACAGCAGTGATCCTGACAATTTGCTGATGTGATTTGTTAGCAGTGTGTACAGTTGTAGTATTGGACGAATCGCATATCTGTGAATGATAGTTTTTCAGTGGAAAGACCTTGTCTGTTCTGAAGTAGCCGAAAGTTAGCATTTCCAGGAAAGAAATGATGGGCAAACAACAAGTGTATTGCTTGCTATGAGAGGTCGAGAGGCCACACACATGCAGGTCTTGCCTGCCCACGATTGTACAGCAGCACAGGTCCCCCGCCCAGGGAAGAAGAAAATCCCACCACACCACACCACACCACCCTCAGAATGTACAACATCACCCCGACCACCCAACATGATCCAATGGGGGGAAAGCCCTGAACATCACAAGCTCGTCGTGTCGAAAAAGAATCACAGCACATGCAGTTGGTCGGAGCTCACTCGACGGCAGCTGTGGAGGCTGAGGCGGCGGGCCGATTGCTTGACCGAGTGTGCAGCAGCGGGGCCAGAGCCTTGACGACGATGCTCATGTTGGGCCGGAAATCCCCCTCGTACTGCACGCACAAGGCAGCCACGGCAGCCATCTGTTTGCAACAAGGGGAGTGTAACCAGTTTAAGAACCAACCACAAGAGAGAAAGGTTGTTGGTCGTCATAAATGTGAGAAAACGACCAGCCATTGCTTGATAGTAACTTAGTAAGCATAACAGCATTGTCTATTTACCTTGGCGACAGCCTTTGGAGGGTATTCCACTCCAAGCCTTGGATCCACACATTGCCTCACCTTGTCTTCACTTAGCCTTGGTGTAGCCTGCACATAGCAAACAAGTTGGTCTTTTGCCCAATCCTGTCAGGAACCAAAAGAATCTGAAAATGCTCCATATATACCCATGTCACGAGGCTCTGCTGCCCACGGGGAAGTGTATGATCAACTGGTTTGCGACCAGTTAAAAGCTCCAACAACACGACTCCGAAGCTGTACACATCGCTCTTCGCGCTAAGCTGCCCAGTCATCGCAAACCTGACAGAAACCAGCAAGTATGAGGGGCCATGCCATTTTTTTTCTCCTATCTTAGTCTACAAGCACTGAAACTGATTGACTGCATACTCGGGAGCATGATAACCAAAGGTGCCAAGAACACGCGTGGAGTGAAGGCGCGCAGCCATGTCAGGGGCCTGATTGGAGACATCAAAGTCTCCTAGTTTTGCAACGTCGTTGTCAAAGAGCATTATGTTGCTGGACTTGATATCACGGTGGACGACACGTGGCTCTGCCTTCTCGTGGAGGAATTCCAGACCTCTTGCGGCGCTTACGGCGATCCTTGCCCGCTGCATCCATGATAAGACTGGTCCTGGCTGGGATCCCTTGACACCCTTTTTACCTGTGACCATGAACCATAGATACATCAGTTTTGCTAGAGAAGCTGAATAACTCTTGTATTACTGACTGAAATGGGGTGGACTAAAAATGATATCATATATCATCACGCATAATGTCGTGCAGTAGAAGGCTAAATTATTGTTCCTCACCATGGAGAATATCATGCAAGGAGCCCCTTGTGGCATACTCATAAGCAAGAAGACGGGTGCTCCCTACAGCACAGTACCCGAGAAGTTGGATAACATTGTCATGCTTGAGTCTTGAAACAGCCGACACCTGCAACACAAATGGAAGTGAAACAGCAGTCCGTTGGGGGCATCTATGTGAAAAGAGATTATGTGACAAGAAATGAGGGTTTGAACCTGCGCAAGGAATTCTTGGTCAGGCTGTTTGCTAGAGTCGAGCCTCTTCACCGCTGATTTCTTGCCATCTTTCAGTACAGCAAAGAAAACTCTCGCATACGAGCCCTCTCCTATAAGAGCATCACTGCTGAAGTTCTTGGTTATTTCCTTCATTTCGTCTAGGGGAATGGCTGGTACTTCGATTGGCTGAGGTCTGCTGGTACGGACAGCATGGGTAGGGGCTGGACCTCGGTTATATCCATAGTTACCTCCTGCATTTAAAGAGATTTATACAAAAACAAAAATAAATTAAAGTGCTCAGCTAATTCTTGTTTTCACTTTTCAGAGGCACATTTTGGTACAAGAAGTATGCATATATTAACAAACAAGGTGCATTTTCAAAATTTGTGAATGCACGAACACCAAATTTTTAGATTTGCACTGGATAAAAGTATACCCAAGAGATGAATATAAACCATATTATACTGTGCCAAAAGGATTTCTGTGGCTTGTGCCACCGGGTACAGACCCACAAGAGCATAGTCAAGAAGACTGGTAGCTACAAGCAGTAGGAAAGTTTTCGAAGTAACAAGCTGGTTCGACCAGAGATCATTGATTAGCTTGATTTCTGTATGACCCATCAACTCTAATGCTGAGATAAAAAAGATTTTCCCATGTCAACCTTAAATGATAAACTATTAGGAGAAAAAACCCATAGGTTTCATAAAGTTTGACTTGCTTGAATTTCGACTTTGGAGTTCTCTAGTGATGTACCTGGTTGCTTAAATAGAAACTTGAGTGTAGACCAGAGTTGTTAACAACATGTTTCTAATGAAGAATTTGTTAACGTACAGATGCAGTATTTTGCAGACAAGACCTGGAGCTGGAAGAAATTTTGACAACATGTGTACCACTTTATGTAACCAGTTAAGTATTCCATCTAGCTTTGGTAGGCACTTCTTCCCCTATATCTTGGGAGTAGATTTACAAGTATCAGATTTTAAAATATGCATCACATTTTACATTAGAAATCCTATCTTGAATCTGGTTCAACCTGTAAGTTTGTGGATTTTCCTTGGTAAATGTGATACAATTTGTACTGTTATTACTTCTAAATTTGGACCGGGTTCAACACGTCTATTTTTGCCATTACATGGTCCACAATGGAGTTTACTTTTTTTTAAACTATCTGGAAGCTGGTAATTGTATTTGTCATGCAAAAGAATTCTTTGCACATTTCGGATGACAAACAACATGCATTCTTTTCCATTGCGCAGTCAACAAGAGGAATGATCAGCACTTAACTACTAAATCGACAAACGAACAGGCAATTTGATTCAAGCTGAGCATCACTACAAAGCAGTTTTTTGCAACCATGAGCAATATGTGCTGAAACAAAGAGAGAATTAGCAACCTGGGGCAGGGACCGGAACATAAGGGTCATCGCGCTTCTTCTTCTTGCCAACATCATCGGCTCCGCAGCATGAAAAACACCCCATCGCTCCCTAAAATCAGGAAAAATAAAAATCATAAATTTGCAGCAACGCTATCTCCATTATTACATCCAGATAAGCAAAGTAGATTGCGTGAATCAAACATGCACCGATTGCGTGAATCTGACATTAAATCCTTCCAACCCAGCGAAAAAACATAATACTATTGCTTTCAGAACACGGAACCTGATGCTATTTCTCTGCCCATTTCTTAATTCTTGGTCAAGCAAAATAAATCGAACATAGACTGTTCTTGGAGAAATCGTCATCCACCAATCACAATACGCGCAGCATTCGCGATGCGATTAACAATAATAAAAAATTCGAATTGTGAAACCGCCAAATAGGGGACTCGTTCTTGGGGGAATTCTTTTGTTGCACCGTTTCACGAACCGGACGGTTCCTTTCCATGATTTATCTTCGCCGGCCACGTCAAGGGTTGATCGCCCAAACGAATAAAAATAACGTACATCCGAGAAAGGGAAAAAGAATACGACCAAATCTTGAATGGAAGGGCCGTCGCCCATGCGATAGGAACCGAAAGAATCCACCAGTTCGAACGCGCGATGGAAAGAACAGGAGCAGAGGCGGGTAGTATGTACCTTGCCTTCGTTCCTCTTCTTGATCAAGGTCGGAATTCAGGAGCAATGCGAAGGGGATGGAGAGGAGAGGAGGCGGGACGAGGAACACGACGCGGTCGGTCTTCCTCGCCCTTCCTCTTCCCCTTTGGTTGCTGCGTTGCCTTTGGTGGCCTCCCTCTCCCCCTCTTTCCTTCTATTTCCTCCTCTTCTTGCTTTGTTGGTTTGTTTTCATTTGTCCGGCCGCGTTTCCCTTTTATTACTCCCACACCCCCTCTCTCTCCTCTCATTTGTCCATCACCACTCGCCAATTGGACAATGCTGGGAAACCCACCGTCCCCTGCTAATTGCTATTCTTGCCATCGTGCCATGTGTATGCCCTTTTTTTTTACTTACTCACGGAGTACTATACGTCGTATATGTTTTTCGGGGCCACCTGGATGTCTATACGGGCTACCGGGTGTTGAAACTACTTTTTCAAGTGCCACCTGGATCATTTTTGGTTAAAAGGCCAAACAACCCCGTGCTTGCAAAAATGGTGTATTCTCACGTAAAAAAAAACTGGTGTATTCTGGATCACACAATTATAATTGTTTTTGTGCTAATTATTCATGTAAATGTTGAATGTTGAATAGCAAAGTCTGCTAATGTTCAAAATGGCATGTACATAAACGGATGTGTTCCCTCCATCTGCAAATAAGTGTACTTCTAACTTTTGTTCTAAGTCAAACCTATTAAAATTTGACCAACTTTATGGAAAAATATACCAGCAATTATGACACCAAATTAATATTTTAGGAATATCACAAGTCCGAAATACTTCGTAGTACCATTTGTTTTGTGCAAATCCTACCAACTTGGTTATGAAAATTATGAAGTCGGATCGTATTGTTCCTGCTGATATATCTAGAAGTATCTGGATGATGCACATGTTTCTTGAAATTGGATTGAGACTTAATCTTTGTTGTGACAATTAAGTATCTACTTGAGTTTCAGTCGGTTGTAGCATGATGAATCAGTTCAAAAAGTGCACTTTCTAAAGCCGAACTAATGGTCGAGTTCAACTTGCAACCCTAAACCTAGTTAGAACACACACCTGAATTTCAACCGGTTTCTAGCACTATATATGAATCAGTGCGAAAAGTGCACTTTCTAAAACCGAACTATCAGTTGAGTTTAACTTGCAACCCTAAAAATGGTTAGAACACACACCTGAACTATTATAATTGTTCGATTTACACGTCTCTTCTAAACCGATAATTTAGGCTAATGTAGCCCTGTTGTTTCTCATGTTTGTTGCTAGCATCATGCATACACGGACAAAGTGTGACGTATAATAAATTTTTGAATTATATGTCACACATGTGCTGCACTAATCTTATTGTTTGATTGGCATCCACATCAGTTGAAGATATAGCGGGTGCTACCATCTTCAAATTGCAACACCCAGGTGTCAGAGACTCCCACACCTTTACTTGTCGAAGTGGGCACCACATACGTATCTAGTGGGTAGCTTTGTATATAACCTACAAAAGGCTGTAAAATCTATATTTGTTGAACACATAATCATTATGAAAATCGCACATAGAAAACACTAAAGCACACAATCAACCCGGATTTGAGCGACCCCATTCAACTAGTTTCCAACATGTTTGAGATAATAATTGCCGGTACTATAATGAATGGTATATGCACAATTTTTCCATAAAAAGGGTGCAAATGGATTGGAAATAAATACGTGGTGAACTGCTTCTTCATCCTCACAATTACAACACTTCTTACAACCATTCAAATGTGCTTTGCAAGGTTATCATACGTTTAATACTAGCCCTCAATAGGTACCAGCCAACAATATTATCTTAAGAACTCTAATTTTTAACAAAAAAATTCCAAAGAGATGGTTTTCATTCATCACATATGCATACTTAGTTTTGACCAAAAAAAGAGACCGAAAGTATGTAGCATTTGGTTCCTATACAAGGACAAATCCATCAACCGTGGGATCAAATATAGCCAGGCTATCCAAGTGTCCAATAAAACATAATATTCAATAACACTCCAAACGTCCATATCTGCCACAGTATCATGTACTTTTTGCACAATATTACAGATATTGCGTTTCTCACATCTAAGAATCTTCCAAGAAATGTGTGTTAGCGCCGATTTCTATTATGAAAGAGTTCTGTTAAGTAAATCCTTTGAATCTCACAAGTGAAAGAGATATGCACTAGAGGTAATAATAAATGTTATTAATTATATATCTTCATGTTTGTTATTAATGTTTATTTCATTATGCTACAAATGTTGTGTGTATTGAATGAGAGATTCGAAGGAAAACTCATAAGCACATGTAGAAAGATAAACACCAACGTTGTTCCTAGTCCAGCCTCTAGGACTAGCTCATGTGTTGTATGGTGATCATGTCCAAATCATATGCATTGTTATAGTAACAACTAACAAGGATGCCAACAACAATGAGAGCACATTGTCTGAAGAACAAGGGTTCCGACCCGACCCAAATCTATGATATGCTATGAGATCGTTTCGTCATGCGTTGTTAGCATTATCATCTTGACATTGTCATATGTCTAAGTCTTTTGACCATGAGAATATCGAGTAACCTCATGCTTGACACGCGTGCTTTGATTATCATCAAATGTTACATGGTGATCTTTGGGTACATCTTAAAGTTTGTCTGAGAACTTGGATTTTTCAAAATTGGTTTGTTTCTTCTCCTGAGATGGAGATATACTCTTTGGGCCCTCTCGGTATTACTGTGTCACCCATTCATCTAGCTAGACATATCGTGATCATGATCACGGGGACACTGGAATACGTAACGAGAAAAGAGAATGAAACCGGAACGAGGATAGTGGGTATAGTGATCAAAGTGTTAGATCATGAGGATACGATGCCTCGCCTCGGTTTATCATTAGTATCGCGAAACAAAGAGATTAGCACTAGTGTAAAGCAAGGTTCACTCAAAGTTTATCTGTGTATGCACATGCACCATCGTTGGCCTCCATGTTCTGTTGTTGGTTATTCTTCGGAAAGTGTTCCGATCGTGTATGTGCATTATCGAACCTACTGTGTCACACACTTAAAGTAATTCAATATGTTGTGAGAGTTACAGATGGTAGGTGGATGAGATAATGTAATCCGAATAGTTCCGATGTTATCGAAACAAAGAGACTGGAATTGTTCTGGGATATTTATAGGAGAAATTTGACGTTCCGAGATTTATCAAAAAACATCGCACATCATTAGAGGTGTCTGAGGGGTCCTTGCTCTGCCCAAGGGCTAAAACCAAGGAAAAAAAATAGCGTGATATAACAAAATAGTGCCGGACTTAAAATACGCTATTAACGTGCTATGCCACCCTATAGCGTGCTATTAACGAGACGTTGTACACAATTTATTTAGTGTGACAATTCTCAAAACGCTATAGCGTGCTATTAGCCGCTATAACGTGCTATTTTTTTCCATGGCTAAAACCCACAAGGGGGCAGTTGCATGGCACCTAGAAGGCCGACTAGGGACGGCGCCTTGGCCTCCTTGGCTGCCGCCAATTTACTTGTGGGGGCAAGCCAAAGGGGACCGACGACCAGGGTTAGGGTTTAGGCGGGGAGGAGGGTGGCATCGACCCCTCCTGCCTTATTGGCGAGGAGGTGGACAAAGGGCTGGCCCCCTTCCCAAGACGCACCCCACCCCTCCTACTATATATACTTGAGGGGCGACACCCCCCAAGGTGTCCCATGCTTATGTGTTGGGTGCTGACTCTCTCTCTCTATACCGAAAGGATGATCTACTCCCACAACTTGTGTAATGCTTTAAATGGCAGAATGGTGACAGATTGAATAACTGTACGCGTGGATACTGGTAGATGGATCATACTTTGATCCTTGGAGCGAGAAGGAGAAATAATACTCGCGCTTGGGAGGGACACATCTTGCATTGACCACATCCGCATCTTGTCGGTATGAATAATCTAGATCTAATCTTGTTATTGCATCTTCATAGATAAAACTTGGCCTGTTCGTATAGGTCAATTTTTTCCATATGTCAATCCCTACCACTAGGACTTTCCGAAAGAGAGAATCATTGGGTTTCCCATACAATTGTTACAACGCTTGAACTGAGATATTTATTTTGTAATAATTCTTTCCACACCCAATTTCATTTAAAGGGTTAAACAACCATTTGTAGAGTACATATTTGTTTTCAGTCTCCATATCTCCACCCCAACCCACATTGGTCATTTTGTGTATGCATCATATTTCACTTAGTTAACTAGTACTTCCACTTTGTTCATCACACAGCTAGAAAAAACTATACGCGCGATAAAAAAATCTATGCACAACATCCGATGACACAGGTGGTCGTGGTCGCAACCTTCCACCGTGGCCTCCGGTGCACGCCCGCACCATTTCTACTCCAGCTTCAACATGGTGCACATCCAGGTCAGCACTCAACGGCCGTGCTCCAGGTGGAGCTCAGGCTCTCCTGTGTGGAACATCTCCTACGAAACATCACAACAACCAACCATGATCGAAGACGACGAGGACCGGTGTAACACGATTTAGACTTTTAGTGGCAACGAGAAATGGGGAATTTAGAATTAATGGCTCAATTGGACTTAACCAATTTTGGATTTTTCAGTTTGACCCACAATCAAAACAGCCGAGGTATGGCTAAATGTACTGACGTGGTATGTTGCACGGCAGTGCCACACGAGGTGGCTTGAGTAGAGGGATGGGAACAACTGACTGCAACGTCAACACCCGCAAGGATTGCTCCAAAGCGCTAAGACACGACGTACCCAGGTTCAGGGCCCTCACGAAGGAGGTAATACCCCTACTCCTGCATGATCTCTCTAATACCGGTGGCCTGGGTACAGGGTTGCTCCTTGAGCTGTTCGCAAAGCTCTCCATGGCTCTGGTTCTCTCTTTCAATCGGGGGTGGGGGAGATGAAGTGTTTCATCCCCTCTACTGGGGTGTCCAGACAACCTTATATATGCATGGCTGCCTGGCTTACAGGCGGGGCCGGCTGGGCGTACCAGCTGGCTGACGTGGGCTACAGGAGTTTTCCATCATGACGCCGCTTGTCCGCACTACAGCTGCCACAGTGCCCCGTCCTGTCGAAGCCCCTAGGCGGCGCAGGAGACGTCGGGCTAGACCTCGCTTTAGCCCATGCCTGGGCGACGTGGAGGGCTAGCCGGTGATGGCGCCGCCACCCGCCCATACGGCGGAAACTTCTCGTGGCGTCTTGTCGGTGTACTGGACGGCGCCCCTTGTCTCCTTCTGCTTATCATTGGCGGGCGGCAGCCGGGCATCCGGCTACCGCGGTTGACTTTGGTCACATAAGACGGCGCCCTTGTCGTATCTGGTTGTCTCCGGGAATCGCTGATGATGATGAGTCTGCAGTTTCACCTTTAACCCACGCTGTCTTGGAGAGCACGGCGAGCCAGGCGGAGTCCGGCTACCCTCGGGGCAGGCGGACCCGGCCGAGGTTGTGCGTCTAGAACCGGCTGGAGCGTGAATTGCAGTGCTTGATTTTGCGTTCGCTCGGGATCTTCTATGGGCCTCTGAGTATCCGGGGTTTATCCCCACGACATGTACAGTCCCCGCAGTCGCATGTGACCATCACGTGAGCTCTTTCCCATTAAAATGTCTCTCTCGGTCCAGTCTGCATACCTGGTGAGTAAACATTAGACCCATAAATAGAAATCGAACCGATATGCTCATAAAACAAAATAATCTTTTTATCATGAAAACGCAAAAGCTTTGTGTTTTGATACATCGATAGAAAGAATAGATTTACATGCTCAAGAAAGAGATTCACCCTTACTAGCCCCCGAGATTCGCCCTGACTGGCGAAGGCGGTCGAGCCTATTCACCCTTACTAGCCCCCGAGAATCACCCCGACTGGCGCAGTCAGTCAAGTTGAATCTGAACTAAGTTTCTTCAAAACTATGCTCGGCTGGGCGAAGCATCCGGGCATCCGCGTAGACTAGCCCCCGAGATTGGACCCGACTGGCGCAGCCAGTCGAGCTGAATCTTTTTCGGCTAGCCTCTAAGAGCTATTTTATATCATAATTTGTCATTATCTATCCTTATATTTCATATTAATACATGATACTTATGTTATTTTGCCTTATTTTGCATGTTTGATGATTATTGGGAATTATCCTTCCGGAGTCAGGTTTCTGCTGGAAAAAGCGTCGTCAAGTCAACATATCAGCGGAACTCCAAAAATCACGAAACCAATTCTGGGGGTCTTATAATGTCAGATGCCGGAGGCAGCCAAAAGGAGGCAGCCAGGTGGGCCCCACGCCACACCTGGGCGCGGCTGGCCTATGGGCCGCGCCCAGCTATGGCGTGGACACCTGGGTCCACCCCCCAGGTTGCCTCTTCACGTATATCTGCCTCCCGAAAACCTAAGCACGGGGGGTACATCCACGAAATATTCCGCCGCCTCCACGGGACGGAAACCACCGAGAGTGAAAGAGCTCTCTGACAGGGAGATCCTGCCGGGGAAATTCCCTCCCGGAGAGGGGAAATCATCGCCATCGTCATCGTCATCACGCTGGACTTCATCGGGATCATCATCACCACCATCCACTGCGCCATCACCATCATCTCCACCGACTCCACATCCATCTTGCTGTAACATCTAGGGCTGTACCTTGTCTAGTTCATTGGGGAGACTCTCCCGGTGTTGATTACTCCTTGTTATTGATGCTATTGAGTTTGTTTGGTGGATTAGTGTTCATGTCCAGATTGTTATTCATTGCCATATCATCTCTGATCATGATCCATATGATGTCTTGTGAGTAGTTTGTAGTTCTTGAGGACATGGGGAAGTCATGTTGTTAGTAGTGAAATAATGCCGCGTTAATATTTAATGGTTTGATATTTAAGTTGTGGTGTCATTCTTCTAGTGGTGTCATGTGAACGTCGACTACATGACACTTCACCTTTATGGGCCTAGGGGAATGCATCGTGTACCTAGCTTGCTAGTTGAGGGGTTGCCGGAGTGACAGAAACCTGAACCCCCGTTAGTAAGATAGTGCACGAGGGAGCGTAGGGTCTCAGAGTTTAAAGCTGTGGTTAGATTTATCTTAATTACTTTTCTGCATTCGCGGATGCTTGCAGGGGGTATAATCACAAGTGCGTATTAGTCCTAGGAAGGGTGGTGCGTTAGCATAGATTCACCCACACAACACTTATCAAAACAATGAAGATTAACCAGTTGCACGAAGCGAAAGCACTTGACGAAATTTCCACGTGTCCTCAGGAACATTTGTCTCTTATAAGTAACACACTCGGCTTGTCCTTTGCACTCAAAAGGATTGGGCCACTCGCTGCATTTGTTGCCGCGCTCGTTTATTTACTTGCACTGTTTTTACCTGCTATTTCGAATACTACTGAAAACATGTCTGCTAGCTTTTACAGTGAATTCTTGATCAAAACTACTTGCCAGCACCTTCTGCTCCTCGTTGGGTTCGACACTCTTATTTATCGAAAGTACTGCGATACACCCCCTATACTTGTGGGTCATCAAGACTATTTTCTGGCGCCGTTGCCGGGGAGTGAAGCGCTATTGGTAAGGAAATTGGTAACGAAATTATTTACTGTAATGACTGTTATGGAGTCAAATCCATTTGGTTCGCTGTTTGGGAGGACTACTACCACTGCTACGGTAGTAGATGATCCTCCATCTGCGGAGATTGTTCCATTTAAAATACCTACGCAAATTGTTGGACGTATTATGGATAACCGCTATGATGGAACTGTTCATCCTGGTAATCATTTGCTTTATATACATGAACTATGCGGTTTGTTCAAGTGTGCAGGTATTTCGATGGACATTATTAAAAGGAAATTATTTACTCTGTCGCTGGATGGCAGAGCTGCTGAATGATATAGTCTGCTGAAGAATGGTCCTTCATTGAGCTGGGCTGAAATTGTCCCTCTCTTTTATTACAAGTTTTATCCTCCAAGTGAGATTCATAAGGATCGGAATTCTATATTAACTTTTTGGCCTTATGAGGGAGAAAGTATTGCCCAAGCTTGGGGGAGATTGAAATTATTAATGCTCAAATGCCCTGTTCATGGGATTCCAAGTAATATTGTCATCAATAACTTTTATGCAAGATTTTCCTATCATGATAAAGATTTATTGGACACTTCTTGTTCTTGGTCGTTCACTCGTATGAAGGATGAAGATAAATGGGATCTTCTTGATCGTATCCAGGAAAATACTGAAGGATGGGAGAACGACAAAGGTAGGGAGTCAGGTATAGATTATGATTTCGAATGCATTAAATCCTTTATGGAGACTGATAGTTTTCGTAATTTTAATGCTACTTATGGTCTTGATTCTCAAGTTGTTGTTAATTACTTTAAGGCCTTTGCCTCATATCTCGATATTCCTAGACAAGGTTGGGAAAAGTATCATGAACCTTATGAAGATAATGCTAATTTTGCTCTTGCTAAAAATGTTGAAGTTCAAACTGTTGATCGCATTATACCAGAACCCTATATTGAAAAAATACCTTTTCCTGTTAAAGTAAAAGAACACTCTATTTTGGCTAGTGTGGTTAGCAAAAGTGAACGTAAACCTAGGGAACCTGATGAGCAAATTAGTGTAGAACCTGAAGTAGCTATGGTTAAGGAACTTGTAACTGAAAATGTAGAAGGAGGTCATATTGTGTTTTGTGAAGAAGCTTTTAACATGGTTACACATCCTAAAAGAGCTCGAAAGCCTAGTGTTCCTGTGCTTTTTGTTAAAATAGGTGAGCATTGTTATTATGGTCTCTGTGATATTGGTACTAGTTCCAGCGCTATCCCTTATGCTCTCTACAAGGAAATCAGGAAGGAAATTGATCCTTGCGAATTGGAAGATATTGATGTGGTTATTCAGCTTGCTAATAGGGAAACTATTTGTCCAGTTGGCATTGTCAGAGATGTTGAAGTTTTATGTGGTAAGACTAAATACCCTGCTGATTTCTTAGTTCTCGGTTCTGCTGCTAGTGACTCTTGTCCTATTATTTTTGGTAGACCTTTCCTGAATACTTGTGGTGCTATTATTAACTATCAAAAAGAGAATTTTTTTACTAGATTCGATGGAGAGTCTTATGAGTTTAATTTTTCAAAATTTGCTAAGAATCATTATGAACCTGAAATGCCTAATGAGAACTTTCAAGTTGAACAGCTTGCTTCTATTGCTGTTGGTCCTAACAATGCTTTGCAGCAATTTTTAGAAGACCACGAAAGTGAAGTTTTTTGCAGAAGAAAGAATGAGATTGACGACATCTTTCTGCGTCAACCTCAAATGCTTAAGCATGATTTACCTGTGGAGGATCTGGAAATTGCGCCCCCTCCTAAAGAAGACCCTGTTTTTGATCTTAAACCTTTACCTGATAATCTTAAGTATGTTCATATTGATGATAAGAAAATATATCCTGTTATTATCAGTTCTAAACTTTCAGGAGATGAAGAAGCAAAATTATTGCAAGTTCTGAAGAAACATAGAGGCGCAATGGGCTATACTCTTGATGATTTAAAAGGAATTTCTCCTGCTATATGTCAGCATGCTATTAATATTGAGCCTGATGCCAAGCCTGTTGTTGAGCATCAACGTCGTTTAATTCCTAAGATGAAGGAAGTGGTAAGAAATGAGGTATTAAAACTTCTTGAAGCAGGTATAATTTATCCTATTGCTGATAGTAGATGGGTTAGTCCTGTTCATTGTGTTCCTAAGAAAGGAGGAATAACTGTTGTGCCTAATGAAAATGATGAGCTTATTCCTCAGAGAGTTGTAGTTGGTTATAGAATGTGCATTGATTTTCGTAAGGTCAATAAGGTTACTAAGAAAGATCATTATCCTTTGCCTTTTATTGATCAGATGTTCGAAAGGTTGTCGAAGAAAACTCATTTTTGTTTCCTTGATGGTTATTCTGGTTTTTCCCAAATAGCTGTTAGAAAGGAAGATGTCCGGGTCATAATGGAAATCCGAGGTATATTGGTAATCCGAGGTATATTGGAAATCCGGGTCATAATGGAAATCTGGGTCATATTGGTAATCCGGGGTATATTGGAAATCCGGGTCATAATGGAAATCCGAGGTATATTGGTAATCCGAGGTATATTGGAAATCCGGGTCATAACGGAAATCTGGGTCATATTGGTAATCCGAGGTATATTGGAAATCCGGGTCATAATGGAAATCCGAGGTATATTGGTAATCCGAGGTATATTGGAAATCCGGGTCATAATGGAAATCTGGGTCATATTGGTAATCCGAGGTATATTGGTAATCCGAGGTATATTGGAAATTCGGGTCATATTGGAATTCCGAGGTATAATGGAATTCCGAGGTGGTGGAAATCCGAGGTATGGTGGAAATCCGAGGTATAATGGAAATCTGAGGCATCATGGTTATGTGGGTTATCTCAGTTTACCCAAGGTTATGTGTCATACCAGCAGTGGATGGAGACATCTATGTCGGTATACGCCCAAAGTGGCTAAAACCGGCGTTCGAGATATGCTTATGTCAAACTAGCAGTGGCTGGAGACATCTATGTCGGTAAGCGCCCAGAGTGGCTACCGAACATCCGAGATACTGAGAAATGTGTGATACGCCCAAGGGGCTGAGATACCGAGACATATGAGTTATGCCTAGAGAGGCCGAGGTACTGAGACATGTGAGTTATGCCCAGAGGAGCCGAGATACTGAGACATATGAGTTATGCCTAGAGAGGCCGAGGTACTGAGACATGTGAGTTATGCCCAGAGGAGCCGAGATACTGAGACATATGAGTTATGCCTAGAGAGGCCGAGGTACTGAGACATGTGAGTTATGCCCAGAGGGGCCGAGGTACCGAGACATATGAGTTATGCCCAAAGGGGCCGAGGTACCGAGACATGTGTGATATGCCCAGAGGGGCCGAGATAACGAGACATATGTGATACATAATTGCAGGTTTATGGAGGTCTAACCGACGCTGGCAGCATCTCAATTCGGTAAAAGCCAGGAGGGCTAACCGATGCTGGCGGCATCTCAATTCGGTAAAAGCCAGGAGGGCTAACCGACGCTGGCAGCATCTCAATTCGGTAAAAGCCAGGAGGGCTAACCGACGCTGGCGGCATCTCAATTCGGTAAAAGCCAGGAGGGCTAACTGACGCTGGCAACATCTCAATTCGGTAAAAGCCAGGAGGGCTAACCGACGCTGGCGGCATCCGAGTTCGGTAAAAGCCAGGAGGGCTAAGAACCGGCATATAATGGTGACCATGCAGGCAGCACATTTCCAGTACAAACTGTCCGTCTCGTTGTTGATTCGGGTGAGCTCGGTCAACCGGATGTCGCAATTGGCCTGGAAGGCATGGCAAAGACAACCGAATAACTATGGCGCCCATACACGTAGGAGGTCATGTACATGGAGGTTTCGATAGTGGCATTTATTTTTGTAAGTCTGCGCGCGACTCTGCGAGTCCCCCGCAGCCTCGGGGACTAATGTCGGGGATGTAATCCCCGGTACCCCAAAGTTATGTGGTGGTTATATCAGTGCAAGAGATAGAAACATGAGTCAAATAGATAAAAGATAAGAGAAAGAGCTAAGAAGGTATTCCGGGCCGAGATATCACTTGTTAGGTCGACATCACTGTTAACTCGATAAAACAGTGATGTCCCGGTTCCAAGAGCGGGCCGACATAGCCAAACCTCGGATGAACCGAGTTGTTCAAATCGGCAGAGCCGAGACTCCTGGAGCAGACCGGAGTATCAGTACCGGATAGGCCGGAGTGTGGCTAACCTCGGATCGGGCCATTGCCAGGCCGGCAGGTGCTGACCTCGGGTGGGCCAAGCGGCGTCGTCTAACCTCGGTGGGCGAACTGGCTTCACTGCTTCGCTGCGCCTCGGCAGGCCGCGATGCCTCGCCTCGGGCGGGCCTTTGTCTGCTGCCTCGAGAGCTTTGGCAGGCCGAGATCTATTTACTTCGGACTGGGCCGAAGCCAGCACACCTCGGATGAGCTGAAGTCGATCCTCATCTCGGATGGGCTGCAACTCGGACGGGCTAGGAAGTTTACTTCGGGAGCAGGCCGAGGTGAGTTATCTCGGAGCAGGCTGATCGGGGCGGGCCATCATCTCGGGCTGGGCCGAGTTGCTCTGTCCGGAGCAAGCAGCGTTGCGCTCAGCCTCGGAGCAGGCCGCGTTGCGCCCAGCCTCGGCGGACCGACGCACCCAGGCCAGCTTCTCTCCTACCTCGGATGGACCGAGCAGGCTTCGGCCAATGCCACGCCCCCGTCACCTCTACCTCGGCTTCCACTCCAGCGCCACCTCTGCTCCGGCATCCTTCCTCGTCACGTACAGATGCTCTGCCAGGAGGTTCCTAGACAGGAGCTAGAAGACAAACCAAGGACACAGCCAGCATGGCTACAGTGCCACTGGTGTGACTAGAGTACACATGCAGCGTGGCTACAGTGTGTTGATGTGACTAGAGTACAAGTGGGACCCGTGCATAGTGTTCTTTGTCTCCTTGTCCCCTGGGCCTCCTCTATATAAAGGCACCAGGGGAGGACATGGGGAGGAGGGCAGACACCCACGCTGTCTCATTTCCCCCTTGGCCTTAGCTTCTTCTTCTTCCTCCTGGAGCTCCTCTCCATGGTTAGCTCCTCACAGCTCGAGGAGCGTTTGTACAGACCGCATATACAGAGGGAAATACACCAAATAGGATAGTGCTGCAGTAGGAGTTTTACCTCCTCACGAGGGCCCCGAAGCAGGGTAGATCTGTGTGTTTGCAGTGTTCTTCGTGTGCGATTCCATCGCGCAATCCCTCCCCGAATCCTCAAGCGTACGTTCGACCCCAGACTAAGCCTACCCCTAGGCATCTGCGTGTTCCCACCACGACAGAAGATCAGGAGAAAACCACTTTTACCTGTATTTATGGTACTTATGCTTATAGACGTATGCCTTTTGGTTTATGTAATGCTCCTGCTACTTTTCAGAGATGCATGTCTGCTATTTTTCACGGTTTTTGTGAAGAAATTGTGGAAGTCTTCATGGACGATTTCTCCGTCTATGGAACTTCTTTTGATAACTGTTTGCACAATCTTGACAAAGTTTTGCAGAGATGTGAAGAAACCAATCTTGTTCTTAATTGGGAGAAATGCCATTTTATGGTTAATGAAGGCATTGTTCTTGGGCATAAAATTTCTGAAAGAGGTATTGAAGTTGATAGAGCTAAAGTGGAAGCAATTGAGAAAATGCCATGCCCCCGAGATGTGAAAGGTATTCGTAGTGTTCTTGGTCATGCTGGTTTTTATAGAAGGTTTATTAAAGATTTCTCTAAAATTTCAAAGCCACTTACCAATCTTCTTCAAAAGGATGTTCCATTTGTTTTTGATGACGAGTGTAAAGAGGCATTCGAAATTTTGAAGAAGGCTTTAATAACTGCTCCTATTGTTCAACCACCAGACTGGACTTTACCATTTGAAATTATGTGTGATGCTAGTGATTTTGCTGTAGGTGCTGTTTTAGGACAGCGAGTAGATAAAAAGTTAAATGTTATTCATTATGCTAGTAAGACTCTTGATGCAGCTCAAAAGAATTATGCTACTACTGAGAAGGAATTTTTAGCAGTAGTGTTTGCTTGTGATAAGTTTAGACCTTATATTGTTGATTCTAAGGTAACTATTCATACTGATCATGCTGCTATTAAATACCTTATGGATAAGAAGGATGCTAAGCCTAGACTTATTAGATGGGTTCTCCTGTTACAAGAGTTCGATTTGCATATTGTTGATAGAAAAGGTGCTGAAAATCCTGTTGCTGATAATCTGTCTAGATTAGAAAATATAATGCATGATCCTATTCCTGTTGATGACAATTTTCGAAATGAGCAGTTGGCTTCTATAAAGGTAAATTCGAATGATTGTCCCTGGTATGCTGATTATGCTAACTTTATTGTTGCCAAGTATTTGCCTCCAACTTTTACTTATCAGCAAAGGAGGAAATTCTTCTGTGACTTGAGGCATTATTTTTGGGATGACCCACATTTATATAGAGAAGGAGTTGATGGTATTATGAGAAGATGTGTTCCAGAGCATGAGCAGAAGGAAATATTGGATAAATGCCATGGTAGTGCTTATGGAGGACATCACGCCGGAGACAGAACTGCACAAAAGGTTCTACAATCAGGTTTTTATTGGCCTACTCTTTTTAAAGATGCAAGAAAATTTGTTTTGACCTGTGATCAATGTCAGAGAGTTGGGAATATTAGTAGACGTAATGAGATGCCTATGAATTATTCTCTTGTTATTGAACCTTTTGATTGTTGGGGATTTGACTTTATGGGTCCTTTTCCCGCTTCAGATGGTTATACTCATATTCTGTTGCTGTTGATTATGTTACTAAGTGGGTAGAGGCTATACCAACCTCTAGTGCTGATGGTAAGACTTCCTTAAAAATGCTTAAGGATGTTATTTTCTCGAGGTTTGGTGTGCCTAGATATCTCATGACTGATGGTGGTTCACACTTTATTCATGGTGGTTTTAGAAAAACTCTTGCTAAATATGGTGTCAATCACAGAATTGCTTCACCGTATCATCCTCAAACTAGTGGTCAAGTAGAGTTATCAAATAGAGAAATTAAGTTGATTTTGCAAAAGACTGTCAATAGGTCTAGAAAGAATTGGGCTAGAAAGCTTAATGATGCTTTGTGGGCTTATAGAACAGCATATAAAAATCCTATGGGCATGTCTCCTTATAAAATGGTTTATGGAAAAGCTTGTCATTTACCTCTAGAATTAGAACACAAGGCCTATTGGGCAATCAAAGAGCTTAATAGAGATTTCAAATTAGCTGGTGAGAAAAGGTTGCTAGAGTTAAGCTCTCTAGATGAATGGAGAAGTGAAGCATATGAAAATGCTAAACTTTTCAAAGAGAAAGTTAAGAGATGGCATGACAAGAGAATTTTAAAAAGAGAATTTTGCATAGGTGATAAAGTTTTATTGTATAGGTCTCGTCTCAGATTTTTTGCAGGAAAATTACTCTCAAAATGGGAAGGACCTTACATTGTGGAAGAAGTTTATCGTTCTGGTGCAATAAAAATTAATTCACTTGACGGTGACAAACCTCAAGTTGTTAATGGGCAGAGACTTAAACATTATATTTCTGGAGAATCTTATAATGAAAATGTTGATATTATTCAAATGGTATCTCCGGAGGAATTTATTAAAACTCAGAAACAGGAAACTGCAGAGTCTGATTTGAAGTAGGTATGAATTTCGGTAAGAAAAAGTCCGCGTTTTACTTCGAAACTTTTATATTAGTTATATTTATACAATTTTGGAAATATCAAGACGAATAAGTGCCGGAGGAGGTGCCCGAGGGCACCACGCCACAGCAGGGCGCGGGCCCCACCTGGGCCGCGCCCAGCTATGGCGTGGTCGCCTCGGAGACCCCCTCCGACTCCGCTTCGCCCTGTGCCTTCCTTTTCACGCGTTATTTTCCGCTATATATTTACCCGGATCTCCCGAGGTCCGTATCTCGTGTTTTCGTCGCGTTTCTTTTCGAACTGTTTCTGGCAGGTTCCTTTGGTATTAGACATGTCGTCTCAAGGCTCTTGTGCGGAGGACTACGCAGCCAGGCGCCGGCGTGAACTTGAGAGGGATGTGAACCAGTGGAACGCCGCTGGTTGGACAACCGATGAAGAAGTTGCAGCTAGGAGGGCCGACATGGATCGAAGTGTTAGAGAAGAGATCAGGACGGCTCAGCGCCGCAATCAAGGAGGACAAGCTACAAGAGGCGATGGGCCCAGCAATCCTACCTTTGTGGGATCTGTTAACCTTCAACGTGCTTTTTCTCATAATATGCAGGGAGCAGTTCCAGCAGTTCCGGACCTGAGCGCCTTCCCTGCGGCTACTGAAGCAATAAGGGTCACGGATCAATTTTGCGAACAATATCGAGTCCTTAGGGCGGAAGTGGAAATTCTTCAAGAAGAGAACAATCGGCTTCGCCAAATGCTCGCACGGTTCTTAACACCTATTACTGTCGTACCACCATCACCGCCAAGGGAGTAATTCACCATGGGTAACAACACACTCCCAGCTTGTTTCAAGCTTGGGGGGGTGTTTTCAGTATCACCATCTTTATCTTTATATTTTTGCTTAGTACCATGAGTAGAGAAGTTATCATATGAGATAGTTTGCAATGTGGAGTATCACTCCTTAGTTGGTTATCGTTGTATCCGTTGGTGTGAGGTTTATTGTGATGGAATATTAATGAGAAGCTTTATCTTTACTTTCTGCACACTTTATTTTAGCCAGCAAGTCCTTTGTCATATGCTGATCTTGTTACATTAGTATTGGCATCACTTTGGGTGCAGCAAGTAAATTTAGTTGGTTGTGGCAAACTTAGACTGGTCAGTAGTATCAATACTTTTTACACTTAAGTAGAAAAGAGGGAACTGGTTGCAATAACATTATCCCTATTGTTTTCCTCTTTGTTGGCCAATGAGTTTATTATTCTTGAATTAAAGTGTTTTGTGCCCACAAAGTAGATAGCATGGTTGTTCTATTAGATCTATAAGTGTTTGTCTCTCTCAATTCTTGTGCTTGCTACTAAACCTTGCTAGCCTAAAACCTTGTACTGAGAGGAGATACTTCTCGTGCATCCAAAACCCTGAACCAAAGCACTCCATTCGTGTCCACCATAACTACCTATCATGTAGTGTTCGCACTACTCCAAGTACATTTTCTCGTGTGCTACCTTTAACTATTCAAAACTATTATTATATCCCTTTTTGTGTCACTGTTCACCAAGCTCATAAGGACGTGGTAGCAGATGTGTCATCTTCCATGCTAACTGATTTACAAGGATTGGCAGCTTCATCTGCTTCTCCACCTTTTATTTTGCATTAAAAGAGCTGGTTAGTCCACCCTATAAATAAATAAATAAATAGACACTCCTCCACGGTGATTGTTGGTCGGCAACCGAGGATTCGGTCAAGCCATGGTTTGTGGAAAGAAATGGTTGGGAGGAGTGTCATCAATAAGTGCTTGTTACAAGTGCAGTTCTATAAACTCTCGGAACCGCTCTAAAAGTTAATTAGTATGGAAGATGACAAGGATTCTACCACTGATTTGTTGACCAATAGCATACACCTCTCAAAGCAATATTTTTACACTCTCTATGCCTTCGGGAACTAAAAAGCTCTAGCACACGTTTTAATCCCTGCTTCCCTCTGCGAAGGGCCTATCATTTATTTATTGTTGAGTCAGTAAACCTATTCCCTCTATCCCGAGCAAGCACTCGAATTGTTATAGATACAATCATTTATAGTTCATAATATTTCCTATCATGTTTTGTCTACTTTGCTTGAGCACATGAAGTTTTATCTTTGAGAATATGACTTTGACAGTTTTCTTTGGAATGTGAAAGGAACAGTGATGATTGAGCAACTCTATTTCTGCAATATAGCTCTAGTATAAAGACTCTTCTTGAAAGATAAGTTAGAATGTTGATTGTTCTCTGACCAAGAACACAGTTTGCCACATCCAATTGGTTTGCTTAATGTACCTTTATTTGTGGTTGTTCCATTACTTGTTCCAAGTTAAGTAGAATGTGTAGAGACTGCTGTTTAAAATGACTTGTTTAGCTGAGTAAATACTGATGCTTCTTGTCCGTATTCTTTATTATCGACACTTCACTCCATAAACATGTGGACTTGTTTACTGAGCTCAGTTTTCGCTTGGGGACAAGCGAGTCTAAGCTTGGGGGGAGTTGATACGTCCATTTTGCATCACTATTTTATATCATAATTTGTCATTATCTATCCTTATATTTCATATTAATACATGATACTTATGTTATTTTGCCTTATTTTGCATGTTTGATGATTATTGGGAATTATCCTTCCGGAGTCAGGTTTCTGCTGGAAAAAGCGTCGTCAAGTCAACATATCAGCGGAACTCCAAAAATCACGAAACCAATTCTGGGGGTCTTATAATGTCAGATGCCGGAGGCAGCCAAAAGGAGGCAGCCAGGTGGGCCAGGTGGGCCCCACGCCACACCTGGGCGCGGCTGGCCTGTGGGCCGCGCCCAGCTATGGCGTGGCCACCTGGGTCCACCCCCAGGTTGCCTCTTCGCGTATATCTGCCTCCCGAAAACCTAAGCACGGGGGGTACGTCCACGAAATATTCCGCCGCCTCCACGGGACGGAAACCACCGAGAGAGAAAGAGCTCTCTGGCAGGGAGATCCTGCCGGGGAAATTCCCTCCCGGAGAGGGGAAATCATCGCCATCGTCATCGTCATCACGCTGGACTTCATCGGGATCATCATCACCACCATCCACTGCGCCATCACCATCATCTCCACCGACTCCACATCCATCTTGCTGTAACATCTAGGGCTGTACCTTGTCTAGTTCATTGGGGAGACTCTCCCGGTGTTGATTACTCCTTGTTATTGATGCTATTGAGTTTGTTTGGTGGATTAGTGTTCATGTCCAGATTGTTATTCATTGCCATATCATCTCTGATCATGATCCATATGATGTCTTGTGAGTAGTTTGTAGTTCTTGAGGACATGGGGAAGTCATGTTGTTAGTAGTGAAATAATGCTGCGTTAATATTTAATGGTTTGATATTTAAGTTGTGGTGTCATTCTTCTAGTGGTGTCATGTGAACGTCGACTACATGACACTTCACCTTTATGGGCCTAGGGGAATGCATCGTGTACCTAGCTTGCTAGTTGAGGGGTTGCCGGAGTGACAGAAACCTGAACCCCCGTTAGTAAGATAGTGCACGAGGGAGCGTAGGGTCTCAGAGTTTAAAGCTGTGGTTAGATTTATCTTAATTACTTTTCTGCATTCGCGGATGCTTGCAGGGGGTATAATCACAAGTGCGTATTAGTCCTAGGAAGGGCGGTGCGTTAGCATAGATTCACCCACACAACACTTATCAAAACAATGAAGATTAACCAGTTGCACGAAGCGAAAGCACTTGACGAAATTCCCATGTGTCCTCAGGAACATTTGTCTCTTATAAGTAACACACTCGGCTTGTCCTTTGCACTCAAAAGGATTGGGCCACTCGCTGCATTTGTTGCCGCGCTCGTTTATTTACTTGCACTGTTTTTACCTGCTGTTTCGAATACTACTGAAAACCTGTCTGCTAGCTTTTACAGTGAATTCTTGATCAAAACTACTTGCCAGCACCTTCTGCTCCTCGTTGGGTTCGACACTCTTATTTATCGAAAGTACTGCGATACACCCCCTATACTTGTGGGTCATCAACGGCTTGTAAACGTGCTCAAGGGAAACACCGGGTGGAATAGCTCGCCGGGTGCTGCCGAGCTTGGCAAGCATGTTGGCCGTCTCGTTGTTGGCTCTGGGCAAGTGGTGGAACTTGCACCCCTCGAAGCAGGCGCAGAGCTGCTGCACGAAGAATCAGTAGGAGGCCATGTTGGCGTCTTTAGTGTCCCAGTTTCCTGAGGTTTGCTGGATCACTAGGTCGGAGTCGCCGAAGCACATGATGCGCTGGATGCTCATCTCCTTGGCGAGCTTGAGGCCGTGGACGAGAGTCTCGTACTCGGCGACGTTGTTGGATGCCTTGAAGTGGATTTGCACGGCGTACTCCAGCCGGTTGCCCTTGGGTGAGGTGAGGACGATGCCGAATCCCAGACCCTCGTACATCTTGGAGCCGTGAAAGTGCATCCGCCAGTGCGAGGAGTTGGGTACAGGCGGCAGGTACTGCGTTTCCACCCAGTCGACGAAAAAGTCGGTGATGATCTAGGACTTGATGGATGTCCTTGGCTGGTACAGGACCGTGTGCGGGGCCAGGTTGACTGCCCACTTGGCGACCCGGCCGGTTGCGTCTTTGTTAGCGATGATGTCTCCGAGCGGGGCCGTGCTCACCACGGTGATGACATGCTCTTAGAAGTAGTGGCGCAACTTTTTCTCTGCCATGTGCATGCCGTACAGGAGCTTTTGGTAGTGGGGATAGTTTTGTTTCGACTGTGAGAGAACCTCGCTCACGTAGTAGACCGGCCGCTGGACCGGGTACTCCTTGACTTCCTCTTGGCGTTCCACCACAAGGACGATGCTGACGCAGCGGTTGGTGGCGGCGATGTACATGAGCATGGGTTCCCTTGGAGCAGGCGGCGCCAGGACTGGTGCCTTGGACAGTGCTTTCTTGAGCTCGAGGAAGGCTGCGTCTGCCTCGTCGGTCCAGGTGAACTTGCCGGTTTTCTTCAGCAAGTGGTACAGGGGTAAAGCCTTCTCTCCTAGCCGGCTGATGAATCTACTCAGCGAGGCTAAGCAGCCGGCGAATTTCTGGATGTCCCTCAGCTCGGTCGGCCGCTGCATGCTCTTGATGGCGGTGATTTTGTCCGGGTTGGCCTCGATCCCCCGCGCGAAGACGAGGAAACCGAGTAGCTGGCCAGCCAGCACTCCAAAGATGCACTTGGTCAGATTCAGCTTCATCTGGAACCGGCGTAGGTTGGCGAAGGTTTCTTTCAGGTCGTCGATGAGGGTGCGGCGCTCCTTGGTCTTGACGACATCGATGTCGTCGATGTAGGCGTGGACGATACGCCCGATCTGATCGTGCAGACACCTCTGCATGCATCTCTGGTAGGTGGCTCCCGCATTCTTCAAGCCGAAGGACATGACCGTGTAGCAGAAGGCCCCGAACAGAGTTATGAATGAAGTTTTCAGCTGGTCAGTCGGATACAACTTGATCTGGTTGTAGCCGGAGTAGGCGTCCAGGAATGACAGGTAGTCGCAGCCGGCGGTGGAGTCTATGACTTGATCGATGCGGGGTAGGGCAAAGGGGTCCTTGGGGCACGTCTTGTTGAGGCTGGTGTAGTCGATGCACATGCGCCAGGTTTTGTTTTTCTTCAGCACCAAGACTGGGTTGGCCAGCCAGTCCGGGTAGTATACTTCCATGATGAAGCCGGCGTCGAGCAGCCAGGCGATTTCTTCTCTGATTACTCTTCTTTTCTCTTCTCCGAAGCGGCAGAGAGGTTGCTTGACCGGTCTAGCATCCGGCTTGACGTGTAGTGAGTGCTCAGCGAATTCCTTCGGTACACCCGGCATGTGTTTGGGAGACCATGCGAAGATGTCCCGATTCTCACAGAGGAATTCGATGAGCTCGCTTTCCTATTTGCTGCTGAGGGTGTTGCCGATGGTGAGGAATTTTTCGTCCGGCTTGCTTGCGTCAAGCGGGATCTTCTCGCTGTCCTTCAGGGCCTGGAACTGCATCTCGCCCGACTGCTTCTTCGCACCCGGCACTTCCGGGTGCTCGGCTGCCACGACGCGCTTGATCTCCTTGAACTCTTCAGCCGCGACAAGCGACTCAGCCAGCTTCGAGCTGGCTGAGGCGCATGCCATGGATCACTTGTAGTCGCCGGCTATGGTGATGATCTCGTTGGGACTTGGCAGCTTCATCTTGAGGTAGCCGTAATGGGGCACGGCCATGAACTGGGCGAGAGCCGGGCGGCCGAGGATGGCGTGGTAGGGGCTGCGGTGGTCCACTACCTCGAACCAGATGCCCTCACGGCGGAAATTTTTCTCCTCTCCGAATATCACGTCCAGTCAGATGGTTCCGATTGGAGTGCAGGACTGTCCTGGCACGATGTCGTGGAAGGTCGTCCGGCTGGGAAGCATCTGGGACTCGTGTATCCCCAGCTTGTCGGCGGTGTCCTTGTAGAGGATGTTGATGCTGCTTCCTCCGTCGATGAGGACTCGGGAGAAGGTGATGGCGAAATCTTCCTTGGAGACGATGGTAGGGTCGAGGAGCAGGCTGTAGGTCTCGGGATTTGGCATGACGTCCGGGTGGTCCTCGGGCCCGAAGGCGATCGGCCAGCTGGCCCAACGCATGAGCTGTTGGACAGCGGGGATGACCACGTTCACTTCGGCGGTGCGCAGCCGCTGGCTGCGCTTGTCGTTGCGCTCGATGATGGAGATGACGTAGGCGACACCCTTGTTGGGGTAAATGTCGCGAGATCCATTGGGTGCGGTGGGCGGTGGCCTTGGACGCTCGTTGCGCTGGTTGTTGTCGCCTATGTTGATGCCGCCTTGGGGAGGGGGAGGGCCAACTGGGGGAGGCGGTGGGTCTTCTCCACGCCGCAGACGGAGGGTCTAGGTACAGCGAGCTGTCGAGTGGTTGGCCGGCTTGCCGGGGACGCTGTGGTACCGGCACGGGCCGTTCATCATATCTTCGAATAGGTACGCGGGCTTCGTCCATGCGCGGTCTTCTGGCTTGTTCCATTGGCGGGGGTTGCGATTTCCACCTTCTTCAGCAGCCGGCTGGTCAGCCTCGGCTGTGTTGATAGCACGGTTCTCGTATCGCCCGTCGGACATACCGTTCCTTTTCCGGCTGTCCCGCTCTTGGTCTTCGCGGCGATCGCGGTTGTTCCTGCTGTCCCGATAGTCGCGGTTGTCGCGGTTGTCACGGCCGCCTCGGTTATCGACGTTGCTGGGGCTGGCTTGATCTCTTGCAACCGGCTTTTCTGGTGACTTGCCGATCCCCTCTATCCGGATCGGGACCCTCATGGCCGAGTCAGCCGTGGCGTACTTGTCCGCTGTAGCCATCAGCTCCGCCATGGTCTGCGGGTTGTCCAGGAGTAGCCGGTGCTTGAGCATCGTGCCGTCTCGGTAGCCATTGATGAAGAAGCCGACGGCTTGGATCTCGTGCACCCCCTCGTAGGTGTTGCGCAAGCTTGACCATCTCATGAGGTAGTCGCGATCCGGCTCGTTCTTGCCCTGAACGCAGCCGGCTAACTGGCGTGGGCGGCCCGGGCGCCGGTAGGTGCTGGAGAAGTTCCTGACGAAGACTTGCTGGAAGTCTAGCCAGTAGTTGACCGAGCCTGCAGGCAAACTGTTGAGCCGTGTGCGCGCCGAGTCCTTCAGCATGAGTGGTACGTAGCGCGCCGCTATTCGCTTTTTGGCGCCTGCGATGGAGACGGCGGTGGTGTAGTCGGACAACCAGTCCTCTGGTTTCGTGCTTCCGTTGTACTTGGGCGTATCGCGCGGAAGGGTGAAACCCCACGGGAAATGCTCCTTTGCAATGCGAGGACCGAAGCACTTGTGCGCCTCGCCTTCTTCTTCCTCGACCCAGCGAGACTCGTCCAGAGTGTTGATGCAGTCGCGGAGGTCAGGGCCGGCTGTTGGGCCTAGGTCTCCCAGCCGGTCATGGACAATTCTTCTGCCGCCGCGAGCAGCCAGGGGGTTGTTGTTGTAGTTCTGGCCTTCGCTAGCTGCTGGCTCTCGGAAGCGGCTTGGCCTGGAGTTGATGCTTCGTGCTCAATTCCCGCCCGGCCGGGGGGCGGCTTGCTGGGGTTGGACATGCGATGATGAAGCCTGACGGTCGTTCCTCGTCACGCCGGGTGCGGTGGCGCCAGGCGGAGGAGGAGGCGGCGTGCCTAATGCGGACGCGGCTTGGTTCTGCCCGAACTGGTGGTCGGCGGTGTCGAGGAGGTCCTGAACGCGTTGTTGCTGCGCACGCAGTTCGTCCCCTTCCAAGTTGGGCAGCTCTGCCGCGGCGGCCCGTGCTGCCTTCATGTTCTTTATGGGAGAGCTGTAGACGGGTCGTTGGCAGGCGGGTGCTCCGGCTGGAGCAGCGGCTGGAGCAGCCGGACCTCCCGCCATTTCGTTGGCGAGGTTGCCGTCGCGGTTTCTGACTTCTCCCAGTCGGATGGGCTTGACGGGGATGGGGGTGAAGCCGTGAGCGTAGTTGTACTCTCGGACTTGCGCTTCCATGCGACGTTGCGTGGTTGCGACGCCCTGCGTGCTGTTGAGGAGGCGTTGGCGCGCCTGCTCGAGGAGGAGGGTGGCCTGCTCCGGGTCGGCACCGGGGACGATGGGCGTGGTTAGGCCTCGAAGCATGGCCTCGACGGAGTCGACGGGGACTTGGGGGTGCTAGTTTCTTTCGGCGTTGGAGACCATGATTTCCGCGTAAACGCGGGACTCGTTGTTGCCCTCGTAGCCGGTCGTCTCCTCGGGGGGGCGGTCGGTGCAGAGATCGATGCTGGTGGGGTACTCGGGCGTGACGGTGACGTAGACGCGGTGCTCGCCGAAGTGCACGACGGAGCCATCCTCAGGGAAGGCAGAGCCGGCGAAACAGGCTGCGTTGTCATTGACGAAGTCGATGGAGCCGAACGTCAAGACAAGGCCGGAGGCGACTCGCTCGCCGAGACGGCTGCGGGATCCCATGTGGAATGTGACTCCGGACGCTGCTATCGTCCCCACGGTGGGCGCCAACTGACGTGGT
The DNA here is from genome assembly GCA_947311845.1 of Poa pratensis. NCBI lineage: Eukaryota > Viridiplantae > Streptophyta > Magnoliopsida > Poales > Poaceae > Poa > Poa pratensis. Next base: position 2,786,034 of record CAMZMU010000108.1, on the reverse strand, counting down.
ATGTTGCACGGCAGTGCCACACGGGGTGGCTTGAGTAGAGGGATGGGAGCCGCTAACTGCAACGTCGGCACCCGCAGGGATTGCGCCGAAGCGCTAAGACACGATGTACCCAGGTTCAGGGCCCTCACGAAGGAGGTAATACCCCTACTCATGCATGATCTCTCTAATACCGGGGGCCTGGGTACAAGGTTGCTCCTTGATCTGTTCGCAAAGCTTTCCATGGCTCTGGTTCTCTCTTTCTATCGGGGGTGGAGGAGATGAAGTGTTTCGTCCCCTCTACTGGGGTGTCCAGACAACCTTATATAGGCCTGGCTGCCTGGCTTACAGGCGGGGCCGGCTGGGCGTACCAGCCGGCTGACGTGGGCTACAGGAGTTTTCCATCATGACGCCGCTTGTCCGCAGTGCAGCGTGCCACAATGCCCCGTCCTGTCGAAGCCCCTAGGCGGCGCAGGAGACGTCGGGCTAGACCTCGCTTTAGCCCATGCCTGGGCGACGTGGAGGGCTAGCCGGTGATGGCGCCGCCACCCACCCATACGGCGGACACTTCTCGTGGCGTCTTGTCGGTGTACTGGGCGGCGCCCCTTGTCTCCTTCTGCTTGTCGTAGGCGGGCGGCAGCCGGGCATCCGGCTGCCGGCCACCCGAATCCGGCTACCGCGGTTGACTTTGGTCGCATAAGGCGGCGCCCCTGTCGTATCTGGTTGTCTCCGGGAATTGCTGATGATAACGAGTCTGCAGTTTCACCTTTAACCCACGCCGTCTTGGAGAGCACGGCGAGCCAGGCGGAGTCTGGCTACCCTCGGGGCAGGCGGACCCGGCCGAGGTTGTGCGTCCAGAACCGGCTGGAGCGTGACTTGCAGTGCTTGATTTTGCGTTTGCTCGGGATCTTCTATGGGCCTCTGAGTACCCGGGGTTTATCCCCACGACATGTACAGTCCCCGCAGTCGCACGTGACCATCACGTGAGCTCTTTCCCATTAAAATGTCTCTCTCGGTCTAGTCTGCATACCTGGTGAGTAAACATTAGACCCATAAATAGAAATCGAACCGATATGCTCATAAAACAAAATAATCTTTTTATCATGAAAACGCAAAAGCTTTGTGTTTTGATACATCGATGGAAAGAATAGATTTACATGCTCAAGAAAGAGCAGACAACATCCATACGATATAACCAGGAGAGTATAACAACTACAACTCGCTACGAACATAAAGTTTAGTACTCACTCCACACTCAGCTAGCCCGAGGACACACAATCAAAGTAAAATGACCACAAGACCTTTTGCTATAAGTAGCCTGACTGAACTAAGAGTTCTATAACTGATGATGCAATTCCCTCAGACATCAGAGATGATCAACCAATTTTGGGTAATCAAAGGGCATTATAGTCCGGGACAAATCATCGAGTTTCGAGGCAAACAATATTCCAAAGAAAATTCGAGACAGGAAATGGCAGAAAATTTCCCCCGCAAAAGAGAAGGCTGAAAATATCCGAATTTCGCTCAAATAACTTTCCGGGGAAAAAAATCTACCTATTCGTTATCTCCTTCACTCCCTGTCTTCTCCCCTCGATTCTACCTCGCCAGCGCGACCACTTCCCGCCATGCCGCCGCCGCCGCAGCGCCCAGTCCCCTCACGCCTTGGCCGCGCCAACCTATTCTCCTCTCCTCCCCCTCCCCTCCCTAACCGCCGCAATCCCAAGAACCGCTCCGTCCCTCTCCCTCCCCTCCCCCCTCGCCGCCGCCACTCCGAGAACCAGCATGAGCATCATTCCGACGAACAAGAATCAATGCCGGCTCGCCGGACCACGTACACCAATCCCGCATTCCGAGCACCCCACCTCCGTACCTCCTACCGCAAGCCCGTGCCCCCCGCCGCGGCTGCCGGCGGGGGCGAGGCCCTGCTCGCAGCCGACCCCACCGACGCTGCTGCAGGGCGTTCCGTCGTCGTCGGCCCATCCGGTGTCACCTACCGTCTCCCCGGCGCGCCCTTCGACTTTCAGTTCAGCTACTCCGAGGCGCCCCGCGCCGCGCCGCTGGCCATCCGGGAGCCCCCGTTCCTGCCCTTCGCGCCGCCTACCATGCCACGGCCTTGGACCGGGAAGGCGCCTCTGCTGACCAAGGAGGAGAAGGCGCGGCGAAGGGGCGTACGGCTGCACACGCCGCTCGGCCAGGAGCCGCCTCGAACGGTGAGCGCGCATGGGATCATGATGGAGGTTAGGGGGAGGAGGCAGCGGGACTTCGCCAGGGTGAGCCCCGGCGACGGCAGGAGCCGGGAAGAGGTTCTAGGGGAGGCGCTAACCCCCGCCGAGGTGCGCGAGCTCATCAAGCCTCATATGTCGCATAACCGGCAACTCAATATTGGTAATTTACCAGTACTACACTGTATTCCTCAAGAACTAAAAAAATGATATTTGCTGTTGATATTGGTTCAGACTTCAGATTAAAGGGGCGTATGCTGTCTAAAGGAGACATATATGTACATGCTAGATTCTTATCTCATGAATGATGCATGTATAACTAATACTCTTTGCTGTTGGTTTTTATTTGTGAAATTAGAAGGATCTGATTCGGTGATGCCTAAAGATTGCACAAATGGATGGTTTTGTTTGTTTGTTTTGAAATGGACACAAATGGATAGCTTTGCATTTTAACACTTCCTACTTGAGTAGGTGTAGCTTTTGCAAAATCAATCCAACTCACCTGAACCCAACTAAAAATGGCATTAATTTTTTTGTTGGAAAACTGGCTGTCGCACTGCTTCTTAAGTGATTGCTAGAGATCGTAGATTTTTTTTAATATAATAATGTAAAGCAACAGTAATTCTTTCTGTGATATTTTTGCAGCAGTACCTACCAGGCTACCACACATACAACGCGAGGTTTACCATGTTATCCTACTTGACCCCTTAAACACTGTGTGTGGCTTTTTTCCTGAAGAACTGAGAAGATAATTTCCACCATGAAAAATAACGCTTAAAGACTTGCCGCTCTATATCTCACTGACATGTGGTTGGAGTCACATGTGAGCGTCGCAGAAGTGACATTTTCTATTATGCCATATCTAAGAATTCTTATAGCTTGTCGTATTATTGTTGCTTGCACATTCTGGACCAATGTTGTTGTTCAGATTGTAATCTGGGTAACAATTTAGATAAGAATGACTAAGATTCTAAGAATACTCCTGATGGAACGCAAACCTTAGGTGGCACTCAGCATAACAAAAACTTGCTTTGGCAACCACTGGATAAGTTTGATTTGAATTAAGGTAGAGACAATGTTAGGACACTTGAAGTTTTCCTTTGTAAACTTGTGCAGAGCTAGACTTTCTTATTGGAGTATAGAGCTGATACTACATTTTCTGATTAATTTCCTGTAGGAAGGGATGGATTGACCCACAACATGTTGGAAATGATACATTGCCACTGGAGACGACAGGAAATCTGTAAAGTAAGATGCCGAGGAGTGCCGACCGTTGATATGAACAACCTTTGTCATCACCTTGAGGTATACTATCTGTACTATTCAGTTGTGCTCATGTGCATGTGTTGATGCCACTTTCCGGAGTATTCATAGTTGAACTACAATTTTCTTCACACAAGCTATAAGTTCATGCCTTAGGAGAACTTGTAGGCATTTGGATTTCTTATCATCTTGTGGAATAGGACCTTCACTAGTTAACTGTCAGTCTGTCACATGTGCATGCTTGCATATTATTGTAACAAAAACATCTGAACTTATTATGCTGCACTAACGAACATGTTAACTATATAATATCTGCATTTGCAGGAAAAATCATGTGGAAAAGTCATTAAACGAGTAGGTGGCGTTGTTTTTTTGTATCGTGGAAGAAATTACGACCCACGCACGCGTCCTCGTTATCCATTAATGCTTTGGAAGCCAGCTGCTCCTGTCTACCCAAAACTCATCCAGCAAGCTCCAGAAGGGCTTACAAGTGAAGAGGCAGCTGAAATGAGAAGGAGAGGACAAATTCTACTGCCAATTTTAAAGTTAGGTATGATTCTATAAGCTGCACAATTGTTCGGAGTTTCTTTGACAGTTATACTATGGTCAATCCTGGAATCTGGTTGGTTATAAAAACCAACCGAGTCCACTTTTTATTAACCAGCTCTTCTTTAGTTACTTTTTTTCTATTTTTTTTCAAGTTTACGTGTTTCCAACAGACTGAATAAACAATAGTGCACATACATACTTGTCTGGCCGAAATGGTGCAAAGTACGCATCGGTTCCAGTCGTACACACACAAAGCGGTACATGACTGGTTCTGGGTAAGAGCCAGTTTCCAGCTGGAATCTGAACCCTTCTATGAACAATTCAGTACATTACCATTTAAACTTAACCAATATATCTCTTGGATCCAGAACTAATTTTCAAGGAAGTGCCTTTATTCCATGGTTCTACATTTGTCTTTAACTTCGTATTTGCGTGTGAGGTTTTATGCCGAAGATATCAGAGTATAGACATGTTGCTATTGCTATGATTTGTACCCTGCCTCTCAACCGTATTATGTAGGTAACTTGTTCTATATCTACAGAAGTTACTAGCTGTAAACTAGACTGTAGATGTTATGTGTTTCTTCATCAGTATTGACCAGGACATTGAAATAAAGAAGTGTTTTATTCCTTGATTTTGCAGCGAAAAATGGAATATATATCAATCTTGTAAAGGATGTTCGGGATGCTTTTGAGGCAAATGATCTGGTGAAGATTGACTGCGAGGGTTTGGAACCAAGTGACTACAAAAAAATTGGAGCAAAATTAAAGGTTCTCATCTCCCCATAGCTGTTATGTTTCCATGTCATCACAGATGATGGAAATAAATCATATATATACTTTATTATTCCTTAAACTAAAATCCTGTGCTTCTCTATATGTAGGATCTTGTTCCTTGTGTTCTTCTGTCATTTGACAATGAGCAGATATTAATCTACAGAGGCAAAGAATGGAAATCCAGATATTCGAAGCCTCTAACTCTCATTCCAAAAGTTTCAAAGAATAATCTGGCAGTGTCATCTGCTTCGAGTAGCTCAGGTGTGTATCTCTGGTTTTCACAGTGATTTATCTATCATACACATGGCAGCAGTAAATGTGGAAACGGTTATGCTTACATCAATACGACTCTGCAATTTTGGTCTCATTGCTTAAAATCTAATCTCATTGTCAATAGAATGTTGCACGTCTGTTTTTTTATTTACTATCTTCATTTTGCATACCCTTGCAAGAGATCAGTCGGATGTTTATATTCTTATTACCCTGGCATTATATGGATAAAATCATACCTTATGACACGAATAAGATCGCTTTATCGAGCCTTTTACATTTCTTAGACTTTTGCACTCTCTTTCTGGACATAACATGACAACTTGTTTTTTATGCAGATGAATCGAATGATGCTAGAGATAATGTGGCAATAAGAGAAGTATTAAGACCCAAAATGTTTAAACTGTGGAAGCGTGCAATTGAGTCATCCATAGCGTTGTCGCTAGATGACGATGAAGTCAACGCACTTACACCTGACATGCTTCTCGCAAGGGTTGAGGAGTTCAGTATCACATCTCAGGCTGTGGAGCATTCATTTCCAGCCTTGCTTGTGACCAATGGCGAGGACAGCCCTGAAGTTCTAGATGAGTCTGAAGATAAAATAACGAGACGCGAAGAGACTCAGTCTGAGTCACCTGATGCCAACGAGGATGATCACTTTGAATATGACATGCTCGAGCGTTTGGAGTTGTCAGCACCACTGGGATCATTACGGATCGATGTCGTCTTAGAGCAGTTGAGCAGAGAGTGAAATTATAATCAGGAAACTGAGGGTTCGAGCTAATGAAGCTGTTGAAGCATTGGGTGATGATCAGGAATGCAGGACGCACCTGGTTGGCGTGCTCCCATTGTATAGCCATTTCTCACCTTCCTTTGATTCTGGTCTGATTGACCGTAATGTCTGCATATTTGACGGTTGTCTGTGATGTGCCACGGAGCACCCTGCATAGAGACTGATTATAGTCAGCAAATATGTAAAGAAAAACTGTCCATATCTATGATCAATATATATGAAGGCTCGCCTTTCCATGCCGTATTCTTGAAAAAAAATATATATGAAGGCTTGCGCGTGCACTTCTATCTGGTGTGGTGATCCCCTTGCCGGTGTGAGATCGGCCGAGCAAAGCTCAGTTTCGTGAATTCGTGGGGAAGAAGAGGAACTGACGAGAAGTTACATTTGTTCTATTTCTTCACACTTAGCCCATTCTGTTACATCACTTGGCTTATATGCGGCACGCATACAGTAGGCCCACATAAATAACGCAGGCACTCAATCATGTGGTGTCACAAATATATAGCACTTACAAACAAACAAGATAAATATAATGTAATTTTTAATTGGCGGCGTTTGATTCGCATTCATGCAGGTACTAATATTGAAATGATACAACACATTTCCCTAATACTCCAAACAAGTGGATTGTTCGCATAGTCAGAATGAAGTGGCGGCAATATTACGTGATGACACAAAATACCGTTTTACGTTGCTGACAGGATGATCTTCAAGACCATCTTTTCTGTCACTAGGCAGACATAGTGACATCACATTACATTATCCTAGGCCCGCTTAGTTCGTTGGTAATTTCTACGCCCGTTTGAACCTACGTGCGTATAAGTGTCATGCACAACGAAACGAAACGACAGGATTCGGATCCAGACCTCCCGTGGTCCGTGTAAATCTCGGGCAGTTACGGACAGAAACCAGGCGGAAACGTAAATCTAAACGCCCATCCAAGTGGGGTTACGGCCGGGCCTCGGCCATTTTTTTTGTCCCGCTCCATCTAATACCCCTCTTTACGGCCCGAATACAGCGAACCAAGCGCGGCCGTAGTGAGTTAGACACGGAAAGGTAAAAAACCATATTAGTTAATGGACGCGTCTACACAGTGCCCGGGCACTGTATTGCGCTACGCAGTGCCCCACCCGAAAAAGGAAAAGTGGCCACTTCCGGTCCCGCGCTTACTGGAAAAGGAAAGTTTTTCCATCCCCCGTCCAGTACCGATTTTGGCGCGACACGCTTTTTCCATCCCCCGTCCCGTACCGATTTTGGCGCGACGCGCAAGCAAGCAGACCACACAACGCGCCGGTACAAGCCCACAACGAATCACAAGGACAAATATACATCTGGGGTTGATCCCCAGGCAACCCTAGCTGCTCCCTTCGTCAAACCTGCTTTTTTTCTTCCTCCCCTAGCCGCTAGCTGCTTATTCTTCTTCCTCCAACAGCAATCCCTTCAGGAAATACATCAACCACCATGGAAATCTCAGCATAAACACCAAAAACTTGCTGAAACAGCTACAAAGCAACCGCAGCCACCCCAAAACCCAAAGGAGTTCACCCCGGAAACCTGCAGAAAGTACATCAGCTCGGGAAAATCCAAGAACCAGTTGGAGAAATCCATCAGATAGACATCAGGGAGCCTCCAGGTAAGATCCATCAGAAGTACATCAGCTCTTGATGCAACCCACTGCAAGAAACACATAACACCCCCCAGGAGTTCCCACAGAAATTCAGGAACTACATGAACTTCTTAATCCTTAGGAAAAAAGTGCACCAACTATACATCAGCTAGGACCTCCCCAGTTAGAAATCATTGTGTAAAACTCAGAAAAGCTTTGAGATGTAAGAAACAGTAATTGGAACACACGCACATATCAAAGAAAATCACGAGTGCTGGAAAGTAGTCGCTGCAAGAGAGTATTACTTTAGTTTCCTCCCAGAACTACAGTAGATCATGCAAAAGCAGAGGCAAAAAAAAGAGTTTCTGGAAAGTAACAAGGTTCAGAGTTGTAGGATGGTCATGTAAACAACAACCAACAAAACATGAAGTTGATCTGTAATTTTCTCCCATAACTGCATTTGTAGAAACAACATTGCAGTTTCCACCATGGTTTTGAGCATGTGTTGTAACCTGAAACTTCATTCCTGAATCCTTGTTTGTACATTAGCTTGCTGGTTGGTGACTGGTGTTCTCAAGTTACTTTTTCTCTTTTGAAGTGAAGAACTTGTCCATCTAGTGTTGCCTGCAAGAGTAATTGAGAAAGAACATGTCAGAACATGCATGAAAATTGAAGTAAAAATGACAGCTAAAAATGCAGAATAGTACATGTATAGAAAGAAGCAAAATCTTGTACTAAAAAGCTGAATTTTTTGTTGCAGATATGGACATGGACTTTGTTGCGGGTGGTATTGATTTGAACATTCCAGCTGTCGAGGATGATAGCCAGCGAGGTGTGAATGAAGAAGGTGAAGGTGTTCCTATTGTCGAGCCAGGTCACACATCAGCGGATAACACAAATGCCGCCTGGTGACACCGGAGCGGGCACGGGGCAGACAATGTCTAGTGATGATTTGGGAAGTGAAGATGAAGTTGAGTCGACATCGAGAGCCAGACGAACATCCAGACACCATATCCTGGCATGATCTTTGAGAGTTGGCAAGAAGCGAAACTACACTACAACAAATATGCCAAGCAAGTTGGTTTCTCAATCAAGGCTAGTACATCTAGGCACTCAGTTATGGACAAGCAGAGTGACAAGTGCTTGTTTGTCTGCAACAAAAGTGTTAAAGCAGAGAGACAAGCAGAGAGACAAGTTGTAGATAATGACAGCCAGCCAGTTGTTCATGAAGAAGGTGAAGTAATTCTTGTTATCAACCCAGTTCAGGTATCCGCGGATAACACAATTCCGTCTGGTGACACCGGAGCGGGTACAGGGGCAGACGCTATCTAGTGAAGATTCGGGCAGTGAAGATGAAGTTCAGTCGACAACTAGCAGCCAGACTAACATCCAGAAACCATATCCTGACATGATCTTTGAGAGTTGGCAAGAAGCGAAACTACATTACAACAGGTATGCCAAGCAAGTTGGTTTCTCAATCAAAGCAAGTACATCTAGGCAATCAGCTATGGACAAGCAGAGAGACAAGTGCTTGTTCGTGTGCAACAAAAGTGGGAAACCAGAGGATATCAATGAGCAAGCTGTGCCACCGGTAAGGCAGCGAAACCAGAGCATCACAAAGAAGTCAGACTGCAGGTCACTTCAAAGAGTAGGCTGTATACATATACATATGCTTTATACAATATGGAAGATGAAACTACATATGGAGTATTTTTAATAAAAACACACATCTATCGACAAGGATAACTACATGTAGGCTGTATACATATACATATGCTTTATACACTAAAAAAAGTCAGTGCTAATATGTATGTAGGATTCCCCTGCTGAAAACTGAAAAGATAAAGCATGTTACTGAAAAGATAAGTCAGTGCTAAATGTCTGTCGGACATGGAGTTTTCATCTTGTTTATACATACATGGCTGATGAAACTACATATGAACATTCAAGAAAAATGTCAAAAATGCTTTACCTACATTTTCCAATTTTTTTTGCTAAATGCAGATTTCTTCATCAAGAAATAAATACATGTATGTTGGACATGGAGTTTTCATCTTGTTTATACATATATGGTTGATGAAACTACATATGAACATTCAGAAAAAATGTCAAATGTTTTGGTAGTGCGTTTGTGCTATATGCACCAACAAAAAAACATCAGTGATAAAAATGAGTGGAGAGCACAAAATATACGTAGAAAAGGACGCATGTAAGTCTAAAAGTACAACAAGTATACAATGAACTACATCAATTCTGTATGAGAACCTACATGATATCTAAATCTGGAAATATGCTACATGCTACCAAATACAAGCAAAAAACTGAGGAGTAAAACTGCGTATCAGTAGGAAACTACATGTAATACAAATCGAGACTAATCATACTACTTCTATAACTGCACATAATTAAATGTTCATCAAACAAAAACACTAATCCCCCCTAGATAGCCACAACACTTTACACAACACGCCGAATGGTGTAGATTATATGCTGCAAGCATAAAAAAGTACATGTAGCTACTACAAAAAACCCACTAATAATCCATTCTGCAGGGCAAAACCTACATCTATTAGACTATCTAAACGTTGGCTGCAACACTACAGGATAATATTGATGTACATTGAGATTAGGGATCACCAGTTCCAAAATCTCAGCCAAAATTGCTACTCCTTGTACGAACAAAACCTGCAAACCCTGCATAACAAGCACAAAACCTGATTAGAAGCCAGAAAAATCAATCGAAAAATTCAGCAGAAAAATCACGCAAAAACCACCATAGAGGACGAGTACTTGAGTTCTAGCTTGGCTCACCTAGACGAAAACGAAGGGGACCAAACTCGGTGTGGTTGAATCGAAGGAAATCGGCCAGACCGCGACTACACAGCGAGATCGAAGAGGAGACGAGGAAGGATCCACTCCGCTGCTCCAAATCCACCAAAACGAGCGTGGCCAGTCGATGGAACGGCTGGACGCACACGTCCCTCGAGGATCTGGAAGTCAGCGACGGAGGATATCGTGGTCGGAGCTCGATTCCGGGGCGGGCGCTGAGCAGGAGACCGAGGTTTGCAGCTCCACTCCGACACTACGAAATCCACCAAAACGAGCGCGACCAGTGGATGGAGAAGCTCGCCGCTCGCCTCCCGCGGGTTTTTGGAGGTCAGCGCCGGCGGGAATCAACGGCGATGTAGGAGATGCGAGGGACGAGCGAGGGGAACGGAAGCGAGAGGAGCTTCTCCTCGCGGGCGAAAAGGTGGGGACGAACGGCTCGCTTCCTTGAGGATTCAACGGGCGGTGGACTTTGTCCGGGCGCGAGACACGCCAGCGGTCGTTTTCGGCCGCTCGATGGCGATCGGACGACACACGCGGGTGGGCACGAGATAAAGACGAGAAAGTGCGCAGGCACGGGATAGATTTCGCGTTAGTTAATTTTCGGTTACTATACAGTTACTACTGCCACTCTGCTCCATCTAATACCGTAGTTAGATCAGAACATGTATATAAGAAGATGGTAATAATATAAATACATCAAACGCATACATACTGAAATTGCATCTCATATTAAAAGATCCACCATAGGTTAATCCAAATATGACCTTAATCATTCACGGTAGTCATATGATTTCTGAACATGATAGCACATAGAAAGAGATAAATCAAGCTACTACCACCACTCCCTTCTCATAATGGTGGGGCTGTCCAACACTTAAATCTTACGGAAGAGAAATAATCTTTGATTGTTGTAAAGAAATTTTCCATAAGATCTAACCTAATGTTTTTACCTATGAAATTTACATCTACAAAATTCGTATGAGATTAATTCGTGCGGGATATAATCTTATGAATCAAACAACTTCCGTAGTAATTTTTCGTAGAATCTCAGTTCTACACAAATCGTACGAAAAACGTCTGAATCAAAGCAGCTCTGAACTAACGGCAAATGATTCTCATCTATGGAGCAACCAAGCTTTTACGACGAATATTCCATGAAAAGAGGGAAAAACTCATGAATCTAAAGCGAGCCAATCGCCCGGGAGCTGTAGCAAAGTCTGCTGTCAGTAGGTATCTCGCCAACCATGGCAACCTTATTTGACCGCAATGGTGTCAAGCTCCATCCAGGCCGGGATATTTCAGTTCAGCAATTCAGTTTTGAGTCCAAACTTTCAACGGTAGACGGAGACAGTTCAGTTCAGCTCGCACTTTGCATCTTCCTCGTTCAATTCGTGACAACCATCATTTCGTCAGCGCCTCATGCGTCAGTGTCCCCTAATGTACGCTGACTAGTTTTTGCTAGTGGTTAATTACAGGTTGGCGGCAGGTTCTAGTCAAAGATTTTACTGGCAGAGCTGGTGGTTGGCAATCTTGTCATCCTATGCAGTCTACTCCCTCTGTTCCAAATTGTCTAAAGTACCTTTAGACAAATAGAAGTCATCTAATTTAGAACGGAGGGAGTATAATTCTATATCACTGATGAAGACTAAAACAAAGATACTAGTGATGCACTTCATATTTTCAGGGGAAAAATATTCTCCAAGGAGTGTGGTCTGTGGTGCATCTCCCTGCTGTCAAGAGTGCAGTAGAATGTGAGGTAGATGCCACTAATTCTAAGAATTGTAGGCGATTGTTTTATCAATTAGATTTTCATTAGACAACATGAAAAGTAATCTTCTCAGGACATTTTCATCGGTGTAGTGCAGTTCAAAGCGACGTGACCTCCATTCACCGGCTGAAATGAACAAAAAAAATACATAGCACCTGAGACCATCTCCACGGGCACCCAAATAACCCCAAAGGCACATTGGGACGCCAGAACCAAAAACCACACCGGCACCCCAAGTGTTCGGCCTGACCCAGTTTATGTCCGGCACACCCGAGAGAGATTCCAAACTTGGGAACGGACTTGGGACAGCGCCCAGACAACGCCTTCGACAGGCGTGGCCGGCTTGTCATGGACACATCGCCGGTTAAGTTTTTGCGTACGGTATGCATGGTTTAATGGCGCAGCAGTTCCCGGGCATGCATAGAACGACGCGACGCGTCAAGCCCCGCCTTCCACATATTGACGTCGCAGCGGGTCCCCAAGCGGCGTGTAAACACGTGTCGTCGGTGTCAATACATGCCAGGTGAACCAGTGCTCGATGTTATTGGGCGCCACCCAAACCCGCTCCTCCGACTGGCTTTAAAACAGCGTGCGGCGCACCTCTCCTATCCCCACACAGTCCACCGCCCGCTTTCCCTCTCTCCCAAGTCCCGCCGCCAGCAGATTCATCGTCCAGCATGCCTGGCCGCAAGGTGACAAGTTGTTTGACGACGACAAGAACAAGCTGTTCGATGACGAGGACGAGTACGAGCAGCATCCCGAAACATCGACATGGCCCAGGAACACCCCAAGACCAACACCGACATCGCAGGAGGAGGAGGACGACGGCGACTGGCGAGAGCCGCAGTGGGAGGGCATGCAGGCGACCCTCGAGGCTTCCTTCCGACACCGCTAGATCAAACCGCACCACTCCGGCAAGTGCGGCGACCCGTAGGGATCTATGTTCCTCAAGGTTACAGCCATCGCCACCTCCGACGACACTTCCGATGACGGGGACTGACGTGGGTGGCGAAAGAGCAGCCTCCATGTTTCCGCAGGCATGCAAGTTCCTTGATGAGGCCGCCGCCGTCGTCCTCACGCCGGGGCCTCTAAGTTCAAGTGTCGCTCATTGAATTTCCTTAGGTTTTATCTACAATGTGTTTGCCGCATTTGCTGTTGGAACAAAAATGATAGCCGTTTTTAGGTATTGGTGTGGACATTACCTCAGAATTGGCCGGACAAGTGTCTGACACCCCCAAAATGACATAATTTGGGAGGTGACAGATAGATTTCCAGGATGTCGGTGGAGATCCTCTCAAGGAAAATTCATTTCCCCAAAGAGTTCACGAGTAGACCGTCCACCGTATGCAAACAATGTATTAATGTCTGCACTTTCAGACAGAAAAGTATCCAGTTATCACGAGTCACGACAGTGATCGAGGGCAAGTTGTTGGGCATGGATGCACGTACCACGCAGCGAGCGATCGATTTCGATTGGTTGGTCAGGGTTGGTAAACGGCCGGTACAGAGTGGTGTGTGCCCACCGCTCTATGGAATCCACTTCCACTACCAAAACCCGGCGCCGGCGTCGTTGTCACGGCCGGTATACGTCGCTTCGCCAGCACGAGGAGTCGTCGAGTTGGCCAGTTGGGTAGATCCCCTCTTTCTCCCCTCCGTGCTAAGCAGATCGAGCTAGCTGGCTGTTTTACGATGGAAACTCCAAGCGTACGCCCCAAAAGTCCCCTCCAGGCTCCATCCGTCCGTTGGAGTTTAAAAAAAATCAGCCTTTACCGAGTCGACAAACGTCGAGCATCGCTCCCAATAGCATCCACAAATGTGTTGGTCGGGTGTTATTGAGAGCGCCAGCACATAGTGCTGAGTTATTGGGAGCGGCTGCCGACCAACACTCCCAATAGATTTTCTTTCGATGATATTTAAAGAAACTGCCAAATTTTATTAAACTTGATTGATGTTTCAAAAATACGAACAAAATTTAAACTAATCTAAACTTGAAGTAGCTGGAGCGGTAATAATTGTCTGTGTACATCGCGTGCAGGTCCTCCGACACCGTCTCCACCTTGATCTCGGCCTTTCCGGGGTAGACCTCGTCGTCTTCCTCATCACAGATCTTGACGATGCTATGCTCGGCTGACATGCAGATCGAGCTGGCTGTTTTACCCAAACTGGCACCATAATTTATAAGAGCATTTCCAATTGTAGGCCCCGAAAGACCCCCCCCCATGATGGCACCATATTTATAAGAGCATTTCCAACCGTACGCCCCGAAAGTCCCCCACCCTCCACCCATGATACGTCTCAAACGTATCTATAATTTTTGGTATTCCATGCTTGTTTTATATGAAATGCTACATGTTTTATTTACATTATATATTATTTTTATGTATTTTCTGGAACTAACCTATTAACAAGATGCCACCGTGTCAGTTCCTGTTTTCTGTTGTCTTTTTGTTTCAAAAAAGTTAGTCGGGAAATATTCTCGGAATTGGACGAAACTTCACGGGGATGAGTTTTACGAAGATACGAAGACGGAGTCCAAAGGGCAGCAGAGGAGGCGATCCAGGGGCCCCAGACGCCACCTCGGCGTGACAGAGGGTGGACCCGCGCCGAGGGGTGGTCTGGCCGCCTTGGGTGCCCCCGGCGCCGCCTCTTCGTCTATATATTCCCCTCATCCAGAAAACCCTAAGTACCCGAACACAATTGCATGAAAAGTTCCGTCGCCGCCGTCGTCGTCAACCCTAGTTCGGGAGGGTTCTGCAGCTCTTTTTGGCACCCTGTTGGAGGGGGATCATCACCGGAGGGCTCTACACCACCACGCCCGCCTCCGGACTGATGCGTGAGTAGTTCTCCATTGGACTACGCATCCATAGCAGTAGCTAGTTGGTAGTCTCTCACTTTGTGCTATCATGTTTATATCTTGTGAGCTGCCTAACATGATCAAGATCATCTTTATGTAATGCTACGTGTTGTGTTTGTTGGGATCCAATGAATTGTGAAGTTATGATCAAGTTTGTTCATCTTTCTTTATACATATGTGTTATTTATGTCTTGCATGCTCTCCGATGCTAGTAGATGCTTTGACCAATTAGATGCTAATGTCTTCGAGAGGGGGTATTTATGCTAGATAGTAGGTTCATGTCTGCAGTAGCCTAGGCTCGAGATGACAGAAACGACTAAGGCTGTGGATGTGATTTTGCTACTAGGGAGAAAACAACTTTGCTATGTCTACGTGTCATTTGCATTGTTTACATTACACACTTTGCTTATTGCGATAATCTGTTGCTTGCAACTTAATATCCGCGGAAGACACAGAAGTTATTTCGCAGGTGGATTATTAGTCATAAATGCAGCTAGCAAGCAGTATATGTATCTTGTTGTAATGCCCAATAAATACTACAATGAACATTATATTGTCATATATTGCATTGTCATGTCATTGCTATTTATCAATTGTCCAGCTGTAATTTGTTTACCCAGCATGTTATCTATCTGTTTTCGGAGAGACATCGCTAGTGAACTGTGGACCCCGGTCCTTTCTCATCACTGATAAAAACACCGTTTCCACCACGATCTACACTCATTTGCTAGCTGTTCATTTTTGCATTTACATTTATTTTCCACCCCATACGTTTAATCTTTTGTATTCATTAAGCCAGTGAGATTGATAACCTTCCTGTTTCGTTTGGACAAAATAGTTTGATTGTGTGTGTAGGTCTGCGCCGAAGCTACAAGCGCTAGAGTAGCTTGGGCACCGTGTTGAAGCCCGTCCAATTCTTACTGATTCGATAAACTTGGTTTTGAAATCAAGAGAAAACTTCTGCTATATTACATCATACCTTACTCTTGAGTTCTCCGAACGAACGTGTGTGTTCACGTCATCAACCCACCGTACCCCTGAAAAGTCACTTGCTAGCTCGTCCTACATGTAGTCCGTTTTTTAATTTTTTGAAATCAACAGTTTGAGGTGTCCAAAATTTTTGAGATAAATCATAGATGTTGATAATAAGTATTATAATGTTTTGCAAATTTTAAACTAGAAATGTTATGTATTGTTTTGCAAATTTTAAACTAGAAATGTTATGTATTCCGGCCTACACAAAAATGACAAGTCCTGACAAATATGAAAAAATACGAATTTTTTACTGTTCGCCGCCTCAAATATAGAAATTTTTCATTCTTACACAGCCCAAAATACAAAGTATTTCGAATTGATTACACTCCTAGAAGTCATCATTACCTACATATAGGATTATTTTCAAAAATTTCTGGAATTTTAAAATATAGTTTTTTTTAAAAAAAAAACATAGGACGTGCTGCCCCACCCCTAGCCATCCATTGGAGTTCGAAAAAAGTCAGACTTTAACAGAGTCATCCATTAGTATAAAAGTGGGACAAATGTCGAGCATTGCTTCGTCCGGTAAATGTACGGGTCAGGTGCTATTGGGAACGTCATCACACGTTGCTGGGCTACATGGAGCGGTTGCCCCTACCAGCGCTCCCAATAGGTTTTTCGAAAAATTTGAACGACAATATTTAAAAAAAGTGCAAAATTTTATTGAAATTTGACTGATTTTTACAAAATTCAAACAAAATATAAACTAATCTAAACCTAAACTAGTCGGAGTGGTCATAGTAGTCTCAGAACGCGACGTACATCGTGCGCGGGTCCTTCGGCGCCGTCCTCGTGGCGCATCGTGACGATGTCGTGCTCGGCCGTGGACCACTCCTCTGCTGGCCAGCCTTCCTCGGCAGTCTGGATAGTCTCGAAGGACTGTCGCTGGGACCAACGAGATGTAATTGTAACAGCCTCTTAGCCTCCTCCTCAGCCATCGACGGCGGCATAGCGGGTGGCACTTCCTTCTTCGTCTTCTGGTTTCCGAGATAGAGGCAACACCGCGGCAGCAACTGCTTCTCCTTCAATTTGGCGATAACGACGTCGTGAGGGCTGCGGATCCCGGATAACGATGTCGTGGGGCCGCATCCGAGGCGGCGACGACGCCTCCGTCTTGAACTTCGCCAGGGGTGGAGGCGGCGCCGACAAGGGCGCCTCCGTCTTGACCCTCGCCGGGGGTGGAGGAGGAACCCCATGGGAAGAGGACACGTCTCGGCGTGCGAGTTGACCGCTCCGCATCTTTAATTAGGGATACCCGTCGTCGCCGCCCACAATAAATCGCGCTGACTGGCTATGAGTGGCTGACACGGCGGGCCCGACGTGGCGACGATTGTCGCGGCTACCGGCACTCCCACTTCCCCGTTATGGACCGAGCTCGTGGCGGGATTGCCTGCCGCTATTGAGGCTGCTGCTGGGGGGTTTTCCTGCCAGCGCGGCCAGTAACCCTATTGGGAGCGTCGGTGGAGATGCTCTAATATGTCTAGACTCAAATGCCATGTACTCCCTCCGTACCATAATATAAGACGTTTTTGCAAGCTCCTAGCTTTGTAAAACGTCCTATATTATGGAATTGAGGAAGTAGATTTTTTTTCCCGACCTGACCTATTTGCTAGTCTAATAAGTCCAACCGTCCACGTTTTCTCTTTTCTCTACCATTTCCATCCGCATCGCCTTCTCCATAGCCTCCATGTCACCACCGTAGCTCGCTAGTGCCGCTCTGCATCTCGAGCCCTCCTCTCCCCCCACAAAGTTCGGCCTCATTCTGGCCGAATAGATCAATCTCATCCTAGTTGTACCGGCTGAGCAACCTCACCCAATCAAATGGTTTCTTCTTCTTTTGGAAATGGAAGTTCAAACCCCCGAACTTTGCATCAAAATGATGCACATAACCTTTTTAATTATATTATTCATTAAAACTTTATACAAAAATACATCGATCATCCCGAAATCACCTTCCTGGCGACAACTGTCACAATACTTATAACCTTGTTGAATGGGGTGATTATGATCAAAGGTGTGTGCCCTAACCTCACACCTACGCCATCATTCAAACCCGGAGGCCTCACCAAACCGCCCAATGGTGAGTCGGGAACACAAACCGTTCCAGCAGATGCCCAGTGCACATCATATGTGCACGCTTCATAAGCTGGTACCGCCATCTTCCACCAATCCATTTTCAGATAAACACAATGACCTTGTCATGCCTTCCATCGACGCCGCCATTACGTCCGACAACGCCATGGCCTTGCGCGCATTCGTCATCACACGTCCATCGCCGAGACTCTGTTGCGCCACGCTGCCGAGACATGTCGTTTGCAATGTGGTAAATGGCACACAGCTACAACTCAAGACCCCTCCAACGCATGCCTACTCCAAAAGGATGCCCCAAGAGAGAGAACGGCACATCGCGTCCCATCGCCCGATCCAAAAGATCCAGGTTTAGGGTTTCGAACGCGGTAGCCCGAGCAAAGAGACAATAGCTGCAATGATCGATGATTCCTTCATCAGGGTTATGGCGCATAGACGTCGCCATCGTCCGCTATAACCGAAGTCGGCTTAGTTTTCACCGGCAGTCACACCTCCCCTTTCTCGCCGCCGATAGTAACCGACGGGCCGAATCGGGCTAGACTCGGTCCAAAACAGACGCGACACCGCGACACCTCCATAGTTGACCGGGACCTCCACAGAAAGGAATGGGGGCTGAGGAGGACGATAGCCGCGTTGGTGCGGGCCGAGCCACCACAACAAATTATCTCGCCACCATGGTGGGGACCGATGCGCGAGAAGAAACCGGGGACCCGCACGAGACTCCGCAGCGGCTCAATTAAATGGTTATTTCATGCATTCATGCATAGATGATCCTGTAAATGGATCTGATTCACAAGAACCCATTCATGGATTTTTTGTTTTGTTTTTGAAAACTTTCATGGGATTGTTTGTTGCTACTCCTTTACGAGTTCCATTACTTGGAGTGTTTGTGATTCGGACGTAGTACCGGGGTTGCCGTTCGGAGCATTAGCCCCGAATTAATTTATCTTGAGATGGTGTCCCGACACCCCCAAACGGATAGAATTCGAGGGCGTGCGGACATAATTTTAAGGGCGTCACTCGAGATGCTCTAATTAAGTGCGAGATGTTTGGGGTAATAAATAAATATGTTTAGTGCCAGGTTTGACTCAAGTCACACAACGAGTATGCACTGCGTCCCTTGGCCGCTAGCCTGCTAGGCTACCGACGAAAAGACCAGAGATCTTGTGGTTGGATATGGATGCGCGCATCAGCGCCAAGTCTGGTAGCTCACCTGACATCGTCTTCACATGGCGTGTTTAATCTCATTGAGATGCGCACATCACCTGTCGACACTGTCTTCATATCATATATACTCCCCTCCGTTGAATGTCTCAACGTAACTTAAATTTACATATATCTACACACTAAATTATGTTTAGATACATGCAAATTTGATTTAGTTTAAGATATCCTTTTATGAATGGAGGGAATACTGTATTAAGTGGACGTAAAAGTTAATGGCCATGACCATTGTCCTGCAGAGACGGCCATGGTCCATCAGTGCTCAACGCGACGGCATGTAGGCTGGTTTAGGTGACACCATACTCGCACTGGCAAATTTACACCTAAAACGATCAATGTTGATGATGCCTGAGGACCATATATACTGTGACAGGGCGTTAAGAACAGAGTGTGTTGTGAATGAATATTTTTGTGGAAGTATAAACTCAGCTTGAATAAAAATCACCTGTTGCTAGTAGCTTGCACTGTGAAGGTGAGTGCTTACTTTACCAATTGCACAATCGAAGATTAAAAACGTAAGAATGACATAAGGTTCTTTTGGCAACGGAAGAAATATCATTATATGACTGGTATTACACATGATATAAACTGCACATCAGTCGGCAGTTTAAGCAGGCACAATAATAATAGAGAAAACAAAACACAGATGCGAAACGACCAGACCAGTAAGAAAACTTGGCGCCACACAGTTGTGGTTCCCACGTCATCAAGCCGGTGGTGTGGTGTCGCGGAGTGCGACGTCGAATGCCGGCGGAGCAGAATCAAGGTGTTCTTAGGCAGATGCCTTGTCGAACTTGAGGGGCTTCACCACCTCCCAGGTGAAGTCGGGGTCTTCGCGGCCGAAATGGCCGTAGGCAGCGGTCTTGATGAACCTGTTCCCACCTCTCTTCAGGTCGAGGTTGATGGTGATCATGCCGGGCCTGAAGTCGAAGTTCTCCTTGACGAGCTTGAGGATCTCCCTGTCGGGGATCTTGCCGGTGCCGTAGGAGTCGACGAACACGGACAAGGGCTCAGGCACGCCGATGGCGTACGAGATCTGCACGATGACGCGTCGCGCGAGCCCGCTGGCGATGATGCTCTTGGCGGCCTGCCTGGCAATGTAGGCGCCACTGCGGTCCACCTTGGTGGGGTCCTTGCCGGAGAACGCGCCGCCGCCGTGGGCTCCCCAGCCACCGTAGGTGTCGATAATGATCTTGCGGCCGGTGAGGCCGGCGTCGCCGTGGGGGCCGCCGATGACGAAGCGGCCAGACGGGTTGAGGTGGAAGATGGTGTTCTCGTCGAGGTACTTCCCGGGGATCACCGGCTTGATGACGTGCTCCTTGAGGTCGGCCGCGATCTCGTCGTTGGTGACGGTCTCGTCGTGCTGGGTGGAGATCAGGACGGTGTGCACGCGGACGGGGACCATAGCGCCGCCCTCGTTGAGGTACTCGACTGTGACCTGGGTCTTGCCGTCAGGCCTGAGCCAGGCGCAGGTGCCGTTCTTGCGCACCTCGGTGAGGCGGGCGCCGAGCTTGGTGGCGAGCACGTGGCTGAGGGGCATCAGCTCGGGGGTCTCGTCGGTGGCGTAGCCAAACATGATCCCCTGGTCGCCGGCGCCGATCTCCTCGGGACGCTTGGTGAAGTGTCCGTGGACACCCTGGGCGATGTCGGGGGACTGCTGCTCGATGTTGACGAGCACCTTGCAGCGGTCGGCGTCGAGGCCGACGTCGTCGGAGACGAAGCCGATGTTGCGGCAAGTGTCGCGCACGATCTTCTCGTAGTCGATGTTGGCCTTGGTGGTGATCTCGCCCAGCACCATGACCATGTTGGTCTTGGTGCAGGTCTCGCAGGCGACCTTGCTGTCGGGATCCTGGGCGAGGCAGGCGTCGAGGACGGCGTCGGAGACCTGGTCGCAGAGCTTGTCGGGGTGGCCCTCGTTCACGGACTCGGACGTGAAGAGGAACGTCTCGGCTGCCATTTCGATCGAGGAAGCTAACCTCGTGCTGCTGGTGCTTTGGAACCGAGATCGGAAGGAAGAGGAGGAATGTTATGCACGGTGCTGTTCCGAGATCCCGTCCGCGCCATTTATAGCCGGGTTGTTTGGTTGGTGAGAGCGGTGGGACTGCACAACCTTTGCTGTAGTTGCCGATGCCACTGTCATCACCAAACCTGTTGCGGTGGGCGACATCACCTACCACAGCCTCACTCCTTTATTTTCCTCTCCACTTGCCTACGTGAGCTGTTTCATAATTTTATACACCACGCGGTACGGCGGTAGGCATGGTTATCAATTGAAAACTTTCAGAAAATAGGCCAAGAGCAACTGCCTCTCTCCGATGTTTCAATTCGGACGAAATTATGTACGCCAACCGCAAAGTGTTGCTAGGTGGCCATGGCCGGGATGGTGGTTATGGGCCTTGTTAGATGATACGGTTGTAACCTTTTTGCAAAAATATGTCCACTTTTTATACCCCTCCGTTAACTAATGTAAGACATTTTAGTTTTTTCTTAATTCAAATGTATCTAGATTTATTTTGTACATATATATACCTCTTATAAAGCAAAACCCCACTAAGTGCATTAAATATTTTTCTATCTCAACATGCAAGCTATACACATCACTCACTATTTTAGCCAATCAATTGGCCATGTCATCTCCACTAACAAAAGTTAATAATAGTACATCTTCCATGCAACCTATCCATGTCATCTTTTTTCATCTATATAATTGTTGACTCACTAATATTTAGTCCTCAAATATTTAACACTTTCACACGAATTAAATTTGGTGTCTCAACTATTGTGATCAACTAAATCTGAACAATTGAATATTTCATTGTATTATACCCATTTTATTTACATAATAATTTTTTAAGAGGTTTCCGCTGCAACGCACGGGGTATTTTTCTAGTATTCATTACATTACATTACATTAGTGAACCAAGGGAGTTACAAAGATAATTTTATGAACACCTCAGAAGTCATTGATACATTTGGTAAAGCAAGTGGGCTTGTCGCCAAGCAAAACCTCACTAAGTGCATTAAATATTTTTCTATCTCAACATGCAAGCTATACACATCACTCACTATTTTAGCCAATCAATTGGCCATGTCATCTCCACTAACAAAAGTTAATAATAGTACATCTTCCATGCAACCTATCCATGTCATCTTTTTTCATCCATATAATTGTTGACTCACTAATATTTAGTCCTCAAATATTTAACACTTTCACACGAATTAAATTTGGTGTCTCAACTATTGTGATCAACTAAATCTGAACAATTGAATATTTCATTGTATTATACCCATTTTATTTACATAATAATTTTTTAAGAGGTTTCCGCTGCAACGCGCGGGGTATTTTTCTAGTATTCATTACATTACATTACATTAGTGAACCAAGGGAGTTGCAAAGATAATTTTATGAACACCTCAGAAGTCATTGATACATTTGGTAAAGCAAGTGGGATTGTCGCCAAAGGAATGAGGTATCCCTGTCAAGTGCTCTGAATTGATCTTGTCGACAAGCTAACCAATTTTTTTTTTCAAAATGGGGTAACTCCAGCCTCTGCATCAAAAGGATGCATACGGTCACTTTATTACTTTATTCGGTATTGAAATCACAAACTATTACAATTTATTGGTCACATAAGATTGAGACATGGATCAACCATCTAAATATATTCAATAACATGAAACATCTATGTATTAACATGATTGTCTAAAGTTAAGCAGTCAACCGCACTAGATGAATAAGTTCCGTGCAACACGGTCCTCCTTCTGAAGATAAGACAGATCAAATGAGTGGCAAAAGGAATAACCTGCAAAAAAGAACAAACTCTCGAGTTGTTGAAAAAATGATCAGGCCGCACATGCCACATAGCCAAAAATAAAGCACAAACCCACACTTTGATTTAAACCTTATCTTTTTTATAAATTCTATTCAACTAATTTCCAAACATATTGGTGATATTAGCTGTAGGATAAATGAAAGGACATATGGACAATGCACCCAATAATACATGTAATGGGCAAGAAATAAACAAGTGTTGATTCAATTTCCTCACAAAAACAACATTTATTATTACCATGCCAGATTATCCTTGGGGTTAGCAAAACTGAAACCACATAAAATCTATATTTGAGCGACACTTTAATTTTCCAAATATATTTTCAAAAGGAAACGAGTGTGGCCATCAGAAGGTCAAGGTACATATATTAACCGAATATATTCCGGATGTTGCAAGACTCGATGTGAAAATATAATTATCGGAGGTCAACTCAATATCCATTAACCAGTTAACCAAATTTAGCCATCTGTTCCATTCGTTACCAGTTAGCAGACCTCTAAATGCAATATTGAAATTACTGGTTAACAAACCTCTAAATGCAATATTAAAAGGAGACAGCTCCAACACATTTGCCACTGAAACTTGTTTCCATTGGACACTGTTATATAGAGATGGAACCTGCTGTGATAAAGGAGAATCTCCCAACCAACTATCCTCCCAGAACCTTGTGCTTTGTACATTACCTATGTTAAAGACCCTCGAGAGATGACCTTCACCTTTACTCTCATAAGTCCTTTCCAAAAGGCGGAGTCAGTTGGTTATGATTGCACTTGAGATAAGGATTTGGAGTGAAGACATTTGTTATGTAACAATTCTTGCCAAATCCCATCCTCATTGAGAAGTTTGAAGAACCACTTGCTAAGTAGACTCGTATTCTTCAAATCTAAAACATACATGCCAAGTCCCCCTTAAATTTAGGTCTACAAATAATATTCCATTTAGTCAACTACATTTCTTTTTATGACCATCGCTTTGCAAGAAGAAACGAGATCTAAAAAATAACAACTCATTTGCGTACTCTGATGACGTGAAACACACGTTCGTTGGGAGACCCCAAGAGGAAGGTATGATGTAGTCAGCAGCAAGTTTTCCCTCAGAAAGAAACCAAGGTTATCGAACCGGTAGGAGCAGCAACTCTTCAGAAGGTTGTCAACGGCGCCAGAAAAATAGTGTTGTTGATGGGAGTCTGGACTGTTGACGTGAAATCTGCACACAACACAATCAAACTACTTTGCCCCAACGAAACAGTGAGGTTGTCAATCTCACTGGCTTGCTGGAAACAAATGATTAAACGTATGGTGTGGAAAATGAGTATTAAATTGCAGAGAATGAAAAAGGAACAATTTGCAGTTTGTGGTTGTTTAATCAGTGTAAAAGAATGGACCGGGGTCCACAGTTCACTAGTGGTGTCTCTCCATAAAAGATAACTAACATGTTGGGTGAACAAATTACAGCTGGGAAATTGACGAATGGTGAGCGTATGACAATGCATATACATGACATGTTGATTACTACGATATTTAATTGGGCATTACGACATAATACATAGATCGTTATCCAACAGCATCTATGACTAATAATCCACCGCCGGGTTGTCATCCGAGTTCCCCATTGGTATTAAGTTGCTAGCAACGGATAATTGCATTAAGTAAAGTGCTTAATGTAAACAAACACATATGTCCGTGGACATAGCATCGTTAGGTTATCCCTAGTGGCAACAGCACATCCACAACCTTAGAACTTTCTGTCACTGTCCCAGGTTAAACGGAGACATGAACCCACTATCTAGCATAAATACTCTCTCTTGGAGTTACAAGCATCTACTTGGCCAAAGCATCTACGAGTAACGGAAAGCATGCAAGATCTTAAACAACATATAAGATAGATTGATAATCAACTTGACATAATATTCAATATTCATCGGATCCCAGCAAACACAACATGTAGCATTACAATAATATGATCTTGATCATGTAGGGCAGCTCACAAGATCTAAACATGATGGCACAAACTGGAGAGACAACCATCTAGCTACTGCTATGGACCCGTAGTCCAAGGATGAACTACTCACGCATCACTCCGGAGGCAGGCATGGCGATGTAGAAGCCTCCGGTGATGAATCCCCTCTCCGGCAGGGTGCCGAGAAGAGGTTCTGAACCCTCCCGAGCTAGGGTTGATGACGGCGGCGTCTCTGGAACTTTTCGTGGATATTTGCTCAGGTACTTAGGGTTTTTGCGTCGGGGGGAATAAGTAGGCGAAAGGGCGGCGGCTGGAGAGTCCTGTGGGGCCCACACCACCCCAGGGCGCGATAGAGGGGGGCCCCGCGCCCTGGCCACGTGTGGGGCCCACGTGGCTCCTCTCCGTCGCCTCTTTGGTCCGTCAGATGAGTTCCGGTAAAATAGGGACTCCCGTGTAGTTTCATCCAATTCCGAGAATATTTCCAGACTAGCTTTTCTGGAATACAAAAACAGCAGAAAACAGGAACTGGCACTTCGGCATCTTGTTAATAGGTTAGTCCCAAAAAATGTATAAAAGTGATATAAAGTAGATGCAAAACATGTAGCAATTGGTATAAAACAAGCATGGAACATCAAAAATTATAGATACGTTTGAGACGTATCAGCATCCCCAAGCTTAGTTCCTACTCGTCCTCGAGTAGGTAAACGATAAAAACAAGATAATTTTTGAGGTGACATGCTACTATCATAATCTTGATCATCTAATATTGCAAGGCACGTGTAAATGAATGAAGTGATCCAAGTTAATGGTCTATAATTTGCTATCAAATAGATAATGAGTAAACAATGAATCACACAAGCTAAACGTTTTCATGAATAGTACTTTCGAGACAAGCAACAAACAGTTTTGCATAAGTGTTAACTCATAAAGCAATAGTTTCTAACAAAAGGTATTTAATCAACACAAAGGAAGAATTTAGTTTCAGCATTTGCTTCAACTTTCAACATATTTATCTCATGGATATTGTCAACACAAAGTAATATAACAAGTCCAATATATTGCATATAACGCATGTTGTAACAAAATTGACACTAGTGATTGCTTGTGGAAGACAGAAAGAATACCATGGAGGAGTATCTATTTTTGAGAGGTGTTTGTTAATTGTCAACGAATGGTAGCGGGTGAGAACAGTATTCTACCTGTCGAACGGACTTTTAAGAGCGGCTCCCATGAAGGACGTTATTTCTACCAGTAAGGCAGATCATTCCTCTTTCTCTTTGGTTTACACACATTCAGGTATTTCACTGTTTGTCATTGCTTACTGATGAATCAGGGCAAAAGTGTGAAGAGAATTAATTGGTTAAAGTTGTAATTAATTGGGACTGGGCACCCCGTTGCCAGCTCTTTTTGCAAGTTATTAGATAAGCGGATGTATATGCCACTAGTCCAGGTGTAAAAGTCCACTCGACAAATAGAATGAAGAATAACCACACTAATTCCTCATGAGCTAGTAAACATTGACACAAAAAGGGAATAATAACATTTTGAATAATTTAAAGGTAGCACATGAAAAATTTACTTGGAGTGGCAAGGAAATACCACATATAGGTAGTTATGGTGGACACAAATGGCATGAATTTTGGCTCAAGGATTTGGATGCACGAGAAGCATTCCCTCTCAATACAGAGTTTAGGCTAGCAAGGTTTTGTAAGCAAACAAGAATATCAACCCGTACACCAAGTTTTATATGATAATCATATTGCAAACGTTATAAGACTTCATACCGTCTTCCTTGTTAACCAAACCCTGTTATTAGAAAATATCTAGATCTTAGAGGTACCACTGATGCAAACGAAATTTTCAACAAGCTTTACGGTAGTTCTTCACTAATAGGCTTAACTCATGTGATGCACAAATTTAATCATGATCTACTTGTTAACTCAAAACAATTGACAAGCATCAAGTTATCCATTTTAGTGATCTACAAGATTAAGCAAGTTTTTCCTTATACCAATTACGACATGCAACATTTTCTGAACCAACCAAATACCAATCAATTTATTTCATCAACTCTCCAAACAAATATAAGTGAAGCAAAAGAGTACTTTCTACAAAAGAAAGCTAATAGCTCTGCCAAGAGATACATGAAAACAGGAGCTAAAAGCTAAACAGCGCTAGATATGAATACTTCAGCAAATATAAGTGAAGAATAGGAGTATTCTCATGAAAAAGCGGAGCGTGCCTCTCTCCCAATCAAGAATGCTAGGGTCCAGTCAAGCTTTATTGAAAATAAAAGTGCAATACTGAAAATAAAAACACACAGACGCTCGAAGAAAAGCACATATGATGTGAAAGAATTAAAATATAGTTTTACAAGATATGACCTGATAATTTTGCCGATGAAAAAGGGGATGCCTTGGGCTTCCCCAAGCTTAGACGCTTGAGTCTTCTTGAAATATGCTGGGGAGATCCATGGGAGCCTCCCCAAGCTTAAGCTCTTCACTCTTCTTGATCCTATTATATCATCCTTCTCTCTTGACCCTTGAAAACTTCCGTCACACCAAACTCAAAGTAGATCTCATTAGAGGGTTAGTGCATAAAAAATTCACATATTCTGTAAAGACGCAATATGATTTGTTACTTTGAACATTAGCTACAGCCACTGATGTTATGTGAAGCTCTTCCACCCAAAAAAGAATTTCACTCAACACTAGTAAAAGAGAGAATGCGAAAAATAAAAAGGCATAATCTGTCTAAAACAGAACAGTCCGCAAAGACAAATTTTTTCGAGGCACTTACGACGCTCAGATCGAGAAACTCTGTACTAATGAAAGTTTCAGACATTCATAAAGACTGGCAAAACATGCCCGTGCGTTGTAACGGGAGAGAATAAAATCTACGTCGCGGAGGAAGAAATCAGTTTCAGTTGGTGAGAAGAATTGGTAAGTAGATACAATATGTCACGATACCATTACGTTGTGATGCATCTGCTGAGCTGGGGTTTACAGATGTACATGTAGACCCAACTACATGAATAATAAATCGTAGACACCATCCCAATAGTAAACTTACATGCATCCATGTTAACTTGTTTTCACGCTTATGACATAATTCATCCATCTGAAAACCATGAAATTCACTACTTGCCGAGTAAGTGCACGCTCGCATGACTGACCGTCAACAATATCAAACCGTTTGGGTAAGTTGAACAGCTGCTCTGCAATCCGCCACAGTTCTTTGGGTTGGCATTCTGGGTGCTGTCAGCCGGGCAAGCATGTCATCAATATTGGTATACCTATTTCTCCACGGCACGAATCATGTTGAGATAAATTCATTTACTGTACTAAAAACGGATGCTGGACTGCGTGCTGAGAACTTGGAAAAGATTTATAGTAAAGCTGCGATATGTTCTATCAAAAGAGTCGGAGATGCTGGATAATTTGATCGGATTCCAGCGTCCATGGTTGTGTTTCTTTGTGGAAATCATGTGAGTCCACCAAAAAAGGCGTGCGCGTGGACGTTCACCTCCACGATCGGCAGCGCGTCCACGGGATTCTTCGTGTCGTGCTTTCCTAATCTTGCTAGCTAATCTACCAATGACCAGCCGAACGCCGTCGGCACCTGTGAGATTTTTCACGTCGTCGCTGGCACTATGAACGACGTCGGGTGCGTCGACAGACGGAGCCAGGCGTGCTACCAGCCCATCTCACACGAGACGCAACGGGGGCTATGTCCTGGTCGGCAGTCGGCTGATCGCCTCGCCGCCGGTAATAGCCAGCCTGGAGAAGACGAAGTCGCTGTTAATAAAAGTCGGTGGAGAATACCTGCAACCTGTCGCCGAGGCCCTTGGCGAAAACCTCGCGGCAATGCACATTGTCGGCTCGTCAGCTATGCGGCGTCACGGACTCACGGTGTTCTCCAGGTATAAGTACCTCCTGTCGGCCACCTTCGGCTGCTGCCCGAGAAACTTGAGGTTGCTATCGAACTTGGTCTCCTCAGGTCCGTGACTTGGCCCGACGCCATTGACGTCCGGCGCTCCACAGCGTCTCGATGTGCCGGACGCCACGCGGTGCCTTTCTCGGCTTCCACACGCAGATCACCCTCCTCGGAAGCATCTCGATCCACGATGGTCGTTCATGTACCGATGTACGCGGAGTCGCCGACAGGTTCAAGTACTGCGGCTGATCTACTTCCGGTCAAGGTTCGGCTTCCGCCACCATGCGTGGCCCATGACGCACGTCGCCACCGCCTTACGCGGCTGCACTTCCACAACGCGAAACAGTCGACGTGGAACAAATTCCGGCACATGCCATCCCCATTGCCGCCGTCCACGGCCGTGCCCGACGGCCTTGAGCTGCATGACGCAGGAGATGGCAGCACCGCCGTCGCGGCCCCGGCCATCCACGTGAACCTGGGTGGCGGCCTGGGTTTGCCCGTCCTAGCCATCTTGGAAACACACATTGGCAGGCGGTGGAGAGCAAGGGCAGTAGGCCTCGGCTACAGCTCGACTCCATCGCGGATCGTGGTTCATGGCAGATAGATTAGATTTTTCTGGTCGATCTCTTGTCTCTCGTGTCTGATCGATCTCACCTGTATATATACAGGGAACAAGCGTAGGAGATACGAAACGGTGTTGTATTCCTTCGCCAATCTAGTTTCTTTCCGTTTTGAATTGGTTCGATGTTCTTTTTGTGCCGGAAACATGAAAGGGATAAGACGAAACTTTTTCTGACTTACGGGTGGCATAGGTGGGTAATTATTTACAACTTCAGGGGCAAATCAGATGACCTACCAAACTAAAAAGGCGGAAGCCTTAGCGCCTTTATTATTAGGTAAAGATTACGCACAAAAAATTTCAGATTTTTTTAACAATCTGGTGATTTTAGGAATTTCGTACAGTGAACAGCAAAAATCTGTTTCTGCGCAGCAATCAAAATTAAGCATCATCTTGTCATTAGAGGCTACTCTTGGCACAACAATGCGAGAAAATAAAGATACAAAGGAGTTGCTACAGAAGTAAACAAACTCCTTGACTAATACTGAAAATAAAAGATACTGGGTTGCCTCCCAAAAGCGCTTTCTTTAATGCCTTTTAGCTAGGCATAGTGATTTTTATGATGCTCACATAAAGATGAGAGTTGGAACATAAAAGAGAGAATCAAGGAGCATATAGAAAACATGTTTAAATCTAACACTCTTCCTATGCATAGGAGTCTTGTACACAAATAAATTCATAAATAACAAAGTGACAAGCATAGGAAGATAAAACATGAGCAACTTCGGAACTTTTAGCATATAGAGAGGTGTTTTAGTACCATGAAAATTTCTACAACCATTTTTTCCTCTCTCATAATAATTTTCAGTAGCATCATGAACAAACTCAACAATGTAACTATCACATAAAGCATGCTTTTCATGATCTATAAACACATAATTTTTATCAAGCTAAAAAATAGTGGGATTAAAACTTTCAAACCCACTTTTAACAATTTTATAACAAGATGATTGATCATTCTCAAGAGGTATGGGACTCCATCTAGATAAAGTCAAGGCCTCTCCAATCCCATTTTCATTAGTAGTGCAATTAATATTATCAACCAATATAGGACCATCATCAAGAGCATTATCATATATAACATTAGTGAGTACATTTTTACTTTCTGCAATTTCCTCTTTTACTGAGTCAAGGAGGATGTTTACTTCAAATTTATCAAAAGGAGATATTTCAATAGAATCACGAAATTCAACAATATAGCACTCTTCCTCCTTAGGTGGGCATGGAGGGCAATCAAATAATGTAAGAGTTAAAGAGTTACTATCTTTAGGAGGTAGATCCTCCTTTTGTTCTTCACTCTCCTCCTCTTTTTCATCCAATGAGATCACAGTTTCAGCAATTTCTTCTCCCATAGGTTCCTGAAAGGTAGCAACTTGTTCTGGAGAATAAGTCTTCTCAAGAAATTCAGTGATATAAGGATTATCATTGTAATATTCAAGACAATAACCAATTATAGCATAATTCTCAGTTCTACAAGGAGCATCATCATTTGGAATATAACCAGCAATTTCATAGGCACCCTTAAAAACAAAAAATTCTTCAATTCGCTCAAGATTACCAAAGTCATAATTTCTTTAGCATAAGCAGCCAAAGTTTCATTATCATTATAATCACATTGGAAAGGGACGTGTTTATGCCTTCTACAACATAAAGATTCATTAAAGCAGTAGGATTCATCATAAGTCGAGCACAAGTTTTTAGCAAAATAATTCAATCTACTTATTTGTTCCCATAAATATTTCCCTTTTTGAGACAAGCGGTATTCCTTATAGTAATTATGTTGTTCCTCCGCGAACCCACTTAGCCAATAAGATTTTGTTTCAAACAGAGAAGACATTGATAGCAAATAAATAACTAGACATAATAACAAACCGAAATAAACTAGATGCAAGAAACTAATTTTTGTGTGTTTTTGATAATTGAAAGCAAACAAGATAAAATAAAATAAACTAAGCAAGACAAAAACAAAGAAAAGAGATTGGAAGCGTGAAACTCCCCTTGCAGAAGACTGCTGTCTCCCGGGCAACGGCGCCAGAAAAATAGCTTGATGACGTGAAACACACGTTCGTTGGGAGACCCCAAGAGGAAGGTATGATGTAGTCAGCAGCAAGTTTTCCCTCAGAAAGAAACCAAGGTTATCGAACCAGTAGGAGCGCAACTCTTCAGAAGGTTGTCAACGACGCCAGAAAAATAGTGTTGTTGATGGGAGTCTGGACTGTTGACGTGGAATCTGCACACAATGCAATCAAACTACTTTGCCCCAACGAAACAGTGAGGTTGTCAATCTCACTGGCTTGCTGAAAACAAAGGATTAAACGTATGGTGTGGAAAATGAGTATTAAATTGCAGAGAATGAAAAAGGAACAGTTTGCAGTTTGTGGTTGTTTAATCAGTGTAAAAGAATGGACCGGGGTCCACAGTTCACTAGTGGTGTCTCTCCATAAAAGATAACTAACATGTTGGGTGAACAAATTACAGCTGGGAAATTGACGAATAGTGAGCGTATGACAATGCATATACATGACATGTTGATTACTACGATATTTAATTGGGCATTACGACATAATACATAGATCGTTATCCAACAGCATCTATGACTAATAATCCACCGCCGGGTTGTCATCCGAGTTCCCCATTGGTATTAAGTTGCTAGCAACGGATAATTGCATTAAGTAAAGTGCTTAATGTAAACAAACACATATGTCCGTGGACATAGCATCGTTAGGTTATCCCTAGTGGCAACAGCACATCCACAACCTTAGAACTTTCTGTCACTGTCCCAGGTTAAACGGAGACATGAACCCACTATCTAGCATAAATACTCTCTCTTGGAGTTACAAGCATCTACTTGGCCAAAGCATCTACGAGTAACGGAAAGCATGCAAGATCTTAAACAACATATAAGATAGATTGATAATCAACTTGACATAATATTCAATATTCATCGGATCCCAGCAAACACAACATGTAGCATTACAATAATATGATCTTGATCATGTAGGGCAGCTCACAAGATCTAAACATGATGGCACAAACTGGAGAGACAACCATCTAGCTACTGCTATGGACCCGTAGTCCAAGGATGAACTACTCACGCATCACTCCGGAGGCAGGCATGGCGATGTAGAAGCCTCCGGTGATGAATCCCCTCTCCGGCAGGGTGCCGAGAAGAGGTTCTGAACCCTCCCGAGCTAGGGTTGATGACGGCGGCGTCTCTGGAACTTTTCGTGGATATTTGCTCAGGTACTTAGGGTTTTTGCGTCGGGGGGAATAAGTAGGCGAAAGGGCGGCGGCTGGAGAGGCCTGTGGGGCCCACACCACCCCAGGGCGCGATAGAGGGGGGCCCCGCGCCCTGGCCACGTGTGGGGCCCACGTGGCTCCTCTCCGTCGCCTCTTTGGTCCGTCAGATGAGTTCCGGTAAAATAGGGACTCCCGTGTAGTTTCATCCAATTCCGAGAATATTTCCAGACTAGCTTTTCTGGAATACAAAAACAGCAGAAAACAGGAACTGGCACTTCGGCATCTTGTTAATAGGTTAGTCCCAAAAAATGTATAAAAGTGATATAAAGTAGATGCAAAACATGTAGCAATTGGTATAAAACAAGCATGGAACATCAAAAATTATAGATACGTTTGAGACGTATCAGCATCCCCAAGCTTAGTTCCTACTCGTCCTCGAGTAGGTAAACGATAAAAACAAGATAATTTTTGAGGTGACATGCTACTATCATAATCTTGATCATCTAATATTGCAAGGCACGTGTAAATGAATGAAGTGATCCAAGTTAATGGTCTATAATTTGCTATCAAATAGATAATGAGTAAACAATGAATCACACAAGCTAAACGTTTTCATGAATAGTACTTTCGAGACAAGCAACAAACAGTTTTGCATAAGTGTTAACTCATAAAGCAATAGTTTCTAACAAAAGGTATTTAATCAACACAAAGGAAGAATTTAGTTTCAGCATTTGCTTCAACTTTCAACATATTTATCTCATGGATATTGTCAACACAAAGTAATATAACAAGTCCAATATATTGCATATAACGCATGTTGTAACAAAATTGACACTAGTGATTGCTTGTGGAAGACAGAAAGAATACCATGGAGGAGTATCTATTTTTGAGAGGTGTTTGTTAATTGTCAACGAATGGTAGCGGGTGAGAACAGTATTCTACCTGTCGAACGGACTTTTAAGAGCGGCTCCCATGAAGGACGTTATTTCTACCAGTAAGGCAGATCATTCCTCTTTCTCTTTGGTTTACACACATTCAGGTATTTCACTGTTTGTCATTGCTTACTGATGAATCAGGGCAAAAGTGTGAAGAGAATTAATTGGTTAAAGTTGTAATTAATTGGGACTGGGCACCCCGTTGCCAGCTCTTTTTGCAAGTTATTAGATAAGCGGATGTATATGCCACTAGTCCAGGTGTAAAAGTCCACTCAACAAATAGAATGAAGAATAACCACACTAATTCCTCATGAGCTAGTAAACATTGACACAAAAAGGGAATAATAACATTTTGAATAATTTAAAGGTAGCACATGAAAAATTTACTTGGAGTGGCAAGGAAATACCACATATAGGTAGTTATGGTGGACACAAATGGCATGAATTTTGGCTCAAGGATTTGGATGCACGAGAAGCATTCCCTCTCAATACAGAGTTTAGGCTAGCAAGGTTTTGTAAGCAAATAAGAATATCAACCCGTACACCAAGTTTTATATGATAATCATATTGCAAACGTTATAAGACTTCATACCGTCTTCCTTGTTAACCAAACCCTGTTATTAGAAAATATCTAGATCTTAGAGGTACCACTGATGCAAACGAAATTTTCAACAAGCTTTACGGTAGTTCTTCACTAATAGGCTTAACTCATGTGATGCACAAATTTAATCATGATCTACTTGTTAACTCAAAACAATTGACAAGCATCAAGTTATCCATTTTAGTGATCTACAAGATTAAGCAAGTTTTTCCTTATACCAATTACGACATGCAACATTTTCTGAACCAACCAAATACCAATCAATTTATTTCATCAACTCTCCAAACAAATATAAGTGAAGCAAAAGAGTACTTTCTACAAAAGAAAGCTAATAGCTCTGCCAAGAGATACATGAAAACAGGAGCTAAAAGCTAAACAGCGCTAGATATGAATACTTCAGCAAATATAAGTGAAGAATAGGAGTATTCTCATGAAAAAGCGGAGCGTGCCTCTCTCCCAATCAAGAATGCTAGGGTCCAGTCAAGCTTTATTGAAAATAAAAGTGCAATACTGAAAATAAAAACACACAGACGCTCGAAGAAAAGCACATATGATGTGAAAGAATTAAAATATAGTTTTACAAGATATGACCTGATAATTTTGCCGATGAAAAAGGGGATGCCTTGGGCTTCCCCAAGCTTAGACGCTTGAGTCTTCTTGAAATATGCTGGGGAGATCCATGGGAGCCTCCCCAAGCTTAAGCTCTTCACTCTTCTTGATCCTATTATATCATCCTTCTCTCTTGACCCTTGAAAACTTCCGTCACACCAAACTCAAAGTAGATCTCATTAGAGGGTTAGTGCATAAAAAATTCACATATTCTGTAAAGACGCAATATGATTTGTTACTTTGAACATTAGCTACAGCCACTGATGTTATGTGAAGCTCTTCCACCCAAAAAAGAATTTCACTCAACACTAGTAAAAGAGAGAATGCGAAAAATAAAAAGGCATAATCTGTCTAAAACAGAACAGTCCGCAAAGACAAATTTTTTCGAGGCACTTACGACGCTCAGATCGAGAAACTCTGTACTAATGAAAGTTTCAGACATTCATAAAGACTGGCAAAACATGCCCGTGCGTTGCAACGGGAGAGAATAAAATCTACGTCGCGGAGGAAGAAATCAGTTTCAGTTGGTGAGAAGAATTGGTAAGTAGATACAATATGTCACGATACCATTACGTTGTGATGCATCTGCTGAGCTGGGGTTTACAGATGTACATGTAGACCCAACTACATGAATAATAAATCGTAGACACCATCCCAATAGTAAACTTACATGCATCCATGTTAACTTGTTTTCACGCTTATGACATAATTCATCCATCTGAAAACCATGAAATTCACTACTTGCCGAGTAAGTGCACGCTCGCATGACTGACCGTCAACAATATCAAACCGTTTGGGTAAGTTGAACAGCTGCTCTGCAATCCGCCACAGTTCTTTGGGTTGGCATTCTGGGTGCTGTCAGCCGGGCAAGCATGTCATCAATATTGGTATACCTATTTCTCCACGGCACGAATCATGTTGAGATAAATTCATTTACTGTACTAAAAACGGATGCTGGACTGCGTGCTGAGAACTTGGAAAAGATTTATAGTAAAGCTGCGATATGTTCTATCAAAAGAGTCGGAGATGCTGGATAATTTGATCGGATTCCAGCGTCCATGGTTGTGTTTCTTTGTGGAAATCATGTGAGTCCACCAAAAAAGGCGTGCGCGTGGACGTTCACCTCCACGATCGGCAGCGCGTCCACGGGATTCTTCGTGTCGTGCTTTCCTAATCTTGCTAGCTAATCTACCAATGACCAGCCGAACGCCGTCGGCACCTGTGAGATTTTTCACGTCGTCGCTGGCACTATGAACGACGTCGGGTGCGTCGACAGACGGAGCCAGGCGTGCTACCAGCCCATCTCACACGAGACGCAACGGGGGCTATGTCCTGGTCGGCAGTCGGCTGATCGCCTCGCCGCCGGTAATAGCCAGCCTGGAGAAGACGAAGTCGCTGTTAATAAAAGTCGGTGGAGAATACCTGCAACCTGTCGCCGAGGCCCTTGGCGAAAACCTCGCGGCAATGCACATTGTCGGCTCGTCAGCTATGCGGCGTCACGGACTCACGGTGTTCTCCAGGTATAAGTACCTCCTGTCGGCCACCTTCGGCTGCTGCCCGAGAAACTTGAGGTTGCTATCGAACTTGGTCTCCTCAGGTCCGTGACTTGGCCCGACGCCATTGACGTCCGGCGCTCCACAGCGTCTCGATGTGCCGGACGCCACGCGGTGCCTTTCTCGGCTTCCACACGCAGATCACCCTCCTCGGAAGCATCTCGATCCACGATGGTCGTTCATGTACCGATGTACGCGGAGTCGCCGACAGGTTCAAGTACTGCGGCTGATCTACTTCCGGTCAAGGTTCGGCTTCCGCCACCATGCGTGGCCCATGACGCACGTCGCCACCGCCTTACGCGGCTGCACTTCCACAACGCGAAACAGTCGACGTGGAACAAATTCCGGCACATGCCATCCCCATTGCCGCCGTCCACGGCCGTGCCCGACGGCCTTGAGCTGCATGACGCAGGAGATGGCAGCACCGCCGTCGCGGCCCCGGCCATCCACGTGAACCTGGGTGGCGGCCTGGGTTTGCCCGTCCTAGCCATCTTGGAAACACACATTGGCAGGCGGTGGAGAGCAAGGGCAGTAGGCCTCGGCTACAGCTCGACTCCATCGCGGATCGTGGTTCATGGCAGATAGATTAGATTTTTCTGGTCGATCTCTTGTCTCTCGTGTCTGATCGATCTCACCTGTATATATACAGGGAACAAGCGTAGGAGATACGAAACGGTGTTGTATTCCTTCGCCAATCTAGTTTCTTTCCGTTTTGAATTGGTTCGATGTTCTTTTTGTGCCGGAAACATGAAAGGGATAAGACGAAACTTTTTCTGACTTACGGGTGGCATAGGTGGGTAATTATTTACAACTTCAGGGGCAAATCAGATGACCTACCAAACTAAAAAGGCGGAAGCCTTAGCGCCTTTATTATTAGGTAAAGATTACGCACAAAAATTTCAGATTTTTTTAACAATCTGGTGATTTTAGGAATTTCGTACAGTGAACAGCAAAAATCTGTTTCTGCGCAGCAATCAAAATTAAGCATCATCTTGTCATTAGAGGCTACTCTTGGCACAACAATGCGAGAAAATAAAGATACAAAGGAGTTGCTACAGAAGTAAACAAACTCCTTGACTAATACTGAAAATAAAAGATACTGGGTTGCCTCCCAAAAGCGCTTTCTTTAATGCCTTTTAGCTAGGCATAGTGATTTTTATGATGCTCACATAAAGATGAGAGTTGGAACATAAAAGAGAGAATCAAGGAGCATATAGAAAACATGTTTAAATCTAACACTCTTCCTATGCATAGGAGTCTTGTACACAAATAAATTCATAAATAACAAAGTGACAAGCATAGGAAGATAAAACATGAGCAACTTCGGAACTTTTAGCATATAGAGAGGTGTTTTAGTACCATGAAAATTTCTACAACCATTTTTTCCTCTCTCATAATAATTTTCAGTAGCATCATGAACAAACTCAACAATGTAACTATCACATAAAGCATGCTTTTCATGATCTATAAACACATAATTTTTATCAAGCTAAAAAATAGTGGGATTAAAACTTTCAAACCCACTTTTAACAATTTTATAACAAGATGATTGATCATTCTCAAGAGGTATGGGACTCCATCTAGATAAAGTCAAGGCCTCTCCAATCCCATTTTCATTAGTAGTGCAATTAATATTATCAACCAATATAGGACCATCATCAAGAGCATTATCATATATAACATTAGTGAGTACATTTTTACTTTCTGCAATTTCCTCTTTTACTGAGTCAAGGAGGATGTTTACTTCAAATTTATCAAAAGGAGATATTTCAATAGAATCACGAAATTCAACAATATAGCACTCTTCCTCCTTAGGTGGGCATGGAGGGCAATCAAATAATGTAAGAGTTAAAGAGTTACTATCTTTAGGAGGTAGATCCTCCTTTTGTTCTTCACTCTCCTCCTCTTTTTCATCCAATGAGATCACAGTTTCAGCAATTTCTTCTCCCATAGGTTCCTGAAAGGTAGCAACTTGTTCTGGAGAATAAGTCTTCTCAAGAAATTCAGTGATATAAGGATTATCATTGTAATATTCAAGACAATAACCAATTATAGCATAATTCTCAGTTCTACAAGGAGCATCATCATTTGGAATATAACCAGCAATTTCATAGGCACCCTTAAAAACAAAAAATTCTTCAATTCGCTCAAGATTACCAAAGTCATAATTTCTTTAGCATAAGCAGCCAAAGTTTCATTATCATTATAATCACATTGGAAAGGGACGTGTTTATGCCTTCTACAACATAAAGATTCATTAAAGCAGTAGGATTCATCATAAGTCGAGCACAAGTTTTTAGCAAAATAATTCAATCTACTTATTTGTTCCCATAAATATTTCCCTTTTTGAGACAAGCGGTATTCCTTATAGTAATTATGTTGTTCCTCCGCGAACCCACTTAGCCAATAAGATTTTGTTTCAAACAGAGAAGACATTGATAGCAAATAAATAACTAGACATAATAACAAACCGAAATAAACTAGATGCAAGAAACTAATTTTTGTGTGTTTTTGATAATTGAAAGCAAACAAGATAAAATAAAATAAACTAAGCAAGACAAAAACAAAGAAAAGAGATTGGAAGCGTGAAACTCCCCTTGCAGAAGACTGCTGTCTCCCGGGCAACGGCGCCAGAAAAATAGCTTGATGACGTGAAACACACGTTCGTTGGGAGACCCCAAGAGGAAGGTATGATGTAGTCAGCAGCAAGTTTTCCCTCAGAAAGAAACCAAGGTTATCGAACCAGTAGGAGCGCAACTCTTCAGAAGGTTGTCAACGACGCCAGAAAAATAGTGTTGTTGATGGGAGTCTGGACTGTTGACGTGGAATCTGCACACAATGCAATCAAACTACTTTGCCCCAACGAAACAGTGAGGTTGTCAATCTCACTGGCTTGCTGAAAACAAAGGATTAAACGTATGGTGTGGAAAATGAGTATTAAATTGCAGAGAATGAAAAAGGAACAGTTTGCAGTTTGTGGTTGTTTAATCAGTGTAAAAGAATGGACCGGGGTCCACAGTTCACTAGTGGTGTCTCTCCATAAAAGATAACTAACATGTTGGGTGAACAAATTACAGCTGGGCAATTGACGAATAGTGAGCGCATGACAATGCATATACATGACATGTTGACTACTATGATATTTAATTGGGCATTACGACATAATACATAGATCGTTATCCAACAGCATCTATGACTAATAATCCACCGCCGGGTTGTCATCCGAGTTCCCCATTGGTATTAAGTTGCAACCAACGGATAATTGCATTAAGTAAAGTGCTTAATGTAAACAAACACATATGTCCGTGGACGTAGCATCGTTAGGTTATCCCTAGTGGCAACAACACATCCACAACCTTAGAACTTTCTGTCACTGTCCCAGGTTAAACGGAGACATGAACCCACTATCTAGCATAAATACTCTCTCTTGGAGTTACAAGCATCTACTTGGCCAAAGCATCTACGAGTAACGGAAAGCATGCAAGATCTTAAATAACATATAAGATAGATCGATAATCAACTTGACATAATATTCAATATTCATCGGATCCCAGCAAACACAACATGTAGCATTACAATAATATGATCTTGATCATGTAGGGCAGCTCACAAGATCTAAACATGATGGCACAAAGTGAAGAGACAACCATCTAGCTACTGCTATGGACCCGTAGTCCAAGGATGAACTACTCATGCATCACTCCGGAGGCAGGCATGGCGATGTAGAAGCCTCCGGTGACGAATCCCCTCTCCGGCAGGGTGCCGGGAAGAGGTTCTGAACCCTCACGAGCTAGGGTTGACGACGGCGGTGTCGGGGGAATACTTTCTGGGTTAACCCGCGGCCCAGTGCGACTTAACTTGCTCGCACGGATGAAGGCCCACTTGGTAGCAAGCCCAATATTGAACCGTCATAAGGGGAAAGATCTAGAAGACATATCCCGGAGGACGTGAAGACCAATTAGTCTCCGAGTAGGCCTCTATGGATGTATTCTTTATGGGGGAAGTTTCCTTTTGTAAACCTAGCGAGCATCTGTGTATATAAAGAGGACTCGCAGGCATAGTTTAAAAAACCGGACCGGTGATTGAACCGGTGAGGCTGTCGGTTCAGGTTTTTACCGGTCGGACCGCTGGTTCACCGGTTCAATGTCCGGGTTTTTAAGGTATAAAGTAATATATTTTGATTTATAAATGCTGCAATAAATAAAGAAATCTATGTAAAATATATATCAAACTTGCAATTTTACAGAATGATAATATAACAAGTAGTTAACGAGTGATCATCAACTTGTCAAACTTGCAAATCTCATACTCCCGGGCTCCCGGCCGCAAGCAGCAAGCCAACGAGTGAGCAACAGCCAATATTAAAAGAAAAGAAAAGCTTGCAGAAGCCGTTAGCTATACTGTAGATATAATAAATTTTTGGTTACATGCTTATAGCAAATGAACGTATCTCATTGTACAAGGAGCTGGTGCGGGTCAAGTGGTTAAAGTAGTTGCCCCAACGCACGCTCGCACGTGAGGTGCAGAGTTCGATCCCTGCTCCAGCCAAATTAATTTTGCCAACGCACAGGCCACTGAACCGGATGCCCGGTTTTACTGCCAAAACCAGCGGTTCGACCGCGGTTTGCCCGGTTTATTCCGGCTCGCCGGCGGGGGTGGTCCAGTGCGCCTAATGAACCGGCGCAGGCTCTGGTTCCGGTTTTTCCCGGTCGAACCGGCGGTCCGGTCCGGTTTTTAAAACTAGGCTCGCAGGACTTAGAGCGGGTCGAGCTATCAAGCCCTAAACCCTAGCTCATACGGCGAGTACCAGATCGGATCGCCTCCATTGTAACACCTCGATTATCATATCAATACCAATCTAGGGTAGGCAGGAAGTAGGTCTT
Organism: Poa pratensis; assembly: GCA_947311845.1. Lineage (NCBI taxonomy): Eukaryota > Viridiplantae > Streptophyta > Magnoliopsida > Poales > Poaceae > Poa > Poa pratensis. Next base: position 2,744,613 of record CAMZMU010000108.1, on the reverse strand, counting down.
TTACCTCACATTGAGGGGGCCGAACCTGGGTAAATCTGTGTTGATCTTTGTTCCTGCGATCCCAAGCTCGGAGATGCTTGACTCGCATAATCCCACACCTACGAAGTCATCTATGACACCTGACGTGACAAACCCACGACAGTTGGCGCCCACCGTGGGGCCTGCGGTCAAAAGCGTCACGTTCCGCGCAGGATCGAAATCAGGCTTCAAGGACATCGCCATCGGCCAAGTTGAAGACATCAATGGGGTCCCCTTCATCGACGACTCAGAGTGGGGACCCGAGGCAGATCGCATCGAGTTCGGATACATCGTTCCCATCGGATCAGTAAAAGTTTTCGTCGGATCCGTCAGTCGCAGATCTATGGACGCGACTCAAGGAAGCGAATCGGTGAAGGAGCTGCGGCCGGTCAGGGTCCGCGTGTTGGAGGAGCTACAACAAGCTACGGCAAGATTGCCCATCCCCGTCCCGTCAAGACCTGTTTGGGGATCTCTACCAAATCAGGAAGGAGACCTCAAGATTGAAGAGATTGAAGCTATCAGGACGGAACTCTGTGAAGAGGCACAAAGACTCGCGGCTGAGCGCGAAAAACTCCAAGAAGAAGGTCGACGACTCCGTCGCTGCCAGCCGAAGCACCAGGCGGTGCGAACCAAGACGACATCTGAGCGCAAGAAACTCCAAGAAGAAGAGTGGCGACTCCGTCGTTGGCAGCAAAAACATCAGATCAAGATGGACAAAGGAGAGATGAAATCACAGTTCCACGGCGACCCAGAGAGCAACGTGCACGCCGCGATAGGGATATTGTCAAAGATAGCACCGGTTGGAGACACACGAGCTGATAAGGAAGCTCGCTATGCGATCGACCTACTACAAACCGCTGCTTTACAACAAGCAAATATGTATGGAGTCACGCCCAATGAGCCGCAAAACGAGGTATCATGGGGAGGAGAAAGGTGCAGCGTCGAAGAAGTGGTCAACCAGCTAGCAGGTTTGCAGGTATCATTGGAAAAAGAAAAGAAGATAGAAGGCGAGTCACGGACCCGGAGCGACTCAGCCATCCCAGATTGAAACTGATTCAGATGAAGATTCAGCGCCAGTAAACTCCTATTCATTATTAAAAGGACCAGCATGTTTTGGAGAGGAAATACGGCTCACTCGTTTCCCCCGAACTTCGACGAGTCGCAGCGAGTCACCACCTATCGCAGTGACCAAGACCCTGCCTTATGGATAGAAGATTACGAGGCAAGCATAACAGGGGCTGATGTGACTCAAGAAATACGTGCGAAATACTTCCACTTGGCAATACAGGGAGAAGCTAGGGATTGGCTGTTAAGGCTGCCATCAAAATCAATAAGCACATGGGAAGACTTGAAGGACAAGTTCATCCGCAGATTCCAAACAGAAGATATGAAAAACCTTAGACAATGCATTCAAAAAGAGGACGAATCAAGCGGCGACTGGATCAAGAGAATCGCGGAGATCCTTGGCTCCGCCAAAAACTTAACAGTACAAGCTGCAATACAAGCTATGAGAAAGAACTGTAGATTTGAGCCGTTGGTGCACAAATTAAGTCGCGCTGAGCACAAGATTGATAGTTTCGACCAGCTTTTGGCAACGGCTGACAAGTACGCAAAGACAGATAAAGGGACAGGCGGCTTATCACAGAACCCAACGGGAAACTGCAGTCGAAAACTGAACGTCGCGCACACCAGATGCAGGAGCAAGGGAGTGATAAGGCCTTACCCCTAATAACTGCAAGGGGATCTTCGACGTGCCTTGCGACTTACATCGCAGGAGAGATGGCAGGCCAGCGGGTCACACAAAGGCGCAATGTCATTATTACCGGAGGTGGAAAGAAGGCGACACGCCAGATACAGCTCGCAGCAGATCGATGCAGCACAAGAATAAATCTAGCTCTCGTCAAGAGCCTGACGTTTTACCTAGAAGAAACATAGGACAGTTTCATACAGTGGAGGTACAAACGACGGATGGAAGCCGGAAGAGCGGTCAGATTTCAACGCCAGAAAGGTATCGTCGCTGGACAGAGCAATCGGTTATTTGGAGTCGCGGCGATCACCCCCCAGAAGTAAGAGATCCAGGACAGCCAGCTCTGGTGGTCACGCCAGAAGTCGCGGGATACAAGTTAAGTAAGGTTAATGGACGGAGGAGGAAGAGTAAACATCCTATATCAAGACACGCTCCGAAGAATGAATATACCCGAGACGAGGCTGCGACCATCCAGGAAAGAAATTCAAGGCATAATCCCAGGAGCTGTTACGCGACCAATCGGAAAGATAACACTTGAAGTTAGCTTTGGAACAGAGCGGAACTTCCGCACAGAGCTCCTAGACTTTGAGGTTGTAGCAGTCAAAAGCTCATATCATGCGATCTTTGGAAGAGAAGCCTATGTCAAATTTACCGCTCGCCCCTGCTACGTCTACCTACAGTTAAAGATACCAGGACCAAACGGTGTTATTACAATATATGGAGACAGGCAGAGAGCGTTAGAATGCGAGAACGCAGGCTCAGTACTCGCAGAAGAAGCCTGCATCGCCAACTCCTTACATGGATATCAGTCGCAGATCGATAATCGCAGCTCAAAACGAGTCGCGTTGGAGGTACCGCGGAAGCGGCCAACAGGATGCAGCCACCGGATGGTAAATACCCACCGAGAAGTCGCGCATCAGCAAGATAATGCCCCAGAGGTCGCCTTGATACAAAAAGAAGACAAGAAATGGCGCATGTGCATAAATCCAGCCTCGATCAACAACCCCTGCCAAAGGGGTTCAGTTATCGTGAGTCCTTACAAAGCAACTCAACTCAACATAAGTCGCAGCTCAGTGCGGCTGATCGCCCAACACAGTTGCTTTCTGCTTCAACATGAGACATACATCGGAGCTATCATGCTCGACCCGAGTCGCTTTTAGCGACTCAAAATTGAACCAATCAGGTGTTCAACCCACTCCGTTAGGAGTATTAATTCGCAACTAAGTGCGATGAGTATCAAGTATGCATGGCCTGCGGGGAATAGAAAACCCGCATTAAAGGGCCTGCATCATCCTGTAACACCCTGTAAAACATCGAGTGATTATGAAATAAAGCCGGCACCCTTGACATTCAAGGGTTTGTCGTTTCGCCTCAACTATCATTGAGTCGCTGAGTCTTTTGAATTTCATATATCACTGACCCTTGAGGGCTCCTTACGAGCATCGCGAGTACCAATCGCACCTCAAATTTTGCCAAACTAGTGGCAATCCTTAAGCTAGAAGCGTCTTGCATTATGCGACCAAAGTACTGGGGTGTGGCGTCAATCGAGCTTGATTGCCTATCATGGCCGCTCTCGACCCTGAACACACATGTTCCTAGGAAATACTGAGCCGCGCGAGCGTCTACTTAATGGAATTATCAAGAAAAGAACCTGCTTATAGGTCACAAAAATACTGTTTATAATACATGAATATCTTACAGACTAACGGGCATGTCCCACATTATTTATTTTTCCTCTTCCGAGCAACAGGAGTGGGAATTGGCGCGGCTTGTCTCGCAGTTGCAGTCGCAGGTGTCCTAATAATCAGGGCGCCGCCAGACGAGCAGAAGGGCCACCAGATACTGTTGCTGGAGTGGCAGCCCGAGATGACTCAGCTCCTGAGGACTTTTCCTTTGACACCTTGCTCCCATCAAGATTGAATTTATCGAGATAAGTGCCCAAGTCTAAGTTATCAACAAATTTTGTGGCATACCCGCGCATCCCTTTCCAGATATCGAAGTACTCGCTTATTGGCAGTTCAGTATCATCTGCGCTCATCGCCAGGCCGTGGCGAGCAACCTTGCCAACATCTATCTCTGGATAATATGCTCGAAGCAATGTCAAGACATGCGCGGCTCCGGCGCGAGCAGAGGATCGTTTCCAATCAGAGACATAATGTGGAGCCTTGAGCAGTTTATTTATCCAATACTCGCAAGATGTTGGGCCATCAGTCGCAGGAGAGATTACCGTCATAACTCCTTGGTAACCTTTAAGAAGCGCTGGCTGAAGTCAGACAGATATACCAGTTGATCCTTCAAGTTGGAACGGGACACTGGGGCCTCAGGTCCTATGTCAAAGAAAGAAAAGGCAAGAAACAAGTCAGAGACTAACGTTGGTTACCCAAAATATGTATGATTAAAGGAATAAAAGACCAACCAGCAAGCTGCAGGACGGCTGATTTGACCATGGAGCCAAAACCCTCAAAGGCTTTGAGCAGCGAGTTATATTTTTCATCTCGCGCGGCGAGTTCCTTTGCGTGGTCTCCCTTCAGGCGATCAATCAATTCAGATTTAAGAGTCAGCCCTTCTCGCAAAGATCTAATGACCTCGTCTTTCTCCATGAGTCGCTGCTGCATATCAGCTTCAAGTTCTTTAAATTGCTCTTCGCAGGAGTCGAGTTGACCTTTGAGAGATTTTATTTCCTGATCTTGGTCCCTAATGACCTCATTATGCTGCTCCAGGCGAGACTGCATCATTTCAGGATGGTCTATGGAAATGCCTTTACCCTTTATTGAGCCAGAAGCATCAAGCAAGGACAGTTCACGCTGAAAACAAACAGAGCAAAACGCATAGGTAAATTATCCAGGAATTTGGGGGCTCGAGATTTGAAGCCAGGAAAAGAATCAACACCCCGTGCGATGACACAAGGTTTTGATCCTTGGGGGCTACGGTATATGTACCTGGCGACTTGAAGAAAATTGCTCAACTAAGCCGCGCAGCAGAGCAGCATGCTTGTCTCCAGCAGAAATTATGGCATCTGCGATTGACTTAGAACTATTTCCTGGAGCTGGAATTCTATTTTCAGTAGATACCCTACCAGCAGCAGGAGTTGTGGATGGAGCTGCGACTGGAGTCGCGGCAGGAGCCGCGTCTGCAATACCTTCCTCCAGGGAGGGCCTTGGTTGAGTCGCACCATTACTGTTTCCCACGTTTTCATCAGCAGCATCATCCTGAGAAGAAGTGGGATGGGAATTAGACTTGGTAGCCTCTTCAGACATAGCCCTGCAAAACATTGATGGGTTAATAAGCTGACCTAGCAGAGCCGCAACATTGAAAAGAAGGCGAACCATACCCAGAGGCGACACGGATACTCTTCATCAGGCAACCAGAGGAAGGAGAAGATAAACCTTGCAAATCTGAACCTACAGAGTATGAAAAGAAGTAGTGATCAGCAATTCCTTGCCAGAAATACGTAAAACAAAAAGAAAAGGAGAAGATTACCCGAGCTTATTGAGAAGCAATCCTTTGCAACAGCCTCGGAAGAAAAAGTAGCCTTGTTGGGATCAGCGAGTTTTAAAGATTTGGCAGCTCTTGTTTCTGCTAGTAACGCCAAGGCTTTGCGACGTTTCTCAGGCTGCGCGGGGTCTTCTGAGCTCTGGCATAAAATACGTTTCGAGGACCTGCGAGGCACCTCAGGAAGTTCCAGGAAAGGGTATTTGGAGTCGAGGACAGAAGAGCGTCGGCCATTTGTTGTTCCTCTTCAGAAGCACTACCCTCGTGCATAACTGTATCTTCGCCAAAGGCTGCGGCTTGTTTTGACGACTCAGCCGCGGATCCTTGGTTCAAGTCGACGTCCTCTGAGGAAGAACCCAGAAATAGGGATCGATCTGAAAAGGAGCTCAGGTCAGAAATAATTAATTTTGGAGAAGGAATTTTCGAGGAAACAGTGACAAGTAAACATTACCACAAAAGGCTTGTGCTCAGCCCAGAAGGGAGCAAGTCCGACGTTGTCATACGAGTCAATATCCTCGTCCGTCACTCGGCGAATGAAATTTATCCACTCCCCTTTGTCCCAATCTTCAGGGCAAGTACGATCGACGTCGTTTGCATGACAAGTGAAATCCACCATAAGCCGCGAGCGGCGACTCACAGGCTGAACTCGCCACTTAGTCCAGCAAGATATGAGATCTAATCCAGTGAGACCATGGAGTGTCAGCGCTCTCACCTTGTCTAAAGGGATTCGATAAAGGGTAACGAAGAAGGATCAGGTTTGGAAGACAGAGCATCGGTAGCCTCGAAGGGAAGAGGAGACCAAAGAGGGAGAGGAATTTCACCCTCAGGAGAAGTGTTTTTACAATAGAAGAATGTCCTTTGCCACTCCTTGATTTTCTTGGCAAGAGTTAGTTTTGGGAAGATACTACCCCTACGGCGTTGGAAGGAAATGGCGCCGCATTGGAGAAAAGGACCATCTGTGGTTTCCCTTTGACTATTGCAATTGAAAAGAGCAAGCCAGAAATCTATTGAAGGCGGGATACCCAGATAATCTTCGCAGAGGACGTGGAAGTTGCTCACTTGCAACATCGAATTAGGGCCAATATCATGGAAGCGGAGACCTAACCGCTGCATCAAGGAGCGGAAGAAGAGAGAGCCCGGGGGCTTGAACCCGCGCTCAACATGCTCCGCAAAAATCACTACTTCTCCTGGTTGAGGATTGGGGATTACCTCCTCACCAGCCGCCCGCCATTCGCATTGATCTTTTGGCGGAAGAAGGCCCCGTGCAGATAGGGATTCCAGGAAATCTTCGTCGACCCACGAGCCTTCCCAGTTGCACTTGCGGCGAGACATTTTTCTCAGATCGATGGAGATATCCACCGAAGGATTGTGAGTACGAGAAGCGAGATTGGAGGCGGCGGAAAGGAGTAGCGGATGCGTAATGCAGGACTTGATGCAGAACGCTGGGGAAAACGATGAGCCAAGATAAATAACCCAGACGCGGAAGACGTTTAGATCTGAAAATCAACCGTCAAGACAGGATAAGTCGCGTTCTTGAGCCGCCAAGAAGAGTTATAAGCCGCAGATTGGAAATAAGAAAATTGGAGTTCAGCTGGGATAATTCACGTGCGCGGCTCAGGGGTTTGTTAAGACGAAGGAGCCTTCACTCGAAATCCAAGCTAAACTTGGGGGCTAATGTCGGGGGAATACTTTCTGGATTAACCCGCGGCCCAGTGCGACTTAACTTACTCGCACGGAGAAGGCCCACTTGGGAGCAAGCCCAATATTGAACCGCCATAAGGGAAAGATCTAGAAGACATATCCCGGAGGACGTGAAGACCAAGTAGTCTCCGAGTAGGCCTCTGTGGATGTATTCCTTATGGGGGAAGTTTCCTTTTGTAACCTAGCGAGCCTCTGTGTATATAAAGAGGACTCGCAGGACTTAGAGCGGGTCAAGCTATCAAGCCCTAAACCCTAGCTCATACGGCGAGTACCAGATCGGATCGCCTCCATTGTAACACCTCGATTATCATATCAATACCAATCTAGGGTAGGCAGGAAGTAGGTCTTTTACCTCACATTGAGGGGGCCGAACCTGGGTAAATCTGTGTTGATCTTTGTTCCTGCGATCCCAAGCTCGGAGATGCTTGACTCGCATAATCCCACACCTACGAAGTCATCTATGACACCTGACGTGACAAACCCACGACAGGCGGCGTCTCTGGAACTTTTCGTGGATATTTGCTCAGGTACTTAGGGTTTTCGCGTCGGGGGAATAAGTAGGCGAAAGGGCGGCGGCTGGAGAGGCCTGTGGGGCCCACACCACCCCAGGGCGCGGCAGAGGGGGGCCCGCGCCCTGGCCACGTGTGGGGCCCACGTGGCTCCTCTCCGTCGCCTCTTTGGTCCGTCAGATGAGTTCTGGTAAAATAGGGACTCCTGTGTAGTTTCGTCCAATTCCGAGAATATTTCCAGACTAGCTTTTCTGGAATACAAAAACAGCAGAAAACAGGAACTGACACTTCGGCATCTTGTTAATAGGTTAGTCCCAAAAAATGTATAAAAGTGATATAAAGTAGATGCAAAACATGTAGCAATTGGTGTAAAACAAGCATGGAACATCAAAAATTATAGATACGTTTGAGACGTATCATACTCCTTTACGTATATCAAGAAAAAATAACATAAAAATAGGTAATCTTGTGAGGAATGAATTAACTAAAACGAGGTGAGTCTGTATGATAATAATTTACACATTCAATAACCTATAGTTTCTCGAAGTGATCTTGTACATGCTTGAAAGGATCGAGTAGGTTGACTAGAGGGGGGGGGGGTGAATAGGCAACTACAATTTTTTTCTTCTTTTAAACAAATTGTGGAATTGCTCAAATATAAGTTCTCTAGATATGCAACTAGGTGAACAATCCTATATGATGAGCAATAAACAAGCTAGCAAGATATTCTAAACAAGTTTAGCTAGCAATACAAGTAAAGAAAGGTTAAGAGATAACCACACGGTGACGCGGAGATGATTCCTGAAGTTCACTTCCCAATGGAAGCTACGTCTTCGTTGAAGCGATGCGGGGTCACAAGTGAGCCCCGAATAGACTTGATATGGCACACCGTATCTCCCTCGTGTTATCCTCCAATGAGGAGTTCCACGAGTCACTATATGATGCCCTTGAGGTCGGCAACAAACCTTTACAATGACGAGGCACACTCCACAACCGAATTTGAGGCTCTCACCAAATTCCCACGCCTCCCAAAGCCACAAGAATCACAAGGCGGGGGCACGACTCCACAACTCAATTGGAGGCTCCCGGCTAGTCCCGCGGCTTTCAAAGCCACAAGAACGACCAACGACCGTCTAGGGTTCCAATGAACCCAAGAGTAACAAGTTCCTCAAAAGGAATGGATGGGGAAATCAAATCGCTTTGGTGGAAGTGTAGATCTAGGTCAACTCTCCCAAGTCCTAGAAGGACAAGGTGTTTGAGTGGGTAGGGATAGAGATCTAGGAGTTTCAAGCTTTCAACAATGGTGGGTAGACTATTTCTGGTCGTGGTACCAAGCTTGAAGAAGGGGGAGGGGTATACCCCTCCCAGATTTCTATCCTTTGGAGACAGGTGAATTAGATATTCCGATTCAAATGAGTATCGGATAATCCGATTCCACCGGATAATCCGAAACAACTAGAACCGGATATTCTGAAAAACTTCAGTACTTGGTTACTGTTAGTCGTTAGCAGAATTCGAGCCACCCTTGACGATCGGATAATCCGCATCCCCCAGAATCAGATATTCCAAAAAACTTCAGTACGTGGTTGCTTGTAGTCCTTAGCAGAATTCGAGCCATCCTTGACGATCGGATAATCCGAATCAACCAGAATCGGATATTCCGGAAAACATCAGTATGCAAGAAAACTAGTTGCTTTAAGGTCCTTAGCCGAATTCGAGCCATCCTTGACGGTCGGATATTCCGAGTCAGACTTGATCGGATAATTCGATTATCTTTCTTCAGCAACAATACAAGCTCTTTTCAGCTCACTTTTTGGATTTGATGCAAAGATGTTTTAATCACCTAAAACCTGCATCACTTGATTCACATATTAAATCATCACTAGTGTTGTTGCCTAACACACAAAACACAATGGATTAAGAAATGTCCTTTCAATCTCCCCATTTTTGGTGTTAGATGACAACACTAGGATTTGCAAGGAAAGCATAATTTTATATTACCTAGTTTCCCGAGCTTAAGACATGAGAAGCTCCCCCTGAATGTGTGCATATAATTAAATTGCATTGGAATGCAAATGCAACACATATAGGTAGAGATCACCTCCAAATAGTAAGGAAACTAGATTACACGATTTCATGAGAGACATATCAAAATAAGTTGAGCTTTGAGAGAGAACTATACCTTGTGCACAATAGAGTAGAGATAAACCATAGCACAAAGATACACCTCATAACCATATAAGAAATCCATATGTCTCACAACTTAAGCACAAGGGTTCACACACATAAAAACACAACACGAATAAGTTTGACATAAATGGGCACAAGCGCAATAAGAATGGTAAAAGCATATGCTTGTGCCCGAACCCATGCAAATCCCACACGGAGGCCTAGTAGAACTACTTCTCCCCCTTTGGCATCGAGACGCCAAAAAGGGAAAAGAGCGATGCTACGTCCCTAGTAGATCACTCCGACTCAGAGGAAGCGTTAGCAACATCATCATCACCACCATCATCGTCCTCATACTCAGCATCATCGTCTTCTGCATACTCATAAGTAGGGGCACGAGTGTAGGATGGCCGAGAGGGGCCTGCAGAAGCTGTCTCACGGAGATGAGTGTCAAGCTGAGCCCATGGAAACTGAGAGTTCTCATTCCACTGATCATAAGAAAGAGGAGCAGTCTGTGGGGGGTTTCTGGAAGGCGAGGGAGCCGCTTGAGAATGTTTTCCTGCCCAAGATAAGTCTCATACTGTCCCCTCCGGATGTCTGAATTCATACACAGGATGTGCCGCTGGAACCAGTTTAGTTTCTTGAACTGTGGTGCAAAGGAAGGAACCTGAGCCTGACTGGGGGCGCCACGACGTGCATCACCCATGAAGGAACCTCTGGCAGAGCAGCAGCAGCAGCAGATAGAATGACCTCCTTCCTTTTCTGATAGACCTTCTTGTAAGGATGGGGCTGCATAGTATACCTGGTGAAATTGCGGTTCTTCAGAGTGTCCTTGATGAGCATCATAATGTAAGGAGCATAAGGAATAGTGAGCCCACTGATCCATAGAGTCAAACAACTCACGAAAACTAAAATGCATCACATCCACTCTAAAATCAGCGTCAGGGTCTTCATTCTCAACAATCTCTTTAGCAAGGCAAAGCAGGTTGGCAAGGGGAGCGACAATATTGTCATTGTTACCTCCGCTAGGAGCAATAGTTGAGCGAAGGATGCGCACGAGCTGATCAAAGAGGGGCAGGAGGCCCTCTTTTTGGCCAATAACTGCACCAGTCCCATACATGTCCTTCAACACATTTTTATTGGGCTCCTCAATAGAATGCATACGGTGACCACTAGGAGGATGGCTGCTATTGAAAGAATAGCCAAGGAGAGTGGCCAACCGAGCAAAAGAGGATGTACATTGAGTGTTACCCGACATCCATTTCATGGTCTTGAGATGGTCACCCTCGATCACCAAGGTGGAGAAAAACTGCAGAATAAGTGGCACATTGTACGGACATTGCTTCTCCATGAGAGGAACCATTCCCATCTCTTCAAGCACATATGCAGCTTGAGCATAACTGGCTTTGTCCTTGATATCTCGCAGTCTGTAGGGTTGCATCGGGCGAATAGGATGGTGATAATGCAGATAGATGTCCTTGTAGATATAGAGCTGCTCCATGCACCAGAAGTTGGGATCTTCAATATTTTCATCTCTGGGCACATTCTTGTACCAGTTGGACTGACGAACTTGGGCATAGTCAACGCTGTTCATGGTCAAGTAGTTGGGACGAGTTTCCTTGCCCTTCTTCTTAGGTTGGAGACAGTTTGCTTTACAGATTTCTTCATGGCTGACAGTTTTTCTTTTCTAGCTAGCTTCTTCGGAGGACTACTCGAACCACCTGTGAGGTAAAGCAATATATGGGCAACATGGATAAGTACATACAAGTCACAGAGCAAGGAATGATACAAGGTACAATAGGAGAGCATCCCTAAGTTGAATCTACTTAGTCCTGGACAAATCAAAATGTTGCTGAAAAACACCAATTGTGCAACTCGGAATATCCGATTCAGTCAGGTATCGGATAATCCGACGAGTCGGAATATCCAGTTCACTCTGAATCGGAATATCCGATCTAAAATCAGCAGCAACAGATTGATACAAATCCTAGGTCTAGCAGTAGATCAACAAAAGGGGAGGCTAGCCTAGTGTTCTAAGTACCAATGGGAACCACTACCCTTGTCACCCTCAAAGGAAACAGCAAAAACATAACTTCTTGAAATGAACTAGGTGAAGAACACCTAGGGTTTGAGAAAAAAGAAGTTACCCTCATCCATTGAGGAAAAAGCTTGGTGGGAGGGGTTCCGGGGAGGAGGAGCACCAGATCCGGCCAAGGGCCGGAGTTGGGGACGGCAGGAGACGCCGGGGCGGTGCCGGGACAGCAGGCGGCGGTGCTGGAGGAGAGAGGAGGTCGGGGATGGACAGAGTGCTCGAATGAGCCCTTCACCCCGACCTCTCCTCTTTAAAAAAAATGACAAACCGCCAAGTTGGATATTCCGAGTCTGACTTGGACCGGATAATCTGACGCATCGGATAATCCGAACCCGTCAGGCATCGGATATTCCGACAGCCAGAATTTCTGCTGAACCCTTTCTCCTCAGTTTCAAAACAAGACTTGTGTGCAAGAGATAGATTTTTTTTGGTAGGATAGGCTTGGGATAAGATTGCCAAACTGACAATGGTACTTCACACAAAAGCTTGCAAGAATCGAACAAGGAAATTGTAACATCCCAAAAATATTTTATGTATTATTATTCCAAAAATGAGGGCCAACAAAACTTTTGTTAAAATTATATGTGTTGATTGCATATTGTTGCTTGTGATAATTACTTCTTGTGGATTGTGTGTTGCTTGCTCTAAATAAAAACTTGGAGAAAAGAAAAGAAATAAAACAAAAGCTAAGATAATAAAAATCATGTGACAAGTGTCACCAAAATTTCTCCAAGTGAGAAATATTTTTTTAAACAAAATTCAATGGAGTGAATATGATCACTCTCACTTTTATTCCTACAACTTTCCCTCTTCAAATATCAAGTTCAAAAATCTAAATTTAAATTAAAAACCTTTCTTTATCTTTTTAAATCCAAAATTGTGCTATGATGCACCTACACAATAAAATCCAAAACCTCACAACAAATCCTTATAAATATGTAAGAAGCAAATTATGAAAACAAATTGCAAAAATTCAAAGTTTGAGTTGGGTGAGGCCACTGTCGAACACCTGGTGGCCAGCCCGTGTTCTTTCCCAAATCCAAATCCAAATTTGATCGATTTGGTTCGAATTCGAGCAAGTTTCTGCAGCCACTCGATTCCTCTAGCTTCACTCACCTCACCGCACTCGAAGGAGCCAAGAAAATTGGGACAGAGACGAAGAGGAGCGCTAGGGGACACACGGCCGTGCGCCCGCGCCATGGTCGGCACTGTGGCTGCGGAGGTGGCGACGCCGTGACGGCCCAGCACCGTGCCCCCTCTCTCCCTCACCACTCTGCTCACTCCCCACACAGCTAGAACGCCCGCAGGAACCCGCACCCGCCGGCCCCTGGCCATGCCAGTGCGCGCCGCGCACCGCCCAAACACGCCCACGGCCGTCCCCCACTTCGAGCTCGCGTAGCTCGCCTCCACGCACCCGACCTTGCTCCCCTTCTTCGCAACACCATAGACACACACCACTGTCCCCTATGGCGAGCCCACTCCCCTCTCTGGACCTCCCCTAAACCTCGACCACCATGGACCGTCGTCGAGCTTATAAAGCCACCCGAGCCCCGCACTCTCCACACACCACCACTCCCTCCCTTTGCTCCACACTCCTTCTGTGCACGCTAGGAGAGCGGGCACGCCGTAGCAGCCAAGCTCAGCCCTGGCAGCGAGGCCAATTGCTGTCGGAGCTGAGGTAGGAGACGACCACGGCCGAGGCCGTGCTGCCTCTGTTTCTCTCTCTCTGACCCGTACTCGCACCACCATGAACACCGCACTCACCCCACCCTTTTCCCCTCTATTTCATGCACAGAAGCGAAGCAGGGAGCCCGCCGGAGTTGGAGCACGGCCGCGGAGGAGGAACAGCTCGCCGCCGACGCCAGGAGCATCCCCAGCAGGCACCACTTCTCCAGCAAGCTTCCCGAGCTGCCGCCATCGTTCTGCACCTTCCCCGCTTCCTCTCGAGCCCCCTAGGTGAGCTTTCCGCGAACCTCGCCGTCGCCGGAGTGGCAGCGCCGCCAGTTTTAGGTCGTCGACGTTGTTGTCGAACATGGGCCGTTGGATCTGTGATCAACGACATCATACCGCTTCGTTTAGTTGTTTCTCTGGCAAGTGGACCCCACACGTCAGATTTTTAAACATTTCCATACGCGCGTTGAGTCACTGACGAGTGGACCCCACCCGTCAGCAATCTCAACATTATCCAGAATAGCTAACCTTTCTAATTTAAATCTTTAAGAGAATTCAGTACTGGCATCAACTTCAAAATTCAATATCTCGAGATTTACAACTCCAAATAAATAAAATCCAAATGTTCTGAAGAGCTTATGAAAGTGTTTAACCAACCCAAGTGGTTTCATTTCATTTAGATAAATAATAAAAATGTATTATTAAAAATACTACAGAAGGTTTAAATTCTAAACTTGTTTGTTTCTGATACTCTGTTAAGCCAAATAATTCCAAACCAATTTGGTTAGCTTGGTACTGTGATCTATTAGCTTCCCTAATTTTGGTAGAATTAATTAAGCAATATTAATTGTTTGGCATTAGAATAAAAATTGAACCCTTCTGCACTAAAACAATTAAATATGTTTAATGGTTAACCCAAATGAGTTAGGACCAATTTTGTTGGATTAAAACAATGATGTAGGGAGTTTGGTAACTCCAATTGAACCAAACTAAATTGTGTTGTCTTCTACACATCGTAAGCTTTCTGTAGAAATTTAGTTTGTATTTTTGTGACCAACAGAACTCATGTTGTGTAATTAAACTTGTTCAACAAGTTTCTGCCATATTTTAGACATAAATAAATAATGTTTAATTCAATTAAATTGAAACCAAATGGTATTGTTTGATGTGTGCAGTGGCTATTTAGAGCATTTAGGATTGTAATGTTGTGATGTTGCTTGAGTTGTTTAGTGATTGTTTGTATTTGTTTGTTTATTAATTAGACGAGAACGCTGTCGGATTTATTGAGGAGGGAGAGTTTGTTGGACCTGAAGATCAAGACCAAGGTCACTTTGCCGAACAAGGCAAGCTACTCTCTGAGCTTGCAACCCCAAATATATGCATCTATTTTGATAACATGATTTACTCTTAAGGCAAGATTTATAAAACCTTTTCAAAAAGTATATGGAAACTATTTTGCCACCCTTTGTAGAAGTATAAGATAGTTATATCAAATTATAGGATGGGAAAGATAAATATTGTTTACTCAAAACTCCTTTGAAATTACTTGTGTGGTTATGGAATGCTGAGATGTCGGTGTTGAAGTGGAGAAATGGAGTTGGTGATGTTTATGAAAAATGCACAGTGTGTCCTAGTACTATGACGACCAATCTTACCCTGTGCGACCACATTTACCCACATATGGGAAAGGGCTTAGTCATATAATTTGCTCATATTAGTATGGGATGCCTCATCGACGGAGATGACTCCGTTATGCATGAGGGGATGGTTTGTTGATCTACCCCTGACCTGGGTCCTCGCTCAAACTCTATGGAAAGATAAGGAGGAGGATTGAAGGTTCCACCATAAACCGCCGGGCAAAACTATGAGTCCTCACACTTAGATTCCTACGGGCTGGGTTAAGTGTTGATGGAAAGTGTCATATGGGCAGGGTCCTATACTAGCATGAGCAAAGGACAGGCTATGGTCGATGAATCAACTTCACATACACCTGGTATGGCGAGACGTGGCTGACACGATGAGTTATCGGATGGATGTGGGAAAAGCGTGCTACCTCTGCAGAGTGTAAAACTATTCGAATAGCCGAGTCCTCGGATATGGACAGTTGGAAGGCTGTCCTAAGACCATGTGCAAGTTTTGAAAAGAGTTGAGTTTTAAAAGAAAAATGAAGAGGAGAATGTTTCCTACACCTATACCAACGGATCGGTATGAGGTTGTTGGGAGAAAATGGACCATGTCGGGCTATGGTCGAAAAGGAGGAGTTTTGGAGAAACAGATAAGATGGTGATTTCTTTAAAGATAGTTATAAAACTCTTCTTACCTTTTTCAATAAAGATATAGAGATGTTTGAAATAAATAAAGTCTGAAATAAAACTAGTGCATACTCATGTTGGGGTAGTTTGCGAGTACAATCAAATGTACTCATATTGGTTTCGTCCCTGGCTATTGTCTTAGCCAGACTTCGAGGAGCACTATGCCGAGGAGGAGTATGGCGACTTCTACGTGAACTAGGGATCTCCATAAGTCAGCTGCCTGTCGGGTCATCGTTAGGGTTTGATGCCTACTACGCCGTAGCTTCCGCTGATTATTTTGGTTTGGCCCATGAAAGCACCTATGTAAGACTTGGTCTAAACGACCATTTATGTAAGACTTTTAATTCGGTACTGTAATGGATGTAAACTTTGGTATTCAGTTCGGATTATGTGCAATGATAGACTGATCACGGGATCATTGTGTTAAACATAATCGGGTATTTCGGACGGCTAGTCCAGGGTCCCCACAGAGCTGGTATCAGAGCCATCCTGACTTTAAGAGACCTTAGATTAGCATGGTCGCTAGATAGAAGTTACAAAAGTTAATTTCTAAAAAATTAAAGGAGTGAAGTATTTTCGAAAATTGCTTATCTCCAATCCTCCCACTTATGCCAAATGTTACTCTCACTAAATATTACATTTTTCCTCGTATCCTTAAAATTTTGCTCACTTGTCATCTCATTAAGCTAAAATTTTGCTCACTTGTTGCCTTACTAAATTTAAAATTTTGATACACTTGTCATCTCACTAACTTAAAATTTTGCTAAAAATTTGTAGATGGCGATCCATTTCACCGAGTTCGTTCAGCTTGAGAGGGACGGCAAGTTGATGTTCGAGAAGGACTTGTTCGAGCTGAGCAAGCAGTTAGGTTGCCCCGCCCCAGAGCTTAGGGGAGCCCAGGTGGACACTCTTGGCCACGGGAACCTGTGTTGGTTGGTCGAGTCGTCTGTTCGGGGGAACATCAAGTCTCCCGGATCCAGGACGCTGATCTTCACCACCGTGGACGCTCACTGGGACGATGGACTGTGTCGTTCTATACAGATGATGCTAGCCCGACTTTGTGAGGAGCGAAAGGCGGAGTTAGTGAACTCCCGTTTCCGGTTCTACAGGAGGCGTATTGACGATGGACACCCTATCCGATCCCCGCTACACCCGACGTTCGGAGAGTACATCCCCTTTTTGAATATTTGTTGTTAACTATCTTGATTAAACTCAACAATAATAATAACAATGTGTACTCGGGTTCGAGGGAGGGAGGTGGAACACGAAGGAATAGTCGAAGTTCGACAACCCTAACGTTGCGAGGGAGGAGCGGGAAACAATCGCTATCGGAGAGGAAAAGAGAGAGAGAGAGCACGGGAGAAGGTGGGGAATGGGGAGCAGGGGCCCGGGGAGCTTGCTCCCGTGCAGGTGAGGGCAGGGGGGGCCCGGCGACGCGCTGCGCGGCACGGCGAGCGGGTCCGGCGGCAGCGAGGGCTTCGGTCGCTACAGCGACGGGGAAGAAGACCAAATTGCGAAGAGATCCCTGGAGATTCTGTTCCCATCACAAACGGGTCCTTTTTCTAATTTCCTTTTAAATCCAGCAGCTTGCACTGATTTTATTAGGACACCAAAACATTTTATAAAAATTTGGGAAAATTTGGGGAGTCTCCCCATATTGAATAGAAGCTACACAAAAGTTAGGGCTTCAAAATAAAATAGTTTGGTACCACTTTGTTCATAGGTTTCAGTTCGGGCAATTTTCTAATTCCCCAAATTATAATCCTTTAGCAATTTTTAGAGCGAGTCCAAAATAACATTTTGAACTCTTAGAACTTCCTTGATAACAAGATGACAAGGATTTGTATTTTGCAAGCTTGAGCGCACTCATTGTGGTGAGATTTGATTTGAACAAGTTTGGCATTTTGTTTTCCCTAGTTTTAATTGTTGTCCAAAATCCTGGTTTCAACATGAACAATTGAGCAAATGATGCCATGATGCATGCAAGATATGCAAAAGCGAAAAAATTTACTCAGTTTTTTTTTTGAGGTTCACAACTTCGGGCTGTTACAATTCTACCCTCCTTACAGGAATCTCGTCCCGAGATTCTAAGAGTGCGAAAAGAAGTCGGGATACTCCTCACGAAGACTAGACTCTCTTTCCCAAGTAGCTTCTTCCTCGGAATGGTGAGACCACTGAACTTTGAGGAACTTGGTAGTCTTGTTCCGGGTCTTCCTTTCAGCTTCATCCAGGACACGGATAGGATGCTCGCGATAAGTGAGATCTTCCTGGAGATCCAACTCTTCATGATTGACCCATGGATAGGATCCTTGAAGCACTGGCGAAGTTGAGAGACATGAAACACATCATGCACATTTGGGAATTTGACCGGTAACTGCAACTTATAGGAAAGATCTCCTCGCTTTTCTAGAATGGTGAAATGGCCAACATAGCGAGGTGCCAATTTCCCTTTGATTCCAAAGCGGCGAACGCCACGAAGGGGAGAGACGCGGAGATAAGCTTTATCACCAATTTCATAGTGAATTTCCTGATGGTGCTTATCATAGTAGCTCCTCTGCCTAGACTGAGCAATCTTCAGATTCTCTTTATGATTCGAACCTTCTCCTCAGCTTCATTGATCACATCCGGACCAAAGAGTGCTCTCTCTCCGGTTTCGGACCAATTTAGAGGAGTGCGGCATTTTCTTCCATATAGAGCCTCGAATGGAGCCATGCCCAGACTAGCTTGATAGCTGTTGTTGTAGGAGAATTCCGCGAAAGGAAGGTACTTTTCCCAACCTTGGCCAAAAGAGATCACACATGCCCGAAGCATGTCTTCCAACACTTGGTTCACTCTTTCGGTCTGACCATCAGTTTGGGGATGGTAAGCGGTACTGAAGTTGAGACGAGATCCCATAGCAATTTGGAAACTCTGCCAGAATTTGGATACAAAGATACTTCCACGTTCCGATATGATCCACAGAGGGACCCCATGCAATGGAACAATACGAGCCAAATACAAGTCAGCAAGTTGACTTGCCTGTATGTCATCACGGACTGGTAGGAAGTGAGCAACATTGGACAGACGATCAATGATTACCCATATTGCATTGTTGCCTTTAGGAGACCTAGGGAAACCGGTGATGAAATCCATACCAATTTCATCCCATTTCCACTCGGGAATGGCAATAGGGCAAAGAGTACCGGGAGGTCTTTGATGTTCAGCCTTTACCCGTCGACATGTATCGCATTCAGCAACATACTTGGCAATTTCTCGTTTCATACGAGTCCACCAGAATAGTGGTCGAAGGTCTTGGTACATTTTGGTACTACCGGGATGAATAGAGAGAGGAGATTCATGAGCTTCTTGGAGGATCAACTCCCTCAATTTTCTTTTCTTTGGCACCACCAAGCGGTCACCAAAATAAACAACTCCGGATTCATTGACAGAAAAACATTTTGCCTTCCCGCTAGCAATGTTCTCCTTGATCTTTAGAATACCCTTGTCACGGGTTTGAGCATCCTTAATCTGGTCTACAAGAGTAGATTTTATCTCCAGATTTGCTAGATAGCCGGAGGGAACCATTTCTAAGTTCAGACGAGAGAACTCTTCATGAATGGCAGGTTGAGCCTTTTCAATCATCAGATTGTTACAATAGGACTTCCGACTTAGCGCGTCAGCCACGACGTTTTCTTTGCCGGGTTGATAGTTCAGACTCACATCATAGTCCTTGATTAACTCCAACCAACGCCTTTGCCTGAGATTTAAATTCGGCTGGGTGAAGAGATACTTCAGACTCTTGTGATCCGAGAAGATCTCGCAACGGTTACCAAACAGGTATGGTCTCCAATGTTTCAGAGCATAGACCACAGCGGCAAGTTCTAGATCATGAGTGGGGTAATTGTGCTCATGCGGCTTCAATTGGTGAGAAGCATATGCCACCACATGGCCATCTTGCATTAGCACACAGCCCAAGCCTTGCAAAGAGGCTTCACAGAAGACGACGAAATCCTTGCTCGTGTCCGGCAGGACAAGCACATGAGCGGAGGTGAGCTTGGCTTTCAGTGTTTTGAAACTCTCTTCAGCTTCGGCCGACCATACAAACTTTTTATCCTTCTTGAGAAGGTCAGTCAGAGCCTTGGCTATCTTGGAGAAACCTTCAATGAACCAGCGGTAATAACCTGCCAATCTGAGAAAGCTACGGATGTCCTTGACTGACATTGGAGTTTTCCAATCCAGAATGGACTGAATCTTGTCGGGAATGACAGCCACACCACCAGCGGATATCACATGACCAAGGAAAACAAGGTTATCCAACCAGAACTCACACTTGGAGAACTTGGCATAAAGGCGGTGCTCGGAGTCGTGTCAGAACCAACCGAAGATGTTCCTCATGCTCTTCATTGGTTTTGGAATATATGAGGATGTCATCGATGTAAATGATGACAAACTTGTCGAGATAATCCATGAAAATGGAGTTCATGAGCCTCATGAAAGTAGCCGGGGCATTTGTGAGACCAAAGGACATGACAGTATACTCATAAGCCATATCGAGTGGCGAATGCTGTCTTTGGAATATCCTCCTTTCTGATCTTGATCTGATGATAGCCTGACCTCAGATCCATCTTGGAGAATACCGCTGCACCAGCTAACTGATCCAACAGATCATTGATGCAAGGAATAGGATACTTGTTCTTGATTGTCACCGCATTCAACGGTGATAGTCAGAGACTAGACGAGGCACGGTAGAATCTCTCTTCTTAACAAAGAGTACCGGACAACCCCATGGTGAACTGCTAGGCTGGATGAAATCCTTCGCTAACAGTTGATCAATTTGCTCTTTCAACAGAGCCAGCTCTTCCACCGGCATACGGTAGGGCTTCTTGGAAATTGGAGCGGTACCGGGAAGTAGATCTATGACAAACTCCACACTTCGGTCAGGAGGCATGCCAGGCAATTCTTCCGGGAACACATCCGGGAAGTCACACACCACGTGTATGTCCTGGATTTCAGGAGGGGTTTCGCCTTCCATAAAGCAAAGGAGAATCTCCGGTGAGTTGGGTATGATGGAGGACGGAGGTCTTGACAATGCAGACCAATACTTCACACTGTCACCAGAGGAATTGGTCACGGTGATGGTCTTGGCAGCACAATCGAGATTAGCTTGGTACTTGGCTAGCCAGTTCATGCCCAATATGACATCAATGCCTTTTGACTTCAGAGCTACCAACGCATACGGGAAGGAGAGAGTACCTATGTTAATCTGAACCTCAGGCGTAACCCCATCGGTTTGCCATTTGGAACCAGGAGTGGCGATCACCAAAGGATGACTCAACTTCTCAAATGGTATCTTGTGATCTTTTGCAAAAGCTAGGGATATGAATGAATGCGATGCTCTAGAATCAAACAAAACTGTAGCACGATTGTTGTTGATTCGTAACTCACCCATGAGAACGGGGGTCCTCTTCAGCTTCTTCAGCAGAGATGTGGTTCAGGCGACCACGCACAATAGGTCCAGCCTTGCCAGCTGGAGTGGCAGGGCCTCATGCAGGGTTATCGCGAGATGTGCCTTCTGGGGGCACTCCCTGGAGTAGTGACCAGCCTGGCCACAGGTGTAGCAAGTGACTCCGGGGGAGCAGGTAGCATAGGACGGTACCCACTCCCGCCTACCCAAGTGTCGAAGTAGTGGGGCGCGGAGGAGGTGGCCTGTATCCTGCGGCTCTTGGCATGAATGGGGCACGCGGCACAGCGCTGTAGGGAACAAACACCCTGCGCTTCTTGTTCTCAGAACCCGAGGAACTGTGGTGGTCCCCGTGTGCGGGCCTCTTGGAAGCCTCAAGTTCCTTTCTTCCTTGCTCGAGAGTAAAAGCCTGGTTGAACAGCTCCTGGTAGGTCTGGAACCTGAAGGGAAGCAACTCATAGCGAACCTGCGGCGAAAGACCCTTGCGGAACAGTTCTTGCTTGTCAGCATCATTGGTCACGTCCCTTGGGGCGTAACGAGAGAGATGGTTGAACTCTCGACCATAAGTACGGAGGTCCATTCGTCCCTGTTGCAAATCTAGGAACTCCCTCGTCTTCAAGTCCATGATCGGCTGGGGAATGTACTCCGCACGGAAGGCAGTGCAAAAATCCGCCCAGGTGAAGACATGGTTGGCAGGAAACAAGGCCACATGGCTTTCCCACCAACAGCCAGCAGCACGAACCAAGAGGTTGGTGGCAAAGTTGACTTGCTTCGCCAATGGGACATGAAGCGTAGAACTTGCGCTCCAGAGCACGAAGCCAGTCATCAGCTTCCAGTGGCTCCTTAGCATCAGCAAAAGTGGGTGGCTGGGAGCGTAGGAACTCAGTGAGGTGGTGCACTCGTTCCTCCGTGCATTCTGCTGCACCAACTGCTCAAGCAAATGCTCATTGCCCGCGGTTCTCCTCAATGGCCATCAAGACCTCAGCCATCGAGGGTGGTGGCGGCAGATCATCCTCATCATCATTGTGGTTACCGTGACCACCACGGCCTCCACGGCCTCCTCGAGCCATTCTGGAAATTTGACAATGACACAGTTAGTATCTTTCTCTGAATGGTCGAACAATAGCATTAGCGTCTTCACAAGTACACAGACTAGGGATGATAATACATTGTGTAACAATTAACAAGGGATCAACAAGACAGAACTTGGGTTAAAGGTCAGCATCATGTGCTACTAGCGAGAGTTAAGAAATCACAATTAACACACTCTAGTTGACACAATGGGACCTTATGTTCAAGTCCGTGGGTTAACACCCAAAGAAAGGATCAAATGATTAGATTTGGTAGAAACATCTGAGTGGATTTGGGATTGTAATGCAGCAGGAGCAACTGGACACATAACACGAAAGGTAGAACCCAACCCCGTTTCTAATCATTTTGAAGTAAGACGAGGAGTAAAACCTTTAAACTCAAATCGAGGTAAGATTGCTCCGAGATTAGAGGGTAACCAGATAAGGAGTAAAAAGAATCCTAAGATGGTTTTCACAACTCATTTTTAGGTTAAAAATATTTTGATAAACACTAGACTCAACATCGACCAGTAGAAGGGTTTCCTACAGGCAGTACTGCTCTGATACCAACTTGTGGCGCCCCGACCCGACTATTATATAGTGATGATGTGTGTCACCGGTTAAGCGATACAACCGGAGGTTACTGGTTTACCAATCCCCGGCCAAAACCTTTGGCAGGCGTTGCTCGAAATGGATCATCGGCAATGCAACTCCCCGATTGATGCCTTAACACAGGCACAACCTCAATGTATAATAGAGAGATCAAGACTTGTGGAACAACTGGCATATCACAGACTCTACGACCCAAATCATATAGTTCAACTCTTATAATAGAGAAAGATAGCAAATTACAACCAGAGGTCACTGACCCAACACTACAACATGCGGAAGCGAAATAGGTTGTTCTAAACAACAAGATCCAAAATATGGCCTAAGAGGCCTACAGATAAACATCACAGTGCTAGCTGCTCCGGGATGTCCCAAGCTGCACCTGGGAACCCCAGACTACTCGTCGACGTCCACAAAGAACCCACCTTCGGGTCGGTGAAGTCCTCCTCTGAAACAAAACAAACGACGTTGAGTTCGACGAACTCGCAAGATTTATATAGAGCTTTAGCTCGATGAGGCTTTCAAAGTTATATGGCTGTTTTGCATAAAGCTGATTTTATTTATGAAAAACATAACTCAAAGGCATCGACTAATCAGAGTATTTTCAAAAAAGGTAAGGAGTAACTCTTTCTTTCATCACCTTACTCATCATCAACCACTGTACCTGTTCATCAAAGGCACCTCCCTGAATCACCCTCGAGGAAGCTCACCTTACAATCGTGAAGTGGTACCTTTAGTACTCAGTTTTTAATCATTCCGTTAAAGTTAATCTATGATCTTATCGTCCTTTCCCAAGTTGTCCTTAACCGTGGACACGGCTTTTCGAAAAGATTTAACCCTGCAGGGGTGTACAATGTTTGCCACGCGTACCGTCCGGCCCATTACATGCGCATTAGCTCTCTTCCTTGGAAAGCCGGCTGGGTGGGAGCGGTGTCGACTTCTTCCTCATTAAGGACTTTCCAGGATCATCAGTGGCGGTAGGACTGCCAGGATCACAACCCCGCCCACGGCCACTCATTTTCCTAACACCACCATCCTCATACCAAATCTCAGCCACCAACTCACGCAGCGCAAATGGAAGCTCAAACTAGAGGACCCTGGCTAGCTCCGCTCGAGTTATTTAGTCTATGAGGGTTCCTGCAATTGCATAGGCCTCACGCATGGTTGCATGCTCAGTCTTGGTTCGGGAGGTAAAGAACTCGCACCTAGGCGGCGAGAACGAGACAAAGCACAACCACAGTGGCCTCTCATCCCCACCTTTAGCATCTTATTACCTGTCTCCTCAATTCCTCCACCATCAACCATTTATCTTCATCCTGTTTCCAACATGAACCATCCATCGGACGGCTAAGCTTTTAACTAAGCATGGCTAAGCAACAACATAGCTTAAGTAAGTAGCTCAGGTCAACAATACAAACCTATGGATAATAGGAGGGAAAACAGGTATTGGCATCGGAAACTTAATGCAACTATAGGATACTCTATCCAAGCAAATTGACATTTGGAACCGCATGCAATATTATAGTGGAGATAATATTTGCGGAAACATAGGATAAGATATGCTCAGAGGGGGGATTACGCTTGCCTTGATCAAGGTGCTGGTAGTACGGATCCTCGGGGTATTGTGGAGTAACCCCGGCTACTTGATCTATCGAAGCACAACACAGAAGAACAATCAACCACCACACATGTTCCAATAAATGCAATGCGCAAACACATGATGGCATGACATTTTTAATGCACTGGAATCATTATAACAAGTTCTACAATTTTAGAGGGGGTGCGAGCTAATTACTCAACAAGAGAGAAAATCAAGCTCCTTCTTTGTTTTTATGCTTTCCTGTGCTATAGATTATTTAAACATGCATGAATATGATGCTACGGATTAATGCACATTTTTCTGAGCATTTTGATACGAAGAACACATTTTTCGGAGGTCCCGATAAAAAGTTATTAATTTTATAATTTTCCCTTTTTGAATATTTGTTGTTAACTATCTTCATTAAACTCAACAATAATAATAACAATGTGTACTCGGGTTCGAGGGAGGGAGGTGGGAGGAGCGGGAAACAATCGCTATCGGAGAGGAAAAGAAAAACATAAGCAGCAAAAAACTGCCCTGTCGGTTTGTGGCCCGGCTGGGCGGTTTCTGGGCCGGCCTGGCTACAGAGCCCACCGGCTCTCAGCCCGGCATGGGCCGGCTCCTGGACCGGGTGCGCACCGAGCGTGACGGCCGACAGCCCGGCTCGACCGGGTCCTCCACCGGGCGCGCGAGATGAACGGCGACAGGAACTTCCTCGACCGTGGCTACGGCGGCGGACTACGGCGAGGCTACGGCGAGCTAGCGCATGAGGGGAGAAGGGAGGGTGCGCAACGGCACGGGGTGCTCACCGGAGCACGTGGAAGGCGACGGCGATGTCGGCGGTGGACCAGAGCTGAGGAAATCGCACGGCGGAGCGACGCGGTGGTCGGCGACGAACTTGGACGGCGGCGGCGATTCACGGCCTCCAGCCGCGATTCCTTGGGCGGAGGAGGAGCGAGAACGCGGCGGAGCTAGTGGTGGTACTCGATCTGCCGCGGGAACTCTCAAACGGCGGCTAAACGGCGGCGACGACCTCGGCGGCCATGGCGGCCATGGAGAGGAAAAAGAGAGAGAGAGAGAGAGCACGGGAGCAGGTGGGAATGGGGAGCAGGGGCCCGGGGAGCTTGCTCCCGTGCAGGTGAGGGCAGGGGGGCCCGGCGACGCGCTGCGCGGCACGGCGAGCGGGTCCGGCGACAGCGAGGGCTTCGGTCGCTACAGCGACGGGGAAGAAGAGCAAATTGCGAAGAGGTCCCTGGAGATTCTGTTCCCATCACAAACGGGTCCTTTTTCTAATTTCCTTTTAAATCCAGCAGCTTGCACTGATTTTATTAGGACACCAAAACATTTTATAAAATTTGGGAAAATTTGGGGAGTCTCCCCATATTGAATAGAAGCTACACAAAATTTAGGGCTTCAAAATAAAATAGTTTGGTACCACTTTGTTCACAGGTTTCAGTTCGGGCAATTTTCTAATTCCCCAAATTATAATCCTTTAGCAATTTTTAGAGCGAGTCCAAAATAACATTTTGAACTCTTAGAACTTCCTTGACAACACAAGATGACAAGGATTTGTATTTTGCAAGCTTGAGCGCACTCATTGTGGTGAGATTTGATTCGAACAAGTTTGGCATTTTTCCCTTGTTTTAATTGTTGTCCAAAATCCTGGTTTCAACATGAACAATTGAGCAAATGATGCCATGATGCATGCATGATATGCAAAAGCGAAAATTTTACTCAGTTTTTTTTTAGGTTCACAACTTCGGGCTGTTACAACCCGACGTTCGGAGAGTACATCCTGGACATGGAGATTATGCTCTTTTGCACCCAGGAGGATCTGATGTGCGCTAGACTCCGGTCTCGCTTTGAGCGCATCTCGCTCAGTGAGAGTCGCGAGAGTGAGGCGCAGCTGAAGGAGGAGAAGGCCGCTCTTCTGAAGAAGAGGACCCAGCTGAGGGGACCATCGCCAAGCTCCGCAAGAGGGTGGCGGAGCAGGACGAGATTATCGAGGATCTGGCGCACCATACTGACGAGATGGAGGAGGAGGGCGAGGATCTCCGCAAGGAGAACAACGCTTTCCTCAGTGACGATGACGACTTCCTGGAGGAGATGGACTATGAGCAGGAGGATGACGAGGAGGAGTTAATTGACGAGGAGGAGGACCCACTCGAGGCAGTTCTCGAGGACGAGGAGGAGGACCCAGAGGAGCCACCTTACCAGTCCGACGCTGACGCAGCAGAGCCTGAGGTTCCACCTCAGTAGGCGAGTGACTTGTGTACTACCGCAGGATTAGGTTGACCCCCTATCGCTAGTCGAGTCGAAGTAGTGGTTCTTTTGGAAACCATGTGTTATGTATCTTAGATGTAGGGCGATGTTGTAAGCTTGATGTTTTAAGCTTCATGTGTAAGCTTGATGTTGTGAACTCCTTGATGTGATGTTTGTGTTATATAAGTGTGTTAGTCTTGTTTGATCTGTGTAAAATATTTTCCATATCATCCTTAATTAATCTACCACTTCGCGAAATCATCTTTTCCCTTAGTCGAACCTTTTTGCCTTGCCTCTTATACCCGGTGTGCTTCAGGATGGCGAACCTCGTTGCAACACACAGAGGGAAGAGCACCACCACCACCAGAACCCAACCCCCGCCCAACTTCTCGCGCTTATCATGGAGGAACGTGAAAATGCCCGGGAGGAGCGCCAAGCTCATCTCGCTGCCCTGCAGCAGATCGCTGCCGCCCATCTCAACACAACAACAACAACAACAACAACAATGGTGGCAATGGCAATGGCAATGGCGATGGAAACCAGCGATCCACTTGAGCGATTTTCAGAAACCGACCCACCTACCTATTCCAAGGGACTTCACCCACTAGAAGCTGATGATTGGCTTCGCACCATCGACAACAATCTGGAAGTTGCTGCTGTAGGAGAAAATGAGAAAGTGTTGTATGCAACCCACTATCTTGCTGGACCTGCACGAGCTTGGTGGAAACTACCAAGGCTCTCCAGCAAGCTGGTCATGTTATCAACTGGGTTGAGTTCCAGGAGAAGTTCCGCAAGAAGCACATTCCTGGCGGACTCATTGAGAGGAAGAAGGATGAATTCCGCAGCTGAGGCAGGGAAGTAGAGATGTGGTCGGTTATCTTGATGAGTTTACCGACTTATCTCGGTATGCTCCTGATGACACCGACACAGAGAAGAAGAAGATGGAGCGTTTCATGAGTGGACTTCATGATGAACTGCAGTGTGCTCTGGTTATCCATGACTTCTATGATCTGGAGTCACTTGTGGACAAAGCCATCCAGCTGGAGACCAAGCGCAAGTCTATGTTTGAAGGTCGTAAGAGGAGGATGAATGCTCAGGAAGGTTCGAGCAGCCAGAAGCCTCGTATCTTTCAGCAAAACCCCAAGCCTGCCTATCGACCACCACAAGCTCGCCCCAATTTCCCTAACCGCCCAAACAACTTCAACCGCCCCAATGACAATAACCGTCCCGGAGGAAACTTCAACAACTTCACCGCAATGCCAATGTTGTCTGCTTTGAATGCGGCAACAAGGGTCACTACTCCAGAGAATGCCCCAATGCGCCGGCACCGACAATGGTCAAGGCCGCAATGGAAATGGCAAGAATGCCGCACCCCGCGGAAATGTTGCTGTTGCCAAGGGCCGTCTGCACCACATCAATGCTGAAGAAGCCAGGATGCGCCAGATGTTGTGCTGGGTACGTTCCTTGTCAACTCAGTACCTGCAACTGTTCTGTTTGATTCTGGTGCTACCCATTCCTTTGTTACCCAAGAATTTGTTGCTAAGGGAGGTTTAGTCGAGAGCCTCTTACCCAAACCCATGGTCATCCAAATCCCAGAATCCACCGTAGAACCAAGTTGTTTTGCCCGATGTTTCCCTTGAGATCAAAGGAGAAAAGTTTCCAGTCGACTTAATCGTTCTGGGAACCCAAGGCATGGATGTTATACTTGGTATGAATTGGCTAGCCAAGTACCATGGTCGAATTGACTGTGCCAGAAGAGCTGTATCCATCACCACCGACAAAGAAGTAGAAGTGGAGTATGTGTCTGAAACCAACCTATCAACCAGGCTGCCATGAGAGCATAGCTCGACCCGCCCTAGATGAGATCCGTGTGTTCACCTATTCGGGATGTTTTCCCTGAAATTGCCTGGTATGCCGCCAGACCGGGATATTGAGTTCATAATTGACTTATCCCAGGAACAGCCCCTATATCCCAAAGGCCTTATCGGATGAATCCGGAGGAACTGGTTGAGTTGAAGAAGCAGTTGGCTGATATGCTCAGCAAAGGTCTTGTTCGCCCAAGCGCTTCACCTTGGGGATCACCCATCATTTTTGTGGACAAGAGAGATGGTACCACACGCCTGTGTGTGGATTATCGCAAGTTAAATGACGTGACCATTAAAAACAACTATCCTCTTCCCAAGATCGAGGATCTGTTCGATCAGATGAACGGAGCCCGAGTCTTTTCCAAGATCGATCTTCGGACAGGATATCATCAGTTGAAATCCGAGAGTCAGACATTCCCAAGACCGCCTTCACCACTCGTTACGGTTTGTTTGAATACACCGTGATGTCCTTTGGTCTGACCAATGCCCCAGCCTATTTCATGAATCTCATGAACAAGATTTTCATGGAGTACCTCGACAAGTTCGTGGTAGTTTTCCTCGATGACATCCTTATTTATTCCAAGACGAAGAAGAGCATGCTGAACACCTGCGTCTAGTTTTGGAGACCCTCCGAGAGCACCAGCTGTATGCCAAGCTTAGCAAGTGTGAGTTTTGGCTCAGTGAAGTGGCATTTCTCGGACATGTTGTATCTGCGGAGGAATTTCTGTTGACCCGAGAAGATCCAAGCCATTGTTGACTGGTTAGCCCCAACCAGTGTGACTGAAATCCGAAGCTTTCTCGGACTAGCGGGTTATTACCGCAAGTTCGTTGAAGGATTTTCCAGTATAGCCAACCCATGACCCAACTGTTGAAGAAGGACAAGAAATTTGAATGGACTCAGAAGTGTGAAGATAGTTTCCAAGAATTGAAGAAGAGACTGACCTCACCCCAATTTGATTATGCCAGACGTCACCAAGAGTTTCGACGTGTATTGCGATGCATCACGCCTCGGACTTGGTTGCGTTCTGATGCAAGAAGGCAAAGTTGTGTCGTATCTGTCCCGGCAGTTGCGACCGCATGAAGAGAATTACCCAACCCATGACTGGAGTTAGCTGCTGTTGTTCTTGCTCTTAAAACGTGGCGTCCCTATCTTGCGGGACATCGCTGCGAGATCTATACGGATCATAAGAGCTTGAAGTATATTTTCACCCAGAAGGAGTTGAACCTGCGACAGAGGAGATGGATGGAATTAATCAAGGATTATGATATTGGAATCCATTATCACCCCGGAAAGGCTAATGTAGTTGCCGATGCCCTTAGTCGCAAACCTTGCACCCTGAATGCCTTGATCCAAGCCGAACAGCCAGCCTTGTTCAAAGAGTTCAAAGATTTTGGACTAGAACTTGTTAGCCATGGTTATCTCGCCAATTTAGAGTTAGCCCCAACCCTGATGGATCAAATCAAAGAAGCCCAAAAAGGTCATGAAAGCATTGAGGAATTAAGAAGAAGATTTCTCTCGGCAAAGCACCCGGTTTTACCGAAGATGCTGAAGGAGTGCTGAAATTCAATGCCGTATCTGTGTGCCCAATGTCGAACTTAAGGAGTTAATCCTGAAGGAGCCCATGAGACCCCTTATTCAATCCACCCCGGCGGAACCAAAATGTACCAAGACCTTCGAGAAAGATTTTGGTGGCATGGAATGAAGCGAGAGATTGGTTCTTTCGTAGCCAAGTGTGATATCTGTCAGCGAGTCAAGGCTGAACATCAGCGACCCGCTGGATTGCTTCAACCTTTGAAAATTCCCGAGTGGAAGTGGGATGAAATTGGAATGGATTTTATTACCGGACTTCCAAGATCCAACCGAGGCCATGATTCAATCTGGGTCATCGTTGATCGACTGACCAAGGTTGCCCATTTATTCCTGTCAAGACCACCACACCGGAGCTCAGTTAGCAGACTTGTATATTTCCAGAATAGTAAGCCTGCATGGTGTGCCTAAGAAGATTGTATCTGATAGAGGCACGCAATTCACCTCAAGATTCTGGAAATCCCTTCATGAAGCCCTCGGAACCAAGTTAGCATTTAGCACAGCTTATCATCCCCAGACCGATGGCCAAACTGAACGAGTGAACCAGATATTGGAGGACATGCTTCGCGCATGTGTTCTATCCTATGGTTCCAAGTGGGAAGATTGTCTTCCGTTTGCAGAGTTCTCTACAACAATAGTTATCAGTCTAGTCTGCAAATGGCCCCTTTTGAAGCCTTTACGGCAAGAAGTGTCGTACGCCCCTGAATTGGTCCGATACCGGAGAAGGCAAATTGTTTGGACCAGATACCCTCCGTGAAGCTGAAGAGCAAGTTCAGCTTATTCGTGAACGTCTCAAAACTGCCCAATCCCGTCAGAAGAGTTACGCTGATTCCAAGCGTCGTGACTCACTTTCAGTATCGGAGATTATGTATCTCCGAGTGACACCCCTCAAAGGAATGCAGCGTTTCCATGTCAAAGGAAAATTAGCGCCAAGATATATTGGACCTTTCAAGATCATCGCTCGTCGAGGAGAAGTATCCTATCAACTGGAGTTGCCCCCGGAGTTAGGAGATTATCACGATGTCTTCCACATTTCCTTGCTCCGGAAGTGTCTCGAAGTTCCTGACCAGCCTGATGTTTTCAAAAACATCGACCACATCTCCATCGACCTGAACCAAGACCTGACTTATCGTGAGAGACCCGTCAAGATTCTTGACGAAGATGTTCGGGTTACCCGAGACGTGCGATCAAGTTCTACAAAGTCCAGTGGACTAACCACTCTGAAGAAGAAGCAACTTGGGAACGCGAAGATTATCTTAGAAGCGAATTCCCAAACCTCTTTAGTACCTAAGCCTAGCAAATCTCGGGACGAGATTTATTTTAAGGGGGGAAGGATTGTAACATCCCAAAAATATTATAAGTATTATTATTCCAAAAATGAGGGCCAACAAAAACTTTTGTTAAAATTATATGTGTTGATTGCATATTGTTGCTTGTGATAATTACTTCTTGTGGATTGTGTGTTGCTTGCTCTAAATAAAAACTTGGAGAAAAGAAAAGAAATAAAACAAAAGCTAAGATAATAAAAATCATGTGACAAGTGTCACCAAAATTTCTCCAAGTGAGAAATTATATTTATTCCAAACAAAATTCAGTGGAGTGAATATGATCACTCTCACTTTTATTCCTACAACTTTCCCTCTTCAAATATCAAGTTCAAAAATCTAAATTTAAATTCAAAACCTTTCTTTATCTTTTTAAATCCAAAATTGTGCTATGATGCACCTACACAATAAAATCCAAAACCTCACAACAAATCCTTATAAATATGTAAGAAGCAAATTATGAAAACAAATTGCAAACATTCAAAGTTTGAGTTGGGTTAGGCCACTATCGAACACCTGGTGGCCAGCCCGTGTTGTTCCCCAAATCCAAATCCAAATTCGATCGATTTGGTTCGAATTCGAGCAAGTTTCTGCAGCCACTCGATTCCTCTAGCTTCACTCACCTGACCGCACTCGAAGGAGCCAAGAAAATTGGGACAGGGACGAGGAGGAGTGCCAGGGGACACACGGCTGTGCGCCCGCGCCATGGTCGCACTGTGGCTGCGGAGGTGGCGACACCGTGACGGCCCAGCACCGTGCCCCCCTCTCTCCCTCACCTCTCTGCTCCCTCCCCACGTAGCTAGAACGCCCACAGGAACCCGCACCCGCCGGCCCCTGGCCATGCCAGTGCACGCCGCGCACCGCCCAAACATGCCCACGGCCGTCCCAAACTTCGAGCTCGCGTAGCTCGCCTCCACGCACCCGACCTTGCTCCCCTTCTTCGCAACACCGTAGACACACACCACCGTCCCCTATGGCGAGCCCACTCCCCTCTCTGGACCTCCCCTGAACCTCGACCACCATGGACCGCCGTCGAGCTTATAAAGCCACCCGAGCCCCGCACTCTCTCCACACACCACCACTCCCTCACCTTTGCTCCACACTCCTTCTGTGCACCGCTAGGAGAGCGGGCACGCCGTAGCAGCCAAGCTCAGCCCTGGCAGCGAGGCCAATTGCTGCCGGAGCTGAGGTAGGAGACGACCACGGCCGAGGTCGTGCTGCCTCTCTTTCTCTCTCTCTGGCCCATACTCGCACCACCATGAACACCGCACTCACCCCACCATTTCTCCCCTCTGTTTGCTGCACAGAAGCGAAGCAGGAAGGCCGCCGGAGTTGGAGCACGGCCACGGAGGAGGAACTGCTCGCCGCCGACGCCAGGAGCATCCCCAGCAAGCACCACTTCTCCAGCAAGCTTCCCCGAGCCGCCGCCGTCGTTTTGCACCTTCCCCGCTTCCTCCCGAGCCCCCTAGGTGAGCTTTCCGCGAACCTCGCCGTCGCCAGAGCGGCAGCGCCGCCGGTTTTAGGTCGTCGACGTTGTTGTCGAACATGGGCCGTTGGATCTGTGATCAACGGCATCATACCGCTTCGTTTAGTTGTTTCTCTAGCAAGTGGACCCCACACGTCAGATTTTTAAACATTTCCATACGCGCGTTGAGTCACTGACGAGTGGACCCCACCCGTCAGCAATCTCAACATTATCCAGAATAGTTAGCCTTTCTAATTTAAATCTTTAAGAGAATTCAGTACTGGCATCAACTTCAAAATTCAATATCTCGAGATTTACAACTCCAAATAAATCAAATCCAAATGTTCTGAAGAGCTTATGAAATCGTTTAAGCAACCCAAGTGGTTTCATTTCATTTAGATAAATAATAAAAAATGTATTATTAAAAATACTACAGAAGGTTTAAATTCTAAACTTGTTTGTTTCTGATACTCTGTTAAGCCAAATAATTCCAAACCAATTTGGTTAGCTTGGTACTCTGATCTATTAGCTTCCCTAATTTTGTAGAATTAATTAAGCAAAATTAATTGTTTGGCATTAGAATAAAAATTGAACACCCTTCTCCACTAAAACAATTAAATATGTTTAATGTTTAACCCAAATGAGTTAGGACCAATTTTGTTAGATCACATTTAGTCATGTTTAGTTACCCCTAAAAGTATTTAATTTTAGGATCAACAGAACTTAATTGGTAGCTAAAACTTGATTATTAAGTTACTGGATTAAAACAATTATGTAGGGAGTTTGGTGACTCTAATTAATCCAAACTAAATTGTGTTGTCTTATAAACATCAGTAGCTTTCTGTAGAAATTTAGTTTGTATTTTTTTGACCAACAGAACTCAAGTTGTGTAATTAAACTTGTTCAGCAAGTTTCTGCCATATTTTAGACATAAATAAATAATGTTTAATTCAATTAAATTGAAACCAAATGGTATTGTTTGATATGTGCAGTGGCTATTTAGAGCATTTAGGATTGTAATGTTGTGATGTTGCTTGAGTAGTTTAGTGATTGTTTGTATTTGTTTGTTTATTAATTAGACAAGAACGCTGTCGGATTTATCGAGGAGGGAGAGTTTGTTGAACCTGAAGATCAAGACCAAGGTCACTTTGCCGAACAAGGCAAGCTACTCTCAGAGCTTGCAACCCCAAATATATGCATCTATTTTGATAACATGATTTACTCTTAAGGCAAGATTTATAAAACCTTTTCAAAAAGTATATGGAAACTATTTTGCCACCCTATGTAGAAGTATAAGATAGTTATATCAAATTATAGGATGGGAAAGATAAATATTGTTTACTCAAAACTCCTTTGAAATTACTTGTGTGGTTATGGAATGCCGAGATGTTGGTGTTGAAGTGGAGAAATGGAGTTGGTGATGTTTATGAAAAATGCACAGTGTGTCGGGGGTTACCCCCGAGTATGGTAAAGATGAGGTAAAGACATGTAAGGTTAAGGCAGTAAGCTGTCCGAGGTAACGATTGAGCAAGGACGCAGGAGGAGTCATCCGACGTAAGGCGTACGTGAGGTATATTCTCCGAGGTATATCCTCCGAGATATCAACCTCGGGGCAGTCAGCTAGCTACCACAGGAATAAGGTATTCTTTACCGAGGTATAGGATCGGGAGTGTTATCCGAAGTTGGCAGCAAGGATCGAGCCATGTCAGAGAGGTCACGGGTGCCGCAGAGCTCGTAGCCCGAGGCTTCAGAGGACGGCGAGGTCCGTCCACGGGTTTCCCGGAAGCTCGGGGGCCTAGGAGCTGACTTGGCTATTTCGGGAAAGGTCTACAGGCTAGACCTCGGCAGGCTACTGAAGTATGACCGGAAGAGGAAAGCTAGGCCTGTCCGGCCTGACAGTCCGGCCGTTGAGCTGGCAGGAGGCAGAGGCTTGTCTTCTACCTTCTGGCCATGCCATTGTTAGCTGGAGGCAGGGGTAAAATAGTACTTCGGCCTATGTATATATGCAGCATCTCTACCTCCAGGGAGGAGGACGGCAAAAACCCTAGCTCATTTCCCCCTTCATAGTTTCATCTTCTATCTAGAGCTCTCACTTGAGCAGCATCATACAGCTCGAGGAGCACCTTGTACCCGAGAACGACACTGATATATTGAGAGAGGAAAGGCAGGAGTAGGGGTTTTACTTCCTCACGAAGGCCCCGAACCTGGGTACATCGTGGTGTCTTGTGTTCTTGGCTTTCTTGGCTTCTTATTCATGTTCTTGAGGTTTCTTGCATGTTCTTGCTTGTGCACGTCTTGAGTGCATAAACCCTCCCCGGATTCCCCCAACGACCGTTCGGCCCCAACTAAGCCATACCTATGGCATCTGCCGTGATCCCACCACGACAGTTGGCGCCCACCGTGGGGCTGATAGTGGCGTTTGCTGGATCAATTCGGATGGGACCTTCGTCATCAACGCGGGGACTCGACTTCGGCCTCGTCCCCGTTAGTTGACTCATTTTCGAGTTGGCTGCAGTGCGAATCCGAGCTGTTCTAGAATCTGAGCTGTTCTGTGATCCGAGGTGTTCTGTCCGAGGTGTTTTGTCCGAGGTGTTCTGTGATCCGAGGTGTTCTGTGTGAGGTGTTTTGTCCGGGCTGTTCTGTAATCCGAGGTGTTCTGTCCGAGGTGTTCTGCCCGAGCTGTTCTGTAATCCGAGGTGTTCTGTCCGAGCTGTTCTGGAATCCGGGGTGTTCTGGAATCCGAAATGTTTTGGAATCCGAGGTGTTCTGAAGTCTGAGGTGTTCTGAAGTCCGAGGTATCCTGGGAGAATCCGAGTTAAGACTTGGAAATCTGAATTAAGACTTCTCCAACAACCTGGCCTTGTAAGTATCATTTATGTGTCTTCACATGCTTCTAGATAGTCTCAAATTGTACTCGGGGACTGCCCCCTCGTTCCTACCTTGCTATGATTAGTTGTTTTCCCCGGGGTAGAGTGTTTTTACCCGGGGACTGGATCGCCAGTCCAGTTCTGTTTTGTCCCAAAAGTTACTCGGGGACTCCCCCCTCGCTTTTTGGTCTAAGTGTTCTCCCTGGGACAAGATGTCTTAACCCGGGGACTGGGTAGCCAGTTTGTTTTACACCTTCTCCTAGATAAGAAAAGTAACTCGGGGACTCGGTCGAAACCGAGTCTGGATCTTTGTGCTTAGTAACTGCTGTTAGATTCGTTTTCTATCAAGTGCTATAGCCAGTTTGCCTCGGTTAGTATAATTGTTGTTCCCGTCAAATATTCTTCATGATTTGTATGCTGGACTAACGTTGAAAGGGGAATTCGGTTTTGCTGAAAATGTTTGCTACCGAGGTACAATAAAAATACGAGGTATTCAAGAAATCCGGTCATATTGGAAATCCGGGTCATATTGGAGATCCGGATCATGTTGGAAATCCGGGTCATATCGGAAATCCGGGTCATATTGGAGATCCGGATCATATTGGAAATCTGGGTCATATTGGTAATCCGGGTCATTTTGGTAATCCGATGTATAATGGAAATCCGACGTATCATGGTTATGTTAGTTATCTCAAGTTACCCAAGGTATCATGGCATTATCAGTATTCTCTAGATCGCCGATTATTTCGGTTTGCCACAATATCACGGCATCACTCCACCTCCGGGATCGCCGTTTATTTCGGTTTGCCATAGTATCACGGCATCTTTCTGCATCACATATCGCCGTTTACTTCGGTTTGTCACAATATCCTGACATCATTCCTTGTCCCAAATCATTATTTATTCTGTTTGCCAATGTATCATGGCATTACCTGTATACCAGATCAGTGTCTATGTTGGTTAGTCAGAGGCAACCTTTGAGATATGTTTATGCAAGTTATATGTCAGCCCAGCAGTGGCTGGAGACATCTATGTCGGTATACGCCCGAAGTGGCTAAAACAGGCATTCGAGATATGCTTAGGTGAGTCTGGCAGTGGCTGGAGACATCTATGTCGGTATACGCCCGGAGTGGCTAAGAACCAACATATGAGTTATGCCCAAAGAGGCCGAAATACCGAGATATGTGTGTTATGCCCAAAGAGGCCGAGGTATCGAGACATGTGTGATATGCCCAAAGAGGCCGAGGTATCGAGACATGTGTGATATGCCCAGAGTGGCCGAGGTATCGAGACATGTGTGATATGCCCAAAGAGGCCGAGGTATCGAGACATGTGTGATATGCCCAGAGTGGCCGAGGTACCGAGACTTTTCAGATACATACTTGCAGGTTTATGTCGGTCCAGCTTACGTTGGCGGCATCCGAGTTCGGTAAAAGCCAGGAGGGCTAACCGACGCTGGCGGCATCCGAGTTCGGTAAAAGCCAGGAGGGCTAACCAACGCTGGCGGCATCCGAGTTCGGTAAAAGCCAGGAGAGCTAACCGACGCTGGCGGCATTCGAGTTCGGTAAAAGCTAGGAGGGCCAACCGACGCTGGCGGCATCCGAGTTCGGTAAAAGCCAGGAGGGCTAACCGACGCTGGCGGCATCCGAGTTCGGTAAAAGCCAGGAGGGCTAACCAACGCTGGCGGCATCCGAGTTTGGTAAAAGCCAGGCGGGCTAACCGACGCTGGCGGCATCCGAGTTCGGTAAAAGCCAGGAGGGCTAACCGACGCTGGCGGCATCCGAGTTCGGTAAAAGCCAGGAGGGCTAACCGACGCTGGCGGCATCCGAGTTCGGTAAAAGCAAGGAGGGCTAACCGACGCTGGTGGCATCCGAGTTCGCTAAAAGTCGGGAGGGCTAACCGATGCTGGCGACATCCGAGTCTGGTAAAGGCCAGGAGGGCTGATAACCGACATAAAATGGTGCCCATGCAGGCAACATATTTCCGGTGCAAATTGTCCATCTCATTGTTGATTCGGGTGAGCTCGATCAACCGGATGTCGCATTTGGCCTGGAGGGCATGGCGAAGACGACCAAATTACAAAGGCGCCCATGCAGGCAGGAGGCTATGCATAT
This sequence comes from Poa pratensis, assembly GCA_947311845.1. Classification (NCBI taxonomy): domain Eukaryota; kingdom Viridiplantae; phylum Streptophyta; class Magnoliopsida; order Poales; family Poaceae; genus Poa; species Poa pratensis. The sequence goes on along the minus strand of CAMZMU010000108.1, from coordinate 2,706,715 downwards.
TTGTTTTGGTATGCTTATTTATTTTTGTAAGTCTGTGCGTGACTCTGCGAGTCCCCCACAGCCTCGGGGACTACTGTCGGGGGGTTACCCCCGAGTAGGGTAAAGATGAGGTAAAGACATGTAAGGTTAAGGCAGTAAGCTGTCCGAGGTAACGATTGAGCAAGGACGCAGGGGGCGTCATCCGACGTAAGGCGTACGTCTGAGGTATATTCTCCGAGGTATATCCTCCGAGATATCAACCTCGGGGCAGTCAGCTAGCTACCACAGGAATAAGGTATTCTTTACCGAGGTATAGGATCGGGAGTGTTATCCAAAGTTGGCAGCAAGGATCGAGCCATGTCAGAGAGGTCACGGGTGCCGCAGAGCTCGTAGCCCGAGGCTTCAGAGGACGGCGAGGTCCGTCCACGGGTTTCCCGGAAGCTCGGGGGCCTAGGAGCTGACTTGGCTATTTCGGGAAAGGTCTACAGGCTAGACCTCGGCAGGTTACTGAAGTATGACCGGAAGAGGAAAGCTAGGCTTGTCCGGCCTGACAGTCCGGCCGTTGAGCTGGCAGGAGGCAGAGGCTTGTCTTCTACCTTCTGGCCATGCCATTGTTAGCTGGAGGCAGGGGTAAAATAGTACTTCGGCCTATGTATATATGCAGCATCTCTACCTCCAGGGAGGAGGATGGCAAAAACCCTAGCTCATTTCCCCCTTCATAGTTTCATCTTCTATCTAGAGCTCTCACTTGAGCAGCATCATACAGCTCGAGGAGCACCTTGTACCCGAGAACGACACTGATATATTGAGAGAGGAAAGGCAGGAGTAGGGGTTTTACTTCCTCACGAAGGCCCCGAACCTGGGTACATCGTGGTGTCTTGTGTTCTTGGCTTTCTTGGCTTCTTGTTCATGTTCTTGAGGTTTCTTGCATGTTCTTGCTTGTGCACGTCTTGAGTGCATAAACCCTCCCCGGATTCCCCCAACGACCGTTATGGCATCTGCCGTGATCCCACCACGACACAGTGTGTCCTAGTACTATGACGACCAATCTTACCCTGTGCGACCACATTTACCCACATATGGGAAAGGGCTTAGTCATATAATTTGCTCATATTAGTATGGGATGCCTCATCGACGGAGATGACTCTGTTATGCATGAGGGGATGGTTTGTTGATCTACCCCTGACCTGGGTCCTCGCTCAAACTCTATGGAAAGATAAGGAGGAGGATTGAAGGTTCCACCATAAACTGCCGGGCAAAACTATGAGTCCTCACACTTAGATTCCGACGGGCTGGGTTAAGTGTTGATGGAAAGTGTCATATGGGCAGGGTCCTATACTAGCATGAGCAAAGGACAGGATATGGTCGATGACTCAACTTCGCATACACCTGGTATGGCGAGACGTGGCTGACATGATGAGTTATCGGATGGATGTGAGAAAAGCGTGCTACCTCTGCAGAGTGTAAAACTATTCGAATAGCCGAGTCCTCGGATATGGACAGTTGGAAGGTGTCCTAAGACCATGTGCAAGTTTTGAAAAGAGTTGAGTTTTAAAAGAAAAATGAAGAGGAGAATGTTTCCTACACCTATACCAACGGATCGGTATGAGGTTGTTGGAAGAAAATGGACCATGACGGGCTATGGTCGGAAAAAGGAAGAGTTTTGGAGAAACAGATAAAATGGTGATTTCTTTAAAGATAGTTATAAAACTCTTCTTACCTTTTTCAATAAAGATATAGAGATGTTTGAAATAAATAAAAGTCTGAAATAAAACTAGTGCGTACTCGCATTGGGGTAGTTTGCGAGTACAATCAAATGTACTCATATTGGTTTCGTCCCTGGCTATTGTCTTAGCCAGACTTCGAGGAGCACTACGCCGAGGAGGAGTATGGCGACTTCTACGCGAACTAGGGATCTCCATAAGTCAGCTGCATGTCGGGTCGTCGTTAGGGTTTGATGCCTACTACGCCGTAGCTTCCGCTGATTATTTTGGTTTGGCCCATGAAGGCACCTATGTAAGACTTGGTCTAAACGACCATTTATGTAAGACTTTTAATTCGGTACTGTAATGGATGTAAACTTTGGTATTCAGTTCGGATTATGTGCAATGACAGACTGATCACGGGATCATTGTGTTAAACATAATCGGGTATTTCGGACGGCTAGTCCGGGGTCCCCACAGAAATGCCAAGTTGAGTGTGTTTTCCATAAAACCAACAAAAGGACCAAAAAACTCTAAATGATTTTCAATTAACTCCAAAAAGAACCAACTCTTCATAAAGAAGAGGGCGGTGGCCAAGGCCACCATGTATGAGTTTGTGGTGTGACACCGCGAAGATGTATCTGGGTTCACGGCCACTACTCGTCATTTAAGCTCACAATTCATGAAATGAAAATATAGAGACAAAATGAGTTCTTACTATCGGCATAATGGGGGGAGGGATAGTCCAATGGATTAGGACCGCACTCCCCCTATGTCCATGCCTACATCCAAACCAAATGAATATCGTCTAATATGGGTAGGTATGCAAGAAGTCCACTAAATCCAATTGCTTATGTCCACCACATTAGTTCTCCTCTCAACTCCTTGAATCTTGCTTCACCAAGAGGCTTTGTGAACATATCGGCGAGTTGATGCTTGGTGTTGACATACTTGATTGCAATATCACCCTTCTCAACATGATCTCGAATAAAATGATACCGGATCTCAATATGCTTGGTCTTCCCATGAAGAACCGGATTGTGAGCAATTTTGATGGCACTTTCATTGTCACATAAAAGAGGCACTTTGTCACAAATGACACCATAATCCTTTAAAGTTTGCCTCATCCATAATAATTGTGCACAACAACTTCCGGCGGCAATGTATTCGGCTTCGGTGGAGGACGAGGCCACACAATTTTGCTTCTTGGAAGACCAACTCACAAGAGACCTACCAAGGAATTGGCAAGTACCCGAAGTTGATTTTCTATCCATTTTGCAACCCGCCCAATCCGCATCCGAATAACCTACAAGATCAAAGCTTGTCCATGGGGTACCAAAGACCATAGTTAGGAGTATCCATCAAGTATCTTAGAATCCTTTTAACCGCGGTTTCATGACTTTCCTAGGACTTGATTGGAATCTTGCACACATACCCACACTAAACATAATATCCGGTCTAGATGCACAAAGGTAAAGCAAAGATCCAATCATAGAACGATAAAGCTTTTGATCAACTTCCTTACCATCCGGATCTAAGTGAAGATCCGCCTTGGAGTCCATGGGAAACTTATATGGCTTGGCATTGTTCATATCAAATTTCTTGAGCATGTCCTTAATATACTTGGCTTGACATAAGAATGTTCCTTCTCGAAATTGGTGGATTTCAAAGCCAAGAAAATAATTCAATTTCCCATCATGGACATCTCAAATTCCTTGGTCATTAGCTTAGAGAATTGATCACTAAATTCATGGTTAGTAGAACCAAAGATAATATCATCAACATATATTTGGCATACGAAAAACTCTCCATTTATCCTTTTTGTAAAAAGGTGGGATCTATTACCCCAATTTCAAAGCCACGGTCTACTAAGAACTCCTTGAGATGATCATACCAAGCACGTGGAGCTTGCTTGAGCCCATAAAGAGCCTTATGTAGTAAGTAGACGTGGTTAGGAAATTTAGGGTCTTCGAAACCCGGAGGTTGTTTACATACACCAATTCATTTAGTGGACCATTTAAGAAAGCACTTTTAACATCCATTTGATATAAACAATTTATGAGTAGATGCATAAGCAATTAGTAAGCGAATGGATTCAAGTCTAGCAACGGGGGCATAGGTTTCACCGTAGTCGACTCCTTCGATTTGGGTGTAGCCTTGTGCAACCAATCTTGCTTTGTTGCGGATGACTTGACCATGTGAGTCTTGCTTGTTCTTAATATCCACTTGGTTCCAATGACATTATGGCATGTGTCTTTGGGTCTTTCAACTAATGACCATACTTTGTTGCGCTCGAAGTTGTTCAACTCTTCATGCATAGCCGCAACCCAATCCATCTTCAAGAGCATCATATACCTTGAGAGGTTCTAAGCTAGACAAACAAGAGACATGACCACAAAAGTTAGATAATTGATTGCGTGTGGACACACCCTACGATACTCCCAAGGATATTTTCTTTGAAGTGTTGATGATCCAATTTGATGCACGCCGGATGACCCGGCGTTCCATGGCTTGACCAATTGTTTCACCAACACAATATCTTCATCATTGCCTTCATCTTGTCATGGTCAACCCGAAGTGGAGTTCTTGGAGTTGTGGGTTCATTATGTTCTTGTTCACCACTAGAGTTGGGTGGGTCTTGACCATTTCTTGATCATGTGGATGAATATCATGTTCTTGTTCTTGGATAGTTTCTTGATCAATTGTTGAGGTGGATGGCTCAACTTGAGTAGAACTTGTTCCTTCTTCTTGAGTATCATAATAGGTTCTTCAATAGGAATAAGTTCTCCAATCCCATAGTTCTTATGGCTTGAGATGGAGCATCATCACCTACATCATCATGATCAATATGCTCCGCTTGGGAGCCATTATCCTCGACAAACTCCACATTCATAGATTCTTCAACACACCGGTGGATATGTTGTAGACCCTATAAGCATGAGAGTTTGCGGCATATCCAACAAGTATACCATCAAAAGATCTAGATTCAAATTTAGCAATTTTGCAACCTTTAATGTAAACATGGCATTTGCAACCAAAGACTCGAAAGTAAGATACATTTGGCTTTTTACCGGTGAGGAGTTCATATGGTGTCTTTCATGAGAGGACGAAAGAAGAGCCGGTTTGAGTAGTGGCAAGCGGTGTTGATGGCTTCGGCCCAAAAGTTGTATGGGGAATGAAATTCGGCCAACATAGTTCTTGCCATATCAATAAGAGTGCGGTTCTTCCTTTCGGCGACACCATTTTGTTGGGGAGTATATGCAGCGGAATATTGGTGTTGAATGCCCTCCCCACTTAGGAAATCATCCATAGTGTAATTCTTGAACTCCGTACCATTGTCACTTCTTATTGCCAAAATCTTGGAGTCATATTGGCGTTGAACTAGGGTTGCAAAGTCAATGAATATCTTTTGAGTTTCACTCTTCCTCTTGATGTAGAAAGTCCAACAATATCTTGAATAATCATCCACAATCACCAAACAATATTTCTTGCCACCAAGACTATCATATGTGGGAGGCCCAAAGAGATCCATATGAAGGAGCTCCAAAGGCCTCTTAGTGGAGATAATGGTCTTCTTGGGTGATTCTTTTCATGCATCTTTCCGGCTATGCAAGCACTACAAGGACGATCTTTGGAAAAATTAACATCGGTTAGTCCTACCACGTGTCCACCCTTCACAAGAGTTTGTAAATTTCTCATACCGACATGGCCTAGCCGGCGATGCCAAAGCCAACCCTTGTCGGATTTAGCCATTAGACACGTGGCAATTTGAGTGGTCTCTTTCGAGAAATCGACCACATACAAACCGTTCTCACGAAATCCAACAAAGGCTACTTTAAGAGATTGTGTGAAAAGGATGGTCACGTGGTATTTATTAAAGATAACGGTGTAACCGGCATTGCATAATTGACCAACGAAAAGTAAATTATATGAAAGGGATTCAACAAGGAGGACCTTCTCAATGGATAACTCCGGAGTGATCACTACCTTGCCATATCCCAATACCTTAAGTCTTGCATTGTTCCCAACGGTGACATGAGAGAATGTGAGTAATTGTTTCAATAAGCCCTTTACTAATTCTTTGCTTTCGGTCATATGAGATGAACACCCACTATCAATGAGCCATAAAGATCCACCGGAAGAAAAGTCCTTTGTTTCCTTGGCCATAAGGCACATGGGCTTGGAGATCTTGTCGTCGTTCGGGCGGAGAAGAGGGGTGCCAATGAAGAAGGAAGATTGCCCATTGCAAGAGCCGCCATTCCTACTTCTTCACTTGAGTCATTTTCCTCCTTGCCACCGGACTCGTACTCCTCTTGTGTAGATGCCACAAGAGCCTTTTGAGGTGATCTCTTGATGAAGATAGGCTTGGGGTGATATTTGTTCTTCTTTAAAATGAGTTGGCCACCATGATCCTCCCTTCTCTCATAAGGGCAATCCTTCACAAGGTGATTGTCATTTCCATAATTGAAGCACATTCTTTTCATCGGTGGGGAGGGGTTGTTCTTGAAATTCTTCTTATTCCAGAACTTGGTGGCGGCAAGATCAAGAACCTCATTGAGCTCACCCTCCAAATCTTCTTCAAGATCAACAGCCGTGCTTTCTTCATATCTTGGATGTTCTCTGACATGGGCCTTCAAGGCAAGATTCTTCATGCCACGGATTTGGTTGATGGAGGACTTGGAGGTGGCCTTCAAGGTATCGTAGGTGACGAATTGTGCCAATATGTCATTGGGAGACATTGTTTTGTAGTCCGCTCTCGCATGAAGATTCATCACCATGTTTTCATTGTATGGAACAATGGTCTTGAGGAACTTGGCTTTGACCCATTCATCATCCATATCCTTCTTTCCATTTTCTTTCATGGTCACAACAAGCTTGGTAAGTCTTCGGAAGAGATCAGACGGTGTCTCTTCTTCTAGCATTATGAAGTTGTCCACTTGATGTTGAAGGATGGCGTCGTTGGAGCGTTGAATGCCCTCATTTCCTTCATATACCGATTCGAGAAAATCCCAAGCCTCCTTGGTGGTCTTGAGATTTCGCACTTGATCTTCATCATTGGCGGTCATGGCACTCTCAAGAATGTATTTGGCATTTGCATCAAGTTGTTCATCAATCTCTTCTTGCTTTGTCAAGTTGGTGGGATCAACCGGTTTGAAACCTTGTAGTACCACCCTCCAAAGATGCACCGAAGAGCTGTGAAAATAAGACTCCATAGATTTCTTCCAAGAGAAATAATGAATACTATCAAGCTTAGGAGGCGGTCTACCTAGGTTGGTTATATGAGGTTAGGTGGGTGGAACTTGAGTGAGATATGAAGTAGGTGGAGCAAAGTTAAGAGGGGGCTTCTCATTAATTTTAGGTTTCTCCTTGTTACCCTTATCAACCAAGGACTCGGCAGAGGCATCGGTTGATGAGGAGGCATTTTGATTATTAATGACCCGAGTATACACATCGTCCACCATTTTGCCTCTCATGAACCCAAAGAGTTCAATCATGGCTTTCATGGTGACCGGGGCATTATCATCGGTTAGGGTTATCCCCGATTCACTTAGTTCTTTCTCAAGTTTTTCTTGATCAATTTTTTCTTGTTGTTCCTTAGCAAGTTTTAACTCCTCCTCGCTAGTCATCCTCCTCTTTAGGTTGTTAAGCCCTAAATAAAGAGACCTTGCTCTGATACCAATTGAAAGGATCAAGTAAGTTGACTAGAGGGGGGTGAATAGGCAACTACAAATTTTCTTTTTCTTTTAAACAAATTGAGGAATTGCTCAAATATAAGTTCTTTAGATATGCAACTAGGTGAACAATCCTATATGATGAGCAAGAAACAAGCTAGCAAGATATTCTAAACAAGTTTAGCTAGCAATACAAGTAAAGGAAGGTTAAGAGATAACCACACGGTGACGCGGAGATGATTACCGAAGTTCACTTCCCAATGGAAGCTACGTCTTCGTTGGAGCGGTGCGGTGTCACAAGTGAGCCCCGAATAGCCTTGATATGGCACACCGTATCTCCCTCGTGTTATCCTCCAATGAGGAGTTCCACGAGTCACTATATGATGCCCTTGAGGCCGGCAACAAACCTTTACAAGGATGAGGCACACTCCACAACTGAATTGGAGGCTCTCACCAAATTCCCACGGCTCCCAAAGCCACCAGAATCACAAGGCCGGGGCATGACTCCACAACTCAATTGGAGGCTCCCGGTGAGTCCCCGTGGCTTCCAAAGCCACAAGAACAACCAACGACCATCTAGGGTTCCAATGAACCCAAGAGTAACAAGTTCCTCAAAAGGAATGGATGGGGAAATCAAATCGCTTTGGTGGAAGTGTAGATCTAGGTCAACTCTCCCAAGTCCTAGAAGGAAAAGGTGTTTGACTGGGTAGGGAGAGAGATCTAGGAGATTCAAGCTTTCAACAATGGTGGGTAGACTATTTCTGTTCATGGTACCAAGCTTGAAGAAGGGGGAGGGGTATTTATACCCCTCCCAGATTTCTATCCGTTGGAGACAGGTGAATCGGATATTCCGATTCAAATGAGTATCGGATAATCCGATTCCACCGGATAATCCGAAACAGACAGAACTGGATATTCTGAAAAACTTCAGTACTTGGTTGCTGTTAGTCCTTAGCAGAATTCGAGCCACCCTTGACGATCAGATAATCCGAATCCCTCAGAATTGGATATTCCGAAAAACTTCAGTACGTGGTTGCTTGTAGTCCTTAGCAGAATTCGAGCCATCCTTGACGATCGGATAATCCGAATCAACCAGAATCGGATATTCCGGAAAACATCAGTACGCCAGAAAACTGGTTGCTTTAAGGTCCTTAGCCGAATTCGAGCCATCCTTGACGATCGGATATTCCAAGTCAGACTTGATCGGATAATCCGATTATCTTTCTTCAGCAACAATACAAGCTCTTTTCAGCTCACTTTTTGGATTTGATGCAAAGATCTTTTAATCACCTAAAACCTGCATCACTTGATTCACATAAATCATCACTAGTGTTGTTGCCTAATACACAAAACACAAGGGATTAAGAAATGTCCTTTCAATGCTTTCATCCTCCATTCTCAAGCCTTCTGAAATGGATAGAGATACCCAGGTATCTAGATGGTAGAGAACCAGCCTCATAGCTGAATAGCTGCATGTATTGGTTCTCTACATCCTTGGCCTTGCTAAAAAAAACTTAACTATTGTGATAATGGATTTTGAGACGATACAACAGTTTGGGTATATATGCAAAAGATAAATTTCGTATTTATAGCTTTCTCAAGGTTATGTTCCATGGAAATTATAGTGTCGTGTGCATACTGAAGAATGGAAACACTCCTACCAACTAGATGAGGGATGAGACGCTCCGCTTGACCATCTTCTGTTGCCCTCGCAATTAAGATGGCCAAAACATCGGCAACGATGTTGATAAGTATAGGAGAAAGAGGCTCACCTTGCCTCAATCCCTTTTGTCTTTGAAATTAATGAACAATGTCATCATTAACCTTAATACCACATAACCTTTATAAATAAATTGTTTGATTCATTGATACCATCTAGTATCAAACTTCTTCATCCGTAAAAGCTGTTGTAGGAATGGTGATAAGAATCAACGTGATCCAAAGGGGGTTTTAGGCCCAATCTTTCACGGCGACAAAGAACAACATCAACTTGGGGATCCGATCCTCAGGCGATGACTGTAAACCATAAACAAATACTCATGTTGGATTGAAGGAATTCCTGCTCATGACACAAGCAACATATCAAACAATCAGCAATAAAAACCATCAACACTCGTATACGATGACCTTTTTTGGACGAAGCTCATAATAACTTACTTCCTAGAGAAGGTCGCGATTCTTGCAGGGAAATTATGATTCTTACGGCCATTTAAAGAGAAAGAGGTGTGTGAAGCCATTTCACAAATGGAAACGAACAAAGCACCGGGAGCAAACGGGTTTGCTGATGAATTTTATCAAAAGTTTTGGAATTTTATTAAAGGTTACTTTGTGTCTATGGTATCTATGTTTCAACAAGGGGGGGGGGGGGGGGCTCTCTTTCATCTAAACCTTGGCACAATTATCCGGCTCCCCAAAAAAAATGTTGTACAAATACAACAATACCATCCCATATGTCTTCTCTTCAACTAGCTTCGCCAAGTTGATTTTCAACTACTCTGATAAAATTGGGCCAATCTTACTGGGAAACCTCGCGCACACGGGCACAATCATTTAGGTTTTGTAGGCCCTTTTGAGGTTTCCTGTAAAAAAATCAAGGTCGGGCCTTTTTGCGGGATCTGTCAGGTGCAATCTTTTGGCCTAAAACCGAAAACTGGCGACATCTTACGTTTCGGGTGGATCTGCGAGAGATGATGTAAGTTTGACAGTTTGTTATGTGTTTGGTTTTCGTCGTACTTTAGAGTTACCACATTTTATTGTCCACGTGGTCTTGTGAGAGTGAATATTTTGTCATACATTATGGCGCGCGGTTTTTTATCCATACTTTTGTTGTTATCACACTTGTCAAATTTAGTCTTCGCAAAATGTGGCTGCGAACCAAACAGCCCCTACATTATTTTTCCAGCTTCGTTGCGTCGACGATTTACTATTCTAATCGGTGGTTGCAGCTAGCATGCATTCATGCAAAACTGTCGAGCCGTTGCGGCGTTGCCGCAGGCGGAAGCAGCATGGCCATGGCTGACATCTCTCGGAGCAGCGTCACTTTTTTTCTCCCTTCGAGCGTTCTGAACGACGTCACTTTTCTGCGTGCTGAGTAACTTAACAATTCAGGCACATATGATGATGTAGAGAAACCGAACTTGGAGTGGACAGCATGCTTCATGCAGAGAGCGAGACACCCACACAGCATGGATCCAAAGCGAACAAACCATGCAGCTTTAAGACTTTAAGTAATTCGCCTGACGCGTAGCTCTAAGACTGAGCACATGTCAAAGCCATCCATGTCTTTTAGAGTTATAAGCAAGAATAGCTACACAGCACTGCAAGATCAACGGTGTCATCAGAATCCAGTGTGGGTAAGGAATGACTGATTGACATTTTTCTCGTTCTTAGGGTGTCAAATCGGACTGGTGACATATAGATATCGCTTGTTACATACTCTATATAAACTGTACTAAATCCGTTATATATTTCTTTCTGTGGTTTTAGTTCAAATTTAAACTAAAAATATGACAAGAATTATGGAACTGAGGGAGTACTTTTGTGGGACTAGCTGACATGTATTGTGTAGGTTCAGTTAGTACGATTGTATGACACATATTGGCAACAAATACGGAATGAATAAAATAATAGCAGTCTTTGTAACGATTATTTGATATCAGGTGAAAACAGAACCATATATATCACAATCTAAGGATCAATCAACCATACAAGATGTGTGAAATACGCCTAAATCAAAAGTACAACAAGCAAATTTAACTCAACATGAGTTTACACTTGCTATACAATCATTGGTATGATGCACAAGTTACCTAGAAATCGCCCGTGGGTAACAAGTAGTACGTAGTAGCTACTCGATGCGCGTGCTGCGTTCCAGGTTTGGCTCCTCTTGACGAATCAGGTGGACGGATGGAGTGGCAGTTGAAGAATAACATCAGGTCCGTCCATGGTGAGGGCGATGCCACGGCGGCGACTAACGCTGGCGCCGGGTGCCCTATCGTCGGCGGTAGATCCATCCACGTCGCGGTGGCGTTCATTTGCGGTTGACTCGCCAGTCTCGGCCAGATCAGGATCCCGGTTCGAGGCGCTCGCAGCGGAGGACGGAGGTGAGGCAGAAGAGGCGGGGGAGGGACTGGCAGGCCATGTCGCCATGGCGGCAGCGGAGGAGGTGCTCGCGGATGATTGGGTGGTCTCTCGCGAAGATGTTCGCAGACAGCACAAATCTGACGAGGTGATCGCGCAAGAGTTTTGGGAGGAGATCGGTTTCCCGACGCCGGCGTCGCATGTCTGGGAGAGGTCTTCCCCGGAACAGGCCATCGCCGATAAAGGTACGTGCTTGTCTCCTGTGTGCAGGTCGGCCGAGCGGGGAGATGATGCTCTTGGCTTGCGGACATCGCCGGCTGCTCATGCCGGCGCCGGAGAGGGGAGGGGACGGCCGGCACAGGCGCGTCTTCTGCGGATGCCCGCCGTTCGGATGGGTTGGCGTGGTCCTCTACCACGGCCTCGGATCACGCCACCACCGTGCTTGGGGGACTTCCTCCCGGAGCTCCGCCCCACCCTGGCGGAGACAGCCAGGAGATCTCCAACAAAGGCGGCGGCGGCTGAGGACGGCGGATCGCCGAGGAACAAGGCGATAATGGCGGTCTCTGAGGCTAATCCGAAAATTCAAAATCCCGAGCGGCTGACAGATGGGACCCAGGCGCAGGCGAGCGGCAGCCGTCGATCTCCCTGGGATCATCTGGGCTGTTGGTACGAAGGTTTATGGAAAAGCGTCGTGCTGACTAGGGCTACCAGTTCTTCGCCTCCATCGCCCACAGCGCCCGTCTCTCTCCATCATCGCCGCGCTCCATCTGCCTCCTCGCCGCCGTCTTCTGCGCCGAGGTCCAGAACGCCGCTGCGGTCCTTCGCGGAGGTAGCTGCGGCGCCGCGCCCGATGGCTGCGCCTCCGGGGCATGGCGGCCCTCTAACCTGGACGCCGCCGGCGGCTCTAGCTGCGGGTGGTCGTGGGGCTGGCGGCGCGTTCGGCACCTCGGCTTGCCCCCCACCTTCGCACCTCGGCAGCAAGGAGTGGTGAACCAAGTGCAGCACGCTACGCCTGTCCCGGCCAGGCCTCAGCCGCCGGCGGGGTTCGCCTTCGGGGCGGTGGCTCAGGCGCCGCCGCGGAAGAAAAAGAAGAAGAGGACAGGGGCACAGGGTCAGGTACAGGTTGTCGTGCAGGCTGAGGCTCAGGTGCAACCTAAGAAAGTGAGAGCGTGGTGTTGGAAGTGTGCTGTCAATACGCATGCGACTAAGGACTGCCCAGCAAAACACTACTGTTGGATTTGTGAGAATGCGAAACATCCGACTCCAATGTGCCCGACGCTGAAGCTTCCTAGGCCTCAGATGCTTGTTGTGGGGCAGGGCCACAAAGATACGATGTTCTTGCAGTTCCCAGATCATCTGTACAAGGAGGGTATGGTGACTAGTGACACCCCGGTTGCTCTCGTTACGGTTCAGGGTATGGCCGCCACTGCGAAACAGGTGGAAACACAGGTGGCTAGGCTATGTCCAGTGCGGTCGTGGAGATGGGAGGCAATTCCTAATGGTACTGATTCGTTCACGGTTAACTTCCCCTCAAAGGAGGACTTGATGAGATTTGACGGCATCGAACTCGGAGTTCCTTCTCAGGCCACCAAACTAGTGTTCAGTCAATGGAAGTCAGCGGATGTGGCGCACAAGATGGAGTTACATCAGCAATGGGTCCATGTTACAGGGGTGCCAAACCCTTTGAGACACTTTTGGGGCTTGTGGGCACGTCTATTGGGACAACAATTGCTGTGGACATGCTTGCCCTCCGCCGCCGGGGGTGGTCCGTATCTTGGTGGGGATGTTAACAGACGATTTGTTCAACAAGGTTGATGACATCGGTCCTTTCATTGCTACGGATGCGGTGATGCGTCTAAAAGGTTTTGACTTCATTTTCCGGCCGGAAGCGGAGGACTTTATTCTGGAGGCAGACTTTGTGCCGTTTGTGTGGCAGCGTAAAGGAAAGGATGACTCGGATGATAATGGGATGGAGGAGGACGGCTTTGGTGATCACTCTACCCAAGGTGATGCTTCCATCGGAGAGGGGTCAGTCTCCAACATGGCTATCGATCCTAGTCCGGATACAGGGGTGAGACAACACGGTGCTCCAACGGCTCATGCCTTGAAGGGGCTTGCTGTCACTCCTTTCAATCCTAATCCTACAACTCCAAGAGCAATTGAATTAGTAAAGCAATGGAGGAAATCTGCTGGGCTTTGCACTACAGCCGCTGTTGATGCTTCTGTCTAGCCTGGTAATAATCAGAAGGAGGAAAAGCTGCAGGAGATAGCTGTTAGGCCGGAGTTGGAGGTGCTGGCGAGGAGATGCGTGGTGTCGCTCATGGGCGGCAGCTGCCGCGGTGCCAGGATGGTTCCAGTACGCCAGCCCAGGCTACGGGCCGAATCACCGGTGCGCATGGCGCGGAGTCTGCAGGGCCGCTATCCACCGCCCGCGCGGAAGATTGCGTCGGCCTCAGCACTCCGTCTGCTGGACTAGACGCGACGACTCCTGCTGGGCCACGGGCGTCTGGAGCAGAGGCGTCTGCTGCTCATGCGGGCGGGAGTCAGGATGCATGCCTGACGGTGGGCTCGTTGAGCTGCCCGATGAGGGCAGCAGTGCGGGTATAGTTTCGCCGGTGAGGTCCACGGTGGTGGAGGACTCTACAGCAACTCTGTCCTCCCCCATGGTGGCATCGCCTACTTCTGCATCTCCGACACCTACCACAGTGGTTGAGAGGGCTGCTACATCACCTCCGCCCTCTTCCACTGTGGCTGCACCAGTGGGGGTACGGCCGCTGCCTATGGCGACACCTAGGCGCAGCGGACGTCACCTCACTGGGAGTGATGGAGCTTCAGCGACGGATGAGGACTCCATGACAAAGGCGATGCGCCGCAAAGCCGAGTCATTCTCCACCCCTGTTGCCGGTATGTCCCAAACTGCCAAGTCATTTCTGTCTTTTCCTTCGTCTACTTTATCTGCTAAGTTATATGCGGTAGGCGTTAGTTTAGGGAGAAATGAAAAAGAGGTGGTTTTTTCGGCTAATGTTCTAAAACATGTAGAGTATGATCGCCGTAAGGTGTTAACTAGTGTTTTGCATAAACCGGTAACCACTCCTATTGATGATGATGAAGCACATGACACAATAGATGGACAGCTTCTATCACATCTTGTAGGAGAGGTTACCGAAGTGGAATTGGACGAGGCGGGGCTAGGGTCCTTTGATGACCTATATGCTTCCGGCCGGAGATCTAAATCCGCTAAAAATAAAAAGAATCAAGCTTCGCGCAAAAATGTGAAAAAGTCAAAATCCCCAAGAGTTTCCCAATGAATGGCATATTTGAAAATAGCAGAGGTCTAGGCGACTTGGCTAAACATTTGAATATTGCACATCATGTGAGGGATGATAACTTGGATTTTCTGGCTATTTCCGAGATGGGTAGACGAGACTTTCCGAGCACCCTACTAGACCGCCTTTCAGGGGGAGTAGATTTTGCTTGGCATTCTTGTCCCCCTCGAGGGAGATCGGGTGGCATGTTACTCGGCATTAAAATTGATACCATGGAGTTGTTGGATCGTTCGGATGGTGATTTCCATATTAAGTTCCATATCCGAAACAAATCTGACAATTTTATATGGAGTTAGTTGCTGTGTACGGTGATGCCCAAGAAGAGTATAAGGCTGCTTTTCTTCGAGAACTGGTTAACCTAGCTAGGGATAACCCATACCCTATTCTTATAGGAGGGGATTTCAATATGCTAAGGTACCGGTACGAGAAAAGTAAGGGTAGATTCGACAGTCATTGGCCTCTATTATTTAATGCTGTGATTGATAGCTTGTCCTTAAGAGAGGTTCCTATGACGGGGAGACAATTCACTTGGGCTAATTGTCTTCCCGAGCCGACATACGAGAAGCTAGACCGTGTGTTAATGGACTCCCGTTGGGAAGATAAATATCCATTGGTGACGGTTCGTGCTTTGGAGCGTATTGAGGCTTTCTCGGATCATGCCCCCATACTTCTATCCACTGGATCATTGAAGCCACCTGTTAAGTCTCAATTCAAATTTGAATTAGGATGGCTGCTACGGGACGGTTTTGATGATCTACTCAAAAGAATATGGGCACAACCGGTGGTGGGCGACAGTGCAATCCAACGTTGGAATAATAAGATGCGCAATTTACGTAAATTCCTTCGTGGATGGGCGAGGCACACTACCGGTATGCTTAAAAAAGAAAAAGAGCGCATGTGTTCCATTATAGATGGGCTTGATAAACTTGCAGAAGAACGTCCCTTGTCAGCAACAGAGAGTGACCTAAAAAGGCACTCGAATGAGCAAGTGGGGCGTATGCTGCGGGAGGAAGAGCTCAAATGGTACCAATGGTCTAAGGCCCAATTTATTCTACAAGGAGATTCAAATACAAAGTATTTCCATAATGTTGCCAATGGCAGACATAGGAAGAAATGTATTCACTCTCTCCATCAGGATGAGGGCTTGATCGAAGGACAGGATCAACTCAAAGATTATATCACAAACTACTATAAAGGTTTGTTCGGGGCTCCTGAGGAAGGAAACTTTTCTCTTGATGAGTCCAGAACGAATGATATAACCCAAGTTACTCCAGAGGAAAACAGCTTTCTTATTGCTCCCTTCTCTACAGAGGAGATAAGTAAGGCGGTATTCCAGATGGAGCACAACAAGGCGCCCGGACCTGATGGATTCCCAGCTGAGTTCTACCAGCATTTTTGGGAAACTGTTAAGTCTGATTTACTCGAGTTGTTCGGATGTCTTCATGCCAGAGATCTAGAGTTATTCCGCCTTAACTTTGGGGAAATCGTTTTGTTGCCTAAGATTCAGAATGCAGAAAGGATACAACAGTATCGGCCGATATGCCTCCTGAATGTTAGCTTCAAAATCTTTACTAAAGTAGCAACCATTCGGTTAAATTCCGTGGCGGATCATGTGGTAAAACCTACCCAAACTGCTTTTATGCAAGGGCGGAATTTCCTGGACGGGGTCATGGTTCTTCACGAGACCGTACATGAGATGCATACGAAAAAACTAAATGGGGTGATATTCAAAATCGACTTTGAAAAATCCTACGACAAGGTTAAATGGCCGTTCTTACTACAGACTCTGAGAATGAAAGGATTCTCGGATGAGTGGTGTGCTTTGATTCAGAATTTTGTTTCCGGGGGTAATGTGGCCATAAAAGTCAATGATGACATTGGTCAATACTTCCAAACAAAAAAGGGATTAAGGCAAGGTGATCCACTATCGTCGATACTATTTAATATAGTGGCGGATATGTTAACGATCATGATTGAACGTGCAAAGTCGGATGGTCAAATTGAAGGTGTGATTCCTCATCTTGTCGATGGTGGATTATCTATCCTTCAATATGCAGATGATACAATTCTCTTTATGGAACATGATCTAGATAAGGCTACGAATCTTAAATTGATATTGTCAGCATTCGAGCAATTATCGGGATTAAAGATCAATTTCCACAAGAGTGAATTGTTTTGCTTTGGTGAGGGTCAGGAAGCAGCTGCTCAGTATGCTGACATATTTGGCTGTGAGCAGGGTCAGTTTCCAATAATGTATCTTGGAATACCAATACATTATCGGAAATTGACTAATGCGGAATGGCGCCACGTCGAGGAACGTCTGCAAGCTAGACTGTCCAGTTGGAAAGGAAAGTTGCTTTCTCTCGGTGGGAGGTTGGTGCTCATTAATTCAGTACTAACTAACATGGTACTGTATATGATATCCTTCTTTCAAATACCAAAAGGAGTCTTGCATAAATTGGACTACTTCCGATCAAGATTCTTTTGGCAAGGAGATGGCGAGAAAAAGAAATATCGATTGGCTAAATGGAATGTTGTTTGTCGTCCTAAAGATCAGGGAGGGCTGGGTATTCATGACCTTAATGCTAAGAACTCAGCTCTCCTAAGTAAATGGCTTTTTAAGCTGCTTACTGATGATGGGATATGGCAAACGCTCCTTAAGAGAAAATACATTGGAACAAAAGCGGTTTCACAGGTGTATTGGAAACCTGGTGATTCCCACTTTTGGGCCGGTCTGATGGCGACAAAGAAACACTTCTTTCGCTTCGGAGTATTTAATATTAAGGATGGTACGGAGATTAGATTCTGAGAGGATAAATGGTTAGGTAACACCACACTCCGGGATCAATATCCCACCCTATACAATATTGTGCGTCATAAGGGAGATACAATTGCCACTGTCATGCAATCTTCTCCTCCGAATGTGACGTTCAGACGGGATCTCATCGGACCACGACTCGCGTCATGGAATTCCTTGTTGGTATGGCTGAATTCGGTTCAGCTCACACAAGGTTTAGATGAATTTCGCTGGAATCTATGTGCGAACAGAAAATTCTCCGTGGATTCCATGTATAGGGCGCTTGTACATTCCGATGTGCCAGTCGATGATAATAAAAAAATATGGCAAATGAAGATTCCACTGAAAATCAAAGTATTTACGTGGTATCTTCGTAGGGGTGTCATTCTAACAAAAGATAACCTTGTTAAACGGAATTGGCATGGAAGTACTAAGTGTATGTTTTGTCCACAAGATGAGACAATAAAACACTTATTCTTCGAGTATAGTTTCGCACGTTCTATATGGTCATCCATCCAGATAGCATCTAACTTATATCAACCTAAGTCTGTGCCTAATGTTTTTGGCAATTGGCTACATGGGATTGATAGAAAGTACAAAACTGTTATTAGGGTGGGAGCGATAGCCGTAATATGGTCGCTGTGGCTAAGTAGAAATGACAAGGTTTTTAATGATAAATATGTTTCTCGTCTATAGGTACTCTACAGGTGCACAGGTATTCTCCGTTCATGGTCCACCTTACAACGGGAGGGAAATCGAGGCCTCTTTACGGAGGCATGTGCACGTTTGGAAGAGGTGGCGAGGGATATTTTTACCCATCATGGATGGTCGCGTGATCGCCGGATTGGTGCTGCATAGGCGATCACAGTCATCTACAGTGTTGGCGTTTTACTTTATTCTCTCATGATTGTAATAAGTCTAGTGCCCTTTTAGCTTTTATGTTGCTACTTGGATTGCGGCTGTGTGCATTGTTATAATACAGATGCCGGGTGTAATACTTAACTATAAGTAATAAAGCCCTTTATCTAAAAACATAGTAGCTACTCCCTCCGTTTTAAATTAGTTGACTTGCATTTGTCCAAATATGGATGTATCTGTACTTGTTTAGTGTCTAGATACATCCATGTTTTGACAAATGTGAGTCAAGAGTAAATCTCGTAGTGAGATAGAAGGTCTTCATTTTGGAGCCCACTGAAAGAGATGGGCTTTGGCGACTTGGGCGGCGACGCGCCGCCCCCCGCGTCCCCGGGCTCCACCAGCCGCCGTTCGCCGGCGGGCCTTTGCTCCCGCCCTTCCCTGAGTGGTGGAGGCCTGCGCGGCAGGTTCTGGGAGGCGGTGGACTGGTCGGAGGCGGAGGTCGGCGAGCCCAGCGAGGATGGGGATCGAGCGGCGGCGCCGAGGGACTCGCCAACGCTGGGGGATTTTCTGGCGGTCGCCCGCCACAAGGTGTCCCCTCACCGGCGCACGGTCTTTGCGCCGGGCGGCCGTGGCTCCAGGTTCTCGATGCCGCGCGGAGGTTCGCCGGCGCAGCCGCGCCGGCCGCCGCCTTCGCCTCGCTCCCGCGCCACCGCTGCCAAGAAGGTACAGCTCTCCCCCCTTAGCTCTAGTCTAATTGCGGTGGCCGCGCCACCGCCCTGTGCTCGGCCGGCCGTGCGGCCTGTTTCCCCGCCGGCGAGCGCGCCGCCTCCGTTGGAGGCGAGGATGCCGGAGACGAACCTAGGGTTCGTGCTCTCCGAGACCTGGGCCGTGCCACTTGGTGGGCCGGCCTTTTTCCCTCTGGTGGCGGAAGCCCATGAGGAGGCCCAACTTACCTTGGCGGGTTGTTGGGCTCCGCGACCCGAGTGGGGTTTGCTGGGCTTGGGGGCCTCAGCGGATGCAGATGTTGCGGCCCAGCCCACCGTCGGCCCACCCGTGACGGATCCTACTTATTGGTGGGTTCCTCGCAGTGCGCGAGACCTAACCCTAGGTTTCCCGGCGGCGGCGGAGGACATCCAGCGACACCGAAACTCAGCGCGCCGCATCTGCCTCTTCCCACCACCCTCCCCACTCTCATCCATCTTCGCGCATGCGGTCATGGCATCGGGTGCAAACGCCGGTGGGGCGGCGCCGCGCGCGCCGGCTCCGAACGCGGCGGCGGGTGTAAGGGGCGCGGCGCCGAACGCGGCCCCAGGTGCGGGCGTGGGCAACCGTCGCCCGACGGCTCGTCAGGGCCAGGGCAGCGGCGCCGGCCGGCGTGGCCCGAATCTCGGCCAGCAGGGGCGCAAGGTGAACCAGCGCTGGTGGCTGGCGCAGGAGAAGAAGCGGTAGGCGCTTGGACAGTCCCAGTGGGCGCGCCGGCGGGCGCGGCTGCTCCCTCCCTTCCCCATGGTGGTGGCCGTGGTGCTGCGTCGGCTCCAACCGTGGCGGCGGGTGCAAGGGGTGTGCGCCACCTCCTTAGGCCAAGAAGCGGCCGGCGGCGGTGGCCCCTCGCTGGCCCCGGTCTCCGGCTCGGGTGGCCCGAGTGAATCCCAAGCCGAGTGCTTGAAGTTTGGCCAAGTTGGCCACTTCCAGTCCAAGTGCACGTTCCCGTCAAAGTGCGGCCGCTGCCTGATGGATGGCCACAGATCGGTGGAGTGCTCGCTCGCCGCACCCTCGCCCAGCCTCAACTTCATGGGCCAGGCTATTCCGGGCGAGGGTTTCTTCTACCTCGACTTCGAGATGGGGGAGGAGGACTTGGAGGACGACTCCAATGAGGTGATCATCTCCTTCAAGGAGAGGGCCTCTCGGCTCAGGCTCTGGAAGCTGAGCTCCGACACCTTGTCGAGGGCGACTGGGACTGGCGAGTGCGGCAGGTGGCCGCGCTGGAGTTCTCGGCCGTCTTCCCATCACGTGAGATCCTCAAGATGAGCACTCGCAGCGGGAAGCTGTTCCTGCCCCTCAGCGACACCGAGGCAGCGATTCGGCTTGTGGATGCGGACCCTGCACTAGTGGCGGTGTTGCAGGAGGTGTGGATCACGCTCACGGGGCTTCCCAAGCGCCTGCGGAATGCTCGCCGGCTCATGGCCGCGATGCGTATGCTCGGCAGGCCCCTGGAGGTGGATGCTGCCACCTTGGCGCGCCCGCAGCCAGTGCGCATGCGCATTGCGTGCAGGAACCCAGCCAAGCTCAATGGCTACGCCCAGCTCTTCCATCGCAAGGAGGGCTTCAACATCGGCATCCGGGTGGACCAACCCCGGGCTCCTGCGGTTGCGCCTCTCCCTCCCCCTCCTCCAGCTGCGAACAACAGCGAATCGGAGCACCGCATCAGCGAGGAGGAGTGGCGGATTGCCGGGGAGAAGGACTTGGCCTACAAGGCCGCCAAGGAGCTTGGTGGCTCCTCATCCCACACCATCCAGGGGACGGGTGACCAGCCCATGGCGGATGCGCCGGCTGGGGCTGAGTTGGAGGCGTCGGCCTCCGAGCCACTGGTGTGGACCAGTACGGCTCGAACCTGCAGGGGCATCCGCGTGGCCCCCTTCCCTTGCCACCCTAGAGAAGATGCGTGCTGAGGCGGCCTCGCGGGCCCCAAGACGGTGGTGGTGGTGCAGCCAGCCGCATCCCCACCTAGGTCCTCCTCTGCTCTCCAGGACGGTTCCGGGGTCTCGGATGCGGAATCTGAGGGTGAGCTCGTCGATGCGGAGCCGCAGGCGGTGGGCGAGGTGGCTGAGCCAGGCACTGGGGTGCTACGGCGGCGTCGCGCCAAGCCGGCGGCGTCTGGACTGCAGCACAAGAGTGCGAGGCTGCACGGCCCCGACGCCGCGGTTCCCTCGGCGGAGCACGCGGAGCGTCGCGCGGCGGTCAGGAACCTGGAGATCCCATCAGGTACCTACGCTTCCCACTCCCGTTTTGCTATCTTACATGAGTTACCTGATGAACACTTAGCTGCGGTAGTTCACGACGTGGGTTTAGCGTTTTCGGTGGAATCCGCCGGGAAACCGAGGTCCTCTCCCTTATTCGTGCTAAGGAAGAGGCTCAGGCAGTGATCGCAGAGGCGAACTTCCGCAAGGACCTCGCAGCAGCCAAGGCGGCTGCCGAGGCTCCTTGTGAGACCACCGAGGGGGTCGACGCCCCGGAGGTGCACGCCGGGGACAAGGCCATGGATGATCCCATGACCCAACCCGAGACCGCCCCACCAGCCACAGGTTTGGGTGCGAGTGTTCAAAAGGTGGCATCCCGTCGTGGACGGAGGAAGACCACACGATCCTGATGCGTGCGGGCTTCTATAACATCCGGGGTTTCGGCAAACCGGGACACCGAACCCAGATTAAGGACTTTATTTCCCGAGAGAGGCTAGACTTTGTGGGTCTGCAGGAGACCATTAAAGCCTCGTTCACTACATCCGAGCTGCTGAGTATCGACCCCGGCGGGCGATTCGCGTGGCACTCGACCCCGGCCAATGGCCACTCTGGGGTATGCTGTTAGGTGTCAACGAGGATGCCTTTGAGGTGAAGGACTGGAGTAGTGGCTCCTACTTCATCAGGGCAGACGTCCTACAGCTAGATACTACACAGACTTGGTCTCTGTTTGTGGTATATGGCCCGGCAGACCATAGGCGCACCGATGACTTCCTTGCTGAGATGTCTTCTGCGGTGGAGGCCTGCCCCTTCCCATTGGTGGTGGGAGGTGATTTTAACCTGATTAGGGGATCAGCGGACAAAAATAACGATAACATCAACTGGCCGCGAGTGCATAAATTCAATGATTTCATTGCCAACCATGCACTGCGAGAGATCCGTAGAGGCGGAGCCAGATACACCTGGACCAACAGACAGTTAAACCCGGTTCGATCGGTGTTGGATCGGGTACTTATGTCGGTCGAATGGGAATTGCTCTTCCCGCTGTGCTCTCTGACGGCGGAGACCATCATCGGTTCGGATCATGCACCACTGGTGTTAAGCTCAGGGGAGGAGCTTAAGAAGAGGAGCTCACGCTTCTTTTTTGAGAAGGCCTGGTTGGAGAGACCGGAGTTTGTGGACCTGGTCGCTGCCAAATGGCGCGAGCTGGAGGCACTTGGGGGTGCCTTCGCAGACCCCATTGATGCATGGCAGGCCATCTCTGCAGGCCTACGCAGTTCCTAAAAGGCTGGGGGGCTAATATAGGAAGGGCTGATAGAGATGCTAAGGCTGACATCTTGCGGCAGATCCAGGTGCTGGATGGCCGCGCAGATGCCTCTGGTTTGGATGATGAGGGTTGGGCCCTTAGATATCATCTGGAAGACCAACTCACCCACTTAGCGAAAGTGGAGGAGGAATACTGGCGTCAACGGAGTCGTCTCCAATGGCTTCTTAAGGGTGACGCCAACACAACCTTTTTCCATGCAGTCGCGAATGGGAGGAGGAGGAAATGCGCCATTTCCCGACTTGTAGCAGAGTCGGGGATCATCTCCCATCCTCGGGAGATTCAGGCACACATTTACGATTTTTATCGGAACCTCCTGGGTGATGAGGGCGATCAGTGCCACTTCACGACCTCGCATTCGCTCTGGGACACGTTGAGACGGGTCACAGAGGAGGAGAACATAGACCTCATGCTCACCTTCACGAGTGAAGAGATGGACCTAGTGCTCCGCAGCATGAAGGTTGACACGGCCCCGGGACCCGATGGCCTCCCGGTGGTGTTCTTCAAAAGGTTCTGGCCCTTGCTCAGACCTTATATTCTAGCTATTGCAAATGGTTTCGCCCTTGGGAGGGTGGACATTGCTAGACTAAACTTTGGGGTCCTTACCTTAATCCCGAAAGTGCCGGGGGCTGAGGACATTAGGCAATTTCGCCCCATCGCTTTGATCAATGTGATCTTTAAGTTTGTGGCCAAGGCCTACGCCCTTCGCCTCACCCCTATAGCCCACCGCACGATCAGCAGAACGCAATCTGCTTTCATCAGGGGGAGGCATATCCATGAGGGGGTCCTCTCCCTTCAGGAAATTGTGCATGAGGTCAAGACCAAGAAACTTGGGGGAGTTTTCTTGAAACTTGACTTCGAGAAGGCGTACGACCGCGTACGATGGCCCTTCTTATGCGAGGTTCTTCTTCGGAAGGGCTTCGACCCCGGGTGGGTGCACAGAGCTATGGGGCTGGTCTCGGGGGGCCAGACTGCCATCACCATTAATGGGGAAGTCGGTAACTTCTTCAGAAATGGCCGTGGGTTCGCCAAGGCGACCCGCTATCTCCACTACTATTCGACTACGTGGTAGAGGCCCTTGCGGCAGTGCTAGATGCTGCCAAGAGGAGGGGACACATTTGTGGACTTGTCCCTGATCTGGTACCTGGGGGGTATCACATCTGCAATACGCGGATGATACGATCATCATGATCCAGCCGGACGACCTGGCCATTGCTAACCTCAAATTCATACTCCTATGTTTTGAGAGCATGTCGGGGCTTAGGATCAACTTCCACAAGAGTGAGGTCATGGTCTTGGGGGCCTCGCCGGACGAGCAGCAACGGATCGCTAACATGCTTAACTGCAAGCTAGGATCTTTTCCCTTCACGTACTTGGGTCTTCCCATTAGTGACAGGGCGCTCACGGCAGCGGATTGGGGTCCGCTCCCGATGAAGGTAGGCAAGCGAGCTGAGCCTTGGATGGGTAAACTCATGTCTTCAGCTGCTAGACTCACCCTGGTGGACGCATGCCTCTCAAGCCTCCCACGCCACGCTATGGGGGTGTGCCTTCTTGGGAATGGTATGCACCATGCCATGGACTCACACCGTGCCCGCTTCTTCTGGGGCGATAGAGTGACCAAGCGTAAATATCATTGGGTGCGGTGGTCGGATGTGTGCATGCCCAAGGCCTTGGGGGTCTGGGGGTCATGAACACCAAGCGCATGAACCAATGCCTTATGGCCAAATGGATCTGGAGGTTGTATGCGGGGGAAGAAGGCTTGTGGGCCGACATTCTCCATAACAAATACCTCTGTAACAAAGACTTGTTGGTGGATAACCATTCGCATGGCTCCCAATTCTGGAAAGCCATCCAGAAAGTCAAAGAGGTGTTTCGCTTGGGGGCAAAACACCAGGTGGGCAATGGGACATCGACTAGGTTCTGGCAGGACTGGTGGGTGGGCTCTAGTCCGCTGTGTGATAGATACCCGGGGTTATTTGCCATCTGTGCAGAACCGGAGGCCTCCATTGCCCATGCGATGAGATGGGGTCAGTGGGACATCCCTTGGCGCCGTTCTTTTGGCTCCGCAGAGGTCGTTCTATGGGACAACCTCAGGCGAGAATTGGATGAGTTTCGGCTTTCTTCTGAGCAAGACCAAATAACTTGGGCACTGGAACCTTCGGGGAGGTTTACAATGAGGTCTTTGTATAAGAAGCTTTGCCAGGGTGCGCTTCGCCAACACTTCTTGGAAATCTGGCGGATTGTGGTCCCCCGTAAGATTAGGATTTTCCTTTGGCAACTGATTAGGAAACGCCTCCCATCCAATGACAACATCCGTAGGAGGCAGGGGCCTTCCACGGGGCGTTGTGCTCTTTGTGGAGAGTACGAGGATACAAACCACATTTTCTTCACATGCCCTTTGGCGAGGTTCATGTGGAGCGCAGTACGCGAGCTGCTGGGATGTGGGTGGAACCCCGCCTGCTTTGCAGACGTGTACTGGGAGGTACGCAAATGCACGGGGCAGACGAGCGGGTTCTCTGGACGGCTTGCACCGCCTTAGTTTGGACACTTTGGACGACTAGGAACAAGTTCAATATTGAGGGCATCTTGCCCACACAGGCAGCTGACGGTCTATACAAACTATCTATGTGTTATGCAGGTATGGAAGCTAGTGGCTAGGAGTGAAGACCGAGGGGCGCTGGAGCTGACGATTAGCAGGATTCGTTCGCTCTATGCCCGTGTCAGGGAGGTGCCAGGATGAGTCCTTACCCCCTTTTTCCTGCTCTTTCTGTGTGTCTTGTGGGACCAGGAGACGAGTCTTTCGATGTCTTGGAGGACATAGACTTTGTTTTAGGTGTCTTTCTACACTTCCGGAGTAGTTGCAGCTGCTGTTGTGGTAATATTCACCTTCACCTTACTGTCTGCTATCTTCGTGCGGACTATGTATCTTTCTTTTCGAGTCTGCGTGCTCTGTGTTTTCGGCCTTGCCGAATGTACGAACAATGTTGGGATGTTGGTTTCATTAATTTAAAGCCGGGCTCATCTTGAGCCTCGGGTCTTACAAATGTGAGTCAACTAATTTGGAATGGAGGGAGTAGATTCGTTGACAAGACAAAATTAACCCACTGAAGAGTTTTTCGACTAGGGGCGGAGGTACTTTGGGGCCGAAAAAATGGGCAATTGAGTGAGAAACAGTCATTAGGAGATGTCGTTACCTTTTTTCATGATGTGCAGAAGAAAATATTTTTCATGATGTGCAGAAGAATATAGGAGAGGGAGAGAGAAAAAAAAGAGTCGATTCTTAAACAAAAAGCATGGTTGTTGGGGTGGTGCACAAATGCGCCATGCCAAAATTATGGTACCCAGAGATGTTTTGCGCTTACTTGGTTGGTTGCCTATAAAAAGTTGCCAGACCTACAAAGACCAAGGAATCTCTATCCAATGCGTGGCACAAAAAAAATGGAAGAGCATGTTTGGGCACAACCAAAAATTCGCTAGTATGTGGGGGATAGAAACAATCAAATTTAGTGTTGATGCCCATAGTTGTTTCATAAACCGTCTGGAACCATCTGCAAGAATTCTGTAAGTAATCTTGAATGATTGTGAAAAGATGGGCACCCGGGATAAAAGATAAACATCGAAAGAAACATGTAAAAACGAAGTTTCCACACAAAAATTAGCATGTAGGAAGCTTTGCTTGAATCCTGTACTGCATCGGTGTTGAGCTAGGTAACAACTTCCCATGGAAAGCTCCTAACTTTGCATCTGTATTGTATGTATGGATGCCTCTTAGGGAAGTGATGTACACCACCAACTAGTATGAATCTCAGCGAAGAACCGAAATATTCGCAACTTGCGCCAAAAGAAGAGAAGACTGCTACGGGATAGAGATAAGCTTCTCCAACTCCACAATGGCGTCAGGCCTAAATTCGCGGTGTAGAGGCCATAAAGGAACCACGCCTACTAGGCTTGTAGAATCTGCCCACAAGCGGGTTGTCATTTTTCTGGTCTGTGGTGCTCTATCCTCCAAGTAGCAAGTATCGAGTGGGATGGTGTTTCATCTCAATATGTTCCAGGTTGTAAGCCGTTAATGAAAATTCCAGCCATTTTGCTATTAGTTACGTCCATGAAACAAGCCTACAAATTTGGAGGGATAAAAAGACACTACCTTATTGGTCAACTCGGTAATCAAGAGTATTGGGAAGAATTGGTGTACTAGGAGTATCACATATGGTATTACAGATGCAGTTTCGGCATATTAAAAAGTAACAGGATGATAGAGCAAACTGCACCACTACTGCAGTTTCAGCAGACTCAAAACGCAAAGAAAAACACAATCAAAAGACCCGACTAGTATAAACTCAACCCATAATTCTGTCTGCCACACCAAAATACCAATCACTAGACTCCAATGCAGCGTGTCCACGGCGACATCGCGAGTCCATTCTTCTAAAGAGCAACAACTCATTTATCAAAGATACATCCAGCAGCAATGAAAGAGACGTCCTCACATCCAGTTCTTAAGCAGAAGCCTTGTCAAACTTGAGAGGCTTCACAACCTCCCAGGTGAAGTCAGGATCTTCACGGCCAAAGTGGCCGTATGCGGCAGTCTTGATGAACCTGTTGCCACCCTTCTTCAAGTCAAGGTTGATGCTGATCATCCCAGGCCTGAAGTCAAAGTTCTCCTTCACAATCTTGAGGATATCCTTGTCAGGGATCGTGCCGGTACCGTAAGTGTCAACAAAGACAGACAAGGGCTCAGGCACACCAATGGCATAGGAGATCTGCACAATGCAGCGGCGCGCAAGACCACTAGCAATGATGCTCTTGGCAGCCTGCCTGGCAATGTATGCACCACTGCGGTCGACCTTGGTCGGGTCCTTGCCAGAGAAAGCACCACCACCGTGTGCTCCCCAACCACCGTAGGTGTCGATGATGATCTTGCGACCAGTGAGACCAGCATCACCGTGAGGGCCACCAATGACAAAACGGCCAGACGGGTTCAAGTGGAATATGGTCTTCTCATCGAGGTACTTCTCAGGGATCACCGGCTTGATAACATGCTCCTTGAGGTCGGCAGCAATCTCGTCATTGGTGACGGTCTCGTCATGCTGGGTGGAGATAAGGACAGTGTGCACACGTACAGGGACCATGGCACCACCGTCGTTGAGGTACTCGACGGTGACCTGGGTCTTGCCATCGGGCCTGAGCCAGGCGCAGGTGCCATTCTTGCGGACTTCAGTGAGGCGGGCACCAAGCTTGGTGGCAAGCACATGGCTGAGGGGCATGAGCTCAGGGGTCTCATCAGTGGCATAGCCAAACATGATGCCCTGGTCACCGGCACCAATATCCTCCGGGCGCTTGGTGAAGTGCCCGTGCACGCCCTGGGCGATGTCAGGAGACTGCTGCTCGATGTTGACGAGCACCTTGCAGTGGTCAGCGTCAAGGCCAACATCATCGGAGATGAAGCCAATGTTGCGGCAAGTGTCACGCACAATCTTCTCATAGTCGACGGTGGCCTTGGTGGTGATCTCACCAAAAACCATGACCATGTTGGTCTTGGTGCATGTCTCGCAGGCGACCTTGCTGTCGGCGTCCTGGGCCAAGCACGCGTCAAGCACGGCGTCGGAGACCTGGTCGCAGAGCTTGTCGGGGTGCCCCTCGTTCACGGACTCAGAGGTGAAGAGGAACGTCTCGGCCGCCATTTCTTGCTTGGTGGTGATACTGTTATCTACCTCTGCATTCAGAGGAAGGAGAGAGTTAGATTTAAATCCACACGGTGAGGGAGAAGCCGGCGAATTGCTAGCAGATCTGAAGGAAAATATTTATTTCTTCACAGCATAACTGCTTTCCGTAATTATACACGTTCGTCGGTCGAATCAAAGACCGACAAAGATATGCATATCTGCTAATTTTCCAATTGGTCTACTTGTTGACGAGATTTAAAAATGAGTGGAAAACAGAACGGAGATCTGGAAGTCCATCGCACGACCGACAACTAATTTATAAATTTAATTGTTTCCAATTGGTCTACTTGTTGACGAGATTTAAAAATGAGTGGAAAACAGAACGGAGATCTGGAAGTCCATCGCACGACCGACAACTAATTTATAAATTTAGTTGGGCAGATCTTAGTAAGCAGGCAGGAGACTAGATGACATGAGAAAAAGATCCGATTTTTAGCACTCTCCATATGAACTTGTCGGCTCCGAATTTCTAAACGACCATATATTTCACAACAAAGATGTCGTTTATCTAGTAACAAAAGCAATTCATAATCCGAGATTCCCCTGTCCTCTAATCGAGAATCAAAACGAGCGTACAGAACAAGACGCGCTGAAACCAGATCTACGCGAATAAATCAACCAGTACTCCTCTACAGAGCATGAGAAATCTCGCACGGAAGAGGGCTCAAACCCAGATCCGGCAGACGAGCGTTAAGAGAGACACACGGACAGAAGCAGTAATTGGGTGGGGGGGTGCAGGGAGGAGCGCTCACCTTGAGCCGCCGCTGCAGCTGCCGCGCCGCGTCTGCTCGGGAGGTAGAAGGGGTAGAGATGGGGTGTATGCACGGGGGGGTGTCAGGGACGGGCTGGAGACCCGGGATTTATAGCAGCGGAGCCGTCGGGTGCGGATCGTGGAGGAGGATGGAGGAAGATGGTTGGAGACGATGGTGGGCCCGGACCGCGCGGGCGGTGCGAGAGGGTGCGTGCGAAAAGTATTTGGCGAGCATGCACGTGACGTGAGGACCGCACAGCTCAGAGTGCTCTGTCGCTGACTCGTTCGGCCTTTCCTTTCGTTTCACCCCCCACCCGCGCTCAGCTCACCAACCCCCCGTGGCCACCAACCCCACGTTGTGGGACCAGCTCACCAAACATCTCAAAACCTTTGCTTTGCCGATTTGTTTGTGTGATGATGTGAGGTGTTTTTCACCTAACCCAGTGCTTCAGCGCAATCAACAGTCAAGACTCAAGCTTGTCCCAAAATAAAAAACCTACCGTTGATACAAGTTTGTCTAAATATAAATGTATCTAGACATATTTAAGGGTGTAGATATAGTATATAGACAAGGAGTACATCGCACAACAGCAACCAAATACTCGCTTCATGCGAAATTCTTGATACGGATTTATCTAAATAGGAATATATCTACCTACTAAAAAACGTCTAAATACATCCGTGTATAGACGAATTTGTGCCAATTTTTTTTAGACAGAGGTAGTATTTAAGATCATAACTGGGCTTGTTTTTATTTGTCATGAGAAGTAAAGAAAGATCGATGGGAGGTGAAATGGCTGTGGCATTTTTCACAACCGAATAAACAAATTTAATTGTGTGAATTCGCTGAAAGGTTGAGTTCTATGTAAATTTTCGATTAAATTTGATGCAAGTATCGGAAAAAAAACCATGTGATCCACGAAACAAACAACTATTTTTATTATAATAATATTAAATATTGAGATTGTAGGCTAAGTCATTCCCCGCACAACTCCATATGCCCTATCTGAGCTAGATTGTAAGCAAAGTCATTTCTTCTTCCAGATGTTAAAACCAAGGAAAACAAAACATTATACTCTCTCCGTTCACCTTTTATTGTTAGTTGACTCACATATATATAGACACTGATGCACCTAGACATGTTTTAATGTTATATATGTCTGTAACTACATATATTAGTAAACTAATATGGGACGAAGTTGAGTACTAGACTCTGAAAGGAGCGTATCTAGACACGTTTTTTGCACGTGTCTAAATACACTCATTAAGAGTTAATTATTTTTTCCCAAATACAAACATATCTACACATCAAAATATGTCTAATTATATCCATATTTAGCCAGATCCATGTCAAGCATTTCCGGGGGAGGGAGTAGTAGTAATATGCAACGGATGTAGTACTCGACTGAAAGGAGCATATCTAGACACTTTTTGCACGTGTCTAAATACACTCATTAAGAGTTAATTTTTTTTGCCCAAATACAAATATATCTACACACCAAAATACGTCTAAATATATCCGTATGAAGCCAGATCCATGTCAAGCATTTCCGGACGGAGGATTAGTAGTAATATGGAACGGATGAAGTACTCGACTCTGAAAGGAGCGTATCTAGACACGTTTTTTGCACGTGTCTAAATACACTCATTAAGAGTTACTCCCTCCGTTCTAAAATATTTGTCTTCCATTTGTCCAAATTTGGATGTACCTAGACATGTTTTTGTGCATAGGTACATCCAAATTTGGACAAATGGAAGACAAGCATTTTGGAACGGAGGGAGTATTTATTTGTGCCCAAATACAAACATATCTACACACCAAAATACGTCTAAATATATCCGTATTTAGCCAGATCCATGTCAAGCATTTCCGGACGGAAGGAGTAGTAGTAACATGGAACGGATGGAGTACTCGACTCTTAAAGGAGCATATCTAGACACGTTTTATGCAGGTGTCTAGATACACTCATTTAAAAGAGTTTTTTTGCACGTGTCTAGATACACTCATTAAAAAGTTAATTATTTTTTAACGGATGGAGTACATATGGTAGCAACATGATGTAATTCGCGGTCAACAGGTGAGCGGACAAGTCCAGTAGAAAAAGGACGTACGAGTAGCACAGGGTTTTAGTCATGCGAGAATATTGTTTTGTTTGCGTTGGCAAGAATCACGCCAACACCCTAGCGCACTTCTGTTTGCAAAAAGAGAGATTCCAATTGACATTCGCGTTTCTGTTTTATTTTCATTCGTGGTCATAGCCTGTCATGGACTCTTGGCTGGTCACTCGGCACACGAGATCGTGCCGCGCACTAATTCATGCAGAACTGTTTTTTTTTTTTTTTTTTTTTTTTTTTTTTTTTTAAAGAACCGATGTTTCAAAAAAGAACTGTGCCGCCACGAAACTAATGATGAGCCAGCACGGTTCATGCGGTTTATATATTTTTCTTAGGACAAACATGGCTCCACTTTGAAACATCGCATAGAGGATCTTACTATTCAATTTGTTTGACCCATTTACATGGTCAAATTCTGAGAACATGCCGGTTGAATTCGTTTCCCGTAGTTGTCAACTTGTCATCCACAACATTAATTTCTTACGATTTTTTTTTTGAACCATTAATTCCTCTGCTAGGCCCAGCACAAATACACAGCGTACAGAGACGGATCCATGGGTAAAATTGTACTGTACCATCTCACCAGGACAACCTGTGAGCCCAGGTTCATCCAGGACCAGGAGAGCAATTTACGAGGAGTCACGCGCCTTACGGTGTGAAATTGCTGGAGATTTTCCTTTTTTATTCGGGATGAAATTGCTGGAGATGAGTGGGTTTGCCGGAGTGGTCCCCCGCAGGCCATCGGGATCTATCTCGTGAATCTGTTTCTGGCCCACTCTCTGTGTAAGAAAATGCAGCGTAAGCGTAGTATGCTAAGCATGCTGATCCATTCAGCCCATAACGTTGCCGGTGCTACCGTGGGCCTGTGGCGTTGTGTATAAGAGCGGGAGTTCGGCAAATTAGCCGGTTGTGCTCGATCGTTTGTGCTCGGCCGATTCACACGAGAAGCTATACGAGGCCTTCAGTGTTGTCGCTAATTTTTTCGGAACGGAGGTTAAAACTCTGGTTTCACATGTACTCCCTCCGTTTTAATTTAATTGACTTGTTATGTACCACATGTGGATGTATCTAGACATGTTACATGGCTAGATACATCCACATGTGCTGTATAACAAGTCAATTAAATTAGAACGGAGGGAGTATTTTTTATTACTCCCTCCGTCCAAAAATAAGTGTCTCAACTTTCCCAAAAAAATGGATGTATCTATACAAGCTTGTCTAGATACATCTACTTTTGGACAAACTTGAGACACTTATTTTGGGACGGAGGAAGTATATTATTTGACAAAGTCTTATAAGAAAAATACACCAATCTCAAACCACTTTTTGGCGACATGTGTCACTATGCCTATAGCTTGATGATGGGGTGGCCACGATCAGAGTCATGTGGCTTTACCCCCACACCTTTTTTTTTAACAACGGGAAGGACCCCGAAGGGTCCAGACTGCATTAATCAGTGGTTTACAAATTACATCAAGGACCACGAAACAAAGAAGCATTACACGCAAGTCCCCGACTTTAACAAAAAGGACCTTCACAAGAAAAAGGGGAATGCAATACAGTCCTTCTCCACTGATGAAGAACAGTTCAGCGCAGCCGCCGACACCATCACCGGGGACGACACCACTTGGTGACGGAGCGACACCGAACGTCGCCGCAGAACTGAATAGGGGCCTCCGCAGTGGCACGCCGGCCTGGAGGTTGTTGAAGCTGTGGCGCCACGAGCACCACAGGACGGAGCGGCTCCATCTGCCAAAAGTAACAGCAGCAGAAGATTGCTGCCATTGATGAGCTCCGTCAAGCGCAGTCCGAGAATCTTCCCTTAGAGCACCAGAACGAAGAATCCCGCCCTCCTTCCCGCGACCTTCGCGACATAGGAGAGCCGGCTCTGCAAATCCTAGAGCTCCACCATAAAACCTGATTCTACACCGCCACAGGAGAGACAAAGCTTCGCCATCGAACCCAGCCCAATCCCACAGGCCGGAGGAGACAAAGCATGAAGAAGAAGGCGATCTAGAGCCAGGGTCCTGGCCTTATTGAGGAAGACACCAGAAGTTCCCTCCTCCATCGGCTCCACCCATCGGAGCGCAAAACCGAAGAGAAGAACCAGGGCACGAAGCCAGGGCCGGTCAGAGAGCCCCAACTCCAATCTTCCAGCACGAACCTTATTTGGAGAGATGTGCGACTCCTTCAGCTCCACATACAGCAGCACCTGCCACCAGCGAGCAGCAGTGGAGAGGAAGCAAGCCACGGCGCGGTGGATCTGGCCGCAGAGATTCACCGACCTACCCTCAGACGGCACGGAGCCAGAGCAGCCTAAAGCAAAACTAATCCTACAGCTAATATCTACAAGCCAAGCAACGCATCCACCTCCATACCAAGCGGCAGCACCGCCAGAGAGGAGAGAGGAGCACGCCGGCAGAGAGGAAGAAAGGCTGAGGACGACTCTCAATACGAGAGTGGTGGAGAGAGCTGGAACCTTTATGTTCGGTAGTCTGTTTTCTCTTTTCGAGTCCCA
Organism: Poa pratensis; assembly: GCA_947311845.1. NCBI lineage: Eukaryota > Viridiplantae > Streptophyta > Magnoliopsida > Poales > Poaceae > Poa > Poa pratensis. The sequence continues at coordinate 2,672,912 of CAMZMU010000108.1, read as the reverse complement.
CATATGCTTTACCTCACACCTACATCCTTACAACATGTAAGTTGACGAGAAATAGCGAGTTGTGGTTGATCCACCGAGATAGTCTGCTTCTTCGCTCGTTGAACTGCCACGAGTTGGGCTATACGTGTCAAGTGGCCTGCTAGGTCGGTTAGCGAGACTTCTGGAGTATCCACGATAGGCACCCGGCGCACACGGGCTGGGTGTCGCTGGCCCAGTTGTTGTACGCTGGTTGGCTGAGAAAGGTACAGAGAGAGATGGATGGACAGAGCAAGCGCCTTTCTCGGTTTCTCCTCTCTTCTCTCTTGCTCCTCTCCGCCGCCGCCGCCTCGCTGGCCACAACATCCTCCGCGCGCACCGGGCCGCGATTGGGAAGTGGGGAAGCGGCACAAACACGCTGGCCGAGCTCCGCCTCATCCACACCGCCCCTCTTCGTCGCGCGGCAGAACGAGGGGGCGATGAGTTCATGACGTCGCCGCTATCGTCTTCTCCTCAGTGAGCATGAAGCCGACGCCAAGCCCTACCAGAGGATGACGCCCAATACCCGAGGTAGCCCCTCTCTTGCATCCTCTGCTCGTTCCTTTTCATGGGGCTCCTCTTCGCGATGGCACTGAATTGATATATGACGATGTCTGCTATCTAAATGGCTTTTATCAATTAGTTACCAGTTTGATGGATCTATATAAACATGGAAGTAATATGTGGTATTCTACAGATTATATTCTTGTCGTGTGCTTGTCAAATCGGGTCGGGATGGCAAGGCGAGGTGAATGAACTTCCAATTTCATCGTGCGAGGTGGGAGATCGAGCTCAAGAGCCTCCCTCTTCGGCGTCGCCTCTGCCGGCGTCGATTTACCTCGATGGTGGCGAGGGGCACAAGAGGAAGAAGAAGCACACGATGCACGACTCGTGGGGACGCCATATCGAGTTGTTGACATCGCCACCGCTACCGTCCGTTCTCCTTTCCGTGAGGTCAAAGCCATCGGCCGCCCTCCACTGGCTTTCTTTCTCTCATCAGTTGAGGCAGAGCAGGGAGGTGCAAGGCGGGCGCGGGTCGCAGAGGCGACTATCTACAAAGTCAAAAACCCCATGTGAATTCTCCTATGTATCCCTCTCAGCCGCCGTAAGAGACGACACAAGGCGGGGGCTCACAAGGTGCTTGATTTTCACGCCCCCAACTCAATGGCGAGGGGCGCCCGCGGCATCTGGTCAGCAGCGCGTCGTCGCACGCGAAGGCACAGAGGTAAGCGCACATGAGTCATGAAGAGCTCGACCTCTGTTGGGGCATCCTCAACTCCATGGCGAGCGGCCGCCATGGCATCTGGCCGTCAACGCATAGATAGATATTCGGGAGTCCGTTGGCGAGAGCCACACTTGCGACACTCACCGCTGGGTGCCTGGTGTTATGCACCCGGAAGGGTTCAACTCTCGAATATCTGAATTACACGATAGTTGGACACAAGGATCGCATCGATCCTGAGGTTCCTCGAGAGGAAAGGGGAACAGAAGTATAATCTTGTTCAACCAGGGACAGACGGGTTCGCGTGACTAGGTAGGCGACGCCGTGGTCTTGGGCTTGGGTCGCTCCTGGGCCTTGTCTCCAGTAGTGTTGGGCCGGGTCGTGACATTCCCTCCCCCTTGCGAACTGGCTTGACCCCAAGCCAGTGCCATAGGGAACCGGTGTCGAAGAGCAGCTTCATCTTCCCAGGTGATCGACGATGGAGGCAGACCGCACCAACGTACCAGCACGATCAACTGGAGCTCCTCCACGCTGAATCATGCGCCTAGCCAAAATCTCCAGTGGCTGCAAAACGGCAAAGTCATCAAGACAGAGCAAGGCAATGTCTTCAGTAGCTGGCTGCTTGGTTGGCAGTCTGCGTTTCAGCTGCGAGACGTGCACAACAGTGTGTATCTTGCTCGTTGCTGGTAAGTCAAGCCAGTAAGCCACAGCTCCCACGCGAGCAAGAATCTTGTATGGGCCAAAGAACTTGAAGGCCAACTTTTGGCTGCTGCGGGAAGCGAGCGACGTCTGCACATATGGTTGGAGCTTCAGGAAAACCATGTCGCCCACCTCGAAGGATCTTTCTTGGCGATGCTTATTAGCTTGTTTTTTCATGCGTTCTTGTGCTCGAATGAGGTGTTGACGAAGGAGAGCTGTCATCACCTCCCTCTCTTGTAGCCAGAAATCAAGATCAGGAACAGAACATGCTGCAGTCGCCGAGATGCCAAAGTGTCGTGGAGGATGGCCGTAGAGAGCTTCAAAGGGGCCTTGCCCAGAGCAGAGTGATGCGAGGTGTTGTACCAGAATTCAGCAAGGGAGAGCCAGCGAAACCATTTTGTAGGGCAAGCATGTACTGTGCAACGGAGGAATGCTTCAAGGCACTGATTCAATCTTTCTGTTTGACCGTCTGTTTGCGGGTGATACGCTGAGCTCATCATAAGCTGTGTATCGGTGAGCCGGAACAATTCTTGCCACAAATTGCTGGTAAAAATCTTATCACGATCAGAGATGATGCACTGCGGCATACCGTGTAACTTGTAGATATTGTCAACCATAGCCTGAGCAACGTGCAATGCTGTGTATGGGTGCTTTAGTGGGATAAAGTGTCCATACTTGGTTAGCTTGTCGACGACAACTAGAATCACATCATAGCCATTGGATTTCGGAATTCCTTCAACGAAATCAAGGCTAATTGTATGCCAAGCTTCTGGTGGAACCGTAGTGGTTGTAGCAAGCCTGGGAGTTTTGTGTGCTCAGCTTTGTCACGTTGATAGGTATCACAGCGTTGCACGAAATTCTGAACTGTTTGTTTCAGATTAGGCCAGCTGAACAACTTCTTTATTCGCTGGTATGTGGCCAGTATACCAGAGTGGCCACCAACTGCAGTGCTATGAAGGGCCTGCAAAATATGCTGTTGTGCAAGCAAGTTTCCCCCCACCCAGACTTTTCCATGCTGTTTAATCACACCATTAGAGAGTTCAAACCCCTTAGCATTGGTCCCTGAAATACTCAATTCAGTCCACAACTTCTTGGTAGCTGGGTCCTCACTGTAGCCTGTGGGGACCCCGGACTAGCCGTCCGAAATACCCGATTATGCTTAACACAACGATCCCGTGATCAGTATGTCATTGCACATAATCCGAACTGAATATCAAAGTTTACATCCATACAGTACCGAGTTTTCAAGTCTTACAAGCATGGCCATACTGGCCTAATTATACATAGGTGCCTTCAAGGGCCAATCATATTTATTCAGCGGAAGCTACGGTAGTAGGGCTAATCCATTCAAACAACACCCGACAGGCAGCTGACTTATGAAGATCTCAGTTCGCAAAGACATCGCCAAACTCCTCTTCAACGTAGGGCTCCTCGAAATCTGGCTAAGACAATAGCCAGGGACGAAACCAATGTGAGTACATTTGATTGTACTCGCAATCTACCCCAACTTGAGTAAGCACTAATTTTAGTTTTAAAACTTTTATTTATCGGGAAACGTCTCTAACAGTTTACTGAAAAGGGTAAGAAGAATTTTATAACTATTCCTTAAGAAACCAACATTTTAGCTGTTTCTCCGGAACTCCTCCGGTATCCAACCATATCCCAATCATGGTTCCCAAACACAACACAACCTCGTACCAACTCCTTGGCACAGGTAGGAACCATCCTTTCCACTTCAATTTCCTCAACACATTCCAGAACTTGCAAAACTTTGCACATGGCCTTAGTAGTTCTTCCCAACTGTCCATATCCGAGGACTCGGCTATTCGAATAGTTTTACCCTCTGCAGAGGTAGTACGCTTTTCCCACACCCATCCGGTCACTCACCGTGTCAGCCACGTCCCGCCATACCAGGGGTATGCGAAGTTGAGTTCCCGGCCATAGCCTGTCCTTTGCTCATGCTAGTATAGGATCCTACCGCTACGAAACCGGTTCCATCGACACTTAAATCCTCAGAAACTAAGTGTGAGGACTTCGTAGTTCTGCCCGGCGAATTTTAATGGCCCTACAAATCCTCTTCTCTTTAGAGGACCCGGGTCAGGGGCAGGTCCTCAGACCATCCCCTCATGGAACGAGGTCATCCTCGTTGTTGAGGCATCCAGTACTAACACGAGCAAATTATATGACTACGCCCTTTCCCATATGTGGGTAAATGTGGTCGCACAGATTTTTCGGCTGGGGACGTAAGTACAAGGACACAATGTGCATTTTTCTTTCCAAAAACAACACCATTCTCTGTTTCTTCACCTTCATACCGACCTTTCGGTACTTCATCTCTATTCAAGTATTTTCAAGGGAGTTTTGAATACTATTGTTTTTCCCATCCTATAGTTGTAGAATAACTACCTTATATTTCTACACAGGGTGGCAAAATAGTTTTCATGTATTTTGTAAAGAGGTTTTCAAAAATCTTTGATACTTGCGAAGAACTCCTGTGATTAAGATAGATGTATACAGATGCAAGCTCAGTGAAGTAGCTTGCCTTGTTCCACAAAGTTCTCGGAGTCTTGCTCCTGCTGATCAAGGTATTCCCCTTCCTTGTAGACTCCGGCAACGTTCTCGTCTAAACTTTCAACAAGCAAAACAAACAATCACTACTCTAACTCAAGCATCATCACATCATTACAATCACAAGTGCTACAAATAGCTACTACACACATCAAGCAACACAAGGTGGTTTTGATTTAATTGAATTAATCTTTATTTAATTATTTCCAAACTAAGACAGAAACTAGTTGTACACCAATTAATTCACCATTTAACCTATGTTTGTCACAAAAATTCAAACTAAATTTCTATGGATAACTACTGATGTGTAGAGGATCACCCAATTGGATTGGGGTCATTTGGAGTTACCAAACTCCCTACACATTTGTTTTAGTTCAGAAGGACTTTAATCAAGTTTTAGCTACCAAACAAATTAAGTTGCTCCAAAATTTAAATCCTTTTAGGGATAACTAAACTTGGTTGCAAGTGACCTAACAAAGTTGGTTTTAGCTTAATTGGACCTACTATTAATTCACCCTAATTGGTTTAGTGCAGAAGGGTTTATTAAAGTTCAACCAAAGGCTAAGGATTTTACACTGCTCAATTAATTCTACCAAAATTTGGGGAGCTAAAGGATCCTAATACAAAGCTACCAAAATTGGTTTCAAGTGGTTTGGATTAATATAACTCCAGAAACAAATGGTTTGGTGTTTCAAACCTTCTGGAGCATTTTTAACAATACATTTTTATTACTTAATTAAATGAGATGAGACCACTTTGGTGAGTTAAAGAATTTTATAAGATTTCCAGAACATTTGAGTTTGTTCTATTTGGATTCCTAGAACTCGAGTTATTGAATTTCAAAACTAGGTCCAGTACTGAAAAGCAGAGGAGTTTGAAATTCGGAAAAACCTAATTTACTGGATAATGTTGAAAATCCTGACGGGTGGGGTCCACTCGTCAGTGACTCAACGGAAAACGTTTCGCGCGCGGGTTTAAGTTTAAAACGCTGACTGGTGGGGTCCACCAGTCAGTGTCTAATTACACGAACCGGTAAGCAACCGTGGATTTCTAATCCAACGGCGCCTGGAGACCGCGATCGACGGCGACCACAGATGGGCGGCGCGCGGCTCCGGCGACGGCGAGGCTAGCGATTAGCTCACCTGGGAGGTCGGTTGGAAGCGGAGACGACGGGAATCGACGGCGGAGCTCGTGGGGAAGCTTCTGGGGCGAGGTGTGCTTGCTGGGGATGCCTCTGGCGTTGGGGATGATCAGCTCCTCCTCCGCGGCCGTGCGGCAACTCCGGTGAGCTCTCTGCGTCGCGTCTGTGCACGAAACACGGGGAAACTACGGCGGGTGAGTGCGGTGGTAATGGTGAAGCAAGGGCAGGCCAGAGAGGAGAGAGGGGAAGCGGGTCACGACCTGGCCGTGCTCGACCTCAACCTCGGCTCCGGCGGAAACTCGAGGATGCTCGAGGCGGCTGGGGCTTTCGAGAAAACGTCACCGCCCTCCTAGCGGTGTACTGAGGGGTGGAGAGTGAGTGGGGGGTGCTGGAGTGAGCAATGGCGGGGTGTGGAGGCACGGGTGGGGGTGGCTTTTTATTGCCGAACGCCGGCGTGCCGTGGACCGGGTGCAGGAGGGGTTTGGGGAGTGGGAGAGCACGCCGTTGGTGGCGGTGCTGCACGGTGACGACAGTGGGGCATCCTGCTAGGGCTTAGAGGGAGAGGGGTTCACGCGCGGCCTCGGATTCGAGCTCGACACGGCACGGCGTCCAGGGCGCGTGCCGCGGAGTGGATGGATCACTGGCGTCGCTGCGGCCCACTAGGGCTGACGGGGACGTGTCCCTGAGGTTGCGGGGTGGCAGGGGAGCATCGGTGACGAGTCACGCGAGCTGGGGTGCCGTGGTGGAGAAGAACGGCGTCGGCGTCCACGCGCGGCCAGAGCTCTGTGAGCTTCGACATGGCTGCTGGGGCACGGCGTCTCAGAGCGTCAGGGTGCGGTCTCCTCCTTCCTGTCGAGTGCGGTGAGGGGTGAGGTGATGGAAGGTGCAGGGCTGGGCCAGCTGGGCGTCTCCTTCGCCACGCTTCCATCGCCGGCACGGGAGCAGCACGGTGGCGTGCGTCCATCGACGGCCACGGGCCTACTGACCAAATGGCGCGCCTCCTCCTTGCTCTGGTGACTGAGGGGTGTGAAGGGAGGGTGTGGAGCAAGCAATCGACGCACAGATCCATCAAATCGATTGATTTGATTTCGGTTTCAAAGAGTTGGAGATGAACTCGTTTTCTGTCTCCAACGTGCTCGATGAAATGCTTCACTGAAAATTTAATTCCAAAATCTAGAATTTCTTTTCATGGTTTGATCCTTGTATGTTTGACAAGATTTATGGTATGGTGGAGGAATTTATTTGGCATGTGCAACCTAGCACATTTTGTGATTTGAGAAAGTTAAAGAAAGAAATGGAATTTAAATTTAAGATTTTTAGAAATATTTTTGGAGAGGGAAAAGAATATAAGAACAAAGTGAGAGTGATCATCATGTCACCCCACTGAATTTTGTTTTGAAAATAAAATTTGATTTTCTTAATAGGATAAAATTTGTGTGACTTTTGTCACATGATTTTATGTGGGAAACTTTTTTTATTGTGTTTCTTTTCTTTTCTTCATAACTTTCTTTTAGCAAACAACCAACACAAGCAAGCAATAACAAGCAAACACACATAAAAATAACAAAAGTTTTTGTTGGCCCACAATTTTTGACTAATAAAGCTGGGTTACAATTTTGGGATGTTACAGATCCTTCCCCCCTTAGGATAAATCTCGTCCCGAGATTGGCTAGGCTTAGGTGCTAAAAGGTTGGGAAATTCGCTTCTAAGATAGTCCTCACGTTCCCACGTCGCTTCTTCTTTGGAGTGGTTAGTCCACTGGACTTTATAAAACTTGATCTTGTTCCTCCGGGTGAGACGAATATCTTCGTCGAGAATTTTGACCGGTCTTTCACGATAGGTCAGATCATGGTTCAGGTCAATGGAGTGGTGGTCAACGTTCTTGAAAACATCGGGCTGGTCAGGAACTTCAAGACACTTCCGGAGCAGGGAAATGTGGAAGACATTATGAAATTCCGATAATTCTGGGGGTAACTCTAACTGATAGGCTACTTCTCCGCGACGGGCAAGAATCTTGAAAGGTCCGATATATCTGGGTGCCAACTTTCCTTTGACATGGAAACGTTGCATCCCTTTGAGTGGCGTCACCCGAAGATAGACAAAATCTCCAGGCTGAAAGGTGACGTCACGACGCTTGGGATCGCATAACTTTTCTGACGGGATTGGGCTGTTTTGAGACGCTCACGGATAAGTTGAACTTGCTCTCGGCTTCACGGAGGGTATCTGGTCCAAACACTTTTCCTTCTCCGGTCTCGGACCAGTTCAAAGGTGTACGACACTTCTTGCCGTAAAGTGCTTCAAATGGGGCCATTTGCAGACTGGACTGATAACTATTGTTATAGGAAAACTCTGCAAACGGAAGGCAATCTTCCCATTTAGAGCCATAGGCTAGGACACATGCACGAAGCATATCTTCCAGAATCTGGTTTACTCGCTCGGTCTGTCCTCCAGTCTGAGGGTGATAGGCTGTGCTGAATGATAAGTGGGTTCCGAGGGCTTCGTGAAGAGCTTTCCAGAACCGTGAGGTGAACTGCGTGCCTCTGTCAGATACAATCCTCTTAGGCACTCCGTGCAGGCTTACTATTCTGGAAATATACAAGTCTGCTAGCTGGTTCCCTCTATAAGTGGTGTTGACGGAATGAAATGGGCAACCTTGGTCAATCGATCAACTATGACCCAGATTGAATCATGGCCTCGGTTTGACCTAGGAAGTCCGGTAATAAAATCCATTCCAATTTCATCCCATTTCCACTCGGGGGTCTTAAGGGGTTGGAGCAATCCTGCAGGGCGCTGGTGCTCTGCTTTAACTCGCTGACAGATATCACACTTGGCCACGAAAGAACCAATCTCTCGCTTCATTCCATGCCACCAAAACTTCTCACGAAGATCTTGGTACATCTTGGTTCCTCCGGGTGGATCGAGTATGGGGTATCGTGGGCTTCTTTCAGGATCAGACCCTTGAGTTCCTTATCATCGGGCACACATAGGCGTCCTTTGAATTCAGAACTCCTTCAGCATCTACGGCAAAACCAGGTGCTTTGTCGAGGGGTAGCTTCTTTTTAATTCCCTCGATACTCTCATGACCCTTCTGGGCCTCTTTGATTTGGTCCAACAGGGTTGGGGCTAACTCCAGGTTGGCAAGATATCCATGGCTAACCAATTCAAGTCCGAAATCTTCGAACTCCTTAAACAAGGCTGGTTGCTCTGCTTGGATTAGGGTATTCAGGGTGCAGGGCTTCCGGCTTAGGCATCGGCTACCACATTGGCTTTTCCGGGATGGTAATGAATTCCGACATCATAGTCCTTAATCAATTCCATCCACCTTCTCTGCCTCAGATTCAACTCCTTCTGAGTGAAAATGTACTTCAAGCTTTTGTGATCTGTATAGACCTCACAGCGATGACCCACAAGATAGGGTCGCCATGTTTTCAAAGCAAAAACCACAGCTGCTAACTCCAGGTCATGGGTTGGGTAATTCTCCTCATGCGGTCGCAACTGTCGAGACAGGTACGACACAACTTTTCCTTCTTGCATCAGAACGCAACCAAGTCCGAGACGTGAAGCATCACAATACACGTCGAAACTCTTGGTGACGTCTGGCATGACTAGGATTGGGGCTGAAGTCAGTCTCTTCTTCAGTTCTTGAAAACTATCTTCACACTTCTGGGTCCATTCAAACTTCTTATCCTTCTTCAACAACTGGGTCATGGGTTTGGCTATACTGGAGAATCCTTCAACGAACTTGCGGTAATAACCTGCTAGTCCGAGAAAACTTCGGATTTCCGTTACACTGGTGGGTGATTTCCAGTCTAGAATGGCTTTGATTTTCTCGGGGTCAACAGAGATTCCTCCTGCAGACACAACATGTCCGAGGAATGCCACTTCACTTAGCCAAAATTCACACTTGCTAAGTTTGGCATACAGTTGGTGTTCTCTGAGGGTCTCCAAAACCAACGCAGATGTTCAGCATGCTCTTCTTCGTCTTGGAGTAGATAAGGATATCATCGATGAAGACAACCACGAACTTGTCGAGGTACTCCATGAAGATCTTATTCATGAGATTCATGAAATAAGCAGGGGCATTGGTCAAGCCAAAGGACATAACGGTGTATTCAAACAATCCGTATCGGGTGGTGAAGGCGGTCTTGGGAATGTCAGACTCTCGAATCTTCAACTGGTGATAACCTGTCCGAAGATCGATCTTAGAAAAGACTCGGGCTCCGTTCATCTGATCGAACAGATCCTCGATCTTGGGCAGAGGTACTTGTTCTTGATGGTTACATCATTGAGCTTGCGATAATCCACACACAGGCGTGTGGTACCGTCTCTTTTGTCCACGAAGATGATGGTGATCCCCAAGGTGATGCACTTGGGCGAATCAGACCTTTGCTGAGCTGATCAGCTAACTGCTTCTTCAATTCCACCAGTTCTCTATTCATCCGGTAGGGTCTCTGGGATATAGGGGCTGTTCCAGGAATAAGTTCAATCACGAACTCAATATCCCGGTCTGGTGGCATACCAGGCAATTCCTCCGGGAAAACATCCTTGAATAGGTGGACAACGGATCTCATCTAGAGCTGGTCGGGCTATACCTTCATGACAACAGGGTTGGGATGGATTGGCTTGTGATGCATACTCCACTTCGTTCCTGGTCTGTGGTGAGAGATACTGCTCTTCTGGCGCAGTCGATACGACCATGATACTTTGCTAACCAATTCATACCCAGAATGACATCTATGCCTTGGGTTCCTAAGATGATTAGGTTGACTGGGAAATTTTCTCCTCCGATCTCTATGGGGGTATTGGGACAGAACCTCCGGGTTTCTAGGGTGGAGCCAGGGATTTGTATACTCATATGCTTGGGTAAGAACTCTTCTACCAAACCTCCCTTAGAGACAAACTCTTCGGTAACAAAGGAATGGGTAGCACCAGAATCAAACAGAACAGTTGCAGGTACTGAGTTGACAAGGAACGTACCCAGCACAACATCTGGCGCTTCCTGGGCTTCGGCAGCATCAATGTGGTTGAGGCGGCCTCTGCGACAGCGGCATTGCCACGAGGTGCAGCATTCTTGCCATTTCCATTTCCATTACGGCCTTGTCCAGAGTTGGTGCGGTGCATTGGGGCGCTGAGCATTCCTCTTGGGATTGGGGCATTCTCGGGAGTAGTGACCCTTGTTGCCGCATTCAAAGCAGACAACGCTGGCAGTAGGGGTAAAAGTGTTGGTGTTTCCTCCGGGACGATTGTTGCCATTGGGGTGGTAGTTGTTGTTGGTGTTTGGGCGGGGACATTGTGTTGTTGTTGTTGTTGGGACGGTTGGGATAGTTGGGACGTGGAGCTGGGGGGGTCGATAAACTGGCTTGGGTGCTGGCTGGAAGGTGCGAGGTTTCTGGCTGCTGGAACCTTCCTGAATATTCATCCTTCTCTTGCGGCCTTCAAACATGGATTTGCGCTTGGTCTCCAGCTGAATGGCCTTGTCCACTAGTGACTCCAGATCACGGAAGTCATGGACAACCAAGGCACATTGCATCTCATCATGGAGTCCGTTCAGAAAGCGCTCCATCTTCTTCTTTTCCGTGTCGGTATCTTCAGGAGCATACCGAGCAAGATCGGTAAACTCATCCAGATAACCGACCACATCTCTGCCTCCCTGCCTTAGCTTACGGAACTCATCCTTCTTCCTCTCGATAAGACCGCTAGAGATGAACTTCTTGCGGAATTTGTCCTTGAACTCCTCCCAGGTAATGACATGACCCGCTTGCTGGAGGGTCTTGGTAGTTTCCCACCAAGCTCTTGCAGGTCCAGCAAGGTAGTGGGTAGCATACAGGACCTTCTCATTCTCTCCTACCGAGGCAACTTCCAGGTTTTCATAGTGCGGATCCAGTCATCTGCTTCCAGGGGATGAAGTCCCTTGGAATAGGTAGGCGGTGTGGTCTTCTGGAAGTCACTCAGGGTAGAGCGCTGGTTTCCACCCTCGTCGCCATTGCCATTGCCACCATTGTTGTTCTGGTTGGCGTGGGCAGCAGCAAGTTGCTGCAGGGCGGCGAGATGAGCTTGACGCTCTTCCCGGGCAGCTTGGCGATCCTCCATGATGATCGCAAGCAGTTGGCAGCGGTGGGTTCCGGCGGTGGTGGTGGTGTCGCGTGCTGGTTGTGGCGAGTGTTCGTCATCCTGGAATAGATACGATATAAGAGGCAAGGCAAAAAGGCTTTGGCTAACGATGAAGTCACAAAGGGGTGGTTGATGAAACACTAGTCAAACAAGACCATCACATTTATTCAACACAATCATCACATCAAGGAGTTCACACATCAAGCTTACAACATCCTACTACACCTAATGCACATACTACATGGTTTCCATAGGAACCATCACATAAACTCTACTCGCATAGGGGGGGGTCGACACAGTCCTAAGGTAGTGCTCTCGTCGCGCAACTACTGAGGTGGAACCTCAGGCTCGACGATCTCAACGTCTGAGTCGTAGGGTGGCTCCTCGGGATCCTCCTCCTCGAGAACTGGCTCAGACGGCTCCTCCTCCTCGTCAACTAACTCCTCCTCGTCGTCCTCCTCCTCGTAGTCCATCTCCTCTAAGTAGTCCTCATCATCACTGATGAAGGCACTGTTCTCCTTGCGGAGATCCTCGCCCTCCTCCTCCATCTCGTTCGCCTGCTGCTCCATCTCGTCTATCATCTCGTTCTGCTCTGCTACCTTCTTGCGGAGCCTGACGATAGTCCTCCTCTGACGGGCCAGCTTCAGGCGGAGATTGTCATTCTCCCACTTCAGCTGGGTCTCACGGACTCGGGCATCGTCGAGGGAGCTACGCTGGAAGTGAACCTTGAGTCTAGCATCGCGCAGGTTCTCCTGGGTGTCGTGAAGTAGCACCTCCATGTCGGTGATGTACTCGCCGAAGAGAGTGTGCTGCGCGGGGTAGGTGGGGTTTCCCTCATCGTCACGTCTCCCGAAGTACTGGAAACGAGTGCCAACCAGCTCGTCCTTGTGCTCCTCACAAAGGCGGGCTAGCAGCCTCTGCATAACTCGGGTCAGACCGTCAACCCAAGTAGTGTCCATCGTGGTGTAGATCAAGTCCTTGGAGCGGGTGGCTGAATCCTGCCTCGGACGGACGACTTGATGAGCCAGGACAGGTTCCCATCACCGAGGGAATCGACCTGAGTTCCCTCAAACTCTGGAACAGGGCGTCCCAAAGTCTGGCTCAACTCGTACAAGTCCTGCTCGAACATCAGCAGGCCGTCCTTCCTAACTTGGACGAACTCGGTGACGTTGGGTGCCATCTACAAGTTTAAGCAAAATTTTAAGTTAGTTAAGTGACATGAGTACAAATGTAAACTTAATGGAGTACAAGTGTGCAAAATTTTAAGGGTTCAAGAAAAGACAACTCTTAATGAGTGTAAGGTTTTTGGCATAAATGGGAGGGTTGGGGAGATAAGAAATTTTCGAAAATACTCCACTTCCTTGTTTTAGAAATTAACTTTTGTAACTCCTAACTAACGCCCATGTTAACTAAGGTCTCCTAAAGTCAGGATGGCTCTGATACCAGCTCTGTGGGGACCCCGGACTAGCCGTCCGAAATACCCGATTATGCTTAACACAACGATCCCGTGATCAGTATGTCGTTGCACATAATCCGAACTGAATATCAAAGTTTACATCCATACAATACCGAGTTTCAAGTCTTACAAGCATGGCCATACTGGCCTAATTATACATAGGTGCCTTCAAGGGCCAATCATATTTATTCAGCGGAAGCTACGGTAGTAGGGCTAATCCATTCAAACAACACCCGACAGGCAGCTGACTTATGAAGATCTCAGTTCGCAAAGACGTCGCCAAACTCCTCTTCAACGTAGGGCTCCTCGAAATCTGGCTAAGACAATAGCCAGGGACGAAACCAATGTGAGTACATTTGATTGTACTCGCAATCTACCCCAACTTGAGTAAGCACTAATTTTAGTTTTAAAACTTTTATTTATCGGGAAACGTCTCTAACAGTTTACTGAAAAGGGTAAGAAGAATTTTATAACTATTCCTTAAGAAACCAACATTTTAGCTGTTTCTCCGGAACTCCTCCGGTATCCAACCATATCCCAATCATGGTTCCCAAACACAACACAACCTCGTACCAACTCCTTGGCACAGGTAGGAACCATCCTTTCCACTTCAATTTCCTCAACACATTCCAGAACTTGCAAAACTTTGCACATGGCCTTAGTAGTTCTTCCCAACTGTCCATATCCGAGGACTCGGCTATTCGAATAGTTTTACCCTCTGCAGAGGTAGTACGCTTTTCCCACACCCATCCGGTCACTCACCGTGTCAGCCACGTCCCGCCATACCAGGGGTATGCGAAGTTGAGTTCCCGGCCATAGCCTGTCCTTTGCTCATGCTAGTATAGGATCCTACCGCTACGAAACCGGTTCCATCGACACTTAAATCCTCAGAAACTAAGTGTGAGGACTTCGTAGTTCTGCCCGGCGAATTTTAATGGCCCTACAAATCCTCTTCTCTTTAGAGGACCCGGGTCAGGGGCAGGTCCTCAGACCATCCCCTCATGGAACGAGGTCATCCTCGTTGTTGAGGCATCCAGTACTAACACGAGCAAATTATATGACTACGCCCTTTCCCATATGTGGGTAAATGTGGTCGCACAGATTTTTCGGCTGGGGACGTAAGTACAAGGACACAATGTGCATTTTTCTCTCCAAAAACAACACCATTCTCTGTTTCTTCACCTTCATACCGACCTTTCGGTACTTCATCTCTATTCAAGTATTTTCAAGGGAGTTTTGAATACTATTGTTTTTCCCATCCTATAGTTGTAGAATAACTACCTTATATTTCTACACAGGGTGGCAAAATAGTTTTCATGTATTTTGTAAAGAGGTTTTCAAAAATCTTTGATACTTGCGAAGAACTCCTGTGATTAAGATAGATGTATACAGATGCAAGCTCAGTGAAGTAGCTTGCCTTGTTCCACAAAGTTCTCGGAGTCTTGCTCCTGCTGATCAAGGTATTCCCCTTCCTTGTAGACTCCGGCAACGTTCTCGTCTAAACTTTCAACAAGCAAAACAAACAATCACTACTCTAACTCAAGCATCATCACATCATTACAATCACAAGTGCTACAAATAGCTACTACACACATCAAGCAACACAAGGTGGTTTTGATTTAATTGAATTAATCTTTATTTAATTATTTCCAAACTAAGACAGAAACTAGTTGTACACCAATTAATTCACCATTTAACCTATGTTTGTCACAAAAATTCAAACTAAATTTCTATGGATAACTACTGATGTGTAGAGGATCACCCAATTGGATTGGGGTCATTTGGAGTTACCAAACTCCCTACACATTTGTTTTAGTTCAGAAGGACTTTAATCAAGTTTTAGCTACCAAACAAATTAAGTTGCTCCAAAATTTAAATCCTTTTAGGGATAACTAAACTTGGTTGCAAGTGACCTAACAAAGTTGGTTTTAGCTTAATTGGACCTACTATTAATTCACCCTAATTGGTTTAGTGCAGAAGGGTTTATTAAAGTTCAACCAAAGGCTAAGGATTTTACACTGCTCAATTAATTCTACCAAAATTTGGGGAGCTAAAGGATCCTAATACAAAGCTACCAAAATTGGTTTCAAGTGGTTTGGATTAATATAACTCCAGAAACAAATGGTTTGGTGTTTCAAACCTTCTGGAGCATTTTTAACAATACATTTTTATTACTTAATTAAATGAGATGAGACCACTTTGGTGAGTTAAAGAATTTTATAAGATTTCCAGAACATTTGAGTTTGTTCTATTTGGATTCCTAGAACTCGAGTTATTGAATTTCAAAACTAGGTCCAGTACTGAAAAGCAGAGGAGTTTGAAATTCGGAAAAACCTAATTTACTGGATAATGTTGAAAATCCTGACGGGTGGGGTCCACTCGTCAGTGACTCAACGGAAAACGTTTCGCGCGCGGGTTTAAGTTTAAAACGCTGACTGGTGGGGTCCACCAGTCAGTGTCTAATTACACGAACCGGTAAGCAACCGTGGATTTCTAATCCAACGGCGCCTGGAGACCGCGATCGACGGCGACCACAGATGGGCGGCGCCGCGGCTCCGGCGACGAGGCTAGCGATTAGCTCACCTGGGAGGTCGGTTGGAAGCGGAGACGACGGGAATCGACGGCGGAGCTCGTGGGGAAGCTTCTGGGGCGAGGTGTGCTTGCTGGGGATGCCTCTGGCGTTGGGGATGATCAGCTCCTCCTCCGCGGCCGTGCGGCAACTCCGGTGAGCTCTCTGCGTCGCGTCTGTGCACGAAACACGGGGAAACTACGGCGGGTGAGTGCGGTGGTAATGGTGAAGCAAGGGCAGGCCAGAGAGGAGAGAGGGGAAGCGGGTCACGACCTGGCCGTGCTCGACCTCAACCTCGGCTCCGGCGGAAACTCGAGGATGCTCGAGGCGGCTGGGGCTTTCGAGAAAACGTCACCGCCCTCCTAGCGGTGTACTGAGGGGTGGAGAGTGAGTGGGGGGGTGCTGGAGTGAGCAATGGCGGGGTGTGGAGGCACGGGTGGGGGTGGCTTTTTATTGCCGAACGCCGGCGTGCCGTGGACCGGGTGCAGGAGGGGTTTGGGGAGTGGGAGAGCACGCCGTTGGTGGCGGTGCTGCACGGTGACGACAGTGGGGCATCCTGCTAGGGCTTAGAGGGAGAGGGGTTCACGCGCGGCCTCGGATTCGAGCTCGACACGGCACGGCGTCCAGGGCGCGTGCCGCGGAGTGGATGGATCACTGGCGTCGCTGCGGCCCACTAGGGCTGACGGGGACGTGTCCCTGAGGTTGCGGGGTGGCAGGGGAGCATCGGTGACGAGTCACGCGAGCTGGGGTGCCGTGGTGGAGAAGAACGGCGTCGGCGTCCACGCGCGGCCAGAGCTCTGTGAGCTTCGACATGGCTGCTGGGGCACGGCGTCTCAGAGCGTCAGGGTGCGGTCTCCTCCTTCCTGTCGAGTGCGGTGAGGGGTGAGGTGATGGAAGGTGCAGGGCTGGGCCAGCTGGGCGTCTCCTTCGCCACGCTTCCATCGCCGGCACGGGAGCAGCACGGTGGCGTGCGTCCATCGACGGCCACGGGCCTACTGACCAAATGGCGCGCCTCCTCCTTGCTCTGGTGACTGAGGGGTGTGAAGGGAGGGTGTGGAGCAAGCAATCGACGCACAGATCCATCAAATCGATTGATTTGATTTCGGTTTCAAAGAGTTGGAGATGAACTCGTTTTCTGTCTCCAACGTGCTCGATGAAATGCTTCACTGAAAATTTAATTCCAAAATCTAGAATTTCTTTTCATGGTTTGATCCTTGTATGTTTGACAAGATTTATGGTATGGTGGAGGAATTTATTTGGCATGTGCAACCTAGCACATTTTGTGATTTGAGAAAGTTAAAGAAAGAAATGGAATTTAAATTTAAGATTTTTAGAAATATTTTTGGAGAGGGAAAAGAATATAAGAACAAAGTGAGAGTGATCATCATGTCACCCCACTGAATTTTGTTTTGAAAATAAAATTTGATTTTCTTAATAGGATAAAATTTGTGTGACTTTTGTCACATGATTTTATGTGGGAAACTTTTTTTTATTGTGTTTCTTTTCTTTTCTTCATAACTTTCTTTTAGCAAACAACCAACACAAGCAAGCAATAACAAGCAAACACACATAAAAATAACAAAAGTTTTTTGTTGGCCCACAATTTTTGACTAATAAAGCTGGGTTACAATTTTGGGATGTTACATAGCCCATCACCAGTTTATCAAGCCAGGAAGGAACTGCAGCAGAGATCGCCATGAGATCAGAAGCAATAGGTCTCCTAGATAAAGCATCGGGCGCTGCATTGGTAATCCCTTTTTTATACTGTATCGTGTAGCGCAACCCCATGAGCTTGACAAAAGCCTTATGTTGGATTCCAGTGCCCAACCTTTGTTCTGTCAAATGGAGAAGACTCTTTTGATCTGTGCGAATTGTGAATTCTTGCTGCTGCAAGTATGGCCTCCATTTGTCTACCGCCATCAGAATCGCCATGCATTCTTTCTCATATGTCGAC
This sequence comes from Poa pratensis, assembly GCA_947311845.1. Lineage (NCBI taxonomy): Eukaryota > Viridiplantae > Streptophyta > Magnoliopsida > Poales > Poaceae > Poa > Poa pratensis. Next base: position 2,655,177 of record CAMZMU010000108.1, on the reverse strand, counting down.
AATGCTTGGTTGCGTGAGCTGAGAGCCTTGCTGAGGTATGCAATGGGGTGGCCTCGCTGCATCGGTACTGCCCCGACGCCATACTGACATGCGTCTGTCTCCACGACAAAAGGTTGAGAAAAATCTGGAAGAGCCAGCACCGGGGCCTGTACCAGTGCTTTCTTCAGTGTCTAAAACGCCTCTTCAGTTTCAGGTGTCCACTGGAAAACAACTCCTTTGCGCAGCAGTTGTGTTAGAGGTCGACTGATCATACCGTAATTTTCAATGAACTTACGGTAGTACCCTGTCATGCAAAGGATTCCTCTGAGTTCTTTGAGGTTTCGAGGCCGTGGCCATGCTTGCACGGCTGCAACTTTTGAACTGTCAGTGGCTACCCCATTCACACCAATGACATGCCCCAGATATTCCAAATTTTGCTGTCCAAACAAACACTTTGAGCGCTTCAGTGTGAATTTGTGCTCTTGAAGAATATCAAGAACCTCACGAAGATGATGTTCATGCTCTTCTTTGGATTTGCTGTATATGAGTATATCGTCCATGAAGACTAGCACTGATTTCCAAAGATCGTGTTCATCACGCTTTGAAAGGTTGCAGGTGCGTTTGTCAACCCGAATGGCATCACCAGGAACTCATACAACCCTTGATGAGTGTGGAAGGCTGTTTTATATTCATCCCCTTCAGCAACTCGAAGTTGATGATACCCTGAAGAGAGATCCAACTTGGTGAACCATTTAGCGCCAGCGAGTTCATCCAGTAATTCTTCTACCACTGGCATAGGGTGCTTGTGTTTAATTGTGATGGCATTGAGCTGACGGTAATCGATACAAAATCGCCACTCACCATCTTTTTTGCGAACAAGCAAAACTGGAGAAGCAAAGGAACTAGAACTGTGTCTGATAATCCCCTGTTCCAGCATTTTGTGGATTTTTTTCTTGATCTCGTCTTTCTGGTGAGGAGCATAATGATAAGCTCTCACATTCACTGGTTGAGCTCCTTGGACTAGAGGAATCTGGTGATCATGCTGACGGCGAGGTGGCAGATTGACTGAAGGAGTAAACAGGTCACTGTACTCTTGCACCAAACTCTGAAGCTCTGGTGACAGATCTTCTGGAGGTGCAGGGGTTATGCTGCAGATCACACCCTTCTGATGAACTGGCAACACTTGAGTGCAATGAGCTATCGCTCCCTTTTTAAGCAGACCCCTCAGCTCGGCTGGGGTTATTGGTGTTGCAGGTGCAGCAGCTTCTTGGATACCTTGCAAGGTGACCCGCTTGCCCTGGTAATCAAACTTCATGCAACGATGCCGCCAGTGCACCCACATTGGGCTGTGCTGCTCTAACCAGTCTCCACCCAAAATGATGTCATAGCAAGTGAGAGGCAGAATTTTCATGTCTTGTACGAATGTGACGCCCTGTACAGACCAAGAAAGGTTCGACACTTGCTGATCACTTGTCATAATTTCTCCATTTGCTACCACAAAGCGAGATGGAGGGCATGGTGAAGTTGGAGCTTGCAGCTTATCAACCAAAGCAGCATCAATAAAGGATGCACCACTGCCCGAATCCACCAGTATCAGAACTTCATGAGATCCCACATGTCCATGCAAACGAATTGTGCGACGACGAGCTAGGGTTGGAGAATCATTTGCTGTAGCCTCAACAGCCATGAGTTCGTCGTCAGAGCTAGTGTCGCCAGAATCCTCACTCCTGTCATGTTCTGAAGGCAGAGTATCCAGAAGCTCTTCCAGAACATGAAGTGGAACCTGAGGAGGGCATTTATGCGTCTTGTTCCATTTGTCGCCACAGGTGAAGCATAGTCCCTTGGCCTTGCGGTAAGCTTGCAATGCTTCCAGCTTTTCATCCCAGCGAGGTGTTTCAGTTTTCTTGGTGTCCTCCGAGCGAGAGGATGCCTTGTGCTTATCACTGGAGCTGTACTTGTCAGATGAGGAATAAGCGCGATAAGTTGAGCGCGAATGAGAGCGAGACTGTTGCTGCTGCTGCTTGATATTTTCCAGCTCCGTTTCCTGCAGTTGGGCAAGGAGACTAGCAGTATCGACATCGACAGGTAAATGCAGCAGTACATTCGAGCGAAATTCATCAGATAAACCAGCTATAAAACGCTCTACAAAGAAGGTCTCACTAGTGTTAGGATCATATAACAGGATCTGGTGTTTTAATTTGCTAAACTTTTCAGTGTAAATCACAACAGACTCAAGCTGCTTGATGTGGAGGATCTGGCGCATAAACAGGTTAAACTTGTTTTTGCCCCAATAAGCTTCTACTGCCATGAACAAATCAGACCACAACACGATGTGCTGCTTGGCTTGCAGATTTTTAACCCACAAAGCAGCATTGCCCATGAAATTTAACATGGCAAATTTCACTTTCATTGGCTCAGAAATCCCGTAAATCTCGAAAAACATCTCACAATTGTCCTTCCACACCGTAGGATCTGTCCCATCGAATTTGGGAAAGTCCATTTTCGGTGTGGAGTTGTAACGCGAGTGATTCACAGAACGCTCGTAATGGTCATCTTCCCCATAGCCACGATTATACTGGAGAGGGATGATCGTACCATTTGTCGAGGGAAATCGCGGAGATCCTTGGATCTTCGGGACTTGCCCCCGTGTTGTGGTGTCGATGCCGTGCCCATCGGGCCGTCGCGCCGCCACACCCATGGGCGACGCTGTAGAGAGCGCCGCAGGTGACGGAGGTTGTTGGGGCGGCCGCGACTCAAGCGCGCCCAACCGCGCCTCCGTATCCTCGGCGTGGAGCTTGAGGGTTGCCGCGGTCGACGTGAGGCCGGTGACCGCGGTCTCCATCGTGTCCATCCACTTCGTCAGCCCTCGAGCTTGCTGGTGAGCGCGTCCAGCTTGTCGTTGGTGGCTTGCGACTGCTCGGTGACGCTCGCCATGGTCTCCGAGATTTGCCGCTCGGCCGCCGTAGCGCGTCGCGGTGCCAGCGCGTAGACCCTCACTCGCCGATCTAACCGGCGATCGGATTACAGCAGCGGATGGAGATCCACCACCAATCCTCTCTCGGAAATTACAGATCAAGTAGGATTTGGGTGGAGATTGGCTCCTGATACCAAGTTTTATGCACCCGGAAGGGTTCAACTCTCGAATATCTGAATTACACGATAGTTGGATACAAGGATCGCATCGATCCTGAGGTTCCTCGAGAGGAAAGGGGAACATAAGTATAATCTTGTTCAACCAGGGACAGACGGGTTCGCGTGACTAGGTAGGCGACGCCGTCGTCTTGGGCTTGGGTCGCTACTGGGCCTTGTCTCCAGTAGTGTTGGGCCGGGTCGTGACACCTGGGTCATCACCTCGCTGCATTGGCATTCCTGCGCGCCACGAGCAGCTCCTGCACAAGCCCATGGTTTCCCCTTTCACGTTCGACCATAGGGGCTCCACAGTGGCGTCTGTCTCTCCCACGCTGCAAAAATCATGTACGAGATTTCCTCAACAAAAAAAATCTTCATAGCAGAGTTAAATTTTGTGGTAAGTTTCAGATATCAACCCAGCCCATTTATGTCAGGATGATTCATAGTTTCAGAGTTAACATTCAACTCTGATCCAAATTCATGATTCGTTTCAACTGTTTACATTCAAATGTACAAATTAATCCATGTGATTTTACCTTAGTTATTTAGGCTGTCTCAGCTGGGAGTGTGTTGTCTAATTGCATATAATCTCTGAATAATTCCCCCGCTAGCGTCAGGGAATGCATGCTTTTTACTGACAGAAGCTTCAGGACAGGGTCTCATCAAGACATCAACTAAACTAGCGTCTTCGAGTCTGACTCGGATGGAGCAAATTCACCTGTACCTGAGATATAAACCAAACTGAGCTAATCCTCCTTCAAAATCTCCTACGTATAGGCAAATCCATAGGCTCCATGCTTTGTCGACCTCCCGGAAGAAGAATAAAGCACCCTCCATCTATATCCAGTATCACCACATCTTCTCCTGGAATAATATACAACATTCACTAAATCAGTCAATATGCTTGATGATAAATTACCGCTTCTTTTTATTCAGGCCCACACACATTTTCTTGACAACCGGTAATTAATCACTTCATTAGCCATCCCCTTGAGGCGCCTGCATTAATTAATTTTGTTTCTATCATTCCATAAGGTAGGCACTAGAGAAGGGACACCCATCTCCTTCCGGTAACTGCAAACACACAACTGAGCTCTCACTTCCATCTTTGACAGCCTCACATCAGGAACAAAGAAAAATAGAGCACCATGGTCTCCTCACACGGCTAGCTTGGTTCTTAATTTGATGTACACAACATGCCTACCATTCCTATGTTTGAAATTCTGCAAGATTCTATGGCTACATAATTTTTTACAGTTATTACTTGCATGCCCAGACTGAGATTTACCTACAAAGGTGGGGAAGAGACTACACTTGGGACAACTGAAAAATTATTGCATTCCCTTAAATGCTCAGACCATGCTTGATTAAGACATCATCTCATACAAGAAAGTTAAACTCTGCTAATACAGCAATCTGCTTTATGAGGAAATCCCAATATCTCATAGGGGATTTTGACACCATGGAAGCTTGACGGTGGCACCTTGGGTGTATTTTACCTTACATTTACTAATTGGAGTAGTAGCCAATGATGAAACTACCTGGCGTTTTATATGTAGAGGATCAGGATGTTGTGTGTTGTTTTTTCCCATGAAAATTTGTCTTCACGGAACATCTAATCCTTCAGCCCTTCCACATTAAATGAAGGTATGATGCCTAAGATCTGATTATTTTGTGACTTATTCCTTACATATTTGTTTAGGGCTGAGCAGTTCTGCAGTCCAATTAGAAAGGATAGCCCATGCATCTTGTGGTTTGATTTGCCCACTTTAATCAAGGTACTTTAGTGCTAATATAGTATGAAGTACCAAGGAAGTATTGGTAAGCTGCTTTGATGCTATGCAGATTCTTATGCATAAAACACACATGGGGAGTATGGCTAGCTGTCCATATGATAAAACACATTCTTATGCACAACACACAGCTCTGTTTTTGTTCACACTTCATCTCTTCGTTGCTTTCCTGGTGCATGTTTTTCGGTCTTGCATTTTTTGGTCTGGAATTGGTGATTAGTTATTGAGTACTGGCAAATGCCAGCGAGAAGAGGGTAGATGTTCTTGCATTCAGTTAATCCTTCTGCAGGCCATCAGTTATTGAATTTGGCAATACCGATCTATGTTGGCTTTGCTAACTGCTACTATGACGCATATAATTATACTAAATGCTGATATATTGTGTTGTGGTCAAGTGGAATATCACCATAATTTTCTTATTGTGAGCCTAAGAGTAAATTGAACTCTATTTTTGACTTCATACCTTGAATTTGTTGCAGACCACTGGAATACATCTAAGCCGTTGATTGAATTGATGACCATGTTTCATGGCAGGCCTGCACCCTCTTCTCCATTTAAACACATGGTAGATATTTATATTAGACACCAGAAATGTGCATTATCTTACAAATGTTGGCACTGTATTGTAAAATGATATGGTTATTTTCAAATAGTGATTGGTGTATACTATTTTTCAAGAAATAAATGCTACATTTCATCATTTATACTTCTAAGTACTTCATGAGTGATAGTATTTAGTAATGCAAACTTGACGTGTATGCTCAGTGATCCATTCACTACATAGGGTTGAAATATTTTGTGTTTCCACAACTTTGATGCTGAATTGCGAAAAAGTCACTAGAATTTCTAAAACTGTATACTCAGGTACAATATTATAGGTTTAATTTTGCAAATAAAAATTGTTTGTATGCATACTCTAAGTTGTGTATGTCATGTACCCTTATAGAGCCTTCTCCATTTGCTTCTGAGCTCATATCTTATACCGCAAAAGGGATGTACGTATACAAGACTCTTTGTCTAAAGTTTGAAAATTGTCGTTTCAAAATTTTAACACAAGTTTGTCTTTCCATGTCGTCGTTGCAATGCAAAAGGTGGTGTCATGGAGAAATGCTTTACTACATCTTAATATTTACCAGAAACTGTATGGACTGGCCTTATACGATAGAGAACTACTTTGCGGGTGACTGTAGCGAATCTCGTGATGCATGAAGCCTGAATAATCAGAAAATACATAGGTTCTTCATTGAATCTAGGAAATATTTTTTTATCTATAGATGAGGATCATCATAGTAGAATGTACTCAATTTCCTGTCATATGTGATTGCGTATCACATTATAAAAATTTGTTCATATGTTGGGTTCTTACACATGTTTCTATTATCCATGATCTACTTTGACATATTTCTCTTTTACATTTTGCACATATTAAACATTTATCTGGAAATTGAGACTTTTGCATGCTGGCCAGTTTAAGTGCTTTGCAATTTGGTTTTGTGTCTTATGTACTTTTTTTGTTGTCATATTTTAATTGTATTTGAACGTGAACTAAATAGAAGTTTCTTTCAGTTAAAGTTTCCTGCGACGAGATCACGCGATACTCCAAGGCTCACTAAGATATTTATGCCGTGTAAAGAGACATGTGAGTGTTGTACTAGGCTGAGCTGCAGGATAGTTGTAAGTTAACTATATATTCTATTGCAATGTTTGATTACTATCCAACCAAGTGCATTATATCATTGTAAGTTGGGAGCATGCCAATAAGTGAGCATGTCATGTCTAACCTCTATAGCCTTATATAGGGCCGGGCCCACGGTGGTTCCAGGTGGTGCGGCCCACACAGGGCCCATGATTTTTAGGGGCCCAAAAAATTTATGCCTTTGTATATTTGTATAGTAGGAATTACCGCATTGGCCCATGAAGCAGCCGAGCAGGCCCGCTGGCGCTGGCGCGAGCGTCCCCTCGGTTGGGCTCGCGTGCGATTCATTTCCTCTGTCTGTACTCCTAACTCGCACGATTCCATCCATTGATCGATCGATCCCAGGCTCCCAGCGGCCAGCTCGCTGACGCCGTTTCTCACGCGCGTGCCTGCACCAACATACTCGGAGTACTAGTATATTCTTCGATCTCTCATTAATTAATTAATTCCCCAAAACCCATCGGCTATTTAATTAACTGATTAACGCATGCATGTTTTTCTCAATCTAATTAAATATGCAGCTTGCCAAATTTAACTAGCTAAGGTGTCTGCCATTTTTTTACGTAGGCTACGATGCCTAATAATCTATTTGTTGAGCTGAACTTTCTCAAAAATTCATGCCAAACGTCGGCTGGAGCTTATGCAGTGGCGCAGGAGGCCGGGGTTCAGATCCTTCTGGCCGTCTTCGGCGTCGACGGCATCGGCACGGATCCAAGGCGGTGGCTCTGCTCTGGTGGTCTCCCAGCTCCTTCTGCTTCGTCGAGACCCAGGCGGTGGACTGAAAACGGCGGCGGCTTCGTCGGCGGCTTCCTGGCCGCGGTTCGTTGCGCCGGCTCGGGTGGAGTTCGGCGGTAGCGCGCGGTCGGCGGTCACCGTGGTGAGGCGGCGTCGAGGGTGCTGGATCCTCTGATTTCGGGTTTGTTTTCATTTCTCTTGAGGATGTACTGCTAGTGCTTTGTTCTTGATCTGTAATCCCTTGATCTCAAAAAAAAATTCATGCCAAAAGAAAATATTGTGCATGTTGGAGTTTTGAAGTTTATAAAGCGGCATGACTATTTTACCAATGTGAGTATTACATATAGAGTTTTGTTGATCATTCTCGTGACGGTTGCATAGGCGGAGCGAAGCTTTTCTAAGTTGAAGCTATTGAAATCCTATATGCGTACTATAATGACACAAGAAAGATTCAACGATTTGCCCACAATAGCGCTTGAGGGCGAATTGTTGGGAAATATTGATTATGAGGGTATGATTGAAGATTTCATCTCAACGAACATAAAAACATAATGATGTTCAAATAAACGTTATGCAACTTTGAGTTATATAGGTATGAATTCTCAATATATATTTATTAGTTCAACTTTTTATAAGATAGGGCCCATTTTAAATTTTCGCACAGGCCCCTGATTTAGCCGGCCCGGCCCTGGCCTTATACAGATGTTGATATTTATATATAGTGAATCTAATCTTACCACCTTGATTCCAATATATCATAGGACAATGAGTACAATACATGATTGCGCAGTAGGCTTAGATGCTTGTGCCTACTTGCCTTGTACTTGCCATGCTACTATTTGTTCTGTGTCCTAAAGATGTTTGTGTTAACAAGTCTCACAATAAATATGCTTATGATTTTTTTACTCCCGTTCAAACCTCCATACTCTCTCGGTTATACTGGAGCGGGCGCAGCAACACGCGCCCTCCCCTTCTAGTACCATTTAAAACCGAAGCACCGGTCCAACACCGTATGCGCAAGCCCCATAAGTCGACGCCACCGTCTACTGCGAACCCATATTCAGGTTAGAGATCAATGCATTGACCTTACTAGGCCTGGTGTCGACGCCACCATGACACCAAACGACACCACCGCCCTGCACGCGTCCATCAGCACACGTTCGTCGCCGATACCCCACTGCGCCACGCCGCCAAGATGCTGTTATCGACCCAGAAGAAACACGCCGCTCCTCCCGCCGCACATACACACGCGTGATCCCCCTAGCTAGCACCCACTCTAAAAACGATGCCCCCTCCCCCAAAAAAAGGGAGAACGGCGGCACACGTAGCCATCGTTCGATCCGGGAGACCTAAATCTAGGGTTGTCAACAGGGCCATATACTGGATCCAATCATGGTCGCTTTTCCTTACCGTCACCCAGCGGGAGCTTATGGACTACGGATGTACTCGAATGATGACGGTCGTTCGGGTTATCTTCTGTCAGAATGGGTGGCGTCATGCTAAAAGACTAGATGCTTACCTTCATGCTTTTTTCTGGCTTATTTATGTTTCAACACTGTGTGATCAGTGAGTTGTAATAAGCGGTACCTTTGCATACTTTGGATATTTATTTAATGAAAAAAGGCCATGTGCATCATTTTGATGCAGAGGCTGGGGCTCCGCTCCCATTTCTAAAAAAATATCTAGGGTTTCCCTCGGGGCATCTTGAGCAAGAAGACGAGTGCTGCAGTTGAAAGGATCGAGTACGACACCTAGGGGGGGGGGTTAATAGGTGCTACTTCAAAGTTTAATTCTTTTTCAATTTAGGCCTGACACAAAGGTAAATTCTCTAGATATACAACTACGGTGAATTTACCTATATGACAAGCAAGCAAGTAAACAAGATACACGACTAATAATTACGGTAAAGGATAGAAGTAACCGAAGCGAAGCACGCGGAGACAAGGATGTATTCCCGAGTTCCTCCTTGTTACATGAGTATGTCTCGCTGGAGGGGTGTGAGCTTCACCACAACAGGCTTACTCAACGCCACAAAGGCCTCACCCTATTCTCCGATGAACCGCACCACAAAGGATTGGTTCACCTTCCACTATCGGAATCCTTCAAGGCGGAATCCAGAGCCTTTACAACAATCTTGGGGCACACACCCACAACTTAATTGGGGACTCCTAAATCACCACAAATCTGCCACAAATAGCAACAAGTAAGAACAACAAGAGGCATAGGTTTTCCCAATGGAAACCCTAGACACAAATCGCTCATGTGAATGAGAGGAAAATGTAACCGTCTTGGTGAAGTTGTAGATCTTGGCCTTCTCCTTCAATCCTCCAAAGATTGCGAGTTTGGGTGGAGTGATTGGGAGATCTAGTAGTTTTGAGCTTGCAACAATGGTGGGTCAAAGTATTCTGGTCGAGCTGCCCACGGTTGAAGAAGGGTACCCCTCCCAGATTTCTAGCCACTGCAAGCAGGGAGGCCGGATATTCCGGCTACCCGTAATATTCCGGCCTTGAGCAAATCTCTGGCCCCAAATATCCGGGGAAGTCCAGAGAGTCGCGCAATTGCGCTCTTCATCCTTCATCTTGGGCAAAACTGGAGGCCGGATATTCCGCCCCAACCTGGGATCGGAATATCCTGTTTTTCTGTCTGGAAACTTCTTCAGCAACTGTGCTTCCCTTTTCTATCTTCACTTTTTGGTGTCGATGCGAATATGTTTTATTCAACAAAAACTGTAACACTTAACACCAGATTAAGGTATCACTAGTGTTGTTGCCAAACACACAAAACCCAAAGGATTAAGAAATGTCCTTTTAGCAGTACCGATGCCTTCACAAGCTAACGATGCAAATACACCGCAATCGTCCACCATGACCGAAGTCGGCGTGGTTTTCACCGGCACTCGCGCCTCCCCAACCCCGTAGCCGGCTGGATTTCCACCATCCGCAAGGTCGGTGACGTCGCTATCTCCCGCATCCAGCGGCGACGATGTCAAAGAAAGCCTTAGCTATCACGCGCCTTATGCAATGAACCATTGCTCGGGATCCCGTAATGGTCTGCTTCCCGGCGCCGCCACAAGGAGCCACCTCTAGAACCGTCATCCCCGATCGAGGGGATGCCGTCATCGCCATGTCCGAAGCCGGTGCTTCCGGATCCTTGTGCCGTATGTCGATCAACGCCTCCTGCCGAAGCCGCCCTCCATGCAAAGTCTTCGAAGCGCCATCACGCCGCTAGGAGAAGCACCCTTAGGGGGAGGATGTGCCACCAACCCAATCCGCCTACGAGCGTTGCCCTCCCAGCCACGCCATGGCCTCGAGGCGCTAGGGCCCTGCCGTACCCTTCATCGGTGGCGTGCAGGATTTCCCGGCGGCCGCCTCTAGGGACGACAAGGGGAGAGATAGGGAGAAGGGGTGGCGGCTAGGGTTTCTCCCCTGGTCGCTCTGGGGAGGCGCCCCGAGGGAGATGCTTCGTGCTAGTAATGACGGTTAATGATCATGTTTTTCCACAAATTTGTTTTATTTTGTTCCACTAACAACCGTGGATTGGTTCCACCACAATTTTTCAACTATTTAAACAATTTTCTACTTGTAACTTGGATTAGCATGGTTGATTTTTTCACTAGTAATGATGGATTGTTCCATGATCAATCTTCTTTTGTTCCCCTAGTAAGTATGGATTTATACATGATTATGAATTTTAAAATCATTTCGTGTGGACACCTATTATAAAATTAATTATATCGTTATGTCCCAAAGAATCGACACCAAAAAATACTACGCACTACCTAGTAGCACACACAATATCACTCTTCGGTAGTCACTTAACTACTCCCTCCGTTTCTAAATGTAAAATGTTTCAGGTGTTACACATGTTGTACAGATGCATACTAAAATGAGTGAACACACATTAAAACGTGTCTAGATATACATGAGAATGTGGACAAAGTCTAAAACATTTTATATTACATACTACCAACGTATTATGTACATAGGCCTTTCTTTGGTTTAGTACAATATAAATTGCTGGCTTAGCCCGGCGTGGAGATATAATTCAAAACTCAAAACACGTACTGTACAAAGAGAAGTCCAAGGTCGTTGTATTGTCCAAGGTATCAGCAAATACAACTAGCGACAAAAAAATACCAACACGGAAATATGAGCCGTCTCTCGTCATCGTGATGGGCCTATTGGGCCGTTCGTCACTACGAAACCTGAGCAATTGCCCGGTGTGTGGCCGCTCGGGCGGTAGTGGGCTCGACCCATGTACGTTCCGAAGACTGTTTCCTTGTTTCTTTGCCACTAAAGTCTTTTCCAGTTCTAAAAAAAAGTTTTTTCTGGTTTTTCGTTGTGTGTCGCAGTTACTTTTTTTAACAGGGCAAGGAGCCCTTTCTTTTCAGTTACTAGTAATTGTGCACGTGCAATGCACGTGTAAGGTTGAATAAATGCTAAGAGTAAGTTCCACAAATATTAGATTTATTATATATATTTCTTATATAACATATGTACAAAATGCTGAAAAATAAAAAAATCTAAATAAAGTTGTAGTCGTATTAGTGCACAGGCGACAATTCACTTATGATCATCTCCAATCATTTTCCTCATCTTTTCTCATATCTCAAGAGCATCAGTGGCTCGATGTAAATTGTGATGTCTTTGTCCACAACTATCACACGGGACAATTTAAAAGAGTTACTATTAAAGTTTATAATTTGAAACAGTGTTAGTAAAAAAGGTACACTGAAATTCTCGCTAAAAAGGTAAACCCATATTAGATGCTAGGCTGCTTGATACAACAACAAAAACGTTACCATTTGGTCTCCCACGCCCAAAGCTAATCTTAGGGAGAAGGCTTTGCCGTGCAACTCATTATTTAGTGAAACGAACAAACGCCGAGCAAATAAATATCTAATATTGGAACTCCAAGCAAATTTCAGACAAGAACTTACAAATAGACATAATCCCAAAATAATACAAATAAACCTCTACTCATCGAAGAAGCTCCAGTCCACTTCGCATTCCTGCATCCTCCCATTAAGTCATGTCGCTCTCGTTGATCACACCATCATAATCATGACCGAGCGTCAACTCCTTATTCCTTTCCATGGATTCAAATGTTAACATTCGTCTGTCCCCAAAATATCATGAGTCATGCGCCCCAACCGAGATAATTCATGCAAATTAACAAGAAAATAATAGGCACTGTTGACTGTAGTTGGCAAATTCTAATCGACACGTACATAATTTGTAGCAAGGATGTGATAACCTAGCATGATACACTGTGATAACAATTGTGAAACTTGACATGTCATTCCAGCTACTCCCGCAAGATATAACATAAGCAGTTCATGTTGACGTGACAAATAATAGAATAATGGAAAGAACACTGAATATGGAGAACCCTTAGAACTCCAACCTTTTTCACAAGGCTTGAGGAGATGAATATTGTCTTCTCCATGCCGGAACAGAAATTAGGCAAGTTGCCTGAGAAGAGCAAACTGCTTAATTCAGAAGAAAAAACTGGTAAACACAAATGGTCAGCAAGGTGTACATGCTGCAGTAGTGCAAACATTTAACACTTTCACGCTTATCCAGGAGAAAACATGAGCACACTCTAAAATCATATGAATGATCAAAGGTCTCCAAAGTTTATTCAAAGATTATTAGCAGTTTAACATGAAATAAATAGGATACGACAACATTTCTCTGTGTTTTATTTTTCATTCCATGTATAATGAAGAATCTACAAAGGGGGAATTTCCTGGCTGAATGCAAACCTAATATATGTATCGGGAAAATATTCCATCAATAGTAGACCGCTATAAGTAGGACTTAAATAATCCCCGTTCTGAATGTAAAGGTCAAACATAAATAGATTTTGCCAATATGTCACTTTTCCTCCTATATCTCTATATATAAATAATTTCCATGCTCCAGATCATGTTGTGTTTCTCAAAAGGATTATTACATAATTAACTAACCTTCGGAACGATGGCAAGGTGATCAACATTCTGGTGTGCCTTTCAAACAGCTTCAGTTCTGCAAAATATATGGTGGGTAAGCAATCTGCTAGTATATAACCCATCTAGCAGAAATAGAAAATGCATTCTTGACTTCTTGTACAATCAATCTAGATAGATGAGGGGCAGATAACTCACGGAGGAGTATATAATAGCATTTTTTTCTTGTCCAAAGAAGTTTCTGGAACCTATCAGAAGTGGGAATTGTTGGTAGATGAACATTGGTAACAAGAACATCTGTACCAACACCTGATTTATTCTGATGCAGTAAGCATGCTACTGTCTGAATGTTCCCCCATCGAATCAAAGATGCAACTGACTGACTTGTCAGCTTCTAAGTATTCAATGCTAAATGTTAAACCGTTGTCTGATAAGATGAAGAAATTTTGTACGCGTGTAAGGAGAGTCGCAGACGATGTCTCCAATAGGTGAGTTTACCTTCCTGCTCTGTGTACGAATTTGGGCTGAAGGAATTTGTGGCCAGTACAGCCATCCTTGGTGGCGACGGGGTAACCAGATCCTGGCAGGGTTGGTGATTCCGGCTCGCGTAATTGCCACAACGACCGTCCGCGGCGAAGGCAGTATTGGAATCGGGCGCGGCGACGAAGATCATCATCGGTGGAGTCTTGCTCGAGGATCCGGCGGCTTGCGGGCAGGGCGGGCGCTGGCGTCCGAGCGGGCGGCCCTGCGTCTTCGGCCGGCGTAGGCGCGACCTGTGTTGATGCAGGGTGCCGGTGGCGGGGATGGAGGGCGCGACCTGCGTTGATGTAGGGTGCGGCGACGGGGATGTAGGGCTCGGCGGCGTTGATGGAGGGTGCCGGCGGCATGAAGATGCGTTATGCCTTATTAGTGGAGAGTTTCTTTTTCTGACTTGATTAGCGAAGAGGTAAGTTGCGTAGTCAGTCCGTGGTCAATCCCGGTAATAACCGTGGGATCAATTACCGTGTGGCTGGGATGATTTGGATCACCCTCTCTGTGCTTTTTTATATTAGTGGTGATGATAATAGTAAAGTAACAGAACACTGCAATGCACGTTGTTTAAATATTTGTGAGACAAAATATATAATTCGTTCAAAATTGTTAGTTCAATAAGCCAAAATTAATACATGTTAGAACATGCTTATAAATAAAAGGAACCGTCCTAATAAACACTTGCCTCAGATTAGCTTTGCCTGGCCCAACATATGATAACTGAGCCCTTGCATGTATGCAGTCACCTAGATTCCATTTAGGTTTCAGCTTGAAATTTAGATTTGTTTTTCACGGTTAGCTTTGTCGCGACGCGATCTTCGAAAGTAGATCCAATGTTGATATATTTTGATATTTTTCGATCCTAGTTGTCAGACTATAGTCATGTGGTCACCAGGTTATTATCAAATTGGTTACCAGTTTAAAATCAAATGGTTACCGGTTTTTTTTTGACCTTTGCTCATCAGTATGTAAGCCTTGCATGATGGTAATGTCACCTTTTATGTGTTTAGAGTTGATAGAATACTCAGTCTCTGAACATATAGATCATTGATATGACATTTTTTTAATAATTATCTGACTCCCTCCGTCCAAATATAAGACGCGCCTTATTTTGCACAGTGTTTGATGCACGACTTTGACCTTTAATATAAATCAAATTATATAGATTGAGAATGTATCAAGGTATTGCTGCAATTGTTTTGTGAAATTCTTTCATTTTATATGTTTTCTTACTAATTTCGTGGACATCTAATAAGTATAAATCACGGTCAAAATTGTTAGTTGTCGATCAGCGAAAAGCAAAAGCAAGAGTATAACGTAGGTGTTGTTGTGGATGCAGTGGTCTGTATGTACATGTAACATTTTGTGGGTGGTGGTGATGGTGTGTGGTATCGTTGATAAAGTGCTCGATCAACATACATGCATGTTCGGTGGAATAATTGCACGGGGTCAGGTTACGCTTTGGATGAGGAATTCGCAAAAGTAAAGTCTGTCGCGTTTCTTCTTTAATCCATGTGTCCTGTAATCTTTGGACCTCTTCGGCCCGTATGTAGGGTGGTTGGATTTAGGCCGCGGCTAAGATAAAAGCTGATCGCACACAGCTTGTCTCTCCCCCTCTCGTAGATCTGCGTGCGCTTTTTCAAGTGAACTTTCATCTTTAGCCTTATGGTCCAAGTGTGCCACAGTGCCGATGCCCCTCCATCTATATAAACTTGAGCCCAAGCATGTTTGTGTGTGAAGCTCGCACACAGCTAGTTGTTAGCTAGCCTCAAAACATCATCGGAGATCGATCGAGCTAAATCTAGTTTAGATTTGTGCGACGCCATGGCCATACGAGGCACGCCGGGTCTAAACCTCGCCGTGGTGTGCGCCACCGCCATGTGCCTGCTGCCGGTGCTGGTCAAGGCACAGCTCCAGGTCGGTTTCTACCAGAAGACCTGCCCCAACGCCGAAACGCTTGTCCGGCAGGCCGTCGCGGCGGCCTTCGCCAAGGACGCCGGCGTCGCTGCCGGCCTCATCCGTCTCCATTTCCACGACTGCTTCGTCAGGGTACGTACCTGCACAACGAGTTACATCCATGCATATTATGTATTTCACATGTATGCCAGACCGGCTAGCTCCATGCTAAGCAAACTAAGAAAACCTTCGGTCTTTGCAGCATGTGAAAATTATAGGAGGCTGTATTTTTGGACAATTTAGACTAGTTCAGAGGTAGTACACTCTAAGAAAAACGTATTACGTTCAGCCTAAAAAGACGACTCCTTCAGAAATGCATGGGCATGCAGTATATATTGTAAGATTTGGAAGTAATTATCGTTCAATCCATTCATATTTCTATGTTTTGGGTGACAAGCCACGACCATATGATTTGTATGTAAATTCCGTACTAGATCTATCGCTAGCTGGTTTTTTCAGTATGAAAATCGAGAGAAGTAATGCAGAGCAGAAAAGGTTAAAGTGTTACCTCTAGAGATATAGAGAAAGTCGAAAGCAGAAAAGCTAAAGGTAGCAAAATATGGAAGTAGCAGTGGATATATATGCCGATGCCCTGCATGCTGGCCCTGCTCTTTGCTTTCTCCGGAGGCAAGCATATTCCCCTGCCTACGAAACCTTTCATTAGATCATTCAGACGAATCTCAGTGCTCTTTTGTCTAGCCATACTTGTTGAATCTTTGGCTGTAGCCCTTGTACATTAAAGGACGCCAATGTTCATATTGTACATGTAACGAGAATTCTGATATTATAAGTCAGACACGCGCAATTAAAAATACAAATTTCATACATTTTGATAGGCATAACTACCGTGTCTATAACGAGAGTCGTGAAATGTTGTATTTACCTCATGCAGGGATGCGATGCCTCCGTCTTGCTCTCCACCAACCCCGCCGGCGGCAAGACGGAGCGGGATGCCATTCCCAACAACCCAAGCCTCCGTGGCTTCGATGTGATCGACGCAGCCAAGGCCTCCCTTGAGCAGAGCTGCCCCAGCACCGTCTCCTGCGCCGACATCCTCGCCTTCGCGGCGCGCGACAGCATCACCCTCACCGGCAACGTCTTCTACCCTGTACCCGCCGGCCGCCGCGACGGCTCTATCTCCAAGGAACAGGACGCCCTCGACAACCTGCCCCCGCCCACATTCACAGCGCAGCAGCTCATCGACCGTTTCAAGAACAAGACCCTCACCGCCGAGGAGATGGTCCTCCTCTCCGGCGCCCACACCGTCGGCCGCTCCTTCTGCGCCTCCTTCGTCAGCCGCATCTGGAACGGCACCACCCCCATTGTACGTCCGTCCGGCCGGCCCTCTGTCGGGACACTACATTCGCTGTGCGTCAAACTGATAAACGCGTGTGTGTATTACTCCAGGTGGATGCAGGGCTGAGCCCGTCGTACGCGGCGCTGCTGCGTTCGCTGTGCCCGTCGAGCACGACGCAGACGACGCTGATCACGACGGCGATGGACCCCGGATCGCCCAACGTGCTGGACAACAACTACTACAAGCTGCTGCCGCGTAACATGGGGCTCTTCTTCTCCGACAACCAGCTCCGGGTCGACGGGAACCTCAACGCGCTGGTCAACAGCTTCGCGGCGAACGAAACCATGTGGAAAGAGCGGTTCGCGGCTGCCATGGTGAAGATGGGCCGCATCGAGGTGCAGACGGGGAGGTGCGGCCAGGTACGGCTTAAGTGCAGCGTCGTCAACGCCAAGTCGTCGGTCGAGCTGGGCTCCGTCGACGAGGAGGGCGTCGTCGCCACGAGCTAGATAGCCCATTGACCATCCCGCCATCGAGTCCATCTTCCATGTGTTCGTTTTTCTTTCCTTTTTGTAGTGTGTGTGCGCTTTAATTCGGGTCTTTGCGATGGTCCTCCTAATAATTAAGCACGTATACGTAGCATTTGGTGCCGACTGCCGAGTAATTGCATCATCTGAATAGAACGAATCCGTGTTAGTGTTGTTATTAATTTTGTCTATATGATTTTTTTTCGACAAGGGGTTACTCGGACCCTGCATGAAAAAAATGTATACGGTTCTAATTTATTTTATTTATCCAACAAAAACGCGAACAAAACTTTTAAACAATCATATAGACCGAAGCGGCGAACAAGGTGACAAAGCATCAACCATAGAGAAATCAAACGGGCCTTATGCCCAGGCTACTGCCATGGCTGGCTCATCGGACCGATTCATCGGATAAATGTGGAGATAGCGCACCATGCGCCTGATCCGATCGGGAAGTCACCTCTGCCATCTTCCGCCAAAGTGTCAATCGAAGAGAAGACCCACGCCAGACCTGCCATCAACGCTGCCACAACGTCAGACGGCACCATCTTGCGCACCTCCATCATCATATGTATCGGTGAGACCCTGCACGCCATGCAACTGAGACTTGTTGTCTTCAACACGGTAGATACAATGCCGTGTTGGAGATATGCCCTATAGGCTGTAATAAATGTTACTCCATCCGTTTCTGAATGTAAGGTGTATAGTTTTCTGCACGAATATTAAGACAATGATATTTTGCATATGGTAGACTCATGTAATTCTGAAAAAAAATCGCAAGAGAGGAGTCCCTAATAGCCACAAAATAAAAACAATCCGTAATATCACTTCAACTGAGATTGGGACTAATTTGTGGATGTGTAAAATTATCCATAAATCGCAATACACCCTATATTTTGAAATTTTCCTCAAAAATCTATACACATTATATCAAGAAACAGAGAGAGTATTATTTATTTCCATGTAAATAATTATTGATCGTATATGTGGTATAACTGTTATGATTCTTAAATGTGACATTGAGAGGAAAACAATATGCACGTGTGGAAACATAAACAAGAAATAAATTCTTAGTCTAGCCTCTAAGACTAACTCATGTGTTACATGATGAGATCTAGTTTTCCTGATCTTGACCATTGTTAAAGTAATAGGATGCTGACAATAATGGGAGCACATTATTTCCAGAATAATGAGTGTTGGACAGACCTAAATAATTTGTATTCTACGAGATCACGTCGTTACCACGTTGTCAGTATTGTCATAGAAGTGCTAACATATGCGCATTGATTAGACCATGACTATATCAAGTTCCTTCATATGTACCGGGTTTCTTACTTTGGAGTTGTCAAACGTTGTCCGTAACAGGATGATCAGAATGACAGTTTTCAGGTACTTCGAAAAATTGTGTATAGAACTAGATAGTACAAGATTGAGATTTGCTGCTCCGACGATGGAGAGATACTCTCCAGGCTTACTCGTTATTACAGTTCCATTATCGTCTGGTATAACAAGGTATCATGATCAAATGTTGCCTCACGTGGATACCGACATTGTGTAGCCTCTGGTTTTATTAAGTATGGCAAAGCAAATGGAACTTTGTACGGAAACCATAGATTCACCTCGAATCCATTCCTATAAGTGTAGAAATCATTATAGACGTCCAGATCCCACTATTGATTATTGACTAGGAGTTTCGGGTCATGTCTATATGTTACCGAACCTGTGGGGTTGCACGTTTAAGTATCGTCTGTTTGTTGAGTATGATGATGGTTAGAAACAAGAGAGAGAATGCCTGCGAAATTGTTCCGGAGAGATCGAAATAGTGTCAAGTGGAGACCGGAATTTTTCTGAGGTTCCGGATCCCAATGAAATAGTTTAGACACTAGATGACATCTGAAGGATCCAGAAGGTATCAAAAGATTCCGAAACATTCTAGGAGGTCCCATGGACTGCCCTACCAAGTTATATATGACATCATATCGATCAATTGTCGAGCGTCTCGACACACCGAAAGTGTGATCACTACAACAATTAATTGGATATTCTGATGCACAAACACCTATTGTTGTTTATAAGGCGTATGAACGGCCTCCTGGACCTCGACCCTCAATAGCTAAGTGGCGGCTTCTCCAACCCATCAGCCTAACTTCACAAGTTCATCTCCATAGAGATCTACAATATAGAAAGTAATACCCGAAACATGTTCAGAGGTTAATTTTAAGCGTTCTAGAGTGGGACTCGAGACCCGGAGCAATAGAAGAAAACATAGACAATATATGATATACCATATAATCCCTCCGGACGCGAATAAGTGTACTTCTAATTTTTGTGTTAAGTCAAAGTTTAATTTTTTGACTAACTTTATACAAAAAAACTGTGACATTTATGGCATCAAACTGGTATATTACAAAAGTACATTTCAAATCAGATATAGTGATGCTAATTTAGTGTAATAAATGCTGAACGTTTACATTTAAAGTTGGTCAAAATATTAAAATTTGACTTTGCTGATGGAGGGAGTACATTTTTTTACATTTGTGCTATATTTTTCTGTTTATTAGCTCTCTAGAATATATGTTTTGTTGTTTGGAAAGATTATTATCTTGGAGAGTGGTTTTAGGGCCGAATCTTGAAATGAAGTAATTAAAGAAGTTATATTAAAAAAGATCTCTCCATCCCAGGCACTAGCATCTGATGGTCCGATGGCTTTCTATTTATAGAAAAAAGTCCACAACCACATGAGCAAACCCCAAATTCAGCCCCCAATGGGACTCAAACATAGATCGGTTGGGTGCAACAGTGCCTCCCTTGCCACCGGGATGCCCGGTTAACGAGAAGAAGTTATACTATAAGGTAAGAGCTATCTAACGCGTGGGCTGTTGACATGCATGGTGTAGTTTATTTTTTTCGTTAGCTCGTAGATGAATATGTATTGTCGTTTACTTAGTTAAGCATTGTTTTGGTAAGAGGTTTTAGATCGACCATCAATATTGTCAATCTGAATGTAGTAGCATGCCCGCTGGTCTATGTCCGCTGGTCTATGTGTTCGGCCCGGGGAGGAGGAGCCCACCTTGGGGACCAGATTTACGAATAGTTTAAAACAGTGGGGAGACGTGATGTTAGTCTCATAAGAGGGACCGATTTGTGAATATATACGATGTATGGCATGTATATGATAGAATTCTGTGGAGCTTTATCAATGTCCGGTCCGCTGATGATGTACGTTTTTGCGTTCAGACTTTTGGTAACTCGACAGGGCTCGCTTGATAAAGTGATATCCTGGTGGTGGAACAAGCGGACAGAGTAGTGCCTTTGCTTGCTGGCACAAGCAAACGACCGTGAAAACTAATCAAAGGCTCCAGAAAATGTGGCACGAGAAATCCGAGCAAGCAAATACTAACCAGATGCTTCCTTGGCAGAACAAGCAACCGGCGGCATGATCATTTGTGTGGTACAAAAAGTCACAGGCAAGAGATTAGTTATTCTAAATTAGGCAAGAGATTAGTTATTCTAAATTACTCTATCCACACATGCTATTTGTACCAAGTGTACTGAAGAGTCCAAGAGAAGGAAGAAGCCGGCCAAACTAAAGTACTACCTCTGGTCTGAAATGGTTGTCGTGAAACAACACTAAGGTGGAACAAATTTGTAGAGTACTCTCGCCAATCAATACCGATCGGAGGGAGTAGTGTAATCACCATATGGAACGCAGGAGTGCGAAACCACGCATTTTGCTAAAGGAGAGATGTCTTCAGAAGGTAGTCTTGGAATCATTCTTTCAGTTTCTACTTGGAGAACATACACACATGGCAAATGAAAGAGTAAGATAACAAAAGGGAATGCAAGCATGTACGCTAAAGTGAAACCAAAGTAGTCAAATGTTTGTGTGAGAATCTGATGGGAACAATCAATATCGTTAGTTCACTTCACGCTTTTTGTGGTTATCTTTACTTTATGCATGTGTTGTAAGCAAGCTAGCCGTCGTAGCTAGCCTTTTTTTAAATGCCCGGTCATGCATCATGGATTCATGGCCACCACGTTGGTCCTTGGATAGCTTTGTACTAGTTTACATAGGCTTATCTCTATCCATGCGAAAATGGCAGGGCCAAATGCAAAGCTATGATCATTAGGGTTGCATGTACACTGTATCTGAATGTGTGCATAGCTTTCATGCTCAGGTAGGCCGGTCGGCCAAGATATCCAAAAACGAAGTCTCAAATTGAGGAAAAAGAAACTCTTCGCTCCCAGGTCGCTCCCGCGGGCCGCCAGGAGCGAACCCTAGCCGCCGCCAGCAGCTTTCTAGCCACCCCCGCCTCCCCTCGCCGCCGTCCAGTCGGAGTCGCCGGGCAAAGCCCGCGCGGCTCGACGGCGGCGGGGGCCCTCTTCCTCCTCCAGCTCGCAGAGGCGCGGCGCAGGCCGGCCTTTTCGACGGATGCTCGGGCGGCAGCTTCCGCCGACTCGGGGAGGCGCGGCGAGGTTGCGTGGAGGTGCCGTGGTGTGGAGGCGCGGCGTGGCGGCGCAGGAGCGGCGGCGTCGATCTGGCCGGGCCCGTCCGGGCCTCGATGGGCTTGGCGGGCCGCGGAGCTCCTGGTGCCGCGCCGACTTCGGAGGGCCTTGCTCCCTCCGCACGTTGGGTGCGTGCTTGCGCCCCGGTGGTCTGGTCATCGATCCCGGCCCCGGGGGCGCCGTCGGCGTGGCGGTGCTCCGCTGTGCCGACGCGGGGCACTCTATGTTTGCCGGTGTGGTGCTCTCCGGCGGTTGCGATGTCAGCTACCTCCTTACTCGGTCATCAGCCTGCAGCGGGGCACCGTTGGCGCTGCCTGGTGCCGTGGCTTCGCAGATGGCGGCCATGGTGGCGACATGCTTCCTACGTGGGGGGCCGTCGTGGCTGGGTGTGGATCCCTCACTGTCTCGCCATCAGCGTGTTCTGGTGTGTCCCATTGTTATGCAGATGGCGGCCATGGGTGCGGTCTTCTCTCCGATGCGAGGCGAGCCGTGGCAGTGGTGGTGGTAGCTTCTCCTTGCCGGTTGCTAGGCCCTCGCGTCGGATCATTGTTGGAGTCCTATGGCGTGTCTGGCGTGGGTGGTCTTCGTGCGTGGTCTAGTCTAGCCCACCCTTCGGGTAATCGAACCCAGATGGGGTTGGGGTTGCACTCGGTGGTGCTACGCCCTGCTACTACGGCGGCGACCCCCACGTGCGGTGAAGGTATCTCCGATGCCCTTCAACTTCAGCTGGCGACACAAAGGCGTCGTGACGTCGTCTAGCCGCGTGCGACCTTTCGGCCATGCCCCCGACACAGGTGGTGTCGGAGCGCCGTGTGGCCTCGGATGTGCATTGGTGTTCGATTACGTCGATGGTGCGGTGTCGTGACTGGGTCTCCGCTGTCATGTCCGGTGGATCCTCCTTTGTGACCGCAGTGCTTGGGTCGTGATGAGCTTCTCATCAATCAACTGTCTCCGAGTTTTTCTCGGAGTAACCCCTTTGTGTTGTCGGTGTGCGTTCTTTTTCGTTTATTTCTCTTCTCATGTACCCCATGTAAACTCTGTTCATTTGAACCTATCTTGTAGAGGCTGCAAAGTCTCATAGGCAGTTGATTAATAAAGTTCAGGCTGACTCTAAGAGCCCGCCGTAGTCATAGTAAAAAAAAGGTAGGCCGGTCGACCATAGGGGTACATTCTGCATATGCCAATGCAAATCTCTTAGCACGGTTTCATATGTATTTTGCTTATGTGGCATGTTAGTTAATAAAGAGAGAGTGTGAGGTTATATCTTAGATAACATACAACATTTGTATGTGGCCATAGGCAAAAAAAATTGTGCTAGCCCAATCACATGCATGCATGAGCCCAAAATCATTAAATTAGATACAACTCATAAGACTAGTCACAATGGGAAGTATCATATACTAGTATCATGCATATGATACTAGTCTATGTTACTACATCCACAATGGATAGTAACATATGTGTGATATCATGTAATAAAATATTAATTAGGTTGTAGACTCATATTACATTGGAATCCGTTATGTTACGGTATCTATCTATGATAACCATTATCACCTCTCTCATCATTAATTACAGTGACACGTCAGCTTTTTGCCAACATGACATGCATAATTACCACATATGATATCCCCATTATGGCTAGTCTAAGAAACTATGCATTGGACAAGTTGTTTCTTAACTATTTATTGCACCTATAATAACATGTTAAGATACTCCCTCTGTCCCAAATTACCCTGCGTTTTGGGTTTAGTCAAAGTCAAACTTTAAACTTTTTAACTAAGTATATAAGAAAAAATATCAATATTTATAATGTAAAATAAATATTATTTAAATCATCGTAAAGCATAGAATCATATTATATCCATTTCATATTATAGGTGTTAGTATTTTTCTCTATATGTTTGGTCAAAGTTTAAAAAGATTGACTTTCAGAATACCCAAAACGCAGGGTAATAAAAGACAGAGGGTGTATAATGCATTGACACAGGCTTACCTATTGAATCGATACAAGCACGCAGGAATATAGGCACACGACTTTTCCTGCAAAGAAACATCCATGTGCGCTTTATTCCAAATAGCATCTATTAGCATACAACTTGTCTTGAGGAACCATATATGGATGGATTGTAAGACAAGGCAGCTATAACTACTTTTGGTCTCATTATGATCGACCGCCACAAAAAGACCAAAATATGCGGAAATTTAGTCTGTATGAAACCAAGCTGGGCACGGTAGTCAAAGACAACTATCTCACGTAATCACGTAATCAGGACGACATAACACTTCGTCATGTTTCCGAAGATGTCGGCGGAATTGACTACTCTGTTTTGATGGAAATTTCCTGCAAGATGTAGTCTACGTAGAAACTGAACCATACTACTGAGGCCAAGAGTAACCAGGATAATTGACATGTAAGTGTGAATACATAAAAAAACCCATCTAAAAGACAAGAACAAGGCAATTACATTTACTAATCAAAGCTAAAGCAGGTAAGCACGTACACACATGCAACCATATGCAACCATATGATCCATATGATCGTCGTGCTAAGACACCAAAGGGCCAGCGCACCAGAGCAGCAACCATCGCCAAATATGAGAACCGTAGATCGGAATAAACTGACCTGCAACCACACGGACGAACATGAAAACCGACAAGATCCCAAGAGATCCGCTGGACACACAACTCCACGCGCCCTCCGCTAGCGCTAGACGCACCACCGGAGCGGGGATAGGGCGGGGAGTACCTTATTCTGACACCGGAGAGTAGCCGCCGCTTCACCATCCGGATGAAGACACAAAAACTAGATGAAACAGGAAACGGAAACCGTCCCACCGGCGAGAGGCCGCGGTCCGCCGCCCCTTCAAGGCCTAGAAGGCCATCAGAGGCGCGGAAGACCGGCAGTGTCGCCAGCGGCCGGGACAGAAACCCTAGTCGCCTTTGATCACTCGTTCGCTGGGCTCCTCGTACGTACCGGTTAGTCACATGATGATTTTCATCATACATGAATTTGACAACATCACCGATTACGATGCCTTAGCATACACACAGTGCTCTCCACTGCGGTCCACAAATATAGGTCCGAATATGGATTAACCTTGAATTACTATTTAGCTGATTACACATATTAGTCCCCTCAATTTCAATTTCCCATTTTTCCAGTTAGAAATAGTATTTGTCTCCCTTTCCATCCAGTTCTTATGAATATATACGATGTATGGCGTGTATATGATAGAATTCTGTGGAGTTTTATCATTGTCCGGTCCGCTGATGATGTACGTGTTTGCGTTCAGACTTTTGGTAACTCGATAAGGTCTCCCTTGATATAGTGATATCCTCGTGGTGAACAAGTGGACAGAGCAAGGGCTTTGCTTGTTGGCACAAGCAAACGACCGAGCAAACTAATCAAAGGCTCCAGACAATGTGCCACGAGGCCCACGAGAAACCAAGCAAGCAAAGACTAACCAGATGCTTCCTTGGCAGAACAAGCAACCGGCATGATCATTTGTGTGGGTACAAAAGTCACAAGTATAGATTAGTTATACTCCCTCCGATCCATATTAATGGACTCAACTTTGTCTAGATACGAATGTATAATCGGAGGGAGTACTACATTTGTCTGGATCAGGCTATAACTGTATCCACACATGCTATTTGTACAAGTGTACTGAAGAGTCCAAGAGAAGGAAGAGGCCGGCCAAACTAAAGTAGGGTAATTACCATATGGAACGCAGGAGTGCGAAACCACGCACTTTGCTAAAGGAGAGATATCTTCAGAAGGTAGTCTTGGAATCATTCTTTCAGTTTCTACTTGGAGAACATACACACATGGCAAAGAAAGAGCAAGATAACAAAAGGCAAACTCAAGGATGTACACTAAAGTGAAACCAAAGTATGAAAGTAGTGAAATGTTTGTGTGAGAATCTGATGGGAACAATCAATATCGTTAGTTCACTTCACGCTTTTTATGGTTATCTTTACTTTATGCATGTGTTGTAAGCAAGCAAGCTAGCTAGCCGTCGTAGCTAGCCTTTTTTATGCCCGGTCATGCATCATGGATTCATGGCCACCACGTTGGACCTTCGATAGCTTTGTACTAGTTTACATAGGCTTATCTCTATCGATGCGAAAATGGCAGGGCCAAATGCAAAGCTATGATCATTAGGGTTGCATGTACACTGTATCTGAATGTGCGCATAGCTTTCATGCTCAGGTAGGCCGGTCGACCATAGGGGTACATTACCTATGGAATCGATAGAAGCACGCAGGAATATATGCACACGACTTTTCCTGCAAAGAAACATCCATGTGCGCTTTATTCGAAATAGCATCTATAAGCATTCAACTTGTCTTGAGGAACCATATGGATGGATTGTAAGACAAGGCAGCTATAACTACTTTTGGTTACATTATGATCGACCTCCACAAAAAGACCAAAATATGCGTAAATTTAGTCGATCTGTATGAAACCAATGCCTCCGTAGTCAAAGACAACTATCTCACGTAATCAGGACGACATAACATTTCAATCATGCATCGTCATGTTTCCGAAGGTTTCGGTGGAATTGAATACCCTGTTTTGATGGAAATTTCCTGCAAGCTGTAGTCTACGTAGAAACTGAACCATACTACTGAGGCCAAGAGTAACCAGGATAATTGACATGCAAGTGTGAATACATAAAAACCCATCTAAAAAACAAGAACAAGGCAATTACATTTACTAATCAAAGCTAAAGCAGGTAAGCACGTACACACATGCAACCATATGATCCTGTGAATTGTAGACCGGTGCGGTAGCATGAGTATCGCTACTTTTGGCAACGATCGAGGTGCATGATGTACTATCACGCATCTCTACCTGCCCTCGTGGACTCACCTCAAACGTCGTGATGTCCGTGTATACAGAACCCTGCTAGCTTGATCTATAAAAGCCCCTACATCTGTGTCATGTGATGTGCATCATCTGTAATTCTAAGCGATCATTGCCTTGCTCTAGGCTCTAGCCAGAGAAAGGACTTGTCCTGATCAATCTGAGATGGATCGTGGGGTAGCTGCCATGGTTGCCGTGGCGGTGGTGTTGTGCTTGCGGCTGCCGGCGGTTGCCCTCGGGCAGCTGCAGGTGGGGTTCTACAACACGAGCTGCCCCAACGCGGAGTCTCTGGTCCAGCAGGCCGTCGCTAGCGCCTTCGCCAACGACTCCGGCATCGCCGCCGGCCTCATCCGCCTCCATTTCCACGACTGCTTTGTCAGGGTACGCATCGCGAAACTCCTAGTAGATCACATCTTCCCTTCATGTTCTTCGCAGCTGATCGATCTTTTGTTCGTTAACTTATATCTCCATCGATAAGACAATACGCGGTAGTGCGCACTACTAGTTAGTGACAACTTACAAAGCAACAGTAAAAGGCCGAATATAGATTCAGTTGGCCACTGCATTACGTATTTACGTTAACACCCGGATCACATGCATGCTCTGCCTCCTCGTCTATGGCCTGCAGAGCACTATGCTGTGTAGGTGCGAGACAGCCGTACAGATGCACGCTCATGTCTTTTTTTCTTGAACGAAGGCACTCCGATGTCTTGTTTACTCACATCTGAATCTAGATAGATTCGTCGCTAAAGAGGAGATGGCAAATATCGCCCAAATACGAAACTGTTTACTACACAATTTCCTATTGTGTTTTCATGTCCTGTGACTCGCATAGCCAACTTTCAACATAAACTGAACTAACTATTTGCGTTAACCCTGCTCTGCTCCTTCAGGGCTGTGACGCTTCCGTACTGCTCGTGTCCGCCAACGGCACGGCTGAGCGCGACGCGGCGCCGAACAAGCCCAGCCTCCGGGGATTCGAGGTGATCGACGCCGCCAAGGCCGCCGTGGAGAAGAGCTGCGCGCGTACCGTGTCCTGCGCCGACATCGTGGCCTTCGCCGCCCGCGACAGCATCAACCTCACGGGCCAGGCATCGTACCAGGTGCCCTCCGGCCGCCGCGACGGCAACATCTCCCTCGACACGGACGCCACAGCAAATTTACCCCCTCCTACGTTCACCGCGAAGCAGCTCGTCGACCGCTTCGCCAACAAGACCCTCACCGCCGAGGAGATGGTCATCCTCTCCGGCGCCCACACCGTGGGCCGCTCCTTCTGCTCCTCCTTCCTCCCTCGCATCTGGAACAACACCACACCCATCGTACGTTCTCCTCCCTTGCATCCTCATAAGTGATATCCACACATGCAGTTGGGCATGACCATGAGGCCTACTGGCGTGCAGGTGGACGCGGGGCTGAGCCCGGCCTACGCGACGCTGCTGCAGTCGCTGTGTCCGTCGACCCCGAACGCGACGACGACGACGGCGATCGACCCTAGCACGCCGGCGGTGCTGGACAACAACTACTACAAGCTCCTGTCCCTCAACCTGGGACTCTTCTTCTCCGACAACCAGCTGCGGACCAACGCAACGCTCAACACGTCCGTGAACAGCTTCTCGGCGAACGAGACGCTCTGGAAGGAGAAGTTCGTCGCGGCCATGGTGAAGATGGGGAACATCGAGGTGCTCACGGGCACCCAGGGGCAGATCCGCCTCAACTGCAGCGTCGTCAACAACGGGTCATCGTCGGTGACAGCCCCGGGGATTGAGATGCCGCACCGGCACCACTACTCGGGATCCACCGCCTCCATCGACAAGATCGCGACGAGCTGATGACATACTTGAATTTGTCATATCATTCATACGTGTGCACCGCTTCTGTACGTTAGGTTCAGATCAGCAAGTATGTGTTGCATGTTTTGTATGTCCGTGCGGTACGTGTAAGACTCTGTATGATTGTTGTGATAGTGACGAGGCTGTGCCTCCGTCGTTCGTAAACGTGAACAATGATGGCTTGCTTTTCTTCTTCCCCCGCCTCGTCCTCTCAAGCTAGCGACGAAAGGCGACCGCTGACCTTTGCTTGCGTTGGTGGGGTCCAGCGGCCGGGTAGAGCGATCGGCTAGAAGATTGCAACCCCACTACCACAAAAGCATATACGGGAAACATCTTCTTTGGCAAGCCGACGCGGCATCAGTAAACATCTTCTGATAGTTGCACTCCGAAGTGGCTTTAAGCAAGTTTTGTAAACATTGGAGAGCATTACAGCACGTTGAAATCATTATGAGATCCCACCATCCTAAACAAAACGTGTCAGACGACCCACGTGTCATAATCTGGCAAAGTTTCAAGCACGACACTGCCATCTTCAACATGACCGTCTTACCATCATTGCAAAGCAAATAGACAATTCTTTCATTGCCAATGTAATATGGCACCATAAATATATTCTTACCCTGAATCTTCTATTGTTGATGCTGTCAAGAGACGCTTGTTGTTCCTGCTCCTACCACGCAAGCAAGGTCAAATTAAGATGTGACATCCATGTTTCATCGTACATGGTGCATCATGTGTTTGAAGGAGTCCGACTGGGGCCTACCTGCAGCCATGGAGATTGCGGCGCACCAAAGAGTTGATTTATTTATATTTGTGTTGTTTTATTTTCTGTTTAGGAAAAGTGGGTCCACTTCAAGTTTTAGGTTTTTCTAGAGTCACACATATAAAGGGTTTGGCTGCTAGCATTGTATCTCAGGTTATGTTTTAAGTTTATCAACACGATGTGTTTACCAGGCTAGATACCCATATCACCCATATCGAGTTTTGAGGAAGCTGTCGACAAACCTCTGTGATTAAGATTTCAGTTTTCAAATTGGTTTGCTGCGTGTGGAGTTGATTTCTTGTGCTCAATGCAGGGATACCGAGCTTACGACCTCATTTGTTTGTGATTGGAAGTTCTATCGGCTACCGCTCCTGTTCGCCGTGAAAGATCATGTCTAAAACCTTTGGGTCATGTTGATCCTCATCACAATGCATGCAATCGATACTTCCAAACATTTCAGAAAATCCTCTCGCTGTGTTTTGTGTTAGATCCGAGTTGTGTCTGCTTTATTTGGTGCTCTCAAATAGATTGGTCCAAACACTGCCACCACCTCTTTGCAAAACCGATACCTACTCTCAATGCTTGTAGACTCGGCCATCCGTAAGTAGTCGCCATGTGTATCTGAAGCAGCTCCATATAAAAGACACATCAACACAGCATTGGACTTCTTAATACTTAATAGATGAGAAACCGAATATGTATATCGGCACAATCCTTTTTGCACATGAAGTAGTCATCAAACTCCCGGACGTCATGCACAATGTGCATGAACACCTGCTTCTTCTCTTAAAGCGCATCAAAATCATTCGGTCCATGTGTTTACTCGTCGGAAAAATAGTCGGCCACTAGCATCAAATGACCATCCATCCGATGACGTTCGTTGTTCTTCTTTCTGCCCTTTCTTTGAACCTCCACATCGAGAGTGGCATTTATTTGTGCTAGTAATTAAACTGACAAGAAAACTGATGATCATCAGCGCTCATCAATCTCGGCAGATGTGGTGGCTTCCTCTTGGAGCACTGCAGCCATCATTATCTCAGTGTTGCTATCCATAACCTATCAATATCAAACAATGAAGCAATTAAACAACCAAACACACCATCTAATTTTACCTAGGAAAAACTCTTGAAAAAACACACAATTGCAAAGTGTCGAATATCTTGTGTGTGAGGAGGACGCGAGATGGTTCTGTCTGGAGTTGTGTGCCCGGTTAGTCGACGAGCGTCGCCGGTCGTAGAAAAACTAGTGGCCGGCTCAGGCGAAATGGAGTAGGAGGTCTGACGGCATGCCGAAGCGAGAGTGGTGAGAGCTTCCAAACGATGGCGAGAGCGACTGCCGTAGTGGAAGAGGGCTACACGTCGTTGCTTGTGTGTGGGTGGAGGGGGGAGGCACCGAGGTTTCGGCGTCGATACGGGTGGCAGGGCGGCGATTTAGCGGGTGTAGGAGAGGAGACAGGGACGCGAGAGACGAAGTGCGCGAATATCTAGGTCGCTGTCGTGTGTTACCCGCCTCAAAAATCAGACGTGGACGCGATTACCGAGTCTGTCCGACACTTCCATGTCCCTCCCTATAGCGGGAGTGACGTAGGTGGTATTAGGCTCGTCCGGAAAAATTAACGCTATTGTGTCCATCGTTGTGTTCTATTTTTATGTTGGACGTCCAATAATTCAAACGCCAGCAGAGATGCTTGACTTTTAAAAGCCGCACACGGGGTTCTCTTTGGAAAAGGTTGCAGTTCGTATGGTCGCCTCACGACCGGGGCACGGGAGAGGAGCCAGCCGGCCGGCTGCCTTTTTCCGTGTAAACCGTCCACACGCGTCTACATCGAGCCGGCTTGAGATGGGAAGTGGGAACACGCGGGCGATGCAGAGGTACCGCGCGTGGATCAAGTCCACGTACTGTACTATTCAAGGAAGGCAGTCCAGCGCAGTACTTGCTATTCTGCTTCTCGCCATCTACCTTGGCTACTTGGCTAGCAACAGTTCATGCACGACTTGTCAAACAAATCAATCAACCGACAAGCCCTAACTTTTCTATAAAGACTACCGGTGAAGCCAGCCGAGAGTTAATCACACATTAATTATAGCGCAGTTGAGCGCTCATTGTAATTAACGTCGTCTTTTGTGAAGGTGAGCCATACGTACCAGCGAGCGTACCGCCATGGCGACCAGCAGCAGCCTGGCCGCCGGACTGGCGGTGCTAGTCACGGCCTGCCGCGCGCAGCTGCAGGTTGGGTTCTACAGCGCCACATGCCCCCAACGAGCCGAGGCCATCGTCCGGCAGGCCGTCAGGGTGTTACAAGAGCTGGGAATCACCATGCCTATTGCTATCATACATCGCCGATGCGTCCTAATTAAGCTCCTAGGGCAGCGCGCCACTTTCTATGTGGCTTTTCAGAGGTTATGTCCATTAGCTGCCCCCTATGAATTTTTCCATAATTGCTCTAGATTTATGCTCCAGATTGTTTCTCCCGGCTGTCGTCTCTGTTCAATGATAGGTGAGCACGCGCTGGCGCCAGGCGCCGATTGTAGCAGCCAAGATCAGATTGGGGGTATAGCGTCGCTGATACAACCAGTGGGCCATCAGCCACACACGTACGCGTTTGATCGAAGTTGCTACATCACGGTTAACAAACACCAAAAACGTGCCGGCGGCCGGCCACTCCTGGACGAAGCCGGAGGTCCGCCGCCCCACCAAGCAGTACCGTCGGCGTTCATGGCCGTGGAGTCATCGTGTGATGCCTGCTCGATGTCGTGTTGCCGGAAGCGCAGTTCCTCATGCCACGCCGCAGCGTCGGCCAGGGCACGATTTTCACCAGTCCACTTTAGCTGGCTCGGAAATCAGGATAATGTGCATGTCGATGTTGAGTTATGTAATTCTGATATGCACTATGGTTATTTGTTGGACAGGCACGATCTGACTCAGTCCACTTTAACTGCTAGGAAATCAGTACATGCTGCGTGTAGATGTTGAGGTATGTTATTCTGATATGCACTCTATTTATTTGTAACGTTCATAGAATTTTTATCGTAGAATTTTTTTTATCGTGAAACATTATAGCAGCTAGGGCCATATGTGTATGCATATGAACTGAAGTACTTACACGAAGGAAAGAATTAATAGTCCAACTGTTCGTATCCATGATGCAAGGATGGATAAGCAATTGTTCACCATTAGTTGCACTGGGGCAGCAAATCTGATAGCTAAAGCTGCAGACTCCGGTGAGATGGTAGACTGGAGGCTATAGGTGAAATATAATGATCAGCTGCTTTCTTAAACATGAATGTTTACATTGCTCTTCTAGATCTATGGTTTCAATAGAAATTGGCAAAGACGTACCCTATTATTGCTGGGATGAATATGCATCCTTATGCAAATGAATTTATATATAGATGCAAATACCTGTTATTTATTTGTATCGGCCGGTTTTCCACATTGTTGTGTTCTGGGGGTGCAAAGTTTGTATAAGCATTCTGTTCTGTAAATCTGGAAAGTGTAAACTGAGCACATTCTTAGATATTAAAATCACTTCCCTAATGATGCCATTACACTTAGTAATAATTTTGTATGTTGTAGTGTCCCAATCAGGTAAAAACACAATGCTTTGATCATGGTGACCACCACCGATTGGCCCCCGACTGACTCATCCGTTTTAATGAATTTTGACTGCAAGAGAGTTGTCTAGGCAATGAAAGGAACACCTCACCAGAAAGCATAGAGGACGAATTATGTGAGCAAAGCAACTGACTGTAAGCTCCCCGCATCTACTATTGTTCTCGAGCCTACACATATTTGAAGTGGACGAGGTGGTGTATAACGAGACTGACAGCAGTTTGGGGCATATTCGATGGCTGCCGTCTTCCTTGAGGTCGCGGAGTGAAGAAACAAAGGAGGATAGGTGGCAACATTCAGTTCCGTCGACGGTCGTTCTTTCACCTACTCAGCAAGCAAATTACTTTGTCTTGAGTTCATTGTCTCAGGTAATTTCTACTTATATTTATTCATCACTAATACCAGTCCTAATCGTTGGGGTTACCTGCTTTCAGTTCAAAAGCTAGATGTGTGCTAACTTCTTATTCATGGTAGTTCCAGGTGTCACCCATGTAGAGGCTTTCATTAGGCTGCCATATAAGAATTTCTGAGACAAAGCAAGTCAAGCAGATTTTCTACTGTAATTATATGGCTGAATATCATACAATTTTTGCTGCCACTTCTGCTTGCCATCTATGCTCGAAACATGCTTACGGCCTAAGATCATGAAGACTTTCTTCTATATTCTAATCAATGGCATGCCCCAACATATAAGACCCATTGCATTAATTCCACGACCTGAATGTTGTATGCATGTGCATGGATGGAGTCAAGGTAAGCTGGTAAGATCTATGCATCCATACAAGGACTATATGGAGCACAACGAAAGAATAATAAGCCCTTTTGCTTAACTAAGAGTTAGTACCGATGTATATTGGTAAAGAAGAATTTTCACGAAGGTGTCGTCGTGAGCTGCCATGAAGGGCGATACAGGATATGTCCAAGGTAACCGGTCATATTACGGATGTAAGTGCTACGATCTATCCATTTCAGTTGGAATTATTTCGCGGTCATATTATGTTGCCCAGTTCGTCGCAAAAATGGGAAATAATAAATGTATTCATTATTTTCTAGGATGACACTTCAAAGCAGATAGGAATCCCCGCAGTAATCCTCTCACCCTCCTTTCATAAGTGTGGTGCTAAGTATTGTAGCAAGTAGGAGACTATCTGAGTATGTCCAGCAGTCGGCGGCAGCAGCATCACCTGGCGTTGAGCAGCAGCCAACTACGCATACATGGTCGATATCTCCATTTTCCTTCATTAGGTATTCTTCTTTTGAATTTTTTCTACTAATCGCCAACTCCTCATGTCCTGATAGTCATAATTGTTTTATATTCCGGACTGAAAACTGTACTAATACTAACTTCGTTGATTTCATCTACTTGCTTTGCTTTGAGCTGAGTAGACATGTACTTGCACAAATTGATGGGAATGCAGTCTAAACGTAAAGAGGGGTGCAAAATTGCTACTCCCTCCATCACAGTTTATAAAGCACACTCGCAATTTAAGAAAAATTGACCATTAAATTTGGTCAACAAAATATAAATTATATAACAAAAATTATATATTGGATTTATATTGAAAAGAAGTTTTTAATGATATAAATTTTGTGATATAATATTTATTTTTTGTTGACTAAATTAGTGGTCAAAGTGTGTTGTTAAACCTGTGTGTGCCTTATAAACTGTGATGGAGGGAGTATACGGAAACTGCAAAATTGTGAGATTTATATTAATGAAAGTTCTCTCTATGTTTTATGCTATGTTGCAGGAGGCTCTAAGTTACTTTCTTGGACGGGGATCCTTGGTCAACAGTGTATTCTACAATGTAATATTTATCCTTATGCACCTATTATTTATTTCCATCCGTTTTCTAGGTTTTTTTTTCCATGCTCGAAATAAAACTAAGGTTATTTCCACTTTCACGTAAAACACCACATCCTTTTTTATATACTTCATTTGTTTTGCACTTTTGCATTTTACAGATCATTTTAGATAATTGTTTGTGGAATACGTGACAATAGAATTTTACTAAAATCTGTTGGGCAGATGTTAGGTAGCGTCTAATTCATGCCCTTTTATGTTTTCTCAAAACATCAAATTTTAGTTAAACAATAATTTAGATGGTTATTGGTACTGAGCTCTACCATAAATATGGGAAAGGATGTGGGTATTGAGACTTTTATGATTTAATAATCATGAGAAGTACTCCTCCCAAAAATATCCCGTAATGATTATTATATTTTAAAAATATGTGTGCACAATGGAGCAGGTACAATATTTCTTATACATACTCATTTAAAAATATTGTATGATTAACCTTACTGCTGCACAAATTTTACATGATTAAGAAATTCAAATATAACTGCTAATGCTTTTCGTAAATTTGTGCTAGGAAAAAGTCACTTAATTTGGACAAAAACTTTCAAACTTATGACGCCGAGTAAGATCACGTGATTAATAGTGAAAACATAGGCTAAGATTTATAGTTTGTTTATCATGGTAGAATATGATTATGTAAGCATAATAAATATCTACCTCATACATCGCGGTCGCACACACAAAACATATTTAATTGATTTGTCAATTTATTTATCCATACGGAATGCTTTCTACATAACCTCAACTAATTCCTTGGTTTTTGTCATTTCTTTCGTTAAGAATAAATAAAATCATATTCTACCGGATATTATAATTAACACGTTTGATCCGTTGGTATCGTGGCTAACAAATCTAGATTGTATATCACCTATCTCTGTTAATATTTCTAGACATGGAAAAATTACACAATGAGTGTTGTCATGGTTGATTGCTGGAGTTTGAGGAAAGAATACAAGCTAGATGTTAGAGTCACTCGCAGCATAATAGAACTTTAAGGACTTAAAGTTACTTAGGTTTTTTAGTTATAACATTGTCAGTTTTATCAACGAGATGGAAAGATGTAAGAAGTAATAAAGCTCTACAAAACGAGTAGAGTAGATTATTTTTATATAATTACAATTTGTATTTCTCTCCATTTTTTCAAAAGATGGCGTCAAGAAGATAGCTAATCATTAGATATCAAAATGCGAACAATCTCATTGCTAGCCGCGCAATTGCGCGGGCCACCCAGCTAGTTCATTAGTATAGAACGACACATTGAAAACGGGCCAAAACCCTCATCTGAAACGGAAAAAGGGTCCGTGTCCCCACCTCCGTGGTTGAGTGGAGGCCCTCATCAGGAGCGGAGGCCAAAAAACCGTCACGATGAGGCCTGATTGTGGCTACGGTT
Organism: Poa pratensis; assembly: GCA_947311845.1. Taxonomy (NCBI): domain Eukaryota; kingdom Viridiplantae; phylum Streptophyta; class Magnoliopsida; order Poales; family Poaceae; genus Poa; species Poa pratensis. The sequence goes on along the minus strand of CAMZMU010000108.1, from coordinate 2,618,753 downwards.
GCCAACCAATCTCCGTTGCCGATGTATCGGGACATCAGAAACGGAGATTCTTTTTTTTTACTCGTTTGCATTGACGTTTTTTCATAAGCCTACAGCAGTAATACAGTTGCCAATTGACATTCAAAATCTCACAGCAGAAGCACAAAATTGCTAGCAAATCCATTCATAAGTTATATAATAATTGTCACCATTACATAGCCTCAAAAGATGAGTTACATATGCCTCGCTAATTCTATCATTCTCATGTCTCCCTAAACTTAACTTTTATGGTACTCCACTCCTCTCCACCTCCACCTTCTTCCTCAGCTCCGAAGCGCCGAAAACGGTACTCGAGCTAGCTGAAATTGCTACACACATCCCAAAAATAGATGGAGAAACTGAAAACCATAAACCACACCGAGCTCGCAAAACTCCGTAGCAAATTAATTTTGCCAAATTCTTCGTACTGAGGCTTGCTCCATCTTGGACGGTGTCGCCGAAATATAATAACGTCACCGCTGTGACATTTCGGCCACACTGTCCAAGACACTCTTTATTAAAAAAAGTGTTGTGTACAGTGCAGCGAAATGTCACAACAACGACGGTTCACGGATATGATCCAACTTTGTATTTAGCCCATTTAAAGCTTGTTTGGATCTACATGGCATTTCTGCATAAAAAATACATGGATGGATAGTTAGAAAAGAGACAAATATGATTCAACATGACATGAATACATTTTTAGACGAAAACAGTTTACACCCTGAGCGTCTATATCCGTGTGCTTGCAGTCCGATCTAAACGATTTGGACGCAGAATTTTAAGGTCATGATTCCTTCAACAGCCTCACCATTTTTATGCATTGTCACCGAAATATACTATTACTTCATACACTAGCTACACAAAACCATAACGAGGATTAGCACATTGACAAAAAGTTGTGACTAGTAGTGAGGGATTTATTCATCATCGGTAGTACTACAAAGAGTTGAAATTAATTTACCCTACTAGACTTTAAATAGTGCAAGATTTAGTATTGAGGGATGTATTCATCATCGACAGTACTACAAACAGACACACCACAATACTAGACTTCAAATACTAGACAAGTTTTCTATGCTACTTTAAATAAAGTGTAAGATCTAGTATTAAGGAGTGTATTCATCATCGACAGTACTACAATACTAGACACAACACAATACTAGACTTCAAATACTAGACAAGTTTTCTATGCTACTTTAAACAAAATGTAAGATCTAGTCGGCGACATACTCGGGGAAGATGTGCGGCAATACACCAGCATATCCGCATCGGTGACATACTCGGGGAAGATGCGCGGCGGCGATGCCGGCCCAATGCGCCGCTCAGATCTGCGAGATAAGGGTTAGGTCTGGTGCTGTTTGGAGCCGCCGCCACACTGTGACTGTGGCGTGAGAGTGAGAGTGAGAGCGAGAGCGTTAGGGTTGCCGCAGTGGCACATTTATAGCACAAAGTACAACATCGTAAACGGAGGCGATAAACAACCATTTCCTTTAATTTCTTCACTGACACACTGGGCCTACTTACGAAGGATCAATACAGTAGAATTGAGCTAACTATCTACTCTACTTGTTCTTCTTACACCCTGCCTCCGCGCCATTGTCATCCGCGGCGCGGCGTCGCGTCTTGCCGGTTGCCTTCTCCTCCGGAGCGTGCTCGTCCTCCTCCTGGGGCTCATCCTTCAACGGCAAATTCTTCTCCGGCGCGTCCTTCTCCGGCGAGTGCTCCTCCTTCTCCGACGCGTCCTTCTCAGGCGCGTGCTCCTCCTCCTGCGCCTCCTCCGACGCGTGTTCCTCCTCCTCATCAGAGTCGTCCTCTTCCTGGCTAGAATACGGCTCCGGCGGGTCCTCCGCTCCTCTTCCTCCGGCGTCTCGTCCTCATCGGAGTGGTCTTCTCCTTCGCGTGAAGACGGTGGGTCCAAGTTGTCGGAGTCGTCTTCTACAGAGCGTGAAGACGGCGGGTCCGAGTCATCGGGGTCCGAGTCCGACGGCCCGTCTTGATCCCACCATGGGACTTCACTGCGGTCTTCACCGCTCGCATCGTCGCTCAGGACTTCCTCGTTCTGCCACCAGGGTTTCTCCATGGCGGTTGTGCTAGTGTGGTTGAGAACGTGTGAGAGAACGAAGGGGGGAATGCGAGACGGCCTGGCTTCGCGCGGTTCCAGTCACATTTTATTAGCGGTGAGCAGGCGGTTCCAATCTCTCGTGAATTAAGCCGCATTGAACAGACGCGCTTCCAATTTGCAACTGCAATTTCCCAAACACATCGCAAACGGATTTCCTTCAACAACCGTTGCCATAGAGATATGTATTGGAAACGGAGGTGAATTTATGACCGTTGCCAATACTTTTGGTAACGGAGATCTAAAATCCTCCGTAACCAATGTTGACGGATCAGCCGTGGCCCAGTTCTTCCAGGCCTCGTCCGCAACGCTAAAATCTTGATTTTCCGTCGCCTATCTCCTGCCGTTACCATAGAGAGGTATCCGATGTGTCGTTATATACTACTAGTGACTTCCACGACTGTTTCGTCAAACATACGTCCGCTACTTAATGATCAATAGACAATAGCAGACACATGCAGATTTGGTAAACTCTCGCCTATGTACCATACCCACGCAAAAAGAAAAGAATCTTCTTACGGAATGACATTTTGGTTCCCGAAGTCCAGTGCTCACTCCGTTTAAAAGAATTAGAAATCATATTTAGAAATTTTAAATATTCTGATTTTTTTTTCATGTTGTTAACTATGAATCCAACAAACATGTAAAATCTTAATTTGAAATACTTAATATTTTGAGCTACAGAAAAATGGAAAAAATCTTGTATATTTTGGAGATTTGAAAGTGTCTACATTTAGATCCATACATTTATCATTATTGTGTAGTTTAGAATACAAAGTATTTCAAATTGAAATTTTACACGTCTGTGGGATAGATCATTGACAACATGCAGGATTTTCAGAATTTTTTGAAACTTATAAATATGATTTTGAATTGTTTTTAATAGAGCGAGCACTAGAGACCGGGTGCCTGAAATCTCTACTCATTTGCTTATACCTATCAATCTATTATCCACGGAATCTGCGACTGCCATATGCATCAATTTGATGCAGAGGCCCGGCTGCCCTTTTCTATAAAAAAACAGAATCTGCGACTGGTTGTATCTTTGCTGCCTTTTTCACGTGTCTAGATACATTCGGTTTACAAAATTAAACGGTGCCGAAATTCCAAGAGACATTGATCATATTTTTTATTCCTACAACATGCTAATCAAGAGAAAACAATAGGCATAGAAGTTTCTAGGGGATCGAAGCAGAAACTTTCTAAATACTAATCCGATATTACACCTCTAATTAGACCTTGACTAATAAGCTAGTTAAATCTCTCGAAGAAATAATAAGCCAAATGAATATGAAACTTCAACATGTGTGAAGTGGAGACATATATTTCTTGCGAAAAATAAATGTTCGTTCAAGAAAGCATGGCGCTTTGAACTAATTCAAAGACTAAATAATCTAGTTTATCATTAATTTTGGTAGTATAGTATGTTAGTAACTGAAATTACCCAAACATTTACTTTATGACTACTAGTAGTCAAAGTTCGAAATTTTTGGCTGAACACTCTCTAGGAAGTTATGTATTTACTATCTTAGTAGAAGTCGGCTATATATATTTCATTAGTTTTTGATGGCAAAAATTGTGAAACTAGGTTGCCGCTATGTATCGAGTCAGCCGTGGCTTCATTTATAAAGCGGGGCGAAAGCCTGTTTCGAGAGTTTGCCGCTGTTACTAGAGACACAAACCCAAAGCTTGTATTTCTTCATGAAAGGGAATGCCATGCTTAGACATGTATAGTAGAGTATATACGTAGCTAATTAACTTCGAAGATAACGAGTTTGAGCTAGATCGGCGACGGTGACTACTTGATCAATTAATCGACCGAACGTGTTCAAGGGTGGCAAATTCAACTCACTCTTGGTTGGGTCATGCATCACATGTGGTGACGTGTCACCTCGCTATTAAGGTAGATCTGGGTCTCACACCTTCACGTATGTGGACTGCTCAATTAGTCTGACAACTAGTCCTACTTGCCACATACGGTACCTACCACGGTGAAAAAATATCTAACTTTTCTGTCTGATCCGTCTGGTCCGGGCACCTATCTGCAGGTCCGCTAGCCAAAGGTTGAGGAGTGTGCATGATTGCATAAAAAATTAAGCAATAAAATTGATATTACGTGCTTCTTGCTTTAGATTTCTACAGAGAAAAAAATTATGTTGAGGGGTATAATTTTCAATACAACTTAGTTGACATCTCATCCGGTCTTCCTATTGTGTACAAAAAAAGCTATGTTATGTTTGACTGAGGACCAAAAGATATGCACCCAAGTCGAGGAACGGTACGCCGGCCAGACAGATTACTCATGTCAAAACTTAACAAATGCATCACATTAGGTTAAGCACAATGCATTGGTTGTGATTAGGGCATGCATCTACAGTGCGTTTCCTTAATAACCGTGTCCTGCGCCGACATCCTGGCCTTCGCCGCACGCGACAGCATCAACCTCACGGGCACCAACGTCTCCTACCAGGTCCCCGCTGGCCGCCGCGACGGCACCAGGGGCGTATCCAGTGGGAGTGTCATGGGTGCCATGACACTCCCAAGAAAAATATAAAAACTATTTTACCTACCAATCCTGACTTTTTTCTTGTGAGATATGGACTATTTTGAGTAAATGCTAAGCCAAATAGAGAATTTATATGCTTTGGCACCCCCACAAATTTTACTCTAGATCCGCCACTGGACGGCACCGTCTCCAACGGGTCCCTCGCGTTCACGCTCCTGGACCCGAACCTGACCGCCGACGGCCTCGTCCAGAGCTTCAAAGACAGGAACCTGACCGCCGAGGAGATGGTGATCCTCTCCGGAGCCCACACCCTGGGCCGCTCCCACTGCAGCTCATTCATCGTCCGGAACCGCGAGCGGCTGGCGGACGGCACCATCAGCCCGGCGTACCAGGCGCTGCTGGAGGCGCTGTGCCCGGCCAACACGGGCCAGTTCACCAACGTCACCTCGGAGATCGACCTCAGCACGCCCACCGTGCTGGACAACAACTACTACAAGCTGCTGCCGCTCAACCTCGGCCTCCACTTCTCCGACGACCAGCTCGTCCGCAACGCCACGCTTAAGGCGCACGTGGACGCCTTCGCCGCCGACGAGATGCTCTGGAAGGAGAAGTTCGTCGCCGCCATGATCAAGATGGGCAAGATCGGTCCCAAGACCGGCGCGGAGGGAGAGATCCGCCTCAACTGCAGCATCGTCAACACGGCTTCCTCGTCGGCCTCCGCGGGGGTGCTCGAGATGCTCCGCCCGGGCTCCGACGATGAGGTCGTCGCCTCGAGGCTCGAGCTAGCTGATGCATGGATCGATGTACCTCATACGTTAATTTATGTACACTGACAAAGCAATAAAGAACGTACGTACCTCCGTGAGGCCCTTATGTTTTCACGTGCAGTGTACGGTGAGAGGTTCACTGAAATGTAAACTTGAATGCACATGCTGGCCGGTTGGTGTTCAGAAGATCGCACTTGCCTTGCCTGAAATAATTGTTGCGTGCTTTGAGTTGCTGACGAGTCATGGAAAACGCTCGATCTGGTACGCTCACCGCCCTAGAAGTATCCGTTAATGCCAAGTTGTCTCTCTCGACCATCTCCAATAGTTATATATAGCATAATTTGTTAGTATATTTTGACAATAGGACTTTGATGATGTGGTATAGAATAGATGAGGAGAGAAAAGAAGATTCTACTATGCTCATAAACGTGAGTGTATGCGTGAGCGTCTGCTTCCGTAATGTATTTCGCAAAAAAAAAAAATTGTGCTCATGAACCAAGTCCTTTGTATAGGCTTCAAGATTGTATAAGAGAGAGGTTTTGATATTTTCTCCCCTCTTATTGGACAGACTATATAGACTCTGTTATATGATAAGTTATTGCTTCATAACATGGCTATTTTTACCAACTTATCTAACAAAAGAGTGTTGGAGATGACCTCAAAATATTGCAAGAAAATGTCATAACTGATTCGGCCAGCCTACCGCTTTTTGATCTCTGATTGATTGCATGCAAGATAGATAAGGAGAGAAAATATATATTTTAGCTTTCCTGTCAATGTTTCGAACGAAAGAGGAGAAAGCTTGATGCAGAGTATATGCAAGGCTAACTCATGTCTAGCACAAAACATTAGGCGGCTAAAGAGTAGCTCGGTTAGTTAGATTTCTTGTGATGGAATTTTTCTTATTTATTACTTCATATGTTCCACAATAAAATCCGCTTTGGCTAGCTAAATATTAGCTAGCCAAAGCGGGTTTTATTGTGGAACAGTGGGAATAGAATTATTCTTTCAGTTAATAGAGTCATAGAGTGTGCCAGTCAACAACAAAATAATGACTTCGGCAGCCTTATAAGATATTCTGCTTTGAAGTCTATGTGTCCCCTATCGTCGGCATCTGGCTCTCTTGTGGCTCCTACCCCAACAAGACCATTGTTTTTTCCGTGATGCTTCTTAGGCAGATAAGGATGCAGGTAAGACCGTTGATGATGTTGGGGTTCATGCTTATGGCTAGCAAGTCTTGGATTACGAGGATGAATTGCCCCTTATCGTGATGATCTGGTTGCTTACACTGAATGGATTGATGATGGTGCTCGTGCTACACGACTGTTCTCACTTCCGGTGTTCTCCCTCAGTTTTCCTTTGACTTGATGGGCCTTGGTACTATCACCTTTGCCAACGTTATCAGCTCTCTAGTGATGCTTCCTAACTGTCAGTGGTCCACTAGGAGCATAATCTTCGGTAGGGTGACTCCACTTTTGATGATTTATATGCACAAATAACTGCTACATGGCGCCAACTTGACTCTCTCGCATTGTTTGGTTGTGGTATTTGCTCGTGTTGCCAGGATGTACGATCATACTTGGAGTTTTAACGCATCTACGAGCTCTTATCTCGACTTTGTAGGGAGTTTGAGGCCCCACGTGATTAGCGCTATTTCGTGCTGAGGAGACTCGCCTCCGTGGTACTAGTTTGCTTGATGTTCCATTTGTGCTCGCTGCTTGAGCTCCTCCTACGCCTTTTGCTACACCAGGGATTTTTTTGCTCGCTGCTTGAGCTCCTCCTACGCCTTTTGCTACACCAGGGATTTTTCGCTCCAATGTTCCGCCGCTCCTACCCTCATTCTAGTGGTAATTAATGGTTGCTCTTGTATGCTTACTTACTACAACTACTATAACAAGGATTGTCACCCCGACTCTAGTTTCTTCCCGAAACAATGCCACGTGCACAATAGGTAGTGCACATATTCTACTGGGATTCGTGCTTCTCCTTCGACATCCCCAGTTGTCTCCTTCACTCAGCAAGATATCGTGAGACTTAAGCGTATGATTGTTACTTCACGTTCTTTTTCGACAGTTATTGCAGGCTCTCTGACTGATGCTTCTAGCACTGAGCGGCCACGGTCTACACAGTCAGGTACATCCCCGTGGGTTCTGGATTTTCATATTTTATAATTCTTCTGCATTATCTTCTCTTATATCTCTAAATTTTACTTTAAATGTTCTCATTATTGATGGTACTCCTCTTTTTGTTCTCGATGTTTCTCATGTTTCTCGCCTTATCATGAACCTGTTTTCCGTTATTCACTTACTTATCCTGATTATCATGTCGTTATTGATGTTGATTCTTGCTCTATCCAGGATCTTTGCATGAAGGATTTCGTTGAGGTTGGCCGTTGCTGCCGTGACTCTCACGTGCTTTGGGAGCTAGACTAGGTCTGCCAATGTTCATGTTGTCTTTCTTAGAAATACCGAAAGGGTTAAGAAAGAGATTAGACTTTTTTATATATCTCTTCTCTTTTGGCAGAGCGATGGAAATAACCGAAAATATAGATTACCTAAGTAATATAATTTGTAGACCAAAGGATCAAGGTGGTCTAGGTGTAGAGGTTCGGTCTAGGTGTAGAGGTTCTAGATATTAAAAAGTAAATTTTTACCTAGCAACTGGTTGTTTATTTTTTTAATGAGTATGGAGTGCGGAAAGAGTTGCTACAAGATAAATACCTTCATTCTAAAACATTATCGCAAGCGCAACCTAAACCAGCTAACCTCCTTCTGGAAAGGATTAATGAAAGTAAAAGATGAAGTCTTCTCGAGAGGGTCTTTTGATATCCCTAATGGACAAGCACTAGGTTCTAGGAGGATACTTAGCTAGGAGATTTACCCTCTCTCAACAGTTTCCATCTCTATTGCACAACGAAAACAAGTTTTGGTGGCCAATGTCATATCGGTAGCTCCTCTTAATATAGGGTTTAGGAGGGCTTTAACTATGAATAAATGGTCAAGATAGTTTCATTTCATCGGTTAATGGATATTGTTTTGGCTCTTAGTCCGGATGTGTTCATATGGGGTTTAACCACATCTAGGAACTTTACGGTGAAATCTATGTATCTAGACTTAATGAATGAACACACTAGGTTATTTGGAAAATAAAGGGATCAGTAAAAACTAAGTTTTTTGTGGCCTGTGCGGCTGGCAGCTTGATAAGAATATCATGTTAATGCAAAGGCATTTCATCTTGCTATCTTTTTTTAGATGGTTTGTTCATGTATCGACTTTGTGCGATCCTTAAGTTGTAACTCATGTAAACGTTTTTAATAATAAGGCAATAAAAGGGCCATATGCACTGTTCGGTGCACATGCACGGTTTTTTTTTTTTTTTTTGCGGGGAGGTGCACAGGCAGGTGTTGTGCCCTTTTCGAAAAAGAAATGTCGCGGAAAAGTAAAATGATGGGACTAAACGTCTGGTTATTCCAAAGTTGACGGTTCCCAGTCGTCTAGACTCAAGAGTCGTAGATGCGCCTCTCCCTACTCTCTTTGTTTACGAGATGAGGTGAGATAGGTGGTTAAGCAAGGAACATTTATTTTGGATCTCTCCTTCGGCTTTTCGCAAAACACACATGCATGTCTAGTCTTTTCACACAAGAACAAGACTATAGAATCGAAAAGGAAGTAGTAAGTGAAAATACATATTTGAAAAGCGAAAGAAGGGCGTGGTACCACCATGTTCATGTGCAAGCAAAGTGGTAGATGCTGCTGAACTTTGCTACATACAATTGGTTCGGTTGATTATCATGTGCGCACATGACTCTAGGTTAACTGCTCCATAGCTAGCTTATTCCATCTGCCACGATCAGCATTTCTGCTCCATAGTGACACGACATGAAGAAAATATGTTTTGGAATGGAAACTTAGCAATCATCCAATTGACGATATCCACAATGTTTGTGGTAGCACTGAATCACTGCAATGCACCTCTGTCGTTCAGAGGTGAAGATCGAGATTAATCAAGTACATAAAAGTAAAAGGAAACCAAATTAAACCCCAACCGCACAAAATTAATTCAGCACATGCTGCATGCTCCATGTACACGATAGAATCCAACTACTTTATTGATTCAGAAAGATCTAACACAAGCAGTGATAATAGTCAATCATAAAACCTTCTGAATTCCAAGGTAGGAACAAAATCCTTGCTCTCTCAAGCTTGACAACACCACATCTCGGTCTCAGAACACCCCTGACAAGAAATCCAACGACTAGTATGCATGATTTGATATCTCGCAGCCACCTACCACGGTCGAAAACAAATAGTAGTGAACTAGTGATAGATACTAACCCCAAGACTGAAGCTGAAAATATCCCGTCATAAACATGCACAAAACTAGAGAAAATTCTTCGTCGGTTCCAGCGAAGTTCTGATCATCACACATGGGCCTGAATGGTTGCGGCATCTCTCAAGGTCAAGGAGCATGCAGATAGTCACAAAGAAGAAAAAAGCAAGCAGAATGGCACCACTGGTGTGGTGCAGCACGAGCTTTTACACCTGCTTTGACGAATTTGCCCTTCCATTTCTAGTGTAAACCGCTCCAGTATTATGCTATATAATCCCATGAGAACCTGAACTAGAACCAAGGAGAAACACAAGCAACTGAAATGAGCTCCCTGGCCATGAAGTGGCTGCTCTTCGCCTTGGCAATGGCCATCCTCGGCCTTTTCCCATTGCCGTTGTAGGCGCAGGCCTGAAGGTCGGGTTCTACAGCAAGAGCTGTCCATCAGCAGAGAACCTGGTGCAGCAGGCTGTGGCTGCTGCCGTCAAGAACAACAGTGGTATCGCCGCTGGCCTCATCCGGTTGCACTTCCACGACTGTTTCGTCAAAGTATGTACACTGTATTTTTTTCCTTATACCTTCACTGTCAGCATTAAGGCAAGCCTGGGTTCTGAGTTCACCATAACAACCCGATAGGATTTCTTCTTTGCACCCACTAGTTAGAACTATAAAAGGTTAGTTCTAAATATGCCCTGCAAACTTCGTGTATTCAAAAAATGCCAGTGAAAACATATCGACTTGACCCAGTTATAAATTCAACTGATTATTACAGAAAAGTACCAGTTCTGCACAATGCCACATGCCAGTGTAAGGAACAACTACTATTGGCACATACGTACCAATGTACTAGAACCTATAACAAAGATGGTATATAAACCGGATATTCATAACGGCTCGCGGGTCTAGATGATCCCACTATGTAATTTTTTTTTAATTTTTTTTTAGAATGTCAAAAAATTCTGGAAAAAAAATCCAGATGCAAATTACAGCGTGATGTGTTAGCACAAAAATTGGCATGGTGAAAAAACTTTTTTTGCAACCTGTACAAAAAAGACAAAATTCGGACACGTACATATACATTTCGGTATGTCCGAATTTGTCTTTTTTGTACAGGTTGCAATAAAAGTTTTTCTTCGCGTAACTTTTTGTGCTGACTTGAAATATGTTGGACTACATGCACAAAAAAAAATTCGAATTTTTTGACATTTGGAAGAAAAAAAATCTGGGCAGTGGGTGCAGCTGCACCCACTACCCAAATCGCCGTGTCCTCATCGTAGGAGATACGATACCATCCTTTTATCAACATACGGCGACCGTGTAAGTGTAAGTATCACTTGAGTTAGCTGCAACTGCAAGCTGATATTTGTTTTGTGCCGTCGACTAGTTTGCGCCAAAACCAAAGCACCACCGTTGCATCGTGCAGGTATGAGTTATTGTTGGCTAGACATATATGGGTGTGGATAGCTAGATCCTGAGCTGGAAAGTACAGTAACATCTGTATCTACTTTTAGCTAAAGTCATCACAGACAGATAGATGCGGACAAGATGCAGCATACTCAATTAGCATGTTTTTTGTTCTCCAGATGATGATTAATTTGCATCAATAACACAAAGATCACCCATAGATTTGCTCTGTCCAACTCTTGAACAGACAGGTGAACATTGTTTAATGGCACACTTTCTACTTAAAATCTTAGTTTGTATTATACGAACTTGTGATTAGCTGGATATCAGCACATGACACTGTAAATAAAGCTCATGTGCAATTTTTGATCAGTAAATACTTCTTTTGCTAATACCAAGAAAAAATGTGCATCATACAGTAAGTAGTCAACAAATACTTGGGAGGTGACCCAATGTTATGAAACACAACTGACAGGGCTGCGACGGATCCGTCCTGATTGACTCAACCGCAAATAACACTGCTGAGAAAGACGCCATCCCCAACAAGCCCAGCCTCCGCGGGTTCGAGGTCATTGATGCCGCAAAGAAGGCCATCGAGGCCAAATGCCCCAAGACGGTTTCATGCGCGGACATCCTTGCCTTCGCTGCCCGTGACAGCATCGCGCTAGCAGGTAATGTTACTTACAAGGTGCCTGCTGGGCGCCGCGACGGCAGGATATCCACTGACCAGAACGCCCTCAACAACCTCCCCTCCCCGCTCTCAACGGCGTCCGAGCTGGTAGGCAACTTCACCCTCAAGAACCTCACAGCTGAGGACATGGTCGTCCTCTCTGGTGCCCACACCATAGGTGTCTCGCACTGCTCGTCCTTTACCAACAGGCTATATGGCTTCAGCAACATCAGTCAGGTATAGCGTTGTCCAAAACTACAGCTAGATTTCGAACAAGTTCATTTGGACGTTATGGTATGCCATCTAGTCTTTCTTCCTGTAATGGTCGTTATTCTAATTAAACAGGTTGATCCTACGATGAGCTCTGCCTACGCCTTCCTGCTAAAGAACATATGCCCTGCCAACAGCAGCCAGTTCTTCCCCAACACGACGAACGATATGGACATCATCACCCCGACGGTGCTCGACAACAAGTATTATGTGGGTCTGACTAACAACCTAGGCCTGTTCACGTCAGACCAGGCATTGCTCACAAACTCCACTCTGAAAGCATCAGTTGATGCGTTTGTGAAGAGCGAGAAGACATGGAAGAGCAAGTTTGTCAAGTCCATGGTTAAGATGGGGGACATTGAAGTGCTAACGGGAACACAAGGAGAGATAAGGCTCAGCTGCAGGGTCATAAACAAAGGGAGTACTGGTCTTGAGCATAACAATGGCCTGGACTCTGGTGAATTCAGTGAAATAGCGACAAGCTAGTAGTTGCTCTCGAGTAACTGAATACACCCTAAGTTTAGGTCGTTTGCTTTGACAAGAATAAAAAGAAAACAAACATGAAAAACTGAAGAAAAAAGAAAGGTTGACCTGTTTTCTGTTTTGTTCCCTCTGCTACTTAGTGTTTGTTGTAACAATAAGAGTTTTTTTTTAACAATGTTGTGCATCGGAATAGCGTGTTGTGAATTTAAGCAAGGTGACAGTGGGCTATTGTGTTTCTTATAGTATCTTATTCAAAATTCAAGAAATGAAAGGGGTGGTGGAAAAATCTACTTCCAGATATATCAGCAACCTCATAACAAACTTCGACATAATAGATTGGCACTCTCGACTATCACAATTGACGTGATTCTAATCCAGCAAAACAGATATTTCAATTAAGCCAGTACAAAACTGACATTTGAAGGAGTATCCAGACAACTGTTTTTGCGCTTCATAACAAGAACAATTAGTTGAATTACAGGGGTAAAAAATATAACTCTATATTGTTTCTTCTCCAACATTGCGCATTAGAAAATGAAGATAATGCTTGTCTTTGGATCATTACTTTTAAGTTTTCACCAACAGTTTTTGGCACATTACCCATCCAAAATGATTGATTCATGTCAACCTCAATTTAAACAAGATTGCAAATCCATAGAAATATCCTATAACTTAAAGACCATTGATGTTAATAAGTATGACAATGGCATAAGGAGAGTAATAACAATGCCGACAATTCCAGGTAATGCTATTTTAGTCATAGCTCTCGAGAATTTGAGCACAAATATGTGCACTTAATGCTGAATTTTTTGTTATGACTGGGGTCCAATTTGTTTACAACCTCTCTCTCTTCTTTAGGTTTGAGCCCTCTTCTTTACCATATCCAATTTCCAGATATGCATTCATTCAGGATCTTTGAGAACTACTGTGAATCTGAGAACGGATTCACACCATGTTTTCAGCTTTATTTTGGGAGCCCCTCTATTTGGACCTCTTGAATTTAAGCTAGCAAATGGCAACTGAATTTGCATTTCAACCCTAAGATCTAACAGCAGTATTTAAACTAATGTTGGGAGCATTTTTCTTTCACAGAAGTAGCATTGAAAAATAATCTGCCACAAAGGCCAAAGGCCAAGTTCAAACCCTCACTCTGATAAGACATGGAAATGAATTTCATCAACAACAAAATAAACTGAAAGCACGCTGAGAAGGACAGAAATACTGACTCAGGTCACGGGTTCAAACCCTCACTCTCGAAATCAAAGATACACATGCAACGGGACTTTGAAGCTTGATCCAACGACGGAAACACAACCTTTAAGAAGAAAAGTGCACGATGTTAAACAACACAGCCAAGACCAAGTCTTCTACAGAGACACGGAACACACAGATCACTTGTAAAGAAAACACAAGACACAACAACACGCACTACATAACACAATACTACAACTAGAGAAGCCAGAAGCTTACGCTACTACAAGGCTAACATGTAGCTGCATAGCTCTAACAAACAGAACCCTAAGACACCAAAGACACTCAGGGGTTGGCGGCACCATGAATGCCGACCACGCCACCGCCACCAGGTGTCAATGGCGATCCACCAATGCCAGGGAGGGAGCCAGAGCCCGGCATCCCGCCGAAGCCTACCTGTGGCGTGACGCCGTTTGGCCCCGGAAACACCCAGTTGACCGACGGGCCAGGGTAGAAGCCACCGAACCCAAAGACGTTCTGGGGACGGTAGGGCTTGGGCTCAGTTGCAGGGATGCCCCTGGCACCATGGCAAGCAACGGTGGCGGCGAGCAGGAGACCAAGAACAAGGCTCGCACTGATGCTGCTACGTCTCTCCATTGTTGCTACTGCTTTTGCTTGCGGACTTGTGGTTTTGCCAAGGACCAGTTGTCCAGCCCCCTCTTTTATAAGCAGTCGCTTAGTGCACTGTGCTTGATCGTTGTCTAGCCTGTGTTTCTTTGGAGCAGGACCCACCTGTCAGTGAACGTAACTACGCCAGCGGCTCCATTGGTGTACTTCTGGCTAGGGTCAAACCAAAATACTCCATGGGACCATACATGCTTATGCTTACTCTGTTGGTTTACTTCTGGCTTAACTGAAGATCATAGAGCCAAGACTTGACATACTCCATGGGACCATACTCCTACTAGGGCTTACTACATTACTAGCTATATAAAAGACAGTCCAAATAGCGAGCTCTCCGCGACCGTCAAATCTCGATCCAATGGCTCGCACAGCATCTACGTGACGTTTTTCTAAAAAAAAACCTCACAAGTCCAGCGCTTGCTCCGCAGTCCACATTTCCACGAGGAGAAGGACCTACATCAAATTACAACAAACCCAGAGGTCTTTTCTGCAAAAACGTACAGAGTGCCCCCTCCCTCTCTCTTCTCCGCGCGACGCGGAGCTTGCCGACGCCGCTGCCGTGCCTCGCCGCCCCTCCGCTCCTCCCCCCACGCATCGGAGCCCACGGGCCGCTCCGCCGTCAGCGCCTCCATCTCCTTACCGCAGATCCGCTACCGGGACGGCCGAGCTGCGCCGGGATCGCCGCCGCCGTGCCGCATGCTTCCGCCGTCGTGATTTGGACTCGCCGGCGATCTCCGACGACCATTTGGTCCATCTCCGCCGCCAGTCGCTTCCCCGCAATGTCCTCTCGCAGATCCACATGGATCTAGCCTCGCGAACGCGTTTGCCTGCTCGACCGCTCGAGCGCAAGCTCGGCGGAGCTCGGAGCTCGGCCGTGCGCCTGCAGCCGTGACGTAACTGCTGACGTCACCTGCCATTTTTTAAATCCCATATTTATTTCCATAACTAATAAACCTTGTTATGTGGGTCCCACATGGCAGCTATTTAACAATTACAGAAAATACTAAAATTTGTAAAATTCATAACTTTTGGTCTATAATTCAAACAAACGCAAATAAAATATCAAATTTTGCAGAAAAATGAAACCTTTACAACCATTACATCTTCATGCATGATTAAGCAACTTCAAACAGTCTTTAATTAGAAGAACTAAAATACCATTTCATGTTAAATATGTAATTTGTGGAATAATATTTGTTAGTCATTCCAACTACATTTAAATTAGTTCTTATGTCTTAAGAATGCATTTCAATACCACTAATTAGTCATATAATCCATAATGACTGCAGTGCATCGACGTCGTATATTGATTACTTTTTTCCTTTTCCGGTGTTTAGTTCTTATCGACAGAACACAAGTCCGGAATTGGTTTTGAAAGTACCGAAAATCCATATCTCGCTGTCGACAAACAAATCGAAAATATCACCATGATCACAAAAAATAAATGCTGAATAATTATAGCATAAATAAATGCTTACTAATTATGGCATACACCGTAGTACAGTAAAATTCATATTTGGAAACATCAATACAAAAAAATTGTTCAGATTTTAGAAGTATTGAAATTCAAAAACAAAAAAAAATGCATTTACTAGCTGTCTAGATTTCAAAAAATAGTAAAATTGAGAAGTTACCCATATTTGAATTCTTTTCACGTTTGCAAAATGCTCAGATTTAAAAAACATTTAAAATTTAAAAAAATCATTCTTCTTATTTTTTAAAATTATTTCAAAATAAAGAAACTCCTAACATATCCGCCCTATCTGCCAGAAATTTAACAAATATAAATATACAATAAAAAATAACAATTGAAAAAAAATGTTAACACTTAAAAAAAATTATACCTTCCAATCTACAACTTAAAATAATACAAACAATATACCATCATTACACAAACTTCTTTCAAATCACTACTTCTCAAACCTACACGAATTTTAAATATGCACGTTACCAAATTTAAATTTCATTGTAGGTGCATTGCCTTATATTTGTATATAGTGTAGGTGCACTTCATCTAATTATGGATTAAAATTTAATAAATGCTCACAAAATAAAATTCCTTTGATTATACTACGCAATCGACAAAAACAAAAAGTACCAACCATTACTTGCACTACTTATGGCACAATGAAAACATATTTGAAGATTTCAATTCGCCGAATAATTGGAGAAAATCCAACTTAATTCCCTCAAATTATGAATTCAATTTAATAAATGTTCACATAATGTATTCCATTTGAATATGGAGTTCACCCAAATTTTCAAAGCAAAATACGAACTTATGATATCTTCCCAAGTTGTTTAATATTCAGAGATAATTTAGCTAAAATCTCTCTAATTATGCACATAAAATTTAAAAATGCTTCATTCACTAAATGTTTGCATAAAATAAAAGTTCATTTCCTCTAATTATGGATTGAATTCAACGAATTCCCTTCATTTTCGCTAAATATTTGGATATTCTCCAAACTATATACACAAATGCTCAGAAAAAATCAATGCTAACTACATATAGCAAAACACAAAACATAATTGCACAATTCAAAATGGTCAAAATTTGGATGCAACATAGACGAACTTTCCCCATTTGTTAGCACGAATCTAAAAAATATGCAGTACCACTAACTACATACTTAACTTAAATATTATTTGGGAAAAAGAAGCACATTTCAACATTTCAAAATGCTAAAATATTTGAGGTATCCCAAGATATATCAACATGCTTGGGAAAAAAATTGGTACTTACTAATGCCAAAATACAAACAAAGTTAAACAATACAAATTGCCTAATATTTGTATACATTTTAGGTGCACTTCATCTAATTATGGATTAAAATTTAATAAATGCTCACAAAATACATTTCCTCTGATTATACTACGCAGCCGGAAAAAAAAATTACCAACCATTACTTGCACTACTTATGGCATAATGCACATATTTCAAGATTTCAATTCGACGAATATTTGGAGAAAATCCAAATTAATTCCCTCAAATTATGAACTGAATTTAGTAAATGTCCAACTAATGTAATCCATTTGATTATGGAGTTCAACTAAATTTAGAAGGCAAAAAACGAACTTATTATATCTTCCCAAGTTGTTTAAAATTCAGAGATAATTTAGCTGGAAAACACTCTAATTATGCACATAAAATTCAAAAATGCTTCATTCACTAAATGCTTGCAAAAAATAAAAATCCATTTCCTCTAATTATGGATTGAATTTAATGAATTCCCTTACAATGCATTTCCTGAGACTATGGAGTTAAATTAAATATTTCGATATTTACGACAAATTACAAAGATACCTGACCATTCCAATTTATGGAATTAAATTAATTCAACGAATGCTGTTTGTTTACAATAATGCACATTTTAATATGAACATGCAGAGAAAATAATAAGTTTTTTCCCATCAAAGTGATTTTGTTACTTAATCTTCTCAATTCTAAACCATTCCTTTAATACGCTTTGGACATCTGCAATACTTTAATAAAGCATTGTTCGTGACATATTACAACAACATATCGCCAATAAAAATTTAACAAATAACAAAGACGCGTCGTCGCAAAATTCCACTAGTGTACATATATGATGCTGGGTAAATAGTGCACATATCGAGGACTGCAAGGAGAGGAAGAGATGAGGCCTCAGACTGCAGTAAACGAGAGCATTCATATCAGCACCGTATAAGAAAGCAGGCTCCAATTTACTTCTCCTCAACACTACCCAACAACCCACATTTAAGCTACCATGAGCCTTGTCAGGTACGTCTGCAGAAAAATTGGTCTTTGCCACCTATCCCCTCCCCGCCACTGTAGCTAGAGGAGGAAGGCGATTTTTGGAGCGAGCTCGTCGATCCACCGTGCGCGCCGCGAGCCGCGGGATTCCTCCCCTCCGCCGGCCGCTCCGGCGGCGGGAGGGTGGGGGATCCCCGGCTCCGGCTTGTATATACGGTAGGGTAGGATGGGGGTCTCGCCGGCGGCGCTCTGGAGGAGGTGGTGCTGCGGGCGGGCGGTTTGGTGCCGGCGCGTTCTTCTCCGGCGGCGGAGGTCTTCGGAGCTCCTCGTCTTCGCGCTGGACTAGCTGGAGCTCGAGGCCCGGCGTGGTGCTCGAGCCCCTCTGCTTTCCGTCAGATCTGAGGTGGCGGCGGATCTGGCGGCGGACTGGACGAGATCTTCGACTTCTTCCGGCGGCGGCTTCGACGGCGGCTGCGGCAAAGAGGTGTGGCTAGGACAGGGGGGCGCTTGCCCCGGTCGTTCATCGTCAACAGCTCCGTCGCGGCGCGGTGGACGGGCTAGGCAGCGTCTTCTATAGGGAAAAGTTCTCCCTGGCAGCGGCAAGGTGGAGGCTGGTCGTCTTCGTCTCCGACGCCGGTGATGTCGTGGTTTTTTTTTTTTTGTGGTTTTCGGTCCTTGTTCCGTTTCCTCTACGTATTCTGTTCCTGTATTTCTACCGTGTACGTTGTATGTGGTTTTCTGTTGAATATACGTGGTGAAAAATTCAAAAAAAAAAAAGGGTACGTCTGCAGAAAATATCAGAATTCAAGACATCCTCAGCTTTGTGGCAGTACAAGCCAATAGGAAATCGACAGGCAACACTGTAACATTTCTCCAAGAAAGGACAGGTTTCAGAACAGATTTCAACTCAACATAGAGGAGACGATTACAGTTCTAGCATGTCTAGATACATGTGTGCGTGGAATAGGTAGAAAGTCTTATATTTTGATACGGAGGAAGTACTTAGAAACAACTAGTTATGACAGCTTGCAAGAGTGATCAAGACTCCAGTACAACAATGTATGCGATATATGCTAAGTTTTCCTAGCGTTGATCAGGTTTGGTGAACAACAATTCGGACAGAGATCAGAAAATGCTAAGAATCTATACGCATTATACAAAATTTCCTAGTGTTGATCAGGTTTGGTCAACAAGAATTTGAAAATATACCAACCAATGGTAAGAATCTATACGCATTAGCATTGCAACTCATTTTACACATTTCCGCTGCTTGCTATGATGTGTCCAAAACTGAGCAAGCAAAAATTAGTGGAAGTAAAGTCTTTGAAAGGTACCAAACTAGAGCTACAGGCTTCGGCTTCACGAACAAAGTTAGGATGGCATTTTGGCTCCCGGTAGTATATTTCTCCCGAAACAAACAGTGAATTCGTAAATAAAAAAATATTCAGAGTTTTTTTCTTACATGGTACTCCCTCTGTTCCACAATATAAGATGTTCTAGCTAGCTCACATGTTGGCTAGGTGCAAATCCAAATGAGTGTATATACACATTAAAACATGTCCACATACATCTAGATATATTTGAATGTGGACAAGAGCTAAAACATCTTATATTTAGGAACGGAGGGAGTACATGTTTGTGTCTTTTACATGTCTGCAGAGTTACAGGAAGAAAAGACATTTGTAAAAAAGCATATTTTGGAGCACCAATTTGTTTTTCTACATAGGTCCAAAAATGTATCTTCCCCGGAAATTTATGTGTGCACATAGGACATGGACAAGTACATATGTTAAAATTTTCAAATTTGTTTGACATTTGAAAATGCCCTTTTTTTAGCCGGGAGCACATGCTCCCTGGCTCCATTGTGAATAACCAACAACAAAGCTAGAAGGTGGTAATATATAGCGATGAGTTTATTGCAAGGGAAAAGATCAGACAAAGCTTGAAGCCATTACTCAGCCATGAAATTAACAACAGTGCATTGCTTACATTGTATTCTGTAATCTGTAGTGAGTGATGTGAATGGAAGTAAACGAAAACTATGAGCAAGGCACCACTAAAAAATTTAGAAAGGACAAAAGACACAACTAAAATACAAGAGAGAGACGATTACCACTACTGGAACCACCTAGTGGCAGATTTTGACAAAACCGTCTTCTGTTCCAACTACAAACAATCTTGACAAAGGAAGCACAGAAATAGTCGAAAGAACAGACATGTTCTTATATTTTACTCCTCTGTCAGCTGAATACAAGTTCTGAAGTACGAGCTGCTGATGTCCAATCTGCATAGAATTTATTTGACAATATACCAACAGTTACTTCAGCAGGAACAGAGTGGACTTTTCATATCATATGGAAAAATTCAAATGAAGTCTACACAGCTATTCCAAATAACAAAGTTTACAAGATCGCGTGGTGAGGCATGAGGTCAAGAGGAGAAAGTATATATACCTCACTTGTTGGTCTCGAAAGGGAGGTCAGTGCAATTTTATTTCTTGAAACTGATACCAAGCCTTGACCCCAAACAGAAAAGCTAAAGATGCCATCTGAATGGCTTCTGAAAATGTTTGACTGGGTTGATAGGTCCCTGTCACATTTCCACAAAAAATCTTTAAGAAACTAAGAAAGTTCAAATTGCGAACAAGATATAAGCAATATGATATACACGTATGGTGTAATCCTCAAAGTTAAATAGCACACTGCTACTTCTGCGAACTGTGAATTGAGTGTGGTAATATGATCTCATCAATGTCACTATGGTCCAAACTTCTCAAGAACAATTTTGGAACATAAATAGTACAAGAAAATAGTGTAAACCCCTTTTCGTATACGATATTGCACTAATATAATATCCAGTCAAATAATACAATAAGGGATAAAGTACATGTCATACTAAGATAGGGAATGGAATCAATGAATTGTTGCATTCAAAGAAAAATACCTTCTTAGATCCCAAATTCGAAGAGTCTTGTCAAGGGAGCTTGATACAATCAAGTGATCCTCTGGTGACGCCAACTTTGTGCGCAAATAGAAAATAAATTAATCAGATAATAGAATAACTATTGCTCATGGTTTTGCCCTTATAATGGATACCAGCCTAGTAGGGGCATTGACATACCTTCGTAATGTGACCATCATGTGCTCGCCAAACTGCAATAATTTTTCCACTACGCTCATCGAGTAATCTACAATAACCAGAGCTTAGACCTGCTGCAATCCAGGATGATGAAGCAACTAGGCTTCCATTCCTCTGCTTGTCTGAGCCACACGAGCAAATAGCTGACACAAGTGATGAGAAAGAGATTTCAGCTGAATCACTCTTCCACAAATGCAGCTTCTGATCCCGAGAGATATCAATAAATCTGCATACTCGATTAATGTGCAATTCAACCATTAGTAGAAAAATTATTGGGTAGTGAGGTAGAAATAGGGTGCAATAACAGAAAGTTGCAAGTTGCAGCGAAAAAGAAATATGTTCTCAACTTGCATTGCTAATTCTACAACAAACACTAACTAACGTCTAACAGTGCTTCCAAGCTCACATAGCGAGCACCTGGTTAAGTGAAATAAATTTTCTCCCTATGTTGTTTCAGATGGGCCAACCAAACATAGTCAAAATTGTGAACATCATAGGCTAGTAGTTCTGATCACCCGCACATTTACCCCAGTAGAATAGCAAGAAGCATATTTCAACATATGTTCCGCAACATAATGAAATGACCAAAACCAACAAACAGATGACAAAGGTATATACCTGATCGATCCATTTCCCATACCAGCAACAAGTTTATCTTCAGATGCCATGTAATGCATGGTCGTATACAAACTACCACGAAATGCAGTTGACAATATTCCACCTGAGAGCCCGTCCTGATTAAGCATGTTTGCCTGTTCAAGCGATGCAGTTTGTAGCGGAAAGCTTGTTGATGATTCGGTATGAGCTGCTATGAGCTTTCCTGTCTGCCCATTCCAAATATGAATCGTGCCATCACAAGAAGCTACTTTTCCAGTAATTGACAGGATAGTGATGGAATTGACAACCTACGCACATAAAATATTAGAAAATGAACTGCTGGAACATAAAGAAAAAGCGCTCTATCTAGGGGGTGGAATTAACTTAGAAATAGTACATCAATGAGTTCAAACACAGAACAAAGGGAAGCGAGATCGAGCACTCCAATATATGATATAGAATATAATACAATAGAAAAGTTGCTACAAATCCACAACATTTACAGAAAGAACACTACACAAATGAATAGAGTGCATGTCTTCAATGCCAAGTGCTCAGATGTGGTAAGCCTAAGAATCATCAAGGCAGAAGCCAGATTGTAGGACCATACTGGGGCTGCCAAGGATGATAATCGGGCCGTCAGCCTACTCTTTCATTTATTTATTTATTATCTTTCTATCAATGCATCAAGACAGAAACTTTTTGTTGAAGTGTGGCCCAGGCCCATTAAGGGGCTGACCTAGAAGAGACACGGGACAGGAGAGGAGAAGACGATGCAACACTTCGTTCCCTTCTCCCAGCCGCCAGAGACATCGGAAGAGAGGAGGTGAGCTCCGAACAACATGGTATCAGAGCTCGGCGTCGGTTCTGCGCTGGGGGGAAGGAAGGCAGCTGGAGGCGGGTGCTGCTGTGTTGCCGCTGTGCACGGGAGGTAGCTGGTGGCGGCTGGGGCTGCTGCTGCCGGAGGAGAGGAGAGAAGGAGCTGGAGCTCGGGCTGCAGCTGCTGTGCGTGCGCGCGCGAGTAGGAGGGCGGCTGCGGAAGGGGCCAGAAGGAGATCGAGAAGGGCAGGCTGCTGCGAGCTGCTGTGTGGAGAGCGGCTGCGAGCTGTGCGTGCTGCTGTGGAGGAGTTGCTGCTGGTGTGAAGGCTGCTGTTCTCTGGTCACTCGAAAAGGTAGGGGTGGATACCGAGAGCAGCCGGACACCCGCCAGACTGTCCGGCCGAAACATTGATCGGCGAAGATGGCTAACGAGAAGACACTAGCTTTGGCCGTGGAGCAGCTCACTAAGTTCCTTACCTCTAAGGAGGATGGCTCGAACTCTGGGGCTGTGGTCTCTCGACAGGAAGTTGTTCAGAAAATTGACCTATCTCCTACTGACATCAAACTAGAGGGGGTTACCAACTATCTGAGTTGGTCTCGGAGGGCGATGCTAGCTGTGGAGCAGAAAGACCTTGATGGGCACTTGGTGGGGACTGTTACATATCCAGGAGACAAGACTAGTGCAGAGGGAAAGAAGTGGAAGTCTCTCAACTCCTTGCTTATTGGGTGGTTGTTGAACTCGGTGGTGCCTTCCATTGGTCGCTCTGTGGAGGGATTACCCACAGCTGCTGAGATATGGAAGACTCTGTCCACTCAGTACTCCGGCAAGGGCAATGTCATGCTTATTGCTCAGATTGATGCGAAGATTCAGCATCTACGCCAAGGTGACATGTCAGTGATGGCATACGTGGCAGCTCTGCAGGCTTTGTGGGCAGATCAGGATAATTGTGATCCTCTCGAACTCTATGATGCAGCCTGCATCGAGTCAGGACACAAGTGGATGGCGCGCAGGCGCGTGTTGAAACTTCTAAATGGGCTCAACCAGTCCTTTGATGGCAGGAAGGCATCCCTACTGCACCACACTTCTCTGCCTACCATTGATGATGCTATTGCAGCAATGGCACAAGAGGAGGTGCGGCTATCTCTTGAACAAGCTGACAAAAAGGATGTGCCGACTCCGACGTTTGCCATTACTGAGCGCAGGGAGTGGAGAGAGACTAGGGACTGTTTCATTTGTGGGGAGACAGGTCACGTGAAGTTTGACTGCCCAATTCGTGGCAGGGGCAGAGGATATAACAGAGGGGGAAGTGGTAGGACTTTCTTCCGAGGTAGGGGTGGATACTCGGGAAACTTCAGGGGGCAGACTACACGTGGCAGAGGTGGATACTCAGGAAGCTCCGGGGGTCAGAGGGCACACATGGTAGTTGAAGGGGAAAATGTGCAATCCAAGGGCGAAGGAGTAGATGATGCTGCCTATGGAGACTTTGCTCACTGGGCCTCCACTGATGAAGGTAATCCTGAACAGGCATCTCTTGCTACTAATGACAATGATGTCGAATGGGTTCTTGACTCTGGTGCATCTAAGCACGTTGCGGGTAAACTCTGTGTGTTTGAATCTTACACTAAGCATCCTCCTACTCACAAGGGCACAATTCAGACTGCCGATGGTACAAAACAGCCTGTTGTTGGTATTGGCACAGTAAAGTGCACTTCGAGCATCTCGCTATCCTCTGTTTTGCATGTGCCAGCGTTTCCTGTTAACTTGGTTTCTTTGAGTGCTCTAATTGATGAAATAGACTGTAGTGTGACTCTTGACAAGTTTGGTTGCTTAATTCAGGAGCGGCAGACGAGGCAGATGGTTGGGACTGGCATCAGGCGTAGAGGACTCTGGTATGTGGACCAGGGGGTGCAGCCAGACGTGGTGTGTGCTGCAACCATGGAGGACAAGGAGAAGCAGGCAATGATCCATCACTGTAGGATGGGACATGTCTCTTTTGACAAGATGAGTAGGATATTTCCGGATGTTATGTGTGGCATAGGCAAGGGAAAGTTGTTTTGTGATGCTTGCGAATATGCTAAACACACCAGAACCTCATATGTAAGTAAGGGGCTTAGGAGCATATCTCCTTTTATGCTCATCCATTCTGATGTATGGACCTGCCCAGTGGTGTCAGTGAATGGAATGAAGTACTTTGTTACCTTTATTGATTGTTATTCTCGTATGATGGATTTACTTGATGCGTCACAAGGATGAGGTGTTTGGCTGTTTTCAGAACTTCCATGCATATGTGAAGAATCAGTTTCACGTTCAGGTACAGGTGATCAGGTCGGACAATGGCACGGAGTATGTGAACTCCACCTTTGGGGCCTTCTTGTCTGACCAAGGTATTCTTCATCAAACATCTTGTCCAGATACCCCTCCCCAAAACGGTGTTGCCGAGCGAAAGAATCGCCATGTCTTGGAAGTAGCTCGCTCTCTCATGTACACGATGAATGTCCCCAAGTTTTTGTGGAGTGAAGCAGTCATGACAGCCACATACTTGATCAACCGGACTTCTTCAAGGATACTAGGTATGAAATCCCCATGTGAGTTGTTGTTTGGCGAAAATAAGTTTCTTGTCCCTCCAAAGTTATTTGGCAGTACCTGTTTTGTTCGGGATCATAGACCATCCATTGGGAAGCTGGACCCACGGGCAGTGAAATGTGTGTTCATGGGATATTCCTCAAGTCAAAAGGGGTATAAGTGTTGGAGTCCCTCTGTGAAACGCATGTTTGTAAGTATGGATGTCACCTTCAGGGAGTCTGAGCCATTCTATGGTGAACCAACTGATCTTAGTCTGTTGTTTGCCGAGCTTGACCATCTACACTCTGTGAAAGATGGTCATGAGGGGGAGAAGGCTGTGTCCCATGCTCAGCGTGATTCTGTGCGCACTAACATTGATGATGATGATGTGCAGGTTCAGGTTCAGCCAGTAGTGGGTACAATTCAGATTGGTTCTCTTCAGGTTCCTGTTCGAGATCGTTGGTTGCAGAATCCCTTAGTTTATTCTCGACGGCAGCCACAAGTGCAGGGGGAGCAGCCAGATCGGTGGTTGAAAAATCCCCTGGTTTATTCTCGACGACAGCCACATGTTCAGGGGGAGCAGCAAGGCAGTGATGCAAGTCCTTCTGACACATCGGAACTGGAGCTGCAGCAAGGCAGTGATGCAAGCCCTTCTGACACATCGGAACTGGAGCTACCGATTGCATTGCGAAAGGGGACACGTGCAGCGGCAAGGAAGGCCCTGCGAACCGTGTTTGATGACCATGACATTGGCAATTTTGTGTCTTATGAGGCCTTGTCTCCCTCCTACAAAGCATTTGTTGCCTCTCTACAAGCTGTGTCAATCCCAAATGACTACAAGGCTGCAAAGCAAGATCCAAAGTGGCGTGCAGCGATGATAGAGGAGTTGGAAGCACTGAAGAAAAACAAAACGTGGGTACTAACCACATTGCCGGTCGGAAAGAAAGCAGTGAGTTGTAAGTGGATCTATACAGTGAAGCAGAATCCAGAAGGGAAGGTGGAACGGTATAAGGCAAGATTGGTCGCTAGAGGGTATAGTCAAACTTATGGAATTGACTATGATGAGACGTTTGCTCCAGTGGCAAAGATGAACACAGTAAGAATATTGGTTTCTTGTGCTGCTAACTTTGGGTGGAAACTTCACCAATTAGATGTCAAGAATGCTTTCTTGCACGGTGACCTACAGGAAGAAGTGTACATGGAGATACCACCAGGATTTGGTACCTCAGAGACAACGGGGAGGGTATGCAGGTTGAAGAAATCCTTGTATGGGCTGAAACAATCGCCGAGAGCATGGTTTGATAGGTTCAAGCGTGCTGTTTGCGGTATGGGGTATGGTCAATGTAATGGTGACCACACGGTGTTCTACAGACACTCAGATAGCAAGATCACTATTCTTGCAGTTTATGTGGATGACATTATCATCACTGGAGATGATCAGGAGGAAATAAAGAGACTGAAGGGGTGTCTGAGCAAGGAGTTTGAAGTGAAGGATTTGGGCAACCTAAAATACTTCCTTGGCATAGAAGTGGCCCGGACAGAGAAGGGAATCTCTCTATGCCAACGGAAATACACCTTGGATCTCTTGAGTGACATGGGCATGATGGGATGTCGTGCAGCCCACACCCCAATTGAACCAAATCATAAAGTGACTGCTCAATCAGGTGAACTAGTGAACAAGGAAGAGTATCAAAAATTGGTTGGAAGGTTATTATACTTGTGTCACACCAGGCCTGACATTTCCTATGCCGTGGGTGTGGTGAGCAGATACATGCATGAACCAAGGAGTGGGCATCTTGATATAGTCCACGGAATCCTGAGGTACTTGAAGGGAACTCCAGGAAAAGGTTATGGTTCGCAAAGAGCGGACATCTTGAGGTGGATGGTTATAGTGATTCTGATTGGGCCGGTTGTCAAGATGATAGAAGATCAACGTCAGGCTACTGTGTCTTTGTGGGAGGAAACTTGGTGTCATGGAGAAGCAAGAAACAAACAGTTGTGTCTAGATCAACAGCAGAAGCTGAGTATAGAGCTTTATCTCAAGGGCTGAGTGAGATGCTCTGGGTGAAACACCTTCTGAGCGAGTTGAAACTTCTGAGGAAGGGACCCTTGAGAGTGTGGTGTGACAATCAGTCAGCTATAAGTATTGCAAATAACCCAGTTCAACATGATAGAACAAAACATGTGGAAATTGATCGCTTCTTCATTAAGGAGAAAATTGATGCTGGGATCATCAGCCTTACTCATGTCAGCTCTGGGCAGCAGGTTGCAGATTGCTTGACCAAGGGATTAGGAACAAAGGATTGTAACTTGGCATGTGACAAGATGGGGATGATAGATATTTATCACCCATCTTGAGGGGGAGTGTTGAAGTGTGGCCCAGGCCCATTAAGGGGCTGACCTAGAAGAGACACGGGACAGGAGAGGAGAAGACGATGCAACACTTCGTTCCCTTCTCCCAGCCGCCAGAGACATCGGAAGAGAGGAGGTGAGCTCCGAACAACACTTTTTGTGTTCTCTCAAAATCTCATGTTTTGACATTCTGTATAGCTTCAATTTTTAACAACAGAAGTATTTTATGATGCCTTGCCATATTAATTAATGCTTAGTGCAGCAATGGTTGGCCAATTAGTTTGCTCAAACATTAACCTTTGATCTGTGGGTATGATGAGTTTGAGTTGGCAACAAGGGAAATCAAAGTCATGTGCATTGCACGTTTTATTAACATACTTTTTGGTTATTTATCCTCTCCAATTAGGCTATCACTAGTGCAAAATCAGTCCAGGACCTGATAATGATGTAACATCGAAGATGTTCACTTTTTTTTTTTTTTTTTTGAAAGAAATGCAGTAGGGGAAGCCCCTGCAGCGGAAGATATGCACGTTTGGACAGATGATTATTTGCTGTGTCCTCCAATACTTCTACAAGAATACCACATCTACAAAATCTTGGTATCGGAAAAGAAAAATAGAAGATTTGAGTACAAGATGGCAAAGGATTACAAAAGCTTCTTATAAATTTGAATACCTCGCTCTATTCCCTCCCCACTTTGCAAAATCTGAACTCTATTGAAATTTGATTACGATTAACAGCTGTTCTGAACATGGGCAGACCCAAAGAAGGTTGAGTGGGATCCCAGGGCCCCATTCAAATTTCAGTTTTTACTGGAGTAGTCTGATATCCCTCCACTAGTGTCCATTCAGCTTAGCTGTCCTCTCAGTGGTACTACACTGTAATCATCTACGTATTCATCACAACAGACATAACTATTAAACAATCAAAGCACCATAATTCAGACAATAAGCTAAATATTAGTACAAGATGTGTACAGAATACATTTAGCTCAGAAATAATAACCATGAAGCAATAATAGGAAAGAAGAAAAACATATGCAGGGAGTGAGACAAACTGACCTCTTCATGCCCGTAATATCCAGATGTGCAATTCATGTTTGGCAACTCCCAACGCTGTATACTACCTTTGAAACCAGGTCCAACTCCTCCAGTAAAAACTGTGCACTCATCATCATGGACTGCTAATGACCGCAGAGCCCCAGGGTGTGCACGGGCTGAGTAAAGGACTGAAGCTTTGATCTTCCATGGAAGTTCATCCTTCAGACAGCTACTACGTCCAAGAAAATCAGGTGCCCCCCAACTACTGTCAGGACTAGGGAACCAAAACCACGGCTGATTTCCAGAAGTTGACGCAGACAACTTCTCACAAGATGTTCCATGCTCAAGCCTAGATCCGTGCTTGGAAGCTGCCACATTCAAACCAGTTTTAGCGATTTCAGATTGAGACACGGACCACCCTGCCCCATTAAAAAGTTCTGTTGGAACATCAGATGAGGTGTAGTTGCCAAGCTGAAACCTTTGATGTTTCATGTTTTCAGTACTTCTGGAACAGTCACTGAAAGGCTCCAACTGAAGGGAAAAAAAACATGGATGGTCAAAGAAGAAGGAAAATAGAAATCTCAACGGTCGATAGGAGCCAAAGCAGACTTCATATACCTTCCAGTTGTGCAACCTTTGAAGAGATTGCTCCAATAAAAACCATGTAGAGCAGCATGCACGGAGCTCCTCTATTCCAACCAGTGATGCCAAGAAAGGATATAGAAAAAACCTACAATAATTAACTTTAGTGAGTAAATATATGAAGTGTGTAGTGTTACTTATATCGAACATTGAATTGTGTTTCTACTTACACAAGATCTATTCTAGACTCCATTTTAATAGGTTCACTTTTGTTTCCCTCAGAGATTTTTAACCCTTTCATAGGAAGGCTAACAACAGAAGAGTCGTGAGCAAAGGCCAATTCAGCAAAAAGCTCTTTTAGATGTGGCAAAACATATATGACAGTATTATCTGGTCCAATTCGTAGACAAAGGTCAAGCAATGCAGTAGCTGCAACCTAATTAATAGAAAGCAAATTAATTAACTTGGTCAAATGAATTGAAGGTGTGTTACTGGGAGAGAGAACTAGTACAAGAAAAATCATGTCACTTTGTCAGTGAAGAATTATTGCCTGAATCACACGAAGATCCAAATGAATCAGCATAAGAACCTTTATATGAAGACAGATTTGGTCCTGTAAATGTGGTCAAAGTAGGAGTGAATACACATATAAGGGTGACAACTGACAAGTATACAGTTCCATTTGGCATATATGCCGAATTTAAATGTAAGAATTTCATGGCCAGGCCATTCTCTATCCAAATTAGTAACATATTTCAATAAGGTGAAAGATGATTTACGTATCTCAGCTAACCTGAAAAAATGATGCATTTGCATACCTGAACTTTACCGATGGTGAGGCATCTTGTGCAAAACTGTTAAATTTGTAATGTGTTGATTTCTTGCTGTAATTTTCGTTTTACATCATACTGAGTTGTCTACTTCCTAGAAAATATATCGAGTGGATAGCAGTCGTAACTGAGATATGATTATTGGTGTCTAATGGTCACCAAAATAGTGCATAAAGTAGACTGATATCTGAATTCAATTTGTGTTCACTGCTGAAAATAAAGATTTCAATATAGCATAGCTCCAGAACTCAGCATATATCCATTTTCACCAACGATTTATATTTATTCACCAAACTTAATTGTTTCCACCAAGATACCTGAAGAAGCTCCCTGAGAACAGCCTTAACTGGAAGAACTGATACAAGGCCTTCCAAAGCAGATAAGCCATCAATCAGAGCAAAAGAATTCCAACTATGCTGTGGTTCTGGCTTAATCACCTTGGAGGAGTCGATACATAAAAGTATAACATTCCTAAGCAAGGGGAGAATTTGCTTGACAATAAAACTTTCTCCAAGAAGTCCACCTATGAAGAATAAAGTCAAGCACTGACCAAATAACAAAACCACAAAGAGACAGTGTTAACTGTGATACCTATCCTGACCAAAGTTTCAATTCCATCAGCACATAAACCTTTGCCGAAACAGTGGATTATTGGTAAAACTGTCTGCATAAAGTGAACACGTTAATCAGTACGGATGGTATCAGTGCAGTACACCAACAGAATGTGTTCGATTAAGACTTGCCTGATGAACAGTTATTGGTATTCCTAGTTCCTCACTTGAACCGATCAAAACAATGGACGCAGCAGATGCAGTTATCTTGTTCGGTGAATTGTATAAGTTTGCTATGACCAAGGGATGCACCTTCTCGATATAAGTCTGTTTTCCCAATTTTTTCCATAGCTCTCAAACAAAAGAATCTTGAAGGAGAGAAACCTTCAGGTGTGAGTATTCCGGTGCCTGTAGCAACATGTAGAAATGGCTTGTCAGAACAAAGGCCCATTATATCCCAAAGACCAGAACCTTTAAATAATTAAAACTACAGGAGAATGTTTTCCAACTGATGTCTTAACCGGCCTGTATGATCTTCTGAATGATGGGCAGAATAAGTTCCTTTGTTGCTTGGACACTCAAGCACTTCAAAAATTCTTTAAGCAGAGATAAGCCAGACTCAGTGTCAACATCTGATAGAGATGATGAAACAAAAGGTAGACAGTAAGGTGCGCACACTTTAGCAGCAAATTTTCCCATGGCTTTAAGTGCTCCCTCACTTGCAAGCTTAGCAACATACTTCAGGCGATCTACAGGTGTACATAGAAGTTGAAGTGGAGCAAGAAACATGTACGCCGATCGAACTGATGGAGGAAAATATGGTGACTCAAGAAGTTGCTTTGATGATGGCCTCCTGAAAGAGATCACAAAATAAAAGAAAATCAGTTTCTTCGTGTAAATTTAAGAAAACACATCACCAATTTAATGGGGTGTTAAAGTGCATATATAAACAGCAGATATAATTAGTTAAGTAACCTTTTCCATTCCCTTTGGATGCATGACTCAACAATCACAGCGACATGAACAGGCAATTCATGGAGTGCTCCTGGCAGCATGCCAGTTTCTTTATATGCAGCTAGCAAGGAAGCATCAAAAAGTGGTCTGCTCAGATAGATTTCCGCTAACATGCACCCTATAGAAAATATATCATTTGCATGATGCTCAGTAACTGAATAAGACATTTGCTTCCACCGCAACAGCTCTTGATATCCCATAGGAGAACTATCATCAGACTCGAAACAATCAAGATAGGAGCCAAAAACAAAATCAGGCACCACTGATAATACACTATCAGGTTGCGATGTCTCCTGGCCTGAAAATTCGCTCTTGGGATATTTGACTGACGAGCAACAACTAGCAGAAGTGTCAGCATAACTGTATATTGGGTTCAAATGATGTTCAAGCTCCATAAATAATGTTGCTTGTTCAAACTCTTCCAAATAGTCAACTTGTGAAAGCATATTTGGAGGATTACAGCCATTTAACATTACATCAGTAGTTGAGTTGCCTCCTTTTCCTTGGCATCTTGCACAAGATTGCACTTTATTGTGATAGGCTGAGTGAGGTGTGCTAATAAAACGCTTAGGATGTGGCTTCGTAAAAAGCTGTCGTCGTCCGATCGATTTAGGCCTTGATGTATCACTAGGAGGCAACATGACATTCTTAGCTTTAATAGATGCTTCCCCAGCAAGTTTATAACCAAAGGTTATATCAATCCAATGATGCAATTGTTGTGAGACTCGATCACTCTCTAAGGCATCCCTGTGAAGACAAATAAATTCCTCTGAAGATGTCACCCAGGAAGGCAAAGCTAAATCACTCATTTCAGAATGAAGAGAGACAAAAATCCAAGGGTCGCTATAGAATTCCGGGATACATTCATCAGGAGTCCATTGATAAAGTCTTTGCATATTAGATGGGTATTCGTTAGGCTCATAGACAGAGCGGACGGCTGACCTCAAGATGGTCTTGGATAGTCTTCTTGCTTTGTAACTGCAAACTGCTAGCTCTGAGAGACACTCATCAGAAACATGATGTGGAACATCAGATGAGGAGTAAGTAAAATCCAATTGTTCATCACCTTTTGCCAGCCGCCATTTACTTTTGGTGAGGTCTCTCCAACCAATATCAGAATTTTCATCAGGCCTCACTGTGAAATCTATTACCCAAGGCATCACAGGATGAAAAGATGGATCACCCCATCTTCTACCAGCTAACTTGTTCAAGACAAGAAGGTACTCATAATTGCTCAACTCACCCGCCCACCATCGCTTAAAGTGAGACGACCAATCTAAGGATGATGGCAAACTGACACTAGCATAAATGGATCTCGATGAACAATCCTCCGCAGAACAGCATGAATTAGGTGTTGAACCTTCAAGTCCCCGAAAACCCCAGTTCTGTTTAACATGCCAGATATCACTTATGCTCAGATAAGGCCATAGAGAATCTGACATCAAGATGGTTGATGGTTTCAGATTGCCATGATGAACTCCAAAATCATGAAGATATGTCGTCGCAGATATTATCTGGTAGATGAAAAATCTGATATGCCAATCTGAGCACAATGCTTCTGGACTGTAGTGCATAATGTTTTCCAAAGTGTACGGAGCCTTTGGTTGCAACATGTACGAACAATCAGATGATTCTACAACACCTAACACAGGTAAGATGTTCGGGTGCCTCACAAGTCCAGAAGGATGTATATCATCGTATGCCGAAAATCCAACAAAACTGAGGAAATCTAAACCAGCTGATCCACTAATTTTATTTCCACACAGCATATTTAGTGAATTAATCACATTCTGTTCAATGGAAAGATTCATATAGCTTGCCATAAGATCTCTAAATTCTGAAGTGGAGACTCTGCCCAGATAATAAACAGGAGTTAACTTAATAATTGTGTTTATGATTAGTTGCTGACTGTCGGAGCTTGAAGAACTTTGAAGATCTTCAGTATATTCAATCCCAGGAGAGGAATCTGCTTGCGCAGCACACTGGTTATCAGCAGTACATACGATTCGTTGCTCCAATGGATTGTTCTCGCTGCCAGGAAGAATAAAGTGGATAATATTATATGTTGGATATGGAAGCCTTTTGGAGATGAAGATAATATACTTGATAAGAAACTTTACCATTTTTTAATATCCACAAATGTCTTGCCACCATTTAGTACCACCAATACAAAATAACCACCGGTCTTCTGGCTGCAAGATATACATTGTCGCTTTTAAAAAAATAACCAAGTAAATAAAGAAGAAAGAGGAAATTGAACAACGGAGAAAAAACAGAGATCAGTGAGCCTTGAATGCACTACCTCCGATAAAACACGAACTGCACAGAGGCGCTAATGGTTAATTTTCTGTAGCTACTGTTTTGTTTATGAGTGTTTACTGGTAATTAACATACATGGTTAAAATATGATATTGTACATATGATTGAGTTGGCTAGTTTAGCAGCAGCACTCCATTGAGCATAATTTCTCATAAATTTTTTTTAACCTTCTAACAGTAGGGAAAGCTCCTACTGCCACATTTTACAAATTAGTGATCAAAAGTTACATATTTACATAAATGGAGGCTAGGAAGCCATCCTGTTAAAGCTAAAGGAGGGAGTTGTTACAAATGGGTTACAAGAGTGGTAATAAAAGAGTGTAGCTCTGGCTTGGTCCTATGAATTAATAATTCGAAATCTGAGATGAATCTTCTTCTCCAAGAGTTCAGCTGCGGTTGAATTTCTCATAATTCAAAACTTATGATCACTGTTCAAAACTTATGATCATGGTAGTAAATGGGTTAATTTCTCATAATTCTTGTTTCCAGAACTAAATGCTTGCCAACACTGTTCAAAACTTGGTTCTGTAGTACAAAAATCCAAACAAATACTATTCCATGTATCTGGCATAAACTCTCAACATCTCCTCCTACCAAATCCCAATGTAAAACTAAAACGTTCACAGCAGCTTGATTATATCAAAAGTAAAACCACTACAGTTCAATAATTGACTAGTTACTACTTGTATTTGTGTGGTCAAAAGACCCAATACTTACAAATGTATAGAAGTATGTTTTCATTACTCTCTCAATCTAAGTTATGTACACAGTTCTGTTTCTATAACAATTTCAATAAGATCTACAATCTGAACTTGCAACATGATTAGTATCTAAATCAAATGAACAGATACAAAAGTAAACCAAGAATGCGTAATTGTACCTCCCAATACATTGCTCGGGTCCATCAGATGCTATCTGCGGTGAAGATAGCAAGAATTATGCTTAGCTACAATAACTAGCTCTTCTACAAGCGTTTACATGGACAAGGCTTTAAGTAAACTAAAAATACACAGATAGGTGTTATTGAATGCGAAGAGCTAAATGAAGGTAGCTAAAATCTGTCTCGAAAAGTGGACGTAGCTCGAACTGGGTGCGAATTTCAGGGAACATCTATTTATCAGAAGTATTCAGAGGTGAGGACGTAGAGCGGGGGACGGACCTGGACGACAGCGGAGGAGGCGAAGGGGAGAAGGGAATCGGAGAGGCCGTGGACGAAGGAGAGTCCGGAACCGGCGAGGTCGGATCGGACGCGCCGCTCCAAGCACTCCAGGCACATGGCCGCCGCCTCCGGCGAGCGAGCCATCGCCGCCGGCGAGGCCTTCTTGTGCGAGGGAGCACTGGGTAATCTCTTCGCCGTAGTTAGGACGGACAGGAGCGACCGGGGGCGGAGTCTTCCTTCTGGTCGAGGGCCACGCGCAGGGTAGCCGGCGGCGGCTGGACAGTTGACACCAGCTTCTGCGTGAGCAAGGGAAGAGGGCAACACCGAGAAAACGTAAAAATGCTTCTGATAGGAAAATAGAAGAGTTAAAATACACTCACGGGCGTATATTCACTTTTGTTAGAGCACTGCCCAAAATAGGGAGTAGTTTTAGTGCATATAAAAGCTACGTAAAAGTAGTTTTAGTGCATACAAAAGCTGTGTTTTGCAGCTTATAGGGCACGATGTGCCGTTTCAGATGCCCTATTTTAAGCCAACCGGCGGCTATTGACGTATGATTTAACATAATTATATACATGTGTGAACTAATAAATATAAAAAAATCTCAAATAAATTCAAAACAAAGATAAAAACAAAAGATAATCAATTGTTACATAGTTCATCATTTTTAGCATACAAATCATATCCTATTTCATCAAACATATAACAACAAATAAATAGTTCATCACATACAGCATATAACCTACAGATAAATAGAACTCTACTTGGCGACACCTCCATGCACACCGCTTCTCGATGAGATCTTTTTGAAGATCGTCATGGGCACTGAAATCTCGACTATTGTAGTATGTCTCAAGAAATGTTTGGATTTGGTCTTGCCTTCCACATGGGCGCACTAGTTGCCCATAAGTTCATAGTTGTCATAATTCAAATCATTTCCACGCTCGTTCTCAATGATCATGCAAGCGGTTATGATGTACCAAAGAGTCTCTTTCCTCCAAAACCTAGCCGGTCCTCGCACAATAGTAAATTGAGGTTGCAAGATCCCAAATGATGACTCCACGTATTTCCTATCCGCCGCTTGAGCATTGTGAAAGTCAAGTTGTTTTTTAACCGATGGTAGTATCCCATCCGTAAGGTAGTATCCCATCTTGTATGTGTGGCTATTGGCTTAAAACTCAACCGGTGGTGTTTCTCCCATGGTTAACTTGGAGAAGAGTGGTGACCGTTGGAGCACATTAAAGTCATTGCAAGATCCGGGCATGCCAAAAAAGCATGCCAAATCCATGTCTCATGATCGGCCACGGCTTCAAGTATGATGGTGGCATCCTTTTTGTGCCATTTGAATTGTCCATGTCATGTTGCAGGTAGTACTCCCACCTTCAGTGCATGCAATCAATAGAACCGAGCATACGTGGAAAGCATGCGGCATTAATCTCTAGAAACCTCTGAGTGTCCTGAGCATTGGGTGCTGAGAATATAGGCAACTGTTCGATTAAATTAATCCAATAATAAATCATGAACATGACGTGAGCAGTGCTAATGACATACTGAAATTCTATTATAAAATTATGTACTAGACAAATAGTAGATACATCTACACAAATAGCTAGTACGGCAAACATGCAAGTAATCAAGAGAGGGATAAATGTGTACCCTCCAGTAGGCCAGTTGGCCGCAGCAGCGGAGGCGTTAGCCTCGTCGGCGATCCTCTTGTCAGCAGCAGCCTTCTCGATGTCGGCGTCGGTGGCCATGACGAAGAGGAAGGCGGCGCGAACGTAGTTGATGCAGATGTAGTTGAAGCAGATGAAGTAGAGCGAGCAGTCGCGTAGGAGACGCTCCCCAAAAACTTAATCGCCCCTCTCCCGTACAGGATCTAGAGAGGCGGAGTTTCGGAGGCCTGCTCTCCCGTCAGCCGTGTACGCGGTGGACGGGATGGGATCAGCGAAGGCAGCAACAGCGAGAGGAACTATGGTGGCGGCCGAGCAGATGTATTCTGTTGTGTTCTGCGCTTGAGAGGAGCGACCTCTCTTATATAGGCACACACACGCAGACCGAAGTCCAACGGAAATACACGCTATTAAGAGGAGAATTAAGAGACTGGTAACGGCCGTACTTAAGAGCATTTATGACAAAACGTTTCAGCTCAAATTCATTCTCCATTAAGCGCAATGAATTCTGAAACTCCCGTACTTAATAGCACTTAAGACGGAGTTTCAGCTCTCAATGAATTCTGAAAACTCCCGTACTTAAGAACATTTAAGACAGACGTTTCAACTCATATTTATTTTCCATTAAGACAAACATTTCAATTGACCGCATGACAGCATGGGCCTTTAGGGATTTTTCTGGAATTGTTATATGCTAATATTTCAACAATATTTCAGCAATCCCCCACCAGATCCCAAAGACCCATGATGTTGTTCTCTGTTCCAAACACTGTTTTGATATACCAGTATTTTCAGTGGAGACCTGTTAAGGTTGAGCTCCACCTAGAACGAATAGCTACACTCCTTCACAACTGACAATGGACTATGCCTTGAATTGTCAATTTGGCGTAAAGTAGTTTCACCAAACGTCTTACCAGTACTAGGCTACCGAAGGCTGACCCCTCGGGTGGAGCATATTAGTCACACTCCTGACCTATTCATGAACTTCTAGAGATCAACCCAATCTCATAGACTGTGACCAGCAGTCAGCTCATATAGGTGTGTTCCTCCAAAGATCGCTCTGTAGGATAGCATCTTGCTTATACAAAGCCTTGGAACACATTAAGACAAATGTCAACCTGCCATACAGTTACCGAGAGTAGTGCATCTCCAACGGAGTGGGTTAGTAAAAGTATACTCTCCTCAGTTAACCACTAGCTTGTTTTCCCAGGTCCTACTTCACGGGATCTCCGATCACATAGGTTGGGTTACTACCATGGCAACTCATGTGGGTTTCATCCCTATCTCCCTCGATGCATTTTCTATCACAACACGTGATAGCCCTTTAGTAA
Source organism: Poa pratensis (assembly GCA_947311845.1). Lineage (NCBI taxonomy): Eukaryota > Viridiplantae > Streptophyta > Magnoliopsida > Poales > Poaceae > Poa > Poa pratensis. The sequence continues at coordinate 2,580,609 of CAMZMU010000108.1, read as the reverse complement.
AGGGATCTGCCAGATTCTTAGCCGACTGGATATAATCCAGCGCTATCACTCCGGAGTTTCTCAAATGTCTGACAGCTTTTAATCTCATTCTTATATGTTTGTTGGACTGCATGTTGTCCTTTGAACTCTTGACCTTGGTAATCACTGTCTGATTGTCACAGTTCATAAGGATAGCCGGAACTGGCTTTTCAACCACAGGCAAGTCCATCAACAGATCTCGAAGCCATCCTGCTTCGACACCAGATGTGTCCAATGCTGTTAATTCTGCTTCCATTGTCGATCTCGTCAGGATCGTTTGCTTGCAAGACTTCCAGGAAACAGCACCACCTCCAAGGGTAAACACATAACCCGTTGTGGCTTTCATCTCATCAGCATCAGAGATCCAATTCGCATCACAATAACCTTCAAGCACTGATGGGCTTCCGGTATAGTGAAGTCCATAGTTCTCAGTACCTTTCAGATAGCGCATAATTCTTTCAACAGCACGCCAATGTACATCACCCGGATTGGAAACAAACCGGCTCAGTTTGCACACAGCAAACATGATGTCAGGCCTTGTAGCGCTCGCTAGGTACATGAGTGAACCAATTACTTGAGAGTATCTCAGCTGATCCTTAGCTGTGCCTGTGAACTTTCGAATCTGCACACTAGGATCATATGGTGTTGGAGAAATTTTGCAGTCTGAATATCCAAAGCGACTCAAAATCTTCTCAACATAGTGGGATTGCAACAGTGTAATCCCACCTTCATTATCTCTCAGTAGCTTGATATTCAAAATAACATCAGCCACACCAAGGTCTTTCATCTCAAAGTTCTGAGATAAAAATGACTTAACCTCCTCAATCACTTTGAGGTTGGTCCCAAATATCAGTATGTCATCAACATACAAGCACAGTATAACTCCTTCGCCCCCACCATGGCGATAGTATACGCATTTGTCAGCTTCATTAACAACAAAACCAGCAGAGGTTAAAGTTGTATTGAACTTCTCATGCCATTGCTTAGGTGCTTGTTTCAGGCCATATAAAGATTTCAGTAACTTACACACTTTTCCTTCCTGACCATCTAATACAAAGCCATCTGGCTGTTGCATGTAGATTTCCTCGTCTAGCTCTCCGTTCAGGAAAGCCGTCTTAACATCCATTTGGTGGACGAGAAGACCATGCGAGGCCGCCAAAGAGAGTAATACTCGTATGGTGGTCAGTCTGGCTACAGGTGAATAAGTATCGAAGAAATCTTCCTCTTCTTTCTGGGAATAACCCTTGGCCACAAGCCTAGCCTTGTACTTTTCAATTGTACCATCGGGCCTAAGCTTCTTTTGAACACCCACTTACATCCCAATGGTTTACAACCATAGGGACGTTCAGTAATTTCCCATGTTCCGTTAGCCATGATGGAGTCCATCTCGCTACGGACCGCTTCTTTCCAGTAATCAGCATCCGGAGACGCATAAGCCTCTGAAATAGAAGTGGGAGTATCATCCACAAGGTACACAAGGAAATCATCACCAAAGGACTTTGCAGTCCTCTGTCTCTTGCCCCTACCAAGGGTTTCCTCGTCATCCTTCTCAGGATTTTCATCATGTGTTTGTTCATAATATTCCATAGGAATGGCAGGTTCAGGAGTCTCATCAGATTCCTGTCTAGAAGTGCTTTGCATATCTCTCATAGGAAAAATATCCTCAAAGAATGTAGCATCTTTAGACTCCATAATTGTACCGACCTTCACGTCAGGTACCTCAGATTTCACTACTAGAAATCTATAGCCGACGCTATTCTTAGCGTAGCCCAAATTAACACAGTCCACGGTCTTTGGTCCAAGCTTACGCTTTTTGGGGATCGGCACGTTGACTTTCGCCAAACAGCCCCAAGTACGTAAGTATGAGAGTGTCGTCTTCTCTTCTCCCATTGCTCATAGGGAGTAATCTCATTGTCTTTTGTCGGAACTTTATTCAGGACATGACATGATGTCAATATAGCCTCCCCCACCATGCCTTGGATAAACCCGATGTATCTAACATGGCGTTAACCAAATCAGTTAGAGTACGGTTTTTCCGTTCGGCAACCCCATTTGACTGGGGCGAATAGGGAGGCGTCCTCTCATGAATAATACCATGTTCCGCACAGAAAGAATCAAACTCATTAGAGAAGTACTCTCCACCACGATCTGACCGGATTCGCTTAATTTTCTTTTCAAGTTGATTCTCAACTTCTGCCTTATAGATTTTAAAGTAGTGTAGAGCCTCATCTTTGGTGCTTAACAAATATACATAGCAATATCTAGTGGAATCATCTATCAGAGTCATGAAGTATTCTTTCCACCTTCAGTCAACACACCATTCATCTCACATAGATCAGAATGTATGAGTTCTAACGGTGCCAAGTGTCTCTCCTCCGCAGCCTTATGGGGCTTGCGAGGTTGCTTTGCTTGTACACACGAATGGCATTTAGAACCTTTGGCTAAAGTGAAACTTGGGATTAAATTCGATTTTACTAGCCGCGTCATACAACCGAAACTAATGTGACAAAGACGTGAATGCCAAACTTCTGCTTCATTAACATTCGAATGAATATTGTTCACGACTTTATTACAAAAATCAGCGAGGGAAAAGCGGAACAAGCCTCCGCATTCATAGCCTTTTCCAACAAACAGTCCATATTTCGTAACAACTACTTTATTAGACTCAAATACCAACTTAAACCCTTCTCTACATAGAAGGGAGCCACTAACGAGATTCTTCTTGATGGCGGGGACATGCTGCACGTTCTTGAGCTGCACGATCCTTCCCGAAGTAAACTTCAGATCGACCGTGCCAACACCAAGAACAGAAGCACTTGCGCCATTCCCCATCAATACGGATCCGTTCCCTGTGACCTGATAAGAAGAAAACAATGAGATGTCAGAACATACATGAATATTTGCACCTGTGTCAATCCACCAATTAGACTGACAAACAGAAAATACAGTAAACAAATTACCGTACCCAGATGCACCATTCTCATTGTTGCTCACAATCATGTTGACAGACTTGGAGTCCTGTCCTGGTTTCTTGAACTTCTTTGGGCACTTGGGAGCCCAATGTTCCTCTGAACCACATGTGAAGCAGCTCCTTTCTTCTTATCCTTGTTGAAGGGCTTCTTGCCCTTCTTCTTGAAGTCGGTATTCTGTTGGACTCCATGTTTCCCTTGGGCTTGTGGAAGTTGGAATTCTTCTGTACAAAATTGGCGACAGAAGTTCCCTCGGTCCCTTTTCCGTGCGAGTCCTTTGCTCTCGAATTCTGCTCGACACTCAGATGGCCGATGACATCCTCAACTGAGAATTCACGCCTCTGGTGTTTCAGAGTAGTAGCAAAGTTCCTCCAGGAATTAGGCAGCTTAGCGATTATGCATCCCGCGACAAATTTGCCCGGTAGCACACACTTGAGAAGCTCAAGCTCCTTAGCGATGCACTGTATCTCATGAGCTTGTTCCAATACAGAACGGTTTTCAACCATCTTGTAATCGTGGAACTGCTCTATAGTGTACATCTCGCTTCCAGCATCGGTTGCGCCGAATTTAGATTCGAGCGCCTCCCACAAGTCCTTGGCAACCCGCACATGTAAATATGCATCAACCAACTTATCTCCGATCACGCTCAGAACGGCTCCAACAAAGACGACGGTGGCTTCCCTGAACGCCTTCTCCTGTTCAGGAGCAATCGTTCCAGTGGGAGTAACACCGGCGACCCAGAACACGTTCATCGCAGTGAGCCATAAGGTGGTTTTGGTTTGCCAACGCTTAAAATATGTCCCCGTAAACGGGGCTGGTTTCAGTGCAGCAGCAAAACCTTGGATCGAAAATTGCCTACACATATTAGGTTTTTGGATTGCTGAGAATATAGGCAATTGTTCGATTAAATTAATCCAATAATAAATCATGAACATGACGTGAGCAGTGCTAATGACATACTGAAATTCTATGATAAAATATGTACTAGACAAATAGTAGATACATCTACACAAATAGCTAGTACGGCAAACATGCAAGTAATCAGAGAGGGATAAACGTGTACCCTCCAGTAGGCCAGTTGGCCGCAGCAGCGGAGGCGTTAGCCTCGTCGGCGATCCTCTTGTCAGCAGCAGCCTTCTCGATGTCGGCGTCGGTGGCCATGACGAAGAGGAAGGCGGCGCGGACGTAGTTGATGCAGATGTAGTTGAAGCAGATGAAGTAGAGCGAGCAGTCGCGTAGGAGACGCTCCCCAAAAACCTAATCGCCCCTCTCCCGTACAGGATCTAGAGAGGCGGAGTTTCGGAGGCCTGCTCTCCCGTCAGCCGTGTACGCGGTGGACGGGATGGGATCAGCGAGGCAGCAACAGCGAGAGAAACTATGGTGGCGGCGCGAGCAGATGTAATCTGTTGTGTTCTGCGCTTGAGAGGAGCGACCTCTCTTATATAGGCACACACACGCAGACCGAAGTCCAACGGAAATACACGCTATTAAGAGGAGAATTAAGAGACTGGTAACGGCCGTACTTAAGAGCATTTATGACAAAACGTTTCAGCTCAAATTCATTCTCCATTAAGCGCAATGAATTCTGAAACTCCCGTACTTAATAGCACTTAAGACGGAGGTTTCAGCTCTCAATGAATTCTGAAAACTCTCGTACTTAAGAACATTTAAGACAGACGTTTCAACTCATATTTATTTTCCATTAAGACAAACATTTCAATTGACCGCATGATAGCATGGGCCTTTAGGGATTTTTCTGGAATTGTTATATGCTAATATTTCAACAATATTTCAGCATTGGGTGCTCTCAAATACTCTGGACCAAATACTGAACCACTGCATTCGCAAACTGCTTGACAGATCTGATGGAAGTGTTCTCCCCCATTGCCATATGATCATCGACTAGATCAATCGGAATACCATATGCCATCATGCGAATGGCGGCGGTCACCTTCTGGATGGTGCTATGCCCAAGTGATCCGGTGCAATTCCTCCGTTGCATGAAGAACCGATCATTAGAGGCAACACAACTGGAAATGTATTCGAACAAATCCGTGAACATACTAAACCGGCGGCGATAGTATCGCTCCGGATAGACCGAGTCTTGGCGAAGTAGTTAAGCATCAACCTTGTGTGCACATCTGCCCTTGTCCTCCAAATGTACTCACGGTCGAAGACGGAGCCACCATGCTTCGGCTCTTTGTCTTGCGAAGCATCAAAATCATAGCAATGTCCTCTTCTTCATTCATCCAATCCTCCTCACCGGACAAAGAATCATCTAGCCAGCACATCTACAAAACAAACGTACACATTTTTATTACTACCTCTACATTGCAGCGACAAATTTGTAATCAATCAACGATAAAATTACCTTCGAGACGTTTCTTCAAACACCTAGCACGCGAAGAGGAGGGTGTCGGCCGATTGATCGCCGGTGCCGAGCTAGCGAGAGCTGCTCCAATCTCGCGTCTACGGTATCCTATTCACCGGAGAAGAAGTGCGGAAACCGGCCGCAACCTTGCGTGCACCCAGCGGAGCACCGATCGAGATGGGGCCGAGCTTGCTCGTGATGGCCGCTTGGTCACCGTCGACAGTTAGCGGGAGCTTCTACGATTCCCATGAGACGGCACCGTGGTCACCGACGGCCGGAATCGGACGACGGAGGGACAGGAGGCGGATTTCACATCGACGGGCAGCGGGGCCGCAGGAGGGCAAATCGGGCGACGGAGGGGCGTCAGGGCCGAGGAAGGACATCATCGGGGTGGTGGTGGCGGTCTTTGAAGGGCGGTGGGCGGAGGGGGAGTTTTGCGTCGCCGGGTGGGAAGGTTCAGCATGGCCGTTGGGCGTGCGTGCGCGGCCGAAATGGATTTTGGCCACCGGGCGTGCCCTAGATTTTGGGCATACCAAAAAATTGTGCATGGAGAGGGATTGGGCAGCTGTTGGGGTAGCCTTTTTTTTTGCCCTATATGCCCTAAAAACAGCCTTTTTGGGCATACCATTTTTTGGGAAGCCGGTGGCGATGCTCTTAACTGGACTTCAACATGTTAATTAACAAAAGGTGAACATCAGAGGCACAAGATGATGCATGAAAGCGGTCTAAAACACCCAATTGCTATAACAGAGGGGAGGCGACATTACCGTGAAGAAGACCTTTCTTTTAAGTAATTCGTGGTACTGCAAGTTTACAATTTTTTAGACTAGTATACTAGAAGGGAAGATTTGCGTGAGGTTTTCCTTTTTGTTAAATCGGTCTAACATTATGTTTTTTCACAAAATAGGGTCAAAAGTATCTGTATGACTATTCATAATTAGGGGGTGAATTCATCAAGTTTTGGGGGTGCTATTGCATAGAACCATGCAAGAGTATCATTATATGAGTTTTCCAAATTTTAGCGCCAAACTATAACACACTTGTAGTTCAAATTTGAGTTACATACGATAAATGACATTAAAATCATTTAATCAATTGATTATAGCTAGAAAAAAAAATAAAAATTCAAAAATTCTGGGATTGTTCCTCTAATATGATATACTCTGTGTGAAAATTGCAAAAGTCTAATTTATAATCTTATTTTTGGTATTTGCTTCACAAAAAACACTTTTTTGTGCTAAACTTTTGAAAAAAAAACTATAAAAATATCTTGGAATTTCACTTTGATAATATTGTTTACAATGTTAGAAACCATGTTTGTACCAAGTTTGGTAATAAATATAATTAACTTAGACATGGATATGGCCATGACTATAGTCATCTGGCTTGGATCTTCATACATGATAATCTTGTTTGTGAAGACATTTTTTCTTAAATTCGTAGCATTGCAAGTTTATAATTTTTCCTTCAAAGTAAAACTAGTAAACAAAAAAGGAAGTTGTGCGCAAGTGTTCACTTTTTTTGAATTCCATTCATACATAAGGGTTGAATTCATCAACTGTGGGGGGGGGGGGGGGGCATTTCCCGCCTTAGTGGTTTTGGGATCTTACCGTGTGCCAAAGTATCATAAGTATAATTGATTAAATGCACAAGACGGTGGTTGACCCCTTAAAAAGGATAAAAGCTCGAAGATGGTGCCCGTAGATTTTATAATCATATTGAGTCGTAGCGCATCCGTACTATCAAGAGGGGTTGCTTAATGGAAGGAATGGAGAAATCAATCACCTACACTAACCATATATACCCAGTAAAACCTTCCAATAAAAAATGGTGAGAGGGTTCCCAAAATATAGTAGTCGTAGGCCCGGAAATTCCGGGGTGTGCTGACCAGAGATTACAGTGTTCCTGCACCGGAGATTCCGGCCTCTTATTTTCCTAAATTTTGCCAAGAGCTGCGCAAGTGGCGTGCGCCTCTGGTGCCTAGTCCGGAACATGGCCGGAATACGTTCGAACAGTCTCGAAAGTTTTCGGCCCGTCCGGAATTTCCTATACCCCAATGGTCCGGAGATTCCGGTGTTCCCACACCACAGTTTCCGTGGTTAAGATGCATTTTGGTTGTTTAGTAATTAAGTTGTTGCATTGTGCGATTGTGCTCTTTAGGTAATTCCAATGATTATTTGTCTCGTAGAGGTAAAGAGGATGATGCTTCGTGCATTGGTATATATATGATCATGCAGTGGGTACATTTGTCAAAGAATTAATTACATGCTGCAAGGTCTAATGTAATGGTAATGTTCATATCGGAAGACTCGTCTCTCACGAAGAAATTCGACTATAGTTTCAATAGGCCTGCTCCAGCGGGCTATGCATGTTCCCTCCCCGTTAAGGTGAAGGCCAATTGGGGGTCCGGACGCCAAAAAACGCCACCAGCGGCACCCCCCTAAAGGGTCAGGCCGAGCGAAATCGAGTCCGGCACCCCCGAAAGGGCCTCCAAGTTTGGAGGCCCCCTCGGGGGTGCCGGGCATGGGGCGGACATGGCCTCCAACAGGGGTGGCCCGCCCGTCATACACACAGCGCCGGCGTGACCTGATTCATTCGCTCCCCCATACCCTCCTTCTTTTCCCTCTTGTCGGCGATTCGCACCATTGCCGCCACTCTCGTCGCCCCTGTTTGATTCGCATCTCGGGGACCAAGCCGAGCACTCACGCAGGCCTACCTGCCGCCGGTCTCCGACCTTGCCTAGCGCCGGCGCAGCTAATTCAGCCCGTGTACGCCTCTTCTTCCCCCCCCCCCCCCCCCACGCGCACGGAACCTGTTCGACCATTGGTTGATAGGATGATTTTATTGATTGGTCATTCGTGGCCTTGTTTCATTGCTTTGTTTCGTCCAATAGGCAATGGACAGCGACGACGAGATCATGTTTTTCGAAATGATGGCGGAGGATGCCGCCCTTGTGGCCGACGACGAGGAGAATGAGATGGCCATGGCCACAGTTCTAGATGCCGCAGTCGAGGCAAACGCGGCGCCGAAGTTTGGAGGATCAGCGAAGGGGCGGAGGGCCAACAAGAAACGTAACAGAGCAACTGGGCACATGCTCTTATACAACGACTACTTTGCCCAAAATCCGACGAACTTATCTCATGAATTTCGCCAACGCTTTAGGATGAGCAGGGACGTGTTCAGGAAGATCGTGCATAGCGTTCGGGAATACGACGACTACTTTGAGCTAAAAAGAGACTGCACTGGCCTCCTTGGGTTTTCATCTCTTCAGAAATGCACGGCGGCCATACGGTGCCTTGCTTACGGGCTTCCCGCCGATGCGTTGAATGACCATTTCCGTATGTATGAGTCCACCACCGTCGAAGCCACCTACAAATTATGCAGGGCAGTTGTGAAAGTGTTTGGAGAAAATATCTGAGAACACCAAATGAGGCAGACACGGCTCGTCTCTTGGCACAAGGCCAAGCAAGAGGATTTCCAGGGATGTTTGGAAGCATCGATTGCATGCATTGGAACTGGAAGAACTACCCGTTCACTTGGCAGGGGATGTATAAGTCAGGATATCACGGAAAGTGCAGTGTCATACTTGAGGCATGCGTTTTTCGGCACCGCCGGTGCCACCAATGACATCAATGTGCTCCAATGCTCCCCGGTGTTTAACAAACTTTGTAATGGCCTAACTCCACTATGCAACTATGTGATCAATAGCCATGAGTACACCAATTGGGGTACTACCTTATTGACAGCATCTATCCCACTTGGTCAATATTTGTGAAGACTATCCGCAACCCTATCGGCGAGATAGATTGCCATTTTGCAAAGAAGTAAGAGGATGTTCGCAAAGATGTGGAGCGGGCATTTGGAGTGCTTCAGGCCAGGTTTGCCGTCGTCCGCTACCCTTGTCTTTCATGGTCGCTAGATGAAATGTGTGAGATTATGAGTGCTTATGTTATCATGCACAACATGATCATTGAGAGCGAGCGTGATATGAGGAGGCAACTGGTCAGCGATGTATATGATTTTCAGGGGCCTACGGCCTACCCAGAGCCAGGCGTGCCGACGCAGTATGCAGAATTTCTTGCCATGCATCGGGAAATTCGTATTGAATTACAAAAACAACCGCCGATGTGGTTAGATGATTTTTTTTGGAGTTGGCTTATGGAATGCGCCACTGTGGACGGCACCCCCAACCCCAATTGGCCGGACACATGTCCGGCACCTCCAATTTGGGGGTGCAGGACACCGATTTGGAGGCCCCGGTGGAGACGCTCTTAGCAAGAGCAAAAGCTAGTGCCAGTACGGTAGCTAACAATACAAACCGAAGGGAAGACACCACAACGCTGGGATTTGTCCTAAGAGATTCTATGTCCACTTGAATAACGATGACTTCTATATGCTTGTAATCCCAAATGAGTTCAGGTCTTACGTGAAGGGACGCCTCTACCCCAGTTAGTGATGATATAAAGCAATAAGAAATGCGGGTAGATTGTCCATGCCAATCCATATAAAGACGAGGCCATCATCGAATACTTAAGCATCAAGAGTGAGCGCCGAGTGAGAACTCTCTCGTAGCCCAGTGGTAGCAGCCGTGTGCAGAGGTCACATGAGCACCGAGGGGCGCGGGTTCGAGGACTCATCTTCTATAAGAATAAGAGGAGTCCCCCTAGTTGTTCTCATTCTTTTTAAGTGAGCGCCGAGTCCCAGCATGATCACCGGGGTACTCTCGCCAATGTTGGTCACCAGGTGGCGATAGAGTTTGCAGATTACGAAAACACATGATGAAGAGTTTGCAGATTACGAAAACACATGATGAAATTGTCAATCGCCAACCGCAAAATGATCTAGGAACATATAAATGTAGACGCCCACCATACACAGTAGCGTGACACAACAGAATGTTCCAGCACCTTTGCCAGACGTTATATTCCCAAGTGGAGATGCTCGAAGAAGGGACAACGGTGCAGCATCACTTAAGTGAAATCGACATCGGTGAACGAGATGAGAACTTTGGAGTGCCAAAAATAGACATGTTCTAACGGCTCACGCATTTTACTACTATACCAAATTTCTCATTCTAAACTGGCAATTGGCATACAAAATTGCCACTTAATCAAGTTGCATCAAAGCATTCACGACAGAGGCAAAGTCGTACTGTAGATTTTTTTAAGGACTAATTCGGACACCACAAACACTAGTACTTGCATGTAATTAGTTGCACAATGCGGCATGACAAACCAGGTAAGCTTCATATGCTTGATAGGCCAAGAAATCATTTCACATGTAGTCTGACCAGGATCATCATGCTAATAATAAACAACCAATGTATCTTTGGCAAGTTGACAATAAAGCTTAAGAAAAAGTTAAACGGTTTGTTTGCAATCATCAATAATAAACAAATGACAAATAAACAAAATCATATTGATATGACATGACGAAATAACAAACATAAGTCGGTGTCAACCTTACATAGTGATCAGCCGACTGAATGTTATGCTAACTAACCGGCATAATGTTATGATTTACAGCACAATCATATCACAGGATATTGTACATAATTGGAGCTGGTGCATATTTACCACGCCCTGAAACTAAACTACACATCATATTTCGCAATGGCAAAAGAACATAGCCCTATCTCGCACCCAAACGTCATATTAAATCACAAAGATTACTAACCGAGAACCACCTTACATGTTAGTAAGCTTCATATAGCACATCGCCTAGGTAAACAATCATCATCATCTAACAAATATAACCATTTCAAAACATAAAGCCCGATAACTATAACCATGCAGTAAATAAATTACTCAGATGACAGGATCACATCAATATAAAGTACAGAACAGAACGAATAACTCAAAACATAGTTCGAATTCAACAGCACTTGATAATATCCATCATGACACGAAATCAAAACGAAAGGTAGCACACCAGTAAAGGTGCAGGTGTTCTGTTCCAAAATTCTACTTCAATACGACTGACAGACAGAAATTGACAGCTAACGAGAACTTTCTTTTTTTTCTTCTTCCCCGGAGAAGACAGCGAAGCAAACTACGCCTTCTGGTTGTAGACGTAGGTGAGGCCACACTTACCGCAGTAGTGGCGGTCAAAGTGGTTGGCCATGAAGGTGCCGGCGCCGCACTCGGCGTTAGGGCACTCCTTGCGGAGACGGGTTACCTTGCCGGTGGAGTCGTCAACCTTGTAGAACTGCAGCAGGGCGAGCTTCACCTTCTTGTGTTTGTGCTTTTGCTTCTTGGGCTTGGTGTAGGTCTTCTTCTTGCGCTTCTTGGCACCTCCCCTCAGACGGAGCACCAGGTGCAGCGTCGACTCCTTCTGGATGTTGTAGTCGGCAAGGGTGCGGCCGTCCTCCAGCTGCTTACCGGCGAAGATGAGCCGCTGCTGGTCCGGGGGGATGCCCTCCTTGTCCTGGATCTTGGCCTTCACGTTGTCGATGGTGTCCGAGGACTCCACCTCCAAGGTGATGGTCTTACCCGTCAGGGTCTTCACGAAGATCTGCATCTTGGCCGGCGGTACCCTCCGGCGGCCGCGGCAGCGGCTGCCTACCCACCTGGGTCGAGGGTGGTGATTCACGGTGGCGGCGGGGTGGAGGCGGGTAGGGTTTAGGAGATGGAGAGAGAGAGGTGTTATATAGGTAGGGTGAGGTGGCTTGCGCCGTTGATCTCGTTGGATTTTGATCGGACGGGCTGACTGACTGGGCCTGTGTATAGTTATTGGGCTTATAGGCCTTTTAGTTGGGCCGCTTGCAATTTACACCCCCAATTCGCGTTTACCTTCTTGTTCTTTGTTCTCTCTCGCTAAGCCGACGCCTTCCTCCAGTTCCGCCGCCGAGCCGAAGCCAGCGCCAACTACCGCCGCCGCAGCAGCGCCGGCGAGGTCTCTAGAGACCACGCTGATTATGGCGTCCAGCAGTACCTCCGGCGAAGCGGGCGGTTCAGGTACGTACTTCCAGACAGCAACTCCGAATTTTGGACACCGTGTTACGCTTTTCTTCCTTAGATGGCGATTAAAACCAACGAGAGAATAGCCTGGTCTTTGTGTGCTTCCTGTTCACCCTTCGAGTTGCAGATCTAGATTATTGTGACTGCGTATGAGTTTTCGACTGTAGTTCGAAAGATGCATCTGTCAACTGTGCTGTGGCGAAGGTTACTTGTGTAAGATTTTCTTGGGCTGCTGCGCATTGGATAATCTACCCGCGAGCATTTGACAAGAGCAATTTTATCATCGCGATAACCATTCATGCTGGATCTGTACTAGCCATTACATCCCAATTTGGCAATTTCCTAGTGCTAATCTTACATTTGGTACTTGAACTAGGATGCAGATAGAGGAATAGTTCTACCATAGTTTTGCAGTTTTGCCAAGTCATATGTAAAGCAGATTTTGATTATTGACTGACTGATGAGTGAGAGGTTAGCTTAATAGCAATGTCTAGAGCTTTTGTATATTTTGAGACGTGCACTCTCTCGAATCTACAGTCTGTTTTCATCTCCCTCCCGCCTCCACCTCCGATAATTCATACCCGTCCACCTCTGAACCATCAGCCCCAAACATGACACGGCTGCCAGCTGCAACCATGCAAGCCCTCAGAACCACAGCTATAGGTGCCCTCTAATGCTGCTTCGTTGAATTGAGGAGCAATTTACATGTGTTGAGTGTATTTCTAAATAATTATTGTACTTTATCATATTTCAAACCAAATGTGTTTCTGTTTATGGGCACTACTCTGGCATATGCTATATGAATTGAAAGCATGTCGCAAAGTTTGAACAAAATAAAGTATAACTTCTGTTGTAAAATTCAGCATTTTGTGATCCAGTGCAACCAAAGCTAATCAGATCACAAACAATATTGCAAGCAGGGACCTTCTTTAACAGTCAACAGTTATGTACTAAAGTAATTCTCATCTTGCTTTTGTTAATGCCAGTGTCCAAAGCTATGGTTGCAGAAGAAGTACTACCGGCCTCTGGAAATGCTGATAACTCAGAGCAACAGCTTCGTGATACTGGTGTGTACTATTAATTCATCTCCATGCTTGATTTTCTCTTCTCTGAGTTGCAAAATAAAGTTGGTGATTTTGCACACTGATCAGAATCAACCCCTTTAGATATATGAACCAATTGGCCTTGGAATTTTTCCTCGTCTCACACTCCCTCTGTTCGTGACATGGACATTGTATCCCATATGCAACTTTGACCATTTTTTCTTATATGTGTGTCCTAGTAAAGCTGTAAAAGTTTATGAATATGTGATATTATTAAATATTTTTCATGAAAATCTGATTGTATTAGTTTCACATTACCAAACTAAATAGGAGTAATAATTTCTATATAATATGAGGCAAAGTTAGAGAAGTTAGACTGCACACATTCTAGGGCGTCATTTAGTTTTGGATGGAGGTAGTATTCTCGTATTAATAAGTGGACCCTCAATTTGGTCTGACAAACAGGCATTGATCTGAGGACACCATTCAAAGAGATGAACTATTTTTGTTTCAATAATGTTTGACTGTGAACATGAACTTGTGTAGGCCACCTGGTTCGCAGAATTAGACTTATGATATGTGAATGAGAAGTTCTCAGCTGCATGGTCTGTGTTGAGCTTTTGACAGCATAGTGTAACATCTCATGCCTGTTTGGTCCTTATGCATATTTGTCATTTTTATTCGACAAATGCTTCTGTAGATGTAAGCACATGGCGTGAAGCTTCATTTTTTGGCAGACACAAAATCACGTGTGGAAGATATTTGGAAGAAAATGAACAGCGGTGTTCCTGCGAAGCTGCCCAAACCTGCGATGAATAAACTCAATACCGCCGCAAAAGAAAAGAAAAGTAAGGTGACAAATGTGAGTAATCTTTGTGGTTAACCGTATTGGCAAGCTGATGCACAAAATGTTATGTATTATGTTAATATTTTCGGTAGCCTTATGACCTAATTATTTTATTTTGAAAATTTCTTGTAGAATTGGATGAGTGTTCTGGGCATTTCACCAATTAAGGCTTCTACAAATGCTCAAGTTCCAAAAAATGGGCAACGACAGACAGAACACGAAACAAGTGAGGATGCCAAAAAACTTGCGGCAAATGCTCTTGCAGCTGTCAGAGATGCCGCTGCCGCTGCATCTGGAAGAGGGAAAGTGGAGGTAAAGCCGTACTGTCTGCATCACGCCATTATTTTTATTATTATTGACCAATGTTCAAGTAGAGCTTTCAGCTAAATATATGTGCCAGCGCATACCAAATATTTAACCGTTGTTTTTTCTTACATTGTTGCTATTTTTCTGTGTTCATTCTTGTAGACTAGTGTAAGTCCAACTGGCGTAATAGTCTGGAACAACATGGATAACTGTGGATGCAGATGACAAACTTGTGATACTTTGTGCATCTAAAAAAATCATGTGATATGCTAATATTGTAGTTTTTTATGATCCCAACAGATAACTGAGGTAAGGGACTTTGCTGGCAAGGATATTGAGATCAAGAAACTTGTAGATGCGGATTCAAAGGAAGCGGTTGAGAAGGCCAAGGCAGCGGGTGCCTCCCCATCTGCCGTCGACAATATCCTGGAGCAGATAAGGAAGAAACAGAAGCTGAGCGTCCTGGACAAGACGAAGAAAGACTGGGGAGAGTATAAGGTAGAGAACAAGGTGGAGGAGGAGCTGGGGGCTTACAAGAAGAGCTCGAACCAGTACCTTGATAGGCAGTCATTCTTGCAGAGAGCCGATTATAGAGAGTTTGAGCGTGAGAGAGACGCGCGATTGTCGTTGATGGCGAAGCGGAAGAGCGAGGGTATGCTGGATGATGACGCGTAGGCATTGGTTAAAACATGCATCATCTTTGCCTTTGGGTGTACTTGTAGACATTCTTTCGAGATAATGGTACTGTGTTGCGCAATGTGAATGAAGAAGACACAGATATATTCGTCAAAACAATTTTTAATATGAAAATGCAACAGGACCAAGTCGTGTCAGAATCGAGAAGTTTCAGGATATGTACTAGGGATCTAAGCGCGGCAGATGCCGCGCGTGTGATTTTGAATTTGAATTTGAAAACGGTGATGTTGTAAAGTTGTCTAAGTGTGGAAATAATTGGAATTGAAAAATGTTTGTGGTTTAAAAATGGTTGGATTTTGGAGAGTTTGATAATTTTTTAAATTTAGAAATTTTTGGCATATTTTTTGTATTATTTTGAACTACAGGTTGGTAAATATGTTTTTTTTGTGTAGGTTTTTTTTTAATTGTTATTTTGAATTGTAGTTAGGAATATTTTTCTGTAATTGTTGGTATGTTGTTTGTATTTTTTGTTTAATTGTAAATTGAAAGATATATATTTTTCTTATAGCTTAAAACAATTTTTATGTATAATTGTTTTTTTGAGTCATAGATTGGAATTTTTTTTTTTGAAATTTTTACATAATTGTTATTTTTGAGTTATAGGTTGGAACGTATTTTTTTTTTCGAATTTCAGAATGTTTGTTTGCATTGTTTGGAATTATTTTGAAATCTTTTTTTGCAATTTTTATGTTTTAATTGTTATTTTGAGTTATGTATAATTGTGTTTTTGAGTTATAGGTTGGAACGTATATATTTTTTTTAATTTTTTTATATAATTGTTATTTTGAGTTATAGATTGGAACGTATATTTTTTTTGTTTGAATTTTGGGATGATTCAAAATGTTCCAACATGTTTTTATTTTTATTTTTTGATGTAAATAGTTGGGGTCTTCTTTTTGTGAGCATGTTGATGACTTTGAAGTATCTCCAATTTTTAAGCAATTTGAGATGTTCAAAAAATATTAATTTTTAATTTAAGTACATAATGGGTGGAAACGCACATTTATTCATTTGGATTCCATAGATGGGGTATTTTTTTAAATTCAACTCCATATAATTGGAGCAAGTGTATATGGGTTTTCCCAAATTTTTACCAAATTGAGATGTGTAAATATGTTTTCATTTTGATGTAATTAATTAGTATCTATTTTTGTGATCGTGGTGAATTTTTTTTCTCGTAATTTTTCGGTGGAAAGATTTGAAGCTGTTGATTTTACAGTGGTTACGAATTCCTAGAAATTATGTAAATATTATGGGGCCCACATGTAAGGATTTTAGTGCATATGGAATTTTTCCAAATTTTTACCAAATTGAGGTGGGTTAGTATGCTTTCATTTTGCTTTAATTAATTAGTATTTTTTTGTGATAGTTGTGAATTGATTTTCGTAATTTTTCTGTGGAAAGGTTTCAAATAGTTTATTTTACAGTATTTATCAATTTCTGGGAATTAACTAAATATTGGAAAGGTTTCAAATAGTTTATTTTACAGTATTTATCAATTTCTGGGAATTAACTAAATATTGGAAAGGTTTCAAATAGTTTATTTTACAGTATTTATCAATTTATAGGAACTAACTAAATATTATAGGGCCCACATGTAAGGATTTTAGCAATTTGTGGAAATTATGCGGAAAAAAAAAGCTGACAGTGTTGACCCACTGAGACGCAATGATGACGTCATCAGTGGGTGGGCTTGTCAAGGCGACGACGGCGGCGACTGAACGGCGACGACCACGGGCGCGGCGCGCCACCGCGATTCGGGTCACGCGGGTGGGCGCGTTCGACGCAGCTGGACGCGATCTACACGAAGGTGGTGGCGCCGCTGCGTAAGAGTCACCGGAGCATCGACGGCGGCGAGGAAAAACGGCGGTCGGAACGAAGCGACGGCGGCGTCGATTCCTCCGCGCGGCGGCCGTCCCAGCAAACGATACTTGACGGAGACGGAGAGTGCACGGTGGCGGAGGCCGTGGCGCCCGTCGATTCGAGCGGGGAGGTGAGAGGCGCCGGCGGCGTGCGTCGGCGGCGGCGGGGAACTCCGGGTCGCGCAGGAGAGGAAAGAGAAGAGGGAGACGTCTGCGGACGCTTTTCCTCGGAGGCCCCTGGGGTTTGCGAGATTTTCGATTGGGTCCTTCCGGGGGTGTTTTCTGGAAAGTGGCGGGGGGCTCTTTGCAAAGGTGTGCGCCAGAAACCGTGCGAGGGCGACGTGTCGACAGCCGATTGGTAGAAATTGAACTGCTACAGTGTTACTGTAGCATGTACAGTACGCGCGGGTTTGTGATGCGTTCTTAGCCGTCGGATGAAAAGATCGGACGGCCGTCGTTTTCGGGGCGACGTGGACGCTGGAATGGGGGTCGAATCTGACCAACTTTTATATATACACTAGGGGAAGGGAGCGCGGCAATGCCGCGCGTGTGTTAGTGTAATTTGAATTTGGATTGTTTGAATTTGAAATTTGATTAAATGGCAGTGACGCGCGTGTGTGGGTGAAATTTGAATTTGTATTATTTGAAATCGAAATGTGATTAAATTGTATGAACAGTTGTTTTTTTTGTTCGTGGAAGTGTGTTAAAAAATCGGATTTGGAAATACCCTTACTGTTTTACATTTCTTGTCGTTTTTCCGGAGTTGTTCAATTAAGCTGAGGTAATTTTTGTTTTAAGAAAAAATAATTCTTTAAGGACAAAAGTGTTTATTTTGTTGTTTTTTATAGTTATGAGAAATAGTGAGTTAGGAAGAAGTTTGTGCAATGGGGAAATCTGTTGAATTTTATCAAAATTTGTTGAAATTAAATTTAAGTTCTATTTGTAATTACAGGTAAATAGATTTATTTTGGCCATAATTTTCTTATTGACGAAATGTGTTGGAATTTACTTAAATTTGTTGGAATTAATTTAAGCCTATGATTGGAGGAGAATACGTTTCTTGGACATTTATTAAATTTGATTTAAGTTTTATCTGTAATTACAGGTAAGTAGATTTATTTTTGGCATATTTTTGTTATTTCGCAGTGTATCCGAAAGAAATTTACTGTTTGTCGAGTATATATGCAGTACAATTGTTTTGGAAGACGTTTTTTTTTGCCTGATTTTTAGAATGTTTTTTATGGGGTAAGTTTGGTAATCTTGGGAATTGTATTTTTTTTGAATTATAGCTTTGAGTATATGTTTTTTATGAATTTAAGTATCTACTTATAATTGTTACTTCGAATTGTAAAATTTCAAGAATTTTTTTTTGTACATTATTTGGAATTATTTTACAATCATGTGGATAGCTTGGGGTTTTGTTTTTTTAATATTAAATGTGGGCATATTTTTGAAATTGTGGGTCTTTTGTTTTTTTTTTGAAAATTTGGAAATTTAGTAATTGTACTTTTTTTTGGACAAATTGTTTGCATTGTTTTAAATTATGGGAAATTAGGGATTTTGATAAATTTTTTTGGCACAATATCTGCATCATTGTAAATTATATTATAGATTATAAGTTTTTTTTTCTTCAAATTTTTTTGTTTTTCTTAATTGTGGAATATCTAACATTCGGGATCCACATGTTAACGTTTTAATAATTGTATGGAAATTGTTTAGGAAAATGGTAAAAAACCTGACGGTGGGCCCGTTGTGAAATCTTTACGGATTTTGAAAATTTGGTAAGCTTGAAAGTTTATTGGAAAAGTTTGCCAATTTGTAAATTTTGGGTTTTTTTCTTTATACATATTATGGGGAATTTAGAATCTTGATAATTTTATATATTTCCTTGACACAGTATTTGCATTATTTTGTGGAAAGTTTGAAAATTTCTAGAAAAAGGCTGGCATTTTTCATTGTTTGGATAAATTATTTGCATTATTTTGAATTATGGGGAATTTCGAATTTTGAAAATTTTATATATTTAGTTGACACAATATTTGCATTATTTTGTGGAAAGTTTGAACATTTCTAGAAAAATTTGTAAATTTTGGGAAATTTATTAGTTGCATTTGTTTATGCATAATGTAAGTTTGGTGTTTTTTTTTGTGCAAAGTTTGAAAATTTGACAATTTTACTTTTTGTTGACAATTTGTCTGAATTATTTCATGTTGGCTATACTTAATGGTACTTCACTTTTCAGCATTTAGCAACAAATTTAAATCAGTAGCAAAAAAAAAATCCTGACACGTGGGCCCCTGTGACGTGGTGATGACGTCACAGGGGCTGTGCCTGGCCGGAGGTGCCCGCGGCGGCGCTGTGCTCGCCGGCGGCGCGCCACGGCGTTCCCGGACGCGCGCGTGGGTGCGTTCGAAGCGCCCGGAGCCGGGCGACCCGTACGTGGCGGCGCCGCCGCGCCTGGGTCGCCGGAACGGCCGCGGCGGCGGACGGAAGCGGCGGACGAACCGCGGGGCGGCGGCGGCGATCCCGGCGACGGGGAGGCACCCCGGCAGACGATCCGCGGGAAGGATGGAGAGCAGGCGGCGGCGCACCTCACTGTGCCATCCGATTTGATCGGGGAGGCGCGGAGGGGCGGCGCGCCGCGTCGGCGCCGCCGGCGACGCGATGGTCACGAGAGAGAAGGAGAGGAAGGGGGCCTCGCTGGAAATTTTGCAAGGAAGTCCTCGAGTTTTTTACAAATTACGTACAGGTCCTTTGCGGGCGTTTTTTTGCAAAAGGGACGCTGCAGCGCGACGTGTCGATGTCCCATTGGTAGAAATTGCCCTGCTACAGTATTACTGTAGCTTGCGCGAATTTTGATGTCATCTGGACCGTTGATAGCTGCGATCGAACGGCTGTGCGAAAAAAGGCGACGTGGACGTGCGGAGGGGCAGCGAATCGTGCGAACTTTTATATACTAGGGGATGGATATTTTCGTATATCTGGTTTGGATTTTTGAGAAAGTTTTTTTAGGTGGTAGAATGATTTTCATATAATTTGGTTGCAAATATATATGACTACCACAATGGTAAAAAGAAGATAAAGAGTAGTTGGACAATTTCGATTTACCTTTTACACTTGGCACTTGGAAACGAGGTGCTGTGCTCTGACTCGGACAATTACTAACTACTCCCTCCGTGCTAAAATAAGTGTCTCAAAGTTATACAAAAGTGAATGTATCTATACTTGTTTCATGTCTAGATACATCTACTTTTTGACAAATCTAAAACAGTTATTTTGGGACGGAGGGAGTATATAAAAGATGGTCACTTTCGCAACCGGAGAGCCCTCATGCTACTGTTCAACACTGTTCCAATGAACCGTGTTGAACAGTAATTCAATCCGCGCCGTCGCTTCCACATCCAATGGCCCACGCGGTTCTGCTCGCACCATTTTGCAAAAAAATACTCGCAAAGCCAGAAATTGCTTCAAAGTCCACAACATATTGAGAAGAAGGACTGCTTTGCAATTACAGAAAACTCCAGGAGCCTTTCTGAAAAACAACCACACAATCCCCCTTCCCCTTCTTCTTCTCCGCGCGAACCCGAGATCGCCGCGGCCGCCGCCGCGCCGTGCGGCCGCTCTGCTCGTCCCCCCACAAATCCGAGCACGCAGGGAGTTCCGCCGTATTCTCCTCTCCATCCTCGTGTAGGATCGTCTGCTGGGCTGCTCGATCCACGCCGGAATCGTCGCCGACATCGGACTGCTACGGCCACCGCGTTCGGCCGCTGCCGGCGACGCTCCGGCAGCCCAAATACAGCGGCGCCGCCGCTTGCGAGCAGCTCGCATCCACGCGCCTCGCATGCGCTCAAGCGCGCGCTCGACCTCGCGCGGACGCGACGTCGCCGTGGCTGCGACGCCGCCGTGGTCGCCATGCCCACTCTGTGCACTGATGACGTCAGCAAGACGTCACAGTGGACCCACCATGCCAGATCTTTTTTATTTGTAAATAATTTTCAAAATAAATAAAAACCCTGACGTGCGGGACCTGTTTGCCAGAAATTTCGCAAATACAGAAATGTACTAAAATTCAAAAAACTCATATCTTCTAATGTCCGATTCAAAATATTGCATATAAAATACAAAAAAAAATTAAATTCAACCAATTTTTAAAATTCCTACAAAAAAAGGATGCACCAAAAAATACTTTGTGCAAAAAAAAATTGCAAACAATATATCAAAAATCTTCAAAATTAACAAGTTTTTAGACTTCCCCACAAAAGTTGCACAAAAAAAATCCATTGTACACATTTACAAATTTAAGAAAATTTCAAACTTCCACATTAACTAATAAATGTCCATTTTGTTGATAATGTGTGGGACCCACCTGCCAGAAATTTCGCAAATACAGAAAAATACTGAAATTCATAAAACTTATATCTTCTAATGTACGGTTCAAATATTGCATATAAATTACTGAAATATTTCAAATACAACAAATTTTCAAAATTCCCACAAAAAAGAATGCACCAAAGATACTTTATGCAAAAAAAATGCAAACAATATATCAGAAATCTTCAAAATTAACAAGTTTTTAGACTTCCCCCACAAAAGTTGCACGAAAAAAAATCCATTGTACACATTTACAAATTTAAGAAATTTTCAAACTTCCACACTAACTAATAAATGTCCAGTTTGTTGAAAATGTGTGGGACCCACCTACCAGAAATTTCGCAAATACAGAAAAATAATGAAATTCATAAAACTCATATCTTCTAACGTACGGTTCAAAATATTGCATATAAAATACAGAAATATTTCAAATACAACAAATTTTCAAAATTCCCACAAAAAAGAATGCACCAAAGATACTTTATGGAAAAAAAATGCAAACAATATATCAAAATTCTTCAAAATTAACAAGTTTTTAGATTTCCCCACAAAAGTTGCACGAAAAAAAAAATCCATTGTACACATTTACAAATTTAAGAAATTTTAAAGTTCAACAAATTTTCAAACTTTCACACGAACTAATAAATGTCCATTTTGTTGAAAATTTATTTGATTAGTTTTCCATATATTTTTTCTACTTTACCACTTAAAAAAAAAGGATTTCAAAATTTCCAATCACAATGGGCACGGCCTGTGACCGTACACTTTTAACACAAAAAATGGCACCAAAAATACGTTGGGCACAAAAAAAAACCGCAAACAATATACGAAATTTTACCAAATTTACAGACTTTCTACACAAAAAATGCAAACAAAAAAAAACATTGTGAACATTCAAAAATTTAGGAAATTTTTATCTTCACGAAATTTTCAAACATTCCACACAAATATCCACCACGGGCGCTGCCGCCGCGCTAAAATTCAACTAGTACGAGACTGAAAGCTCAGCCTGAGCAACCACAGCACGCTAGTGTGGAAACGGGAAAAGCCTCGTATGGTCACCAAAAAAACAGCAGTTGCAGAACCATACATCGAACCAGACACTACCGCCACGGACGAGGAGCGGCCATGGCCACGGGAGCTTCCTGCTACTACCGCCCCGCCGCAGTTAGGGGGAGCCCCTCCTCGCCATCTCTGGGCCTCAGGCCTTCACAGAGCAAGGTGTTCTTCATCAGCAGCGGCGGCGGCAGCCGGTGGTGGATGAGGAGGAGGAGACGGGAGGGGATGACGAGCCGCGGCAGCATCAGCAGCAGCTGGACAAGAGCGAGGCCTGCCGTGTTCTCTCCTGTGGCCATGGAGTGGCAGGAGTGCAGGTAACCCTACCACTCCAATTCCATGCCAGTGATGCCTGCCAGCCAGACAGGGATTCGATACTGCCTTTCGGATTGCTATTACCAATTGGAGGAACCACTGAGCTTGGAATTTTAGCTCATAATTGTGGAGTAGCATATTTCTGGTTCCTGATTGGATTGGGCCTATTCAGTATTTGCTAATTAGTGGAGTAAGGAGAGGCCAAGTTCACTTGAAGTGGAGTATAATCTTTCAGTAAATCTAATGTTGACAGAGTACACTAGGGTGGGTTCCTAGATATAATTCCTAACCATACATATAAAGCCTGGCCTCCATTTCAAACAACCTTGATTGCACTCAAGAGATCAGTTTGACCTTATTTTTGTATGTGATGATTCCAACTGCGCTCCATAAGATGATGACTGCGCCGTTGTAGAGACATTCTCGCTTCGGAGAAACGAGTACCATCATACGTGTCAGCTTGCCTGCAATGCATATTTTCTTTCATTTGATCTCTCCCATTTGTGACTGAACGTTGTCTTGGATACAGCACCGAGATCGAAGTTGATGTTCCATGTTCAGTGGCCTACCAGTGTTACTCGGAAAGAGAGACTATTCCTCAATGGATGCCATTCATATCAACTGTCAAGGTGCTTGTTAAGCTCTTCTTCTAGGACATTTTTATTTATTTTATAATCTCATGCTTGGAGGCCGGATTTTTCATACCTTGACTAGGTAGGAGTAAACGTTTTACCAATACATTGTGAGGGACAATGATACTCTTTTTTTGTTACTCGTGAATATGTTAAAGAATAAAAGTAATGCAGAAAAATAGGATAACCAAGCACACATAAGCTTTCATTCATAAAACCAGAACAAACAGATAAATCTCATGACTTTCTTAGTTCACTTTTGTCTTTGTCCCACTTTTAGGCTCATAAACGAATGTCCCATTCGCTTTAACAGTGTATGAGCTTGCAACTTACAATTAATGATTTTCCCTCTTAATACTACTATACATTCCAGTGTAGTCATGTAGATTCTGGTGTAGTCATGTAGATTCCAGTGTAGTAATTTTCCCTCTTAATTTTAAGCTACATTACAGTGTAGTCATGTAGATTCCATAACCTGCATTCCATCTTTCCTTTCTCAAACATACACCAACCTGCGTGTCGTCTACATTCCCTCATTTATATGGATATGTTTACTTTTCATGGCTCACACTGTCTTTTAAATAATTTACAGCGAGTTATCAATGCCATTTTTCATAAAAAAGGGGTACTTTGCAGTGGCATATCTACGAATACAGCACTTTTCAGTCACGTATTTATATCTACATTCCCGTAGATGCATAGAAGCTGCAATGATCATATTATTTGGCTCCAATAGATTCTTTTTTTTTCATTTTTCTATATGTCCATCATCAACCGTGAGCATTCGCTATAGCTAGAACCCTAGTGATGTTACTTTTCCCGGAAAGGGGATAGCTGATATGGCTCTTCTGTGTTGTTCTCTTTTCGTTAGCTTGGTTTCTAAAAACTAAGCTTTGTCTTTCCGTTTCAGCACACATAATTATGCACATGACAATTTACAGGTCCTTGAAGATAAACCAGAACTTTCACGTTGGACTTTGAAGTATGCGATACTCGGTCAGAATGTAGAATTTTCTTGGCTTGCCCGAAACATGACAGTAAGTGTGTGCTATGTCAAACTTGCTACCATTCTGAAAGTGAATATTAGTAATAAAACTTTGCTCTGTATCAGCCTACTAAAAATCAAAAGATCCATTGGCGATCTCTTGAAGGTCTTCCTAACAGGTAATTATTGAAAATTCCTGACCTAGATACATCAATTCTCTTATTTCAGTCTATAGTTTTGTCCCACTTGGTTAGGTCAAATACAGAAGTTAGTGTTCGATCCATGGAGGAAGACACCTTTTGAATTATTTGGACGTTTAGCGCAACGAATTTCACTTATTGCAGGGGTGCTGTCCGATTCTTCCCTAAAAGTGAATCCTCTTGTAGAGTACAAGTGAGCATTCCGCCCTATGAATTTGATAATTCTTGTAATTGTAATGAATTACTTGTTCACAACTTGAGCTTCCCTCATTTCTGTGTGCAGCTAACAGTGGCCTATGAAGTTCCTGAAATTCTGACCCCAGTAGCATCGGTAACTGGCAAACACACTCATATATTTATTTTGCAATGCTTCCGTGTTTTAAGATTTCGTTGTTGCCAATAAGTGATTCAACTTTCCTTCATCAGGCACTAAAACCATTTTTAGAAGGGTTACTTCTCAATGGGCTAGAACGTTTTGTGGCGTTCGCGAAGGAGCGGTATGTCAAGACCCTTCAGTCTTGATGAGATCATCTGTACTCGACACTAAGATTTTCAGTTCCATCCACAGTTGATGTAAAATTTGCATATCACTAGATGTGATACACGAATAACCCTGTCCTAAGAGAAATACAAGAGTGACTGCTAGCAAAAACATATTGGAAATATGGTTCTTGTCAGCATTGTTTGAAATACAAGACCCATGACTTTGCCTTGTTTGAAAAACATTGCAAAGTCTTGTTTGATCATTAAGCCTTGTACTAGCATGCCAAGTCAAAATGCATATTACCCATGACTTTGCGGTAAGATGAGATACCAGCCAAAACTTGTCCTGTATTCGCCATTTTGGCCCAGAAGCCAAGATGCTGGGCAGTTCCGTAGAGTCAAATGCAGTAATGGATGATAACAAAGGAATAACGACATCACACAATGTACATCTTGAGACCGAGGAAAGAAACAAAAATCGTGCATTCTCTTCAATGTATCACACAATTGACCAGAAGCACATCCATGTATGTTTTTAAAGATATTATTAGCGGCAGATGCAGAACGTAAGGAAATGAAATTCAGTGGCATGCGCAGTAAGCCCGTGGCACCAGCAATCGTCAATAATTCACAGTATATCTGAAAGGGTAAAATGACAGGTATATCATTTTTGTTCCCGTGCATCCAAAATTATTACTTCCTCCGATCCGAAATAATGTTCGGGAAGAACGTACTGCCCTAGTACAAATTTTGTGTACAGCTGCGAACGTTATTCCGGATCGGAGGGAGTACAAAATTTTGGAACTTGCTGAGACAAGCAATTTGGACGATTAATACAAAAGAAGAGAATCATATGTGGATGGCCTTGGAGAAGGTCTGCAAGCAAGCCTCCTTGAGAGCTTCGCTCACAGTGGGGTGTGCATGGCATGTTCGGGCGACGTCCTCGCTGGATGCTCCATATTGCATGGCAAGGACAGCTTCGTGGATGATTTCTCCAGCATTCTGCACCATTATGTGCACACCAAGAATCTTGTCAGTTTCTTTGTCAGCCACGACCTTAACCAACCCCTCGGCCTCATCAATAGCCTTTGCACGGCTGTTCGCCAACAGCGGGAATTTGCCAACCCGGTAGGCAATTCCTGAGGCCTTCACTTGTTCTTCTGTCTTCCCAACAGATGCAACCTCTGGATGTGTGTAGACCACACCAGGCACCAAATCATAGTCAACGTGGCCTTCCTTGCCAGCAAGGAATTCAACACATGCCACACCATCCTCTTCAGCTTTGTGAGCAAGCATGGGCCCAGGGATGGCATCACCGATTGCATATACTCCATCCACATTGGTCTTGAAGCGCTTATCAACGAGGATCCTGCCACCCTTATCTGTCTCAACCCCAATAGCCTCCAACCCAAGGCCAGCAGTATATGGGGTTCTCCCAGCAGAGACAAGAACAATATCTGCTTCAAGGATGCTCTGCTCACCTCCAGCTGCAGGCTCAAGTGTTAGCTTTACACCATCTCCACTGCTATCAACTCCGACTACCTTTGTCTTGAGCATAAACTTCATTTTCTGCTTCTCCAACATGCGTTGGAACTGCTTCCTAATTTCACCATCCATTGACGGGACTATGTCCGCCGCAAATTCGACAACAGTGACCTCTGATCCAAGCCGATTCCAGACAGAACCCATTTCCAGGCCAATGTAACCAGCTCCAATAACAACCATTTTCTTCGGGATACCTGACAAGCACAGGGCACCAGTAGATGAGACAATCTTCTTCTCATCAATTGTAATTCCAGGTAGTGATTTTACGTCAGATCCAGTGGCAATGATTATGTTTTTCCCTTTGACAACAGTGTTACCACCATCAATCAAATCAACGGATACTTCTGAGGGGGAAGCAAGTTTCCCGAAGCCCTTAACATAGGTCACTTTGTTCTTCTTAAAGAGGCCTTCAATTCCTTTTGTTAGTCCAGTCACAGCCTTGTCTTTCTGCGCCATCATGGCTGGGAGATCGACTTCCAGATTAGAGATTTTTACTCCATGGTGTGCAAATGAAGTCCTTGCTTCATGGTACATATGAGAAGAGTGCAACAGAGCCTGGAGATCAGAAGCACGGAAAGAAGTTAGAAATGTTTCCAGTAAAGCACATCTGCAAGGATATATCACTGAAGTAGATAATTGTCTAGTTGCACTACATCACATAACAGAACAACATCAACATGCTTAGATCCCAGATAAAGATGCTCATCTTATACTAAGAAAGTCCTAAGCTACAGCATAATCTTATGTTGCAGCTATCCCAAGGATAGGCCAGTAAGAAAGATGTTTATCTCGAAAATAAGTTTAGCTTATAGATCCATATATTGAACATGCATCTCTATGATCCAAGAGAATCACATATTCTAAACATACATTGGAGCTATAGGAAAAATAGACATGTAAATAAGACGTTTAGCTCCCACATAAAAAAAGATGAGACTTAATTTTTTAGAAGGAACAGTATTATGTTCAACTGCTGGGGAAAATCTAGACAAAGCCCTTTGCTCATTTTACCATTATTAATTCTAAATTGTTAGCAATGTACAAAAACTACATCCATTTAACCTCAGTAGCGAATACAAAATTTATAGGAGCACAAAGCATAATAGTCCGTAGATGGTAAATGATGGATCAAGACATGACACTAAGAAATAAATAACCTACCAAAGTAAAAAAAATAAGTAGCACAGCTTATTGGGTCTACATGGGATATTGTCGCACAACATGTCAACATCACAGCGAGCAGTCAAGAATAAAGTCACCAGGAAAAAAATCACAAATTATTAACTGGAAATGCCATGAGACCAGCAGAAAAAATATCATGACAGCGACCCTTTATTTGAAACAAACTACAGTCCAATATTACACGAACTGGAAGAAATCTCAAATGCTGCCGAGCAGATTTTGTTTTTTACATCAAATGTTGCTTTCTTCAAAAATATTGGACACTAATGTTAAATATAAAAACCAAACATATGACGCTGTTCATAAATCTTGCTTTCTTCAAAAATATAAGAAACCATATCCCATAGATAAGTAGCTACAAAGCAAACAGAAATAATTTACACAGATGATACTTAGAATTTCCTACCTGTATCTCGTGTAATTTTGAATTGGGCCACAAATACAATGCAGAAGACCTCTAATCATAGCAATAGATTGCAAACGGGCCATTACTTTCCAAACTATTCCAAAATACTTCTTATTTATTTATTTTCGACGAAATACGATTCAATGCTTCACAATTTTATTTTATTTGCGAAACACACTGCAAACACAGACGCTCACATACGCGCGCAAGCACCAGGTTGTATAATAACCGCACGCATTTTTACAAACAAATAAGGTGATTCCATCACAAAACGCCCCGAAAAACCCTTACTAACTGCATAGTCCAAAATTTTACCTGGGTCTGTCAGCCTACCCGCAGCGAAACCAGAGTATAAGTATCACAAACGAACGCATCGTGCTCGTGCCAACCAAAGAAATAACACGCGAGCTACAACGAAAAGAACCTAAGAGACGCAACAGATCTAACACTCAGCGTCATCTCGCATGGCACGGCGAACGGAACGAATCGAGAGGCATCGCATCATCACCTTGGAGGGGATGCACCCGACGTTGAGGCAGGTCCCGCCGAGGGTGCCCCTCTTCTCGATGCAGGTGGTCTTGAGCCCCAGCTGCGCCGCCTTGATCGCCGCCACGTATCCTCCGGGTCCGCCGCCAAGCACCACGACGTCGCTCTCCTCCCCCGCCGCCGCCGCCGCGTACGACCTCCACGCGGACAGCGCCGCCGCCCCGGGTGCGTGCGGACGCCTAAGCACGGCCTCCGCCGCCCTACGCCTCGCCAGGATCGCCAACGCCATCTGCTCTCTCTCTCTCCCCTCCCGCTTCGCTTCGGCTTTCTCTTTTGTTTTCGCCTAGACAGGAGGAGAAATGGCAAAGCGCCTATCGCGGCTTCCTGTGGGACCCGACCAGAGATAGGGCGTCCCTCGCTCCTGGCCCTACGATGCCACCAAAACCTGCTTCCCACTATACAAATCAAATTAAACCTAATCTCGATATGTCAAAATAATAACAAAACCTAATCGTGTTTTTCTTTGTGTGAGATCATATATAAATTGAAAAAGGTCAAATGCTTTGCCCGTTAGAAGATGGTAGCCGCCGAGGTTGAGAATGAAAACAAATCGCATGTTATTTACTAAAATAATGTTGAAAAAATGTTGTCATTTGCTTTTGAAAAATGATCTAGTGACCAACCCAAAATAGCAATCATTTTCCGCAAAACTAGAATTTCTTCCTGCTTGAAGGTCGATATTCTTCCTCGGTGAGTCTCTTCACCGCTATCTACGATGAAATATGTTCATTACTTGGAAAATCAGGTTCGGTTCGGTGTCTTTACTAGCGTGCAGGAGGGGCATCTAGGCCCGCCAGATGCATATATCGTACATTTGGTTGCATGTACACGGGTTGTGTCTAGGCACGCTGCTTAAGGAACCCCTTAGATATGCCAATTCTCGTGGTGAGTAGGGTTGGGGTGGAGGAGGGGTCGGCAGAGTTGGGGTTTGGGGATGAGGGTGGAGGGTGTGATGAGAGAGAAGGCGAAGCATGCAAAAGGAATATGAGCGAAAGCGGTGACTAGGGTTTCAATGCGTGGATTTTATTGTTCGCGGTAAGACGAGGAGATCAGATGGGCACGAGGCCGAGCGTTCTGAGAAGCCCTAGAATGCTCCAATAAACCTTAGATTTTGATTAAAGTGTGCTTATATGTTTCGAATTGCTCGAGTGTTCATACGAGTGAGCCTCCCCACATGCCCGTGTGCGTGCATTTTCCACTGGCTGATCTGTTTTGTTGATTTTTTATTAGGAGTGTCTGTTTTTATTCAGGCAGAGGACTAAACATAAGTAGATTAATGGTAGGGTGAAAAAAAATGAATGTAAACAATGGTGATTCATTAGTAGTGTGGAAAATGAAAGCTAAATTATTTTGATTGACCGCTGATGAATAAAGAACGTTTGTGGTGCTTGATTGGTTGTCTGAAACAATAAATGTATATTATGACGATGACTCGTAAAAAAACATAAATTGTGTGGGAGGAGGGACATTAGGCAGGGTGGAGCGAAACATATCTCAAAACGAAACACTACATATTTTATATGCCCCTCCGGTTAATATTAATTGTGGTTGAATCAGATGTTTTAGCACTAAGACATGACTAGATACATGATTCAACGATAAGTAATATGAATCAGAGTGAGTAGTAGAGATATACTTACACGCATCTTGGGCCATACGATACTAACATAAGTGTGAGTGCAAACTTGGTGCACCCGAGCACGAGTGTGCCTTTGTTTTTTTTGAAAATTTTGAATTCTAGTTTGAAAAAAATCCAAAAACAATTCCTATGATACATATGCATGTTTTCTATATATGTGCCAATTTTCCGTGCAAAAAAGTTGTATTCTGATCTATATAAAAATAACAAAATTTTGGGCACAAAAAAAGGACAATAGTACATTGATCTCTCAGAAATTTCTCTTTTTTTGTGTAACCCAAAATATAAGTTTCTTTTGGAAACCTAAAAGTTTGGTTTTTAATTTTTTCAAAAAATGGGCACACTGGTCGGGAGCCACTACCGATTTTCGCTTAAGTGTTTGCTACTTGCAGTTTCCACGATACTTCGGAACAGTCCTCTTCGGCTCCTAGTAGCTTATGATTTCGAAAAGAGCAATGCAATTTTGCGGAAATTAACGATCAATGACTTACTTCCGCAGGAGAAGCTTCGACAGAACGTTTTCGGTGAACAACCCATTTATCACCAGAAAAATAAATTTAAATAGATTGAAGTAAACGTTTTTTCAATGCATTTTGTCATCAAAATAACGTCTAGTGCTGTGACATTTACTCGATATAAAATATGTTCTCTATCGGACGTGGCACGGTAGCCCTTTCCGACGTTGAGCTGAGGGACGAGAGTGCAGTTGCTGGCTCACAGTTGATACCCAATCCTGGAGAGGATATGCTGTTGCTTCAAGTCCTTGTAGACCACTGGGATCCTGGGGAGACTCTGCCCTCATGAGTCAATTTTGTTATCTGTACTTCTCTTTCAGGACCACTCAAAACCACAGTATGCTTCTCATTCAATCTATTTCAAAAACATTTTCTCTTCTGATTGAGTTCGTAACTTTGTCGTGCTCAAGTTCAAAACTTGGTTACAGTATAAAAAATAGTTCAAAACTTGGGGTCTCCATGGTTTATTTACCACTAACTCGGAAATGGTGTAACTGGAGAAAAGATGGAAAACTGGAGATCTCTTCTAACTTGCAATACAATTTTCACTCGAAATGAAATCCATATACATGGACCACCGTTTTCTTTTGTGGAACCGAAACTGTTGATCGGAACAAAAAAATGATGAGCGCCTAATGTTACAACTGTTACACCTGAGCCTCAGTAGTTGGTAATATATTGTACAACGAAGGAGATTAATATATGACATCCTCGCAGCCCACCCCCTACTTGGTAGTACTGATGCATAAGTCAGTCACAGCATACTGGTTGAGATTCCTTCTGAAGCTTCTCCCACAAGCACATCATGAGCCTCGGGCTCTGATAGTGGGCAAGGACATAATCAGTATCACACCCTTCATTGTAGAAGCGTTCATCGCTTGCATAGTTCACCGTATGACCGCTGTCTTTATATTGCTGGATCCATATGCCCATCGCCACGTCTTCGAGTTTGAATAGCTGAGGAAGCAACAAGATCAATCAAGAGCTGCATCACTGCGTAACAGGATAATACAGAAGAAGTTTGTGAATGTACTGCAAGTTCATCTTTCAACCTGAAGTGTTCGTTCTTGATGACCTCGAACGACAAATTTTGCGATGTCCCTTGAAATTATGTAACCAGGACCATGAGCCCACGGTGGATACATTTCATTAGGCCATTCCTGTGTTTCTCAAGGGTAAGAAAAGCAGCCTAAATGAATAATATCTTCATTCAGGTAATTGGAAAGATCCAGTACCTTTGGACTGATAAACCATTTGCTATCCTTGTCTCTGTGTGGTGAAGACTGGAAAGAAATAAGACCATACAAAAGCCCATGGGGGTCGCTCTTCTTCAGGCTAGAGATGACTTCATCAATCCTAACAAAAGCATCATCATCTGTTTTCATGATGTACTTTGAAGGCATAATTTTACTCTGTAAATTTGTAAATCAAATGTAAGTTTGTGTTGCCAAGATGTGCATGTATTACTATAGGCTATGGCCCATATGTCGAGTTTGAAAATGTGTTACACTGTTGAAGATTTCAGGTTTACTTGGCGTATAAAAGAACATGTATAACAATCAAACCATGACAAAGGAAGTTTATATCATTTCCCCATCAAATAGAAGAAGTGATGCTTTGTGCCTCAACTTTCTCAGTTTCATGTTTTCAGTCTCATGTTTTGTCAGTATAATAGTATATGCAATAACACAATAGAAGGTGCTTATAAGTTATAGTTTGACTATTCCTTCTGATGATGCCACACTATAGTTGAATCTAGAAATAGCCCAATTTGAAGAAAAAAATATTTCGCAATAATAAATATATCCTCTAAGGATATATCTTAAAATCAGAATTCGGAGCCCAATTTCTAGTTGAATCTAGGAATAGCCCAATTTGAAGAAAAAAATATTTTGCAATAATAAATATATCCTCTAAGGATATATCTTAAAATCAGAATTCGGAGCCTTACTATTGTACAGTGACTGAAAAGAATTATGTCTGTCAGCAAGAAAAAAAGCATTAATTGAGTTGGATAAATTAATTTAGTGATGACACAGTGCACTTCTTGGGACAATTGTTGCAGCATAGCAATTGGACTTACTCAATGGACTTTTGCCAGAGGAGCCAGGGAATCTACGAAATGCATGTATACAAAAAAAGGGAAATGCACTTTGTACAAACAAATGCGACATAGTATAACATAAGTAAAATATGGAGTAACAAAATGTCAAATCACTAATTATGTTTCTAACAACCTACTCCTTAGTCTTACAGCATTGAATATTCCTACAACGATATTGCAAATCTGCTCTAAGTTCACATAATCTAAGAGAAAAGAGAAGTGTTCCATCAACTTCTCTTCATCTGAATCATTCTCAAGTCAGACACCCAGAGCAAGCAAGTGACAGAATAACATGTCACTGTGTAAGAATGACAGGCTAATCATTAAGTTCTAATCATGTTAAAAGACTATCTCTTGCTTTCAAGTTACAAGAGCATTGTTTATGACCAAAATTTGACTTTCTACTTATGGTCTGCATAGAGCAAGGAAAAGAAAGTTCTTATAAGCTGCAAACCTGAAAGAGAATACATACCCCAAATGTACAAATTGCAACGGTCTTTAGAGTGATCAAGGTATAGTAGTCAACAAATGGCATAAACTGGATATCGCCATACATCTGAGCTTCTTTCCATAATTCCATATTGACTTGCTCATTCTTATGCTGCATTTTAGGCGAAAGATGTGATGGTTACATCGGATGAAATTAGAATAATGCACATCTAAATAAATCAAACATGGAAAGCAGATTAGACAAAAGTCTCAGGTTATATGTAAGGAAAGAAGAGTTGCATTTAAAAAAATGAATGTGTGAGCTACAATCGTCAAATCCAAGCAGCATTGAACAATCTTATAACTTGCAAAATGTTGTTGTAAAGGAAGAAATATAAGAAATATGGTAATACAGACGAAGGAGAATGCTTCAACCATGCACATAACATTTGTAATGCAAATAAATGGGCTCACATTTCTGGGTACTAGATTATAGTGAATACTGGAGCAGCTTATTTGTCATGGATGAAATATATATGCAGCTTACAAAGACCTGATCCTTCAATTGAACAGATATATTGATGGGAAAGAAACAACATGAACGTTGTAACCACACTCAAGGAGAATAAAGTAAGCTTACAAGGCCAGTGAAAAACCGCACAGCTACTTCGCCTGAGCGGACAGACTCATATTGCATCCATGTTCGCCTCAAAGTCATCCGACGCTTGAAGTTGTTTCCAGTAGAGAAAACACCAACAAGAAGAAAAATCCGCTTCTTTGGAAGAGGTGGAGCCTTTAGAAGCTCAACACTTGCCATGTCTACATCTTCTGAAACTGGCAATCCATTAGCCAAGATTGATAGGAGCTCTAAATCCCCAGAGACCTTGACTTCTGCTACTGACCATGGCTCCAACCTCTATCAAAAACCTAACAGCTTTCATAATTACCCAATACTCACGTACATTTATGAATGTGGTCTGAGCACATAGCTCAAGCTCACCTCTCTGTATGTAAACGATGTCTCGTGCCTCCCGTTTATGGTCATATGGAACCCTTCAGCACCAGCCCACACTGTTGCTGTAAAAGGCTCTCCGTTGACAAATGAGAAGCTGCCACTGAAACGTGCACGTCCTTTTGGTCTCTTCTCATCTTCAGGCTGGTTCGCAGTAGCATTCTGTGTGGTATTATTACTCCCCTGGATAACATTCGTACCCACTTGCTGATTGCAACGAACAAGGCCATCGACCAGACTGATCAAACTCGCAGCAAAAGATTTTTTTTCAATCATAACCACCAGAAACTTTAAGAACGAGAGAAACATTTCGTAATTTAGTTCACATACTTATTGACAGTTTTTTTAATAATAAGACACATCACAGAGCCATAAAGGACGCTAGAACAAAATCAGAACGTAAATTGGGCATCATATGAATATATGATCGCTGCAGCTTTTCTTCATCACCACTGCAACTACTCAAATAGTACACAAAACATTCTAAGCGGAACTAAGATATTATTATTACAGAAATTCTAGGATATGGAAATACTCAACCAGACAACCACCATCAATAGCTAAAAACCAAGACTCAAACAAAACAAAAGAATGGTCGCTGCTAACCTGGTAACAACTTCCCAATAAACGTTAAATTGCTAAATCCGTCCACTTAGAGGCTGGCAGTAGAATATTGTGACCTACTGGCTGTTCACATGACAGGCAACCACCATAAGAGGCTGGCCATGATAAATTTTCTGAGGACACAATTCGGCATGCAATCGACCTACTATGGGAAGGATGCAATGGCACCCAGTTGTTAGTTGCTCTCATTGTTAGCATACTTATGTACTGTGTATTATGATGATCGACACGATGTTCAAATCAATGACCCTAAATGCAGCAATTTGCAATTCATATCAAAAGTGGCGCCCACATACTGCAGGATGATACCATGGAGAAATACTGCATGATCACCTTGCTTACTCTATCGAAGTCTAATCAGTAATATGCACTGATGTAATATACCAGTCTTTTAGGCAATATTCAACAACAACCTGAGCTTAATCATCTGCTAACAACACTATCCAATAATAGTACAGACTGCGCAGTGTTTAACATGATAACCGCGGAATTGAGTTGGCTGCAAAGCAACAGTAACTGCATGAGCAGACACAACGCCACATGGGACAATATGCATATGCATTAGGTTATCCCTATGTTAAGAATTTAGCTTAGGAACCTTGTCTGTTAAGAGAGGCATGCAGCTATCTCAACCATGGCACCAGGACTATTTCTAGATCAAACACCAACACTGTCAATATACGAACAGATCCTGATGACTCTCTAAAATCCGAAACTTGCCTGCTAGAACATCTTATAATTTGGAACGGATGGAGTGATAGGTAAAGAGGTGTCTCAAGAGTTCTAACTTGCAGATCCCAGCAACACTAACAAAAAGTATCACCTTAGTTGCCAACTGCTATTGCTTCCAATGTCACCAAGCGGCGGGCACCGCTCCCACCCACCCCACCCGCCCTCAGGCGTCCAAGAACTCTGCTCCACCACCATCCCGGCAGCCCCCAGGCTCACATTGAAGCACGCCACCACCTCGCCGGTTCCTCCCACCATCTCCACCCGGAACCCGGCCGCTCCATGCTTGGGCACCCCCACCACCGTCACCGCGGCGCCCTCCGCGAGCCCGCACGGGATCTTGACCCCGCGAGTGCGCGAATCCCCAACCACAGACGCCCGGCAATCCGCGTCGAGGGTCTCTTGACTGCTGCGAGTTGCTGCCGCCGCCGTAACGGCGACGGTGAGGTTGCGCCAGGCGGCGGCAGCCTCGAGGACGCCCGCGGCAGTGCCGGGGATCGCATCAGAGCGCGAAAGAATGGGGCGGAGGAGGCGCCAGGAGAGGTGTGCGGTGGAGTTGGCGGGTGGTGGGTAAAGGCCCGAGAGTCCTGGGAGAGAGGGGAGGAGGGGGGCGACTGGGCCGGCGGCCCGGGTGGCGGGCTGCTGGGTGGTGAAGGGAGACGGCGAGAGGAGGAAGAGCAGAGCGGCGAGGGAGACGATGAGGATCACGCCGGAACACTTCCTCATTGGGAGCGAGCAGTCCACGAGGTCAAGGGAGAGCTCAGACCGGAGAATTTGAGCGCGTCAGGGCACTAGTTTTGGCAGCAGCGGAAAGATATCTTGGAGTACAAAAAGTGCACACCTGTACGAAAAATGGGATCAATCGATTTCAAAATAGTGTAGAGAAAATGTGAAAACATACATGTGTACTGGCATAATAATAGGAAGACACTAGGCGTCCCCCGGGGGATTATTCCCTTCCCATCCTCCTGCTTGCATGCGTGACACGTGTCCCTCCAAACAGACCACAATCCCGCTTTTGCTGCCGCCGCAGCAAATAATCCCCGCTTTTGCTCCCTATGTAGCAAAAAACGGTTCGCCCAGAAAACAGAAAAGAAAAGACCGATTTCGCCGGAGACCTCACCGGACTCGCCGGACCTCACCGGAGACCTCGCCGGAGATCCCGTAGCAGAAAAAAATATGCTATTGTAGCAAAATCGATTTCGCCGGAAACATCGACGGAGACCTCGCCGGAGACATCGTAGCAAATGTTTTGTTCTATTGTAGCAAGACCACAAAACAATAATAGCAAAAACATTGTTATATTGCAGCATCGTAGCAAAATTCTTCCGGCGAGGTTCTCCGATAAGACTTATGATTCAAAACAGCAGGACAAATTGTAGCATAAAAATTCTTCTTGCAATGCAAAAACATTATGCTACTTTAGCAAAACTATAAAACTATTGCAGCAAAAAAAATGTCTGAGAGCACCGCCCTGCCGCCATGGCAACACCTGACGCCGCTTGCAGCATCGCCGTCGCCGCCGGAGTTAGCGCCGTCGCCGCTGGCTCGGAGCACCTGCCCTCACCGGTGGTAGCACTGCACGACGCCGTAGGAAGCAGCACCCGACAGCGTAAGAAGCAACACCTGACGCCGCTTGCAGCATCGCCATCGCCGGAGTTAGCGCTGTCGCCGCTGGCTCGGAGCACCTGCCCTCACTGGTGGTAGCACTGCACGACGCCGTAGGAAGCACAGCCCATCACCGATGGTAGCACCGTCTCTGCCGGCTCGCATCAGCCTCACTCGTCGGCAGTAGCACCGTCCGACACCGTCGGGAGCACTTCTCGTTGCCGATGGTAGCACCACCCGAGACCATAGGAAGCATCACAGGGCACCACCGCCACCGCCGCCGGCGGCTAGAAGCACCGTTGTGCCACCATGGTAGCAGTGCCATCGTGCCATAGCAGCACCGGCGTTTGTGCCTGGTAGCAGCGCCGTCGTTCCATGGCAACAGCGCCGCCGTGCCATGGCAGCTGGTCGAGGAGACGACGTCGAGCTCGCCCGAGGCCTCGCCGGACGAAGGGAGATGGGAGAGGGAGGAGAGCGGATGAAGGGGTCGGGCGCGGGAGAGAGAATCGCAGCGGTGGGGAGGGCCTGACCACGCCGAGGCGGCGCCAGCTCGCCGGATTTTTTGCCGGCCATGGAGGTTGCGTGCACGGCGGTGATGCCTAGAGGAGCGCGGCGGCGAGTTCCAGAGAGGAGATGAAATCTGGCGGCGCCAGCTCGCCGGATTTTTTGCCGGCCGCGGAGGTTGCGTGCACGGCGGTGATGCCTAGAGGAGCGCGGCGGCGAGTTCCAGAGAGGAGATGGGACAGAGGAACGGCGGCATGGCAGCGGGAGAGGAACGGGCACGGCGCGGCGGCAGGAGAGGAACGGGCACGGCGCGGCGGCGGGAGAGGAGTGGGAGAAATCCATGGTTTGCTCTGCGTGGAAGAGAACGGAAACGAGGGGAGGTTGGGGAAAGACCACAGCACGAGATAAGGTGGGCCCCAATTCAGTTTCTGGCCACGTCCGAGGACACGCGGCGTCCTGGCGATGCGGAGGATAGCAAGACGCGATCCCCCGGGTGATCACAACCCTTTTCCATAATAATACCTGTGGATTGTTATGAAGAAAAAACTAACATTGCGCCCGCTGCCGACGAGAGGTACGTTGTCGGCGACGCGTGCGGAGCCTGTCCCCGGAGTCGAGGAGTTCCCCCTCCCTCACGTCCAAGGGAGGATCATGTGGACTTGGATGTATCAAGGCTGCATTGTCCGGAGTTGGTTATGGTGGATTTATCCTAGTTCATCTCTTCCTGCCTCGGCGCTGTCGATCCCACAATCCCGTTTTCACTGTTTAGGCTTCTGTTCTGGCTCGGTTATTTCATCTAGCCGAGCCATTCATTCCTCTTTATGAAAGACGCTATGGTACACTATGTCGATTCACGATGCTTTCATTCCATCAAATAACAATTCTTTGGTGGATTGATGAGTTTGGTTTTTTCCTTCACAATCCATGAGCTCCGTCCGGCACCTGTATGGGTGACTCACGATTTCTAGCCGTCACAGATCTCAAGAGTTTATCGTCACAGGTTTCCGGGTGGGCCAAGCATCACACTCTTAGACACAAACCGTTATAGAAACTTGGTTTGGGGCGAGCAAACACGTATGGAGTCTGTTTGGATCCTTGTCCATGATGGCCTTTTTACTGATTCAGTATGTGAAATAGCATATTTTATATCCCCTAGGTTTTGTGTGTTAGGCAACAACACTAGGATATATCTAATGTAAAGTTAAGTGGTGCAGGAATCAAAAGAAATATTTACATAGTGCATCGAAACACTTGACAAGGAAAATGGTTGTTTGCAACTGCATGTCCAGTCCGGAGTCTCCGGCCTCAGGGGACTCAAGGGCCGGATTCTCCGGCCAAGTCGATTTTCTGACGCAAAAGCTCCACAGGACGGCGGCCGCGGTATGGGGTGCGGAGTATCCCCGGACTAACACCGGAGTCTGTGGCGCCCCGACCTGACTGCTATACAGAGATACTGTGTCTCCGGTTATCCGATACCAGCAGGCACACTATCAAAGCATAATAGAGAGATCAAGACTTGTGGAACAACTGGCACATCACAGACTCTACGACACAAAACATTATAGTTCAACTCTTATAATAGAGAAAGATAGCAAAAGACAACCAGAGGTCACAGACCCAACATTACAACATGCGGAAGCGAAGTGTGTTGTTCTAAACAACAAGAACCAAATTATGGCCTAAGAGGCCTACAAATAAACATCCAGTGCCAGCTGTTCTGGGATGTCCCAAGCTGCCACCTGGGAACCCCAGACTACTCGTCGACGTCCACAAAGAACCCACCTTCGAGGTCGGTGAAGTCCTCTCCTGAAAATAAGCAAACGACGTTGAGTTCGACGAACTCGCAAGATTAAGAGCTAATATATGCTCGATGATTGGCTTTTAAGGTTTTATGGCTGTTTTGCATAAAGCTGATTTTATTTTAAAAAGACATAACTCCATGGCATCGACTAATCAGATTATTTTGAAAAGGGGTAAGAAGTAACCTCTTCTCTGGTAAGCATTTCCATCATAACCATCACCATTCTCATCACCTATCTACTAGGCACCTCCCCGAATCACCCTCGAGGAAGACAACCTTGGTTATTAGTAGTACCTTTAGTACTCAAATTTTTAATCATTCCGTTCCAGTTATTCTATGATCATCGTCCATTCCCAAGTCGTCCATAACCGCGGACACGGCTTTTCGAAAAGATTTATCCCTGCAGGGGTGTACAAAGTGGAAGTCCCCGGAGTCCCGAGGGGCCCCAGCTCCTTCGCCACGCGTACCGTCCGGCCCATTGCATGTACAATTAGCTCTCTTCCTTGGAAACCCGGCTGGGTGGGAGCGGTGTCGACTTCTCCCTCATTAAGGACTTTCCAGGATCATCAGTGGCGGCAGGACTGCCAGTGCCTACAACACCCGCCCCACGGCCACTTATTTTCCTAACACCACAATCCTCATCTCAGTTCATCCCACCATCATCACGCACGCGCAAATGGAAGCCCGAACTAGAGGACCCTGGCTAGTCCCGCCCGAGTTATTTAGTCTATGAGGGTTCCTGCAATTGCATAGGCCTCACGCATGGTTGCACGCTCGTCTTGGTTCAAGAGGTACAGAACTCGCACCTAGGCGGCGAGAACGAGACAAAACACCACAACCACAGTGGCCTCTCATCCCCACCTTTAAGCATTTTATTACCTGTCTCCACAATTCTCCACCATCAACCGCATATCTCAACACCTGTTTCCAACATCAACCATCCATTGTACAGCTAAACATTTACTAAGCATGGCTAATCATCAACATAGCATAGTTAAGTAGCTCAGGCCAACAATACAAACCTATGGTTGATAGGAGGGGAACAGGTATTGGCATCGGAAACTTAATGCAACTATAGGATACTCTAATCCAATAAAATTGACATTTGGAACCGCATGCAATATTATAGTGGAGAAAATATTTGCGGAAACATAGGATAAGATATGCTCAGAGGGGGATTACACTTGCCTTGTTGAGCGGAGTAGTCAAACTGCTCGTCGGAGTACTGATGCTCGACTCCGCACTCGTGATCTACCGGAGAGCAAACAACACCAGAAAGCAGAAACAACAATCAACACATGGCAATGGTGCGATGCATACAGAAATGATGATATGACAATGTTAATGCAACTAAGAGATCTTAGACATGATCATCAAGTTAAATGAGTGTCCCAAATAATTATGCATTATTTGGCCTACCCTCATATTTATCTTAGTGGCATATTAATAACTTTAATAAGACCAGCACCTAAATATTATTCTAACATGCATGAAAATGTTGTTTCCTGTTAGGTATTAACTCGCGGAATATTTTGAGAGGTCAAACTTAATTTAGGACCATTATTTAAAAAGTTATTACTTTTTCCAAATTTCATTTTCTAATCTGCCATTCTTCTAAAGTTTAGGAAACTGCTACTTATTTTGTTTGGTTGGACATGTAAATGAGGTTAACATGTAAGATTATTTTCCCTGATCATTTTGATATCTTATTTGCAAATTTTGGATAAACAGAGCGAAAGATATTGATTTTTGATGTTTACAATTTTTCCTGTCTTTTATTAATTTTCCCAGGAGTACTGAATAAAATCGGATTATCCGAAATTTGCCTAACTCGGAAAATCCGATTGCCACGGACGGCCTGCAATTTCACTAAGGACTGGAAACACGTCGTACTAGAGTTGCTCGGTTTATCCGATCGGAACGACTCGGAATATCCGAAGTGTTGCTGACGAAACTGAACCAGTGTCGTTCGGCCGGGGAAGGCAACGGCGGCGACCACGCTCTGGGCGCGTCCGCATGTGCGCGCGGGGGTGCGAGGAGAGGGTTCAGCGGAGGGGGTCCAGACGAGCCTGAACGTGGCGGCGGCGACCGGGTATGGCCACTGGAGCTGGCCCGGCGACGGCGGCGAGCGGCTGTCGACGGAATACAGTGCGCTGGCGCTACGGCGAGAGAGAGGACGAACGGAGGGCACGGCGAGGTGCAGCGGCTCACCCTGAGTACGATGACGTGGACGGCGAGGTCGAAGGAGGATTGCCGGTGACGAATTCATCTGCGGCGTCCGCGGCCGGAGGTGAGGAAGAACTTGACGGCGGCGACGATTTGTGACTCCTGGCTCCGATTCCTTCCGCGTGGAGGAGCACACGGTGAGGCGGACCTCGTGGTGCCCTTGAATCTGCTCGGGGAGCTCTACATCGGCGGCGTGCTCATGGCCATGGCGACGGCGGCGCGGAAGAAGCAACGAGCAGAGAGAGAGGGAGGGCAGAGGAGAGCTGCGAGAGGGAGCCGGGCTAGGGTTAGGGTTTGGGTTCCGGGTGCTCCTCTTATCCTCACGGGGACAGCAGCGAGCAAGAAGGGCTGGGCAGCGGCGACGGGCTGGTGCGGTCGAGCTCGTACTGCATCGGTCGCTACAGAGAAGAAGGTGCATTTGCGGAAAACCCCCTGCACATTTGTTTTCCATCACCACTAAGTCCTTTTCTTCCTTTTTCTTTTTATGGAATTTCTCGAAGCCATTTATTTGAAGCACTTAACCATTTCAAAATTTGGTGAAACTTTGCACAAAATTCTTATTTGATGTAAAGAGCTACTGGTAGAAATTGCAGCCCATTTGGAGAATATTTTTAGAAGTAACTTGTTTCAATTTCTTTTCTGCCCAATCTTTAGAACAATTATTTAGGGCATTGAACCAACTCCAAATCTTATGCAAATTTGTAGTAACTCTTGATTTGACATAAAGAGGCACTGGTAGAAATTTGAGCTCAATTGGAGGAAGTTTGTAGAACAAACTTGTTTTACCTTCCTCTCTGCCATTTATTTTATTTTACAAATCCAAATAGTTTGCAAAAAATTATATTTGGAACTTTGGAATTCCTTTGACAATATACGATGTCAAGTAATTTTGTTTTGCAACTTTGATTGCCTTCATTGTTTTGAAATTTGTTGGAGCACAAATTTGGCATTTGTTTTTAAATGGTGTCAAACCACCACAATTCCCTAGCAACAACAACAATTCCCTAGCACAATTCCCTAGTGACAAGTTAAAGGTTTCAATTGGTACACTTTGATGCAAGGATGCCATGATCCAATGAACCAAAAGCGGAAAAATTACACGGGTTTTTCAGGCTCTTAACTTTGGGCTATTACAATTCTACCCCCCTTACAGGAATCTCGTCCCGAGATTCTAGAGTAGGAAAGAGGGAAAGGTTACGACAGTCTTCAACGGTCTTCTCGGTGTAGATCGATTCAGCGCATCCTGCAGATCTTCATCGGCTACATGTCAGGATCATAATTTCAGTACACCATAGGAACGAATGGAACCTCTCCGGAAGGGTGGTTCTTTGTGAAGATACAGCGGCCGAGTACCTCCTAGTAGAATCTTAGAATGAAACTTCAAGCATCCCTTGATTTGACAGTTAGGGGACACAAGCGTTTGACGGGAGATTTGATAAGAGTTTCCAGTTGGTAGACAACTGTTTCTCAAATATTCGAGATATGAACTTTGCACAAGGCCTTGAATTTCTGAAGACGAAGGTTAAACAAGATTCCAACAGAGGACGTGCTAACTTCTACCAGACAGCTTGAGTAGAACTTTCCTCACGGAGGAGCATTTCAGATCACAGAAGGATCGGAAAGCTAGATCGAGAGAACTTCAAAACTCCGCAAACGTTAGTATTGGGAACACTTCTTGATTTTCTAGACGTCGGGAACAAGCTTCTTGAGGATCGCCAACTATCGTTTCTGTTTGAGATTTAGATCTGGCCAGGTGTAGAGATACTTCAGACTCCACGTGTAAGAATAGGGAATCTTTGCAAAGCATACCAACGGGTTACAATTGCTAGGACCCCAAGAGTTGGACTACAAGGTCTAACTCCAAAGGAGGAACGGATTGCGGAACCCGCGAATTAGCAACTTGTCAGGAGACAACTGCCCTAATTGAATATCTTGCAGCGGGACACGATTGAGTTCTTGATGGGAAACACCATAGAGGACAAAGAAGTTCTCAGACTTTCTCTCTTTCTGGAAAAATTCAATCAGTGGCTTGGATGCATAGGTGAAATTCCGAAGGAATGGAGGTAACAACATACCATTTCGAGAATATTCTACACATGCACGATCGAGTTGAGATGATTTCGAGGAAACCAGACGATTCACTCAGATCCACGGCGACATCTTTCAGCAATTGCACGAGAACCAGGGAAAGTCACTTCTAACTTCAGAACACATACC
Source organism: Poa pratensis (assembly GCA_947311845.1). Lineage (NCBI taxonomy): Eukaryota > Viridiplantae > Streptophyta > Magnoliopsida > Poales > Poaceae > Poa > Poa pratensis. The sequence goes on along the minus strand of CAMZMU010000108.1, from coordinate 2,536,409 downwards.
TTGTGAAGACACAAAGTTAGTTCCAAAAAATTTCCAATGCTAACGCCCAATATCCAATATGAATCTCCTCAAACAAGGAGAAGATAAGAAGGTAGTTGATGGGCTCAACAACAAACTTATCCAGGTACTCCAAGTCGGTAGACTCATATTTCACCAGAATGAGGCATAAGTATTGGTCAGACTAACACATCCAGTCGGCTAGCCTGAGTTTGATTTGACGATAGCCCAACTCAAATCAAAAGATTTAGAGGTTAGCATATCCACAAAGGAGATACCACCTAGCTTCCACACGGTCAAACTAGATATCCCTTTTGGAAGGAGCTATATCGGATAGAGCTTTTATCTTTTAACTCTCCAAGTTGTTTAAGCTCAACCGAATAATTCTGGACATCCGGCACGATTTTCTTGGAGAAGGGAGTTGTTCCGAGAACCAGCTTACTCATAAGCTCAACATCACAGTCAGGTGACAACTTGGCGATACTTTTGGAAAGACCTCCAGAATATCACGATCCACCGAGATGTCTTGAGTTCGAGAGAGAATTCATGCCTTACAAGGCACAACGAGGTGGTCTTGGGAGCTTCGGCACGAACCTAGCTCTTTGACCGAGGAAGAGCAACAGAGAAAACGAACTTGGGAACACAGTCCAACTCAACTTATTGATCGGCTAACCAATCATGCTAAGGGGGACAATGGATATCCCAAGATTTCCGCACAGTGAAAACTGCTAAGAATATCCGATAGTTATATTATTACTCACATCTCATCACTCTGGAGTAATAAGTCACTCGGAGATCGGAGAGTAACAGAGTGTAAGAGCATCACTTCATCAAGAGGATCATGATACTTAGCTCGATACCCTGATATCAAAGAGTGTGACACTCCAAGGTGGAGCAGAACAAAAGCTAAACAAGGCCCTTCTTCTGCAGATTACAATACTTTAACCTGGTCCGGGAAGTGGACTAGGTACTAGAGTTATTTCTCCAAACAAGACGAAGGGGAAAATCTTGACGGACCACAAGAGTAACTTGCATCGGAACATACCAACGCACGGTAAAACTTTACTGTCAAAAGACAGACAAGGTCGAAAAGTGGATCAGAGTAAGAAACATGCTCAGGGGAATCCTAAGATGTTGAAGATGCACCGGTTATTACTCAATTGTGATAACCATGCCCAAAAAGGAGAGATGCAGCAGAGTCATGGACATAGATGGGGGATTCGGTAAGAGAATTCTGGTCATAACCTCGATGGTTCCCAGACAGAATCTCCAGCTATGGCAGAGTTAAAGTTACATAGCCATCCGAGTTGTGGGAAATTAAGGTTCAACCATTTACCACACAGACCACATAAAGGACTTGGGTTAAAGGTCAGCTTCATGTGCCGAGAATCATAAGTAGCATAACAATCACACGGGTAACCACCCACACAATTCATCATGCCAGAATCACAGCACAATCCGGGACCTTCGGTTCAAGACCTTGGGTTAAAACCCGACGATACTAAGGATTTTGGTTTGCAGCGCAGCGGGAGCAACGTGACACATAACCCTAAAGATAGGACCCCACCCACGTGATACTCCTAGTTTTGAAGTAACAGATGAGAAGTAAAACCTTTAACTCAAATCGAGGTAAGATTGCTCCGAGATTAGAGGGTAACCAGATAAGGAGTAAAAAGAATCCTCAGATGGTTTTCACAACTCATTTTTAGGTTAAAAATATTTTCACAAACACTAGACTCAACATCGACCAGTAGAAGGGTTTCCTACAGGCAGTACTGCTCTGATACCAAACTTGTGGCGCCCCGACCTGACTGCTATACAGAGATACTGTGTCTCCGGTTATCCGATACCAGCAGGCACACTATCAAAGCATAATAGAGAGATCAAGACTTGTGGAACAACTGGCACATCACAGACTTTACGACACAAAACATTATAGTTCAACTCTTATAATAGAGAAAGATAGCAAAAGACAACCAGAGGTCACAGACCCAACATTACAACATGCGGAAGCGAAGTGTGTTGTTCTAAACAACAAGAACCAAATTATGGCCTAAGAGGCCTACAAATAAGCATCCAGCGCCAGCTGTTCCGGGATGTCCCAAGCTGCCACCTGGGAACCCCGGACTACTCGTCGACGTCCACAAAGAACCCACCTTCGAGGTCGGTGAAGTCCTCTCCTGAAAATAAGCAAACGACGTTGAGTTCGACGAACTCGTAAGATTAAGAGCTAATATATGCTCGATGATTGGCTTTTAAGGTTTTATGGCTGTTTTGCATAAAGCTGATTTTATTTTAAAAAGACATAACTCCATGGCATCGACTAATCAGATTATTTTGAAAAGGGGTAAGAAGTAACCTCTTCTCTGGTAAGCATTTCCATCATAACCATCACCATTCTCATCACCTATCTACTAGGCACCTCCCCGAATCACCCTCGAGGAAGACAACCTTGGTTATTAGTAGTACCTTTAGTACTCAAATTTTTAATCATTCCGTTCCAGTTATTCTATGATCATCATCCATTCCCAAGTCGTCCATAACCGCGGACACGGCTTTTCGAAAAGATTTATCCCTGCAGGAGTGTACAAAGTGGAAGTCCCCGGAGTCCCGAGGGGCCCCAGCTCCTTCGCCACGCGTACCATCTGGCCCATTGCTTGTACAATTAGCTCTCTTCCTTGGAAAGCCGGCTGGGTGGGAGCGGTGTCGACTTCTCCCTCATTAAGGACTTTCCAGGATCATCAGTGGCAGCAGGACTGTCAGTGCCTACAACACCCGCCCCACGGCCACTTATTTTCCTAACACCACAATCCTCATCTCAGTTCATCCCACCATCATCACGCACGCGCAAATGGAAGCCCGAACTAGAGGACCCTGGCTAGTCCCGCCCGAGTTATTTAGTCTATGAGGGTTCCTGCAATTGCATAGGCCTCACGCATGGTTGCACGCTCGTCTTGGTTCAAGAGGTACAGAACTCGCACCTAGGCGGCGAGAACGAGACAAAACACCACAACCACAGTGGCCTCTCATCCCCACCTTTAAGCATTTTATTACCTGTCTCCACAATTCTCCACCATCAACCGCATATCTCAACACCTGTTTCCAACATCAACCATCCATTGTACAGCTAAACATTTACTAAGCATGGCTAAGCATCAATATAGCATAGTTAAGTAGCTCAGGCCAACAATACAAACCTATGGTTGATAGGAGGGGAACAGGTATTGGCATCGGAAACTTAATGCAACTATAGGATACTCTAATCCAATAAAATTGACATTTGGAACCGCATGCAATATTATAGTGGAGAAAATATTTGTGGAAACATAGGATAAGATATGCTCAGAGGGGGGATTACACTTGCCTTGTTGAGCGGAGAAGTCAAACTGCTCGTCGGAGTAATGATGCTCGACTCCGCACTCGTGATCTACCGGAGAGCAAACAACACCGGAAAGCAGAAACAACAATCAACACATGGCAATGGTGCAATGCATACAGAAATGATGATATGACAATGTTAATGCAACTAAGAGATCTTAGACATGATCATCAAGTTAAATGAGTGTCCCAAATAATTATGCATTATTTGGCCTACCCTCATATTTATCTTAGTGGCATATTAATAACTTTAATAAGACCAGCACCTAAATATTATTCTAACATGCATGAAAATGTTGTTTCCTGTTAGGTATTAACTCGCGGAATATTTTGAGAGGTCAAACTTAATTTTAGGACCATTATTTAAAAAGTTATTACTTTTTCCAAATTTCATTTTCTAATCTGCCATTCTTCTAAAGTTTAGGAAACTGCTACTTATTTTGTTTGGTTGGACATGTAAATGAGGTTAACATGTAAGATTATTTTCCCTGATCATTTTGATATCTTATTTGCAAATTTTGGATAAACAGAGCGAAAGATATTGATTTTTGATGTTTACAATTTTTCCTGTCTTTTATTAATTTTCCCAGGAGTACTGAATAAAATCGGATTATCCGAAATTTGCCTAACTCGGAAAATCCGATTGCCACAGACGGCCTGCAATTTCACTAAGGACTGGAAACACGTCGTACTGGAGTTGCTCGGTTTATCCGATCGGAACGACTCGGAATATCCGAAGTGTTGCTGACAAAACTGAACCAGTGTTGTTCGGTCGGGGAAGGCAACGGCGGCGACCACGCTCTGGGCGCGTCCGCATGTGCGCGCGGGGGTGCGAGGAGAGGGTTCAGCGGAGGGGGTCCAGACGAGCCTGAACGTGGCGGCGGCGACCGGGTATGGCCACTGGAGCTGGCCCGGCGACGGCGGCGAGCGGCTGTCGACGGAATACAGTGCGCTGGCGCTACGGCGAGAGAGAGGACGAACGGAGGGCACGGCGAGGTGCAGCGGCTCACCCTGAGTACGATGACGTGGACGGCGAGGTCGAAGGAGGATTGCCGGTGACGAATTCATCTGCGGCGTCCGTGGCCGGAGGTGAGGAAGAACTTGACGGCGGCGACGATTTGTGACTCCTGGCTCCGATTCCTTCCGCGTGGAGGAGCAGCACGGTGAGGCGGACCTCGTGGTGCCCTTGAATCTGCTCGGGGAGCTCTACATCGGCGGCGTGCTCACGGCCATGGCGACGGCGGCGCGGAAGAAACAACGAGCAGAGAGAGGGAGGGCAGAGGAGAGCTGCGAGAGGGAGCCGGGCTAGGGTTAGGGTTTGGGTTCCGGGTGCTCCTCTTATCCTCACGGGGACAGCAGCGAGCAAGAAGGGTTGGGCAGCGGCGACGGGCTGGTGCGGTCGAGCTCGTACTGCATCGGTCGCTACAGAGAAGAAGGTGCATTTGCGGAAAACCCCCTGCACATTTGTTTTCCATCACCGCTAAGTCCTTTTCTTCCTTTTTCTTTTTCTGGAATTTCTCGAAGCCATTTATTTGAAGAACTTAACCATTTCAAAATTTGGTGAAACTTTGCACAAAATTCTTATTTGATGTAAAGAGCTACTGGTAGAAATTGCAGTCCATTTGGAGAATATTTTTAGAAGTAACTTGTTTCAATTTCTTTTCTGCCCAATCTTTAGAACAATTATTTAGGGCATTGAACCAACTCCAAATCTTATGCAAATTTGTAGTAACTCTTGATTTGACATAAAGAGGCACTGGTAGAAATTTGAGCTCAATTGGAGGAAGTTTGTAGAACAAACTTGTTTTACCTTCCTCTCTGCCATTTATTTTATTTTACAAATCCAAATAGTTTGCAAAAAAATTATATTTGGAACTTTGGAATTCCTTTGACAATATACGATGTCAAGTAATTTTGTTTTGCAACTTTGATTGCCTTCATTGTTTTGAAATTTGTTGGAGCACAAATTTGGCATTTGTTTTTAAATGGTGTCAAACCACCACAATTCCCTAGCAACAACAACAATTCCCTAGCACAATTCCCTAGTGACAAGTTAAAGGTTTCAATTGGTACACTTTGATGCAAGGATGCCATGATCCAATGAACCAAAAGCGGAAAAATTACACGGGTTTTTCAGGCTCTTAACTTTGGGCTATTACAATTCTACCCCCCTTACAGGAATCTCGTCCCGAGATTCTAGAGTAGGAAAGAGGGAAAGGTTACGACAGTCTTCAACGGTCTTCTCGGTGTAGATCGATTCAGCGCATCCTGCAGATCTTCATCGGCTACATGTCAGGATCATAATTTCAGTACACCATAGGAACGAAAGGAACCTCTCCGGAAGGGTGGTTCTTTGTGAAGATACAGCGGCCGAGTACCTCCTAGTAGAATCTTAGAATGAAACTTCAAGCATCCCTTGATTTGACAGTTAGGGGACACAAGCGTTTGACGGGAGATTTGATAAGAGTTTCCAGTTGGTAGACAACTGTTTCTCAAATATTCGAGATATGAACTTTGCACAAGGCCTTGAATTTCTGAAGACGAAGGTTAAACAAGATTCCAACAGAGGACGTGCTAACTTCTACCAGACGGCTTGAGTAGAACTTTCCTCACGGAGGAGCATTTCAGATCACAGAAGGATCGGAAAGCTAGATCGAGAGAACTTCAGAAACTCCGCAAACGTTAGTATTGGGAACACTTCTTGATTTTCTAGACGTCGGGAACAAGCTTCTTGAGGATCGCCAACTATCGTTTCTGTTTGAGATTTAGATCTGGCCAGGTGTAGAGATACTTCAGACTCCACGTGTAAGAATAGGGAATCTTTGCAAAGCATACCAACGGGTTACAATTGCTAGGACCCCAAGAGTTGGACTACAAGGTCTAACTCCAAAGGAGGAACGAGATTGCGGAACCCGCGAATTAGCAACTTGTCAGGAGACAACTGCCCTAATTGAATATCTTGCAGCGGGACACGATTGAGTTCTTGATGGGAAACACCATAGAGGACAAAGAAGTTCTCAGACTTCCTCTCTTTCTGGAAAAATTCAATCAGTGGCTTGGATGCATAGGTGAAATTCCGAAGGAATGGAGGTAACAACATACCATTCCGAGAATATTCTACACATGCACGATCGAGTTGAGATGATTTCGAGGAAACCAGACGATTCACTCAGATCCACGGCGACATCTTTCAGCAATTGCACGAGAACCAGGGAAAGTCACTTCTAACTTCAGAACACATACCTTGTGAAGACACAAAGTTAGTTCCAAAAAATTTCCAATGCTAACGCCCAATATCCAATATGAATCTCCTCAAACAAGGAGAAGATAAGAAGGTAGTTGATGGGCTCAACAACAAACTTATCCAGGTACTCCAAGTCGGTAGACTCATATTTCACCAGAACGAGGCATAAGTATTGGTCAGACTAACACATCCAGTCGGCTAGCCTGAGTTTGATTTGACGATAGCCCAACTCAAATCAAAAGATTTAGAGGTTAGCATATCCACAAAGGAGATACCACCTAGCTTCCACACGGTCAAACTAGATATCCCTTTTGGAAGGAGCTATATCGGATAGAGCTTTTATCTTTTAACTCTCCAAGTTGTTTAAGCTCAACCGAATAATTCTGGACATCCGGCACGATTTTCTTGGAGAAGGGAGTTGTTCCGAGAACCAGCTTACTCATAAGCTCAACATCACGGTCAGGTGACAACTTGGCAATACTTTTGGAAAGACCTCCAGAATATCACGATCCACCGAGATGTCTTGAGTTCGAGAGAGAATTCATGCCTTACAAGGCACAACGAGGTGGTCTTGGGAGTTTCGGCACGAACCTAGCTCTTTGACCGAGGAAGAGCAACAGAGAAAACGAACTTGGGAACACAGTCCAACTCAACTTATTGATCGGCTAACCAATCATGCTAAGGGGGACAATGGATATCCCTGGATTTCCGCACAGTGAAAACTGCTAAGAATATCCGATAGTTATATTATTACTCACATCTCATCACTCTAGAGTAATAAGTCACTCGGAGATCGGAGAGTAACAGAGTGTAAGAGCATCACTTCATCAAGAGGATCATGATACTTAGCTCGATACCCTGATATCAAAGAGTGTGACACTCCAAGGTGGAGCAGAACAAAAGCTAAACACGGCCCTTCTTCTGCAGATTACAATACTTTAACCTGGTCCGGGAAGTGGACTAGGTACTAGAGTTATTTCTCCAAACAAGACGAAGGGGAAAATCTTGACGGACCACAAGAGTAACTTGCATCGGAACATACCAACGCACGGTAAAACTTTACTGTCAAAAGACAGACAAGGTCGAAAAGTGGATCAGAGTAAGAAACATGCTCAGGGGAATCCTAAGATGTTGAAGATGCACCGGTTATTACTCAATTGTGATAACCATGCCCAAAAAGGAGAGATGCAGCAGAGTCATGGACATAGATGGGGGATTCGGTAAGAGAATTCTGGTCATAACCTCGATGGTTCCCAGACAGAATCTCCAGCTATGGCAGAGTTAAAGTTACATAGCCATCCGAGTTGTGGGAAATTAAGGTTCAACCATTTACCACACAGACCACATAAAGGACTTGGGTTAAAGGTCAGCTTCATGTGCCGAGAATCATAAGTAGCATAACAATCACACGGGTAACCACCCACACAATTCATCATGCCAGAATCACAGCACAATCCGGGACCTTCGGTTCAAGACCTTGGGTTAAAACCCGACGATACTAAGGATTTTGGTTTGCAGCGCAGCGGGAGCAACGTGACACATAACCCTAAAGATAGGACCCCACCCACGTGATACTCCTAGTTTTGAAGTAACAGATGAGAAGTAAAACCTTTAACTCAAATCGAGGTAAGATTGCTCCGAGATTAGAGGGTAACCAGATAAGGAGTAAAAAGAATCCTCAGATGGTTTTCACAACTCATTTTTAGGTTAAAAATATTTTCACAAACACTAGACTCAACATCGACCAGTAGAAGGGTTTCCTACAGGCAGTACTGCTCTGATACCAAACTTGTGGCGCCCCGACCTGACTGCTATACAGAGATACTGTGTCTCCGGTTATCCGATACCAGCAGGCACACTATCAAAGCATAATAGAGAGATCAAGACTTGTGGAACAACTGGCACATCACAGACTTTACGACACAAAACATTATAGTTCAACTCTTATAATAGAGAAAGATAGCAAAAGACAACCAGAGGTCACAGACCCAACATTACAACATGCGGAAGCGAAGTGTGTTGTTCTAAACAACAAGAACCAAATTATGGCCTAAGAGGCCTACAAATAAGCATCCAGCGCCAGCTGTTCCGGGATGTCCCAAGCTGCCACCTGGGAACCCCGGACTACTCGTCGACGTCCACAAAGAACCCACCTTCGAGGTCGGTGAAGTCCTCTCCTGAAAATAAGCAAACGACGTTGAGTTCGACGAACTCGCAAGATTAAGAGCTAATATATGCTCGATGATTGGCTTTTAAGGTTTTATGGCTGTTTTGCATAAAGCTGATTTTATTTTAAAAAGACATAACTCCATGGCATCGACTAATCAGATTATTTTGAAAAGGGGTAAGAAGTAACCTCTTCTCTGGTAAGCATTTCCATCATAACCATCACCATTCTCATCACCTATCTACTAGGCACCTCCCCGAATCACCCTCGAGGAAGACAACCTTGGTTATTAGTAGTACCTTTAGTACTCAAATTTTTAATCATTCCGTTCCAGTTATTCTATGATCATCGTCCATTCCCAAGTCGTCCATAACCGCGGACACGGCTTTTCGAAAAGATTTATCCCTGCAGGAGTGTACAAAGTGGAAGTCCCCGGAGTCCCGAGGGGCCCCAGCTCCTTCGCCACGCGTACCGTCCGGCCCATTGCCTGTACAATTAGCTCTCTTCCTTGGAAAGCCGGCTGGGTGGGAGCGGTGTCGACTTCTCCCTCATTAAGGACTTTCCAGGATCATCAGTGGCGGCAGGACTGTCAGTGCCTACAACACCCGCCCCACGGCCACTTATTTTCCTAACACCACAATCCTCATCTCAGTTCATCCCACCATCATCACGCACACGCAAATGGAAGCCCGAACTAGACGACCCTGGCTAGTCCCGCCCGAGTTATTTAGTCTATGAGGGTTCCTGCAATTGCATAGGCCTCACGCATGGTTGCACGCTCGTCTTGGTTTAAGAGGTACAGAACTCGCACCTAGGCGGCGAGAACGAGACAAAACACCACAACCACAGTGGCCTCTCATCCCCACCTTTAAGCATTTTATTACCTGTCTCCACAATTCTCCACCATCAACCGCATATCTCAACACCTGTTTCCAACATCAACCATCCATTGTACAGCTAAACATTTACTAAGCATGGCTAAGCATCAACATAGCATAGTTAAGTAGCTCAGGCCAACAATACAAACCTATGGTTGATAGGAGGGGAACAGGTATTGGCATCGGAAACTTAATGCAACTATAGGATACTCTAATCCAATAAAATTGACATTTGGAACCGCATGCAATATTATAGTGGAGAAAATATTTGCGGAAACATAGGATAAGATATGCTCAGAGGGGGGATTACACTTGCCTTGTTGAGCGGAGTAGTCAAACTGCTCGTCGGAGTAATGATGCTCGACTCCGCACTCGTGATCTACCGGAGAGCAAACAACACCGGAAAGCAGAAACAACAATCAACACATGGCAATGGTGCAATGCATACAGAAATGATGATATGACAATGTTAATGCAACTAAGAGATCTTAGACATGATCATCAAGTTAAATGAGTGTCCCAAATAATTATGCATTATTTGGCCTACCCTCATATTTATCTTAGTGGCATATTAATAACTTTAATAAGACCAGCACCTAAATATTATTCTAACATGCATGAAAATGTTGTTTCCTGTTAGGTATTAACTCACGGAATATTTTGAGAGGTCAAACTTAATTTTAGGACCATTATTTAAAAAGTTATTACTTTTTCCAAAATTCATTTTCTAATCTGCCATTCTTCTAAAGTTTAGGAAACTGCTACTTATTTTGTTTGGTTGGACATGTAAATGAGGTTAACATGTAAGATTATTTTCCCTGATCATTTTGATATCTTATTTGCAAATTTTGGATAAACAGAGCGAAAGATATTGATTTTTGATGTTTACAATTTTTCCTGTCTTTTATTAATTTTCCCAGGAGTACTGAATAAAATCGGATTATCCGAAATTTGCCTAACTCGGAAAATCTGATTGCCACAGACGGCCTGCAATTTCACTAAGGACTGGAAACACGTCGTACTGGAGTTGCTCGTTTTATCCGATCGGAACGACTCGGAATATCCGAAGTGTTGCTGACGAAACTGAACCAGTGTCGTTCGGTCGGGGAAGGCAACGGCGGCGACCACGCTCTGGGCGCGTCCGCATGTGCGCACGGGGGTGCGAGGAGAGGGTTCAGTGGAGGGGGTCCAGACGAGCCTGAACGTGGCGGCGGTGCCCGGGTATGGCCACTGGAGCTGGCCCGGCGACGGCGGCGAGCGGCTGTCGATGGAATACAGTGCGCTGGCGCTACGGCGAGAGAGAGGACGAACGGAGGGCACGGCGAGGTGCAGCGGCTCACCCTGAGTACGATGACGTGGACGGCGAGGTCGAAGGAGGATTGCCGGTGACGAATTCATCCGCGGCGTCCGCGGCTGGAGGTGAGGAAGAACTTGACGGCGGCGACGATTTGTGACTCCTGGCTCCGATTCCTTCCGCGTGGAGAAGCAGCACGGTGAGGCGGACCTCGTGGTGCCCTTGAATCTGCTCGGGGAGCTCTACATCGGCGGCGTGCTCACGGCCATGGCGACGGCGGCGCGGAAGAAGCAACGAGCAGAGAGAGAGGGAGGGCAGAGGAGAGCTGCGAGAGGGAGCCGGGCTAGGGTTAGGGTTTGGGTTCTGGGTGCTCCTCTTATCCTCACGGGGACAGCAGCGAGCAAGAAGGGCTGGGCAGCGGCGACGGGCTGCTGCGGTCGAGCTCGTACTGCATCGGTCGCTACAGAGAAGAAGGTGCATTTGCGGAAAACCCCCTGCACATTTGTTTTCCATCACCACTAAGTCCTTTTCTTGCTTTTTCTTTTTCTGGAATTTCTCGATGCCATTTATTTGAAGCACTTAACCATTTCAAAATTTGGTGAAACTTTGCACAAAATTCTTATTTGATGTAAAGAGCTACTGGTAGAAATTGCAGCCCATTTGGAGAATATTTTTAGAAGTAACTTGTTTCAATTTCTTTTCTGCCCAATCTTTAGAACAATTATTTAGGGCATTGAACCAACTCCAAATCTTATGCAAATTTGTAGTAACTCTTGATTTGACATAAAGAGGCACTGGTAGAAATTTGAGCTCAATTGGAGGAAGTTTGTAGAACAAACTTGTTTTACCTTCCTCTCTGCCATTTATTTTATTTTACAAATCCAAATAGTTTGCAAAAAATTATATTTGGAACTTTGGAATTCCTTTGACAATATACGATGTCAAGTAATTTTGTTTTGCAACTTTGATTGCCTTCATTGTTTTGAAATTTGTTGGAGCACAAATTTGGCATTTGTTTTTAAATGGTGTCAAACCACCACAATTCCCTAGCAACAACAACAATTCCCTAGCACAATTCCCTAGTGACAAGTTAAAGGTTTCAATTGGTACACTTTGATGCAAGGATGCCATGATCCAATGAACCAAAAGCGGAAAAATTACACGGGTTTTTCAGGCTCTTAACTTTGGGCTGTTACAGAGTCTCCGCAGCCACGGTCCGGAGTCTCCGCCCCAGACAAGAGTTTCTTTCGAAGATATTCCCAGGACGGCGCGTGCGGTATAGGGTCCGGAGTACCCCGGGAGTATCACCGGAGTCTCCGCACGGCTCCGCAGTTTCCGCACATTTTCGGTCCGGAGTTTCCGGTCCGGCCGGAGTCTCTGGCCCTCCAGTGCGGAGTCTCCGGACTAAGTGGACTGCAAACGGCTAGTTTTTCTGGGAGGGGTATAAATACCCCTCCGACTACCTCCAGCCAGCCAGCTCGCCCAAAAAGAAGAACACCATTGTTGCAAGCTCAAGAATCACTAGATCTCCCAATCCCTCCACCCAAACTCGTTGATACTTGGAGGATTGAAGGAGAAGGCCCGGATCTACATCTTCACCAAGCCGTTCTTCATTTCCCCCTCATTTACTTGAGGGCCCCTTGGCTAGGATTTCCATTAGGAAAACCTAGCTTCTTATTGATCTCACTTGTTGTCTTTGTGACAGATTTGTAGCTGTTCGGGAGCCCCCAATCCTCTTGTGGGTTGTGCCCCGGATCGTTGTTGTAAGGGCTCCGGATTCCGCCTTGAAGGATTCCGATAGTGGAAGGTGAACCAAACCTTTGTGTGCGGTTCATCGGAGAATAAGGTGACGCCTTTGTGGCGGTTGAGTTTTGACCTTCGTGGTAGCTCACACCTCTCCAACGAGACGTACTCCCCTAAAAAGGAGGAACTCGGGATTACATCCGTGTCTCCACGTGCTTTCACTTCGGTTACTTCTATCCTTGTTTATAGTCTTTACTTCATGTATCTTGATTAGTTGCTAGCTTGTCATATAGGTAAATTCACCTTAGTTGCATATCTAGAGAATTTACCTTTTGTGTCAAGCCTAATTTGAAAAAGTATTAAAATTGAAGTAGCACCTATTCACCCCCCCTCTAGGTGTCATACGATCCTTTCAATTGGTATCAGAGCCTCGGCTCTCTTGTTGGGCTTAACCGCCTAAGAGAAGTATGACACTAAGTGATGATGATCCCGAAGGACCAAGCCACTCGGCATCCATGGCCGATCTCAAACGATGGAAACATCATTGAAATCGTCCATGGATACCCAATTTGCTGAGATGCGTGACTTGATCACGCAACTCACAAGTGGCAAGGTTCCTATGAGACCACATCCCTCTAGATGAGGACTCCGCTAACTCCAATGACGGTGAAACCGAGGAGGAAAAAGAAAGGGGATGAAGAAACCAAACTTAAAGATTCCCCTCTTCCACATCTACCACCATACCCGAAGGTGGGAAGCCGGAGTACCATGGGGTTCCCTTTGTGTACTCTCCCGACCCACCTATCCATCATACTCGCATAAACCCTTTGGGTCCACCTCCTAAACTTAATGCATTGGCTTTTGCTACTTGGCAACACTTAATGAAATCTCATATCAACAGTTCCTCTATCGAGCTTTGGAGGATCATTCAAGAGGGATACAAGGCCGTGAATCCTAACAACTTGACAAGAAGAGAGGTGGCCGAGAAACAACTCAATGCTTCCGCTCTCCACATGATTGAACTTGCCGTTGGAGAAATGGTCTTCATCACATTCAACATGTCTCCACCGCCAAAGAAGCTTGGGATGCCTTGAGGTGGCATTTCTTGGAAATGAAAGCATGAAGAGGAATAGATTTGATGCTTGAGCAATGAGGCCGAAGGTTTCTACATGCTTGATAATGAAACTCATGAGGAGATGTATGGAAGACTCAAGATTCTTGCCAAAGCCTTTTATAATGTTGGGGCAACCTATGTGGATGATGCTTGGATCAAGAGGAAGTATGTGAATGCTCTCATGCCCTTCGAGCCCGTTGACTTGAAGGCCATACAAGGAAAATTCAACTACCTTGAGATGACATCCAATGAAGTTATGCAAGAGATGCAAGCCTCCAAGGTTGCCACCAAGAATGCTCTAGACAACCGTGCTAGGGCCATGGGAATGAACAAGGTCCCTCTCTTGCTTTGAAGGCCAAGGTTGTGTGCCTTGATGAACATGATGAAGTTGAAGCATGCCCGAACAACCTTCCTCCCGATGACTTGAACAAGCCCTCCATGGTCACATAGCTCTTGCAACAAGGACATTTTGGAATGACCCGGCCAAGGCAAAGGCTCAACTTGATCGAACAAACAATCCAAGTGGGAAGAAGGAGTTTGCTAATAGGATAAAGACTTGCTACAATTGTCATAACAAGCATCACTTCATCAAAGATTGTCCATATGAGAATAGAGAGCAAAACGGTGGAAGGCTTGTCCTCAAGGGCCAATCAAACATGATACAAAAGAAGCCTTTTGTCAAGAGGAAGCCATTCTTCAAGAAAGCACCAAGAATTGTGTTGATGACTCAAGAAGAGTATCCTTCCGAGGATTCCGAAGAAGAAGAAGAACCCACTCGTGAGGTGGCCGCTTTGGCCATTGTATCAACTCCACCTCCTTCTCTCTTCGAATCCCCCAATGAGAACCTCTCCATCAACACCGCTCGTTGCCTCATGGCTCACGTCACCGAGGTATCATCTTCTACTCCCAAGACTATGCATGAAATAGATGATAAAACTAGTCTTGTGATTAAGAAAGAACTTGTTGCTTCCGATACTATTGTGGCTAACTTGCAAGGTGAAACTAAGGCATATGTTGAGTCTCTCTTGAGACAACTTGATGCGGCCGAAGAAATCCTTGATGACAAGGGAAAAATTGAGAGAGAGGATTCTCTCACCATAGCATCCTTGAATGCTTCTCTTGAAGAAGAGAGTGAATATAGAACCTCTCTTGAGGAAAGAATTGAGTCTCTTGATGATAAAAATGATGAAATAATTGCTAAAATCATTAAGGATAGAGATCATGTCTTTGCTAAATATAAAGTGATTAAAAAGGAGAAAGCCGAGTTTGTGGTTGCTAATGCTAGACTCCTTGAGGATGTGGAGAAACTTAACAAGGCTCACAAGGCCTTGGAAAGTACCCACTCTTCTAGTCAAGTCTCATGAGCAACTTCAAACTCAACTTTCTAAATCTAACTCACCTAGCACCTCTACTCCCTCTTGTGATCATGCAAATGTTATTGAGGAAAATGCTAGGTTGAAGGTTGAGCTTGCCAAGGCCACTAGTGCCAAGACCTCTATTCCTAAAGGTAAAGAAAAGGTTGTTGCTCAAATTTTTGAGCAAAAGCCACACAAAGGGAAGGAGGGCCTTGGTTATGTGGCCAAGGCAAAGAAGAAGAAGAGCAACACCAATGCCAAGCCCGCACAAGCCAAGACTTCCATTGCGGTGGTAATGCCACTAGGGGCAAGACCACTCGTAGTGACTTTGCGGGGCATAACAATCCCAACTACATTCTTTATGTTGATTATTATGGGGATGTTTATGCAAAATATGTTGGTCCTTATGATGGTTACATTGCTTATTCTATTTGGGTTCCTAAGACCCTTGTTGCTAACAAAAGAGGACCCATTGAGAAATGGGTACCTAAAACCAAGCAATGATTTCTTGTAGGACTATGCTTCCGGTGGGTCTAAATGGGTGGTTGATAGTGGATGCACTAGTCATATGACCGGAAGCAAGAGATCATGACGGAGTTGGGACCAAATATAAATCAAGCATCCGTCTCCTATGGTGATAAATCAAAAGCGGAGGTAAGGGTCTCGGCAAGGTGGTAGTTGCAAAGGATATCACCCTTGTAAATGTCATGCTTGTCGAGTCCCTCGGTTACAATCTTATGTCCGTTCGTGCACTTAATAAGATGAATTTTGATGTCCATTTTACTATTGATATGGTGGTACTCTTGAGGAGCAAGACTCTAAAGGTCATGTTCGTTGGGTATGTTGAAAATGAGTTGTTCGTGGTGGACTTTTCGGGGTCTACCAACACTCAAGCAATATGCCTATTCGGAAAGGCCGACGTGGGATGGTTGTGGCATCGCCGCTTGTCCCATGTCAACATGAGAACTTTGCAAAGTCTTCACAAGGGTGGCCACATTCTTGGACTAAAAGACAATGTTTCTTTTTCTAGAGATCGTCTTTGTAGGGCTTGTGTTGAAGGAAAGATGCATGATTCTCCCCATCCAAGCAAGACCATCATTTCATCAAAGAGGATATTGGAACTTCTTCATGTTGATCTCTTTGGTGCCGTGCCTCAACCAGTCTTGGTGGGAAGAAATATTGTTTGGTGATTGTTGATGACTATTCAAGATTTACTTGGGTTTATTTCTTCAAGACGAAGGATGAGACCCAACAAGCCGTCATCGACTTTTCCAATGAAGTTCAACGCCAACACAATGTCCCTTATTGGTCATTAGGAGTGATAATGGCTCCGAGTTCAAGAACTACACCTTAAATGAGTTTCTTAGTGAAGAGGGGATTCGTCATCAATATTCCGCTGCATATACCCCTCAACAAAATGGTGTAGCCGAAAGGAAGAACCGGACTCTCATGGATATGGCAAGGTCTATGTTGGCGGAGTTTAAGTCTCCACTCTTTCTTATGGGCCGAGGCTATCTCCACGGCGTGTCATTCATCAAACCGGCTATTCTTTCGTTGGCAAGAAGTTTACATCTTATGAGATGCTCACCGGCAACAAGCCCAATGTCTCCTACTACCGAGTATTTGGTTGTAAGTGTTTCTATAAGAACAAAAGTGTTCGTTTGTCTAAATTTGAATCTAAAGCTTTAGAGGGTGTTTTTGTTGGGTACGGTGCCGAATCTCACACCTATAGAGTCTATGACAAAACCGTTGGGAAAGTCATAGAATCTTGTGATGTGAGGTTCGATGAGAATGACGGCTCCCAAGTGGCGCAATTTCATGTTTGTGATGTAGATAATGAAGAGCCTCAAGATGCTATAAGAAGAATGGGCATTGGTTTCCATCGTCCCGTTGAGATTCATTACGAGTCTCCTCAAGCAAGTCCAAGCTCCATTCAAGTGGAGGCCTCTTCATCACAAGTTGAAACGGCGCCTATCATGGAAGCAAATGATGCACCACCCCAAGAACAAGTTCAAGACCCTCCTCATGTTGACCAAGTTGCTATGCAAGAACCAAGTTCTCCTATTGTTGATGCTAGCCAAGGTCATGACCAAGATCAACCCTCTCCTTCCATTGTTGAAGATGTGCTTCAAGATGATCAAGGTCAACATTCCGGTCAAGACGGGGACTCAAATGATCAAGATGATCAAGAGATACCTCCAAGATGCAATAGAGATATCGAAGCCCGTCGTAAAGCAAGAGTTAAAGAGACTTTGAATAAAGAGTCACCATCTAGAAACATCCTTGGTGACCACAAGAAGGGTGTTACCACAAGAAGGCAATTGGCAACTTTAGTGAACATCAAGCTCATATTTCCATGGTGGAACCAAAGAAAGTGTTTGAAGCTCTTGAAGATCCGGATTGGTTAGAAGCTATGCATGATGAACTCAATAACTTCAAGCGCAACAAAGTGTGGAATCTAGTTGAGAAGCCAAAAGATTGCCGCAATGTTATAGGCACAAAGTGGATATTCAAGAACAAGCAAGATGAGCATGGAATGGTTGTGAGGAACAAGGCAAGATTGGTTGCACAAGGGTACTCTCAAGTTGAAGGCATTGATTTTGGAGAGACTTATGCACCCGTGGCTCGCCTTGAGTCCATCCGTATCCTTCTTGCATATGCATCACATCATAACTTTAAATTGCAACAAATGGATGTGAAAAGTGCTTTCTTAATGGTCCTTTAAAGGAGTTGGTATATGTTAAGCAACCACCGGGTTTCGAGGACCCTAAATTCCCTAACCATGTCTACAAGCTTGATAAGGCGCTCTATGGTCTCAAACAAGCACCTCGTGCTTGGTATGAGCACCTAAGAGAGCTATTGCTAGACCGTGGATTTGAATTGGGGCAAATCGATCCCACCTCTTTACCAAGAGGGTTAAAGGGGAGCTTTTCATATGCCAACTTTATGTTGATGATATTATATTTGGCTCATCTAACAAAGCTTTCAATGATGAATTTTCAAAGCTTATGACCGATAGGTTCGAGATGTCTATGATGGGCGAATTGAAGTTCTTTCTCGGTTTTGAGATCAAGCAATTGAATGAAGGGACTTTCATCTCTCAAACCAAATATACCCAAGACATGCTCAAGAGGTTCAATATGCACAATGCTAAGGGAAGCGGTTTCCCATGGACACCAAATGCCATCTTGAACTTAACCCGACGGTATCGATGTTGATCAAAAACTTTATCGCTCTATGATTGGTTCTTTGCTTTATCTTTGTGCATCTAGACCCGATATTGTGTTGAGTGTAGGGGTGTGTGCAAGGTATCAAGCCGCTCCTAAAGAAAGCCACATGGTGGCGGTCAATAGAATCCTTCGATATTTGGTTGATACCCCAAGGTTTGGTTTGTGGTACCCAAAGGGCACTAATTTCTCTCTTGCCGGGTACACGGATTCGGATTGGGCCGGTTGCAAGGATGATAGGAAATCAACTTCCGGGGCATGCCAATTTCTTGGTAGGTCCTTGGTGAGTTGGTCTTCTAAGAAGCAAAATTGTATATCTCTATCCTCCGCCGAAGCCGAGTATGTGGCGGCCGCTAGTGCATGCACTCAATTGTTATGGATGAGGCAAACTTTAAAGGAATACGGTGTCAATTGTGACAAAGTGCCTCTTTTGTGTGACAATGAAAGTGCTATCAAGATTGGCCACAATCCGGTGCAACACTCAAGAACGAAGCATATTGAGATTCGTCATCATTTTATTCGGGATCATATTGCTCGTGGTGATATTGAGCTTGGCTATATTCCAACCAAAGATCAACTTGCCGATATTTTCACGAAGCCACTTGATGAAGCAAGATTCACCTTTTGAGGCATGAGCTAAATATCGTGGATTCTAGGAGCTTGACTTGACCATCTTGCATACACACCTATTTTTGACTATCTATTTGGTTTAGGTGTAGGCATGGACATAGGGGGAGTGCGGTCCTAATCCATTGGACTATCCCTCCCCCCATTATGCCGATAGTAAGAACTCATTTGCATCTCTATATTCGTTCTATGAATTGTGAGCTTAAATGACGAGTAGTGGCGTGAACCCAAGATATATCTTCGCGGTGTCACACCACATACTCATACATGGTGGCCTAGGCCACCGCCCTCTTCTTGTGAAGAGTTGATCTTATTGGCTTTATTTGGGTTTTTCTAGACCTTGTGTTCGTTTTTGGGAGAAACACTAGAAATTGGCCTTTATTGTTTGCTTCTTGCAATTTTCTAGTATGTATCCCACCATCAGAGACAAAGTTCTCATCCTAAGCCTATTCCTACCTAAAAACATGCTCCTCTTGCATTCATACATGTCCTTTTTGAAATCTGGCAGTTTTTGGAGTTTTTGGGTCCGGAGACTCCGGTCTGTCCAGAGTCTCCGCCCTAAAGCCTAGAAATTCCGGTCCGTCCGGAGATTCCGGTGTTTTTCGCCGGAGACTCCGGACTTGCTTGTTTCACTGGGTTCCTTAAGAGCTCGGGGTGGGGAGTTGTTTCACAACTTCCCACACACCCCGACCCCTAACTCTCCCCAGTCGCCGCCAAGTGCTCCAAGACCGCCTCCGGCCACTCCCCGCCGCCGGAATCCGCCGTGCCACCGGCTCCTCCACCTCCCAAGCGTTGGGGATCTTCCTCCCCTCCGTTTGGATCTCACCATGAAGGACTCGGGTACCACTCTCTCTTCCTCTAGGGTTTCATCCTAGATCCAGTTTTGAGAGTAGTCTTGTTGAAATTCTTGGTGTAGAACCTTTAGGATGGCAATGTACTCACTAGGAAATTGTTGGTGTCGATTTTTCGTTCAGTTCTGACCTAGATTGGAAGTTCCTGTCTCAGCCCGGAGATTCCGGTGTGGCCGGAGATTCCGCCCCTCTTAGACCAGAAACTCCGGTCCAGATCATTTCTGAAGAAAAATTCTCTCCAACCGTTTCTCTCTTTTGATTCCATGGACATGTATGCTTACCTCAATGCTACCTATCTACTCTTGTTTCACAGCTAACAAAAGGTATCCCGGTGCTTCATCCTCATCCTCGAATATCAAGAAGCCGAAGAAGAACAAGCTCCAAGGTCGAGACTATTTGATCTATGATGAAGAACAAGACAAGTCTGTGTAGAGTGGTGCTCTAAAGCAGCAAAAGGCTGGTGAGGCTAGAAGGTCTAGGCAGGAGGTTGCTCTTCTTCGAGAAGAAAAGGCCAAGAGGGCCAAGCTTGACAACTTGACCACCTTGACGGGTTTGAACAAGGAGGAGTTTAGGACCATGAGGGCGCATAATTTCTATGCCATGCCCAACAACTCGGACGATGGTCACTTTTGGAGAAGGGAGCAAGAGCTCATTGTGAAGGAAATCTATGCAAATTTGGACCCAAAAGCTCTTGTGTGCCCTCAAAAACCGCTGAATTTTGAAGAGTTGGCCAAGAAGACATACTTTCAAGAGGCAATATGGGTTGCTAGGAAGATCGGTCTTGAGCACCTCATTTTCATCCAACAAAATTATGATATTGAGATGGTCCAACAGTTCTTTGCCACTCTTGTGCTTGGAGATGAGGAGGACACCAAAATGACTTGGATGGCGGGGCCTCTCAAAGTTAGTGCAAACTTTTTAGAATTTGGAGAGGCTTTGGGATATGTGTTCAAAGGTGTGAACGTTTCCATTGGTTGAAGGATGCATATTGAAGGAGTGGCCTATGATAAGAAGATTCTTAACCCTCTTGCTGCTAAAGAGGGTGCCATTGCTACCACCAAAGGACTCAAGCCCATCTACAACATCTTGATTCGCATGTTTCGTTGGAGCATTGCACCTCAAGCCGGGAATACAGATGCTATCCGTGGAGCTCTTGTCAACCTCATGTATCATTGCCACAAGACATACCTTGCCAGACCGAACTGCCAAGGGTTTGAGATTGATGTCATGGATTATATCAGGTGTGAGATCAACATTGCTATTCATGAGAGGAAGAATCCTATGTATGCTCCCTATGTCATGAAGCTCATCCTCAAGAAGATTCCCAAACTCGATCAATCTCGTTTCAAGCCTCACAAGTATGGTAACCTTCAAGTGCTCAACCATCATCTTACTCAAGCCACTTATCAAGAGGTAGAGGCGCAAGAAGCGCCTAGGGCAAGAAGGAAAAATGCCACTCCACCCTCTTGGGATCATGGTGGCAAGGAAAGAGTCAACAATGAGTTGAAGAGTGTTTCGTGTTGGAAAAGGGCTATGATGTGCATGGGTGTTGCAGTGCACAAGGAAAACCATCAAACCTATGTTACGAACAAGAAGATCTTGTCCAACCAAGCCCATATGATGAAGGAAATGCGCAAAATCAACAATGGTGGTACCACTCCTCCTCGCCAAGAAGGTGATCCCGTCACTCCGCCATCCGAAGCAACTATCCCTCTTGAGGAGTGGAATGTGGATATCTTTCCTTGGACTGATTATGATGATGTGACCTCCATGCCTTCCTCTTCTCGCAACACCGGAACGGCTCCTATGCATGATGAAGAAGAGAGTGATGAGGAAGAAGAAAGTGATGAAGCAAGTGGTGATGCCGATGATGCTGAAAGCGATGATGAAGACGATGAGTGATCGCCTTGGGTTTTGTTAGCATCGCTCTTTTCCCTTTTTGGCATTTCGATGCCAAAGGGGGAGAAGTAGTTCTACTAGGTTCTTCTCATGGGATTTGCATGGGTCGGACACAAGCATGCTCGTTTATCATTTCTTTAAAGCTTGTGTCCTTTTTATCATTGTTGTTGAACTTATTTGCCTCTTATTCGTGTGAGACTATGTTCCTTTCGTGTGAGACATATGGATATTTCATATTACCTATGGTTGAGATGGTATCTATCTATGTGATATGTATTATTGTGCATTAGTCTATAGTCTACATTATTATGCACAAGGTATGGTTCCTTTCCTCTCAATCCATTATCTTGATATGTCTTTGTGCTTATGAATTTGTATCGTGTTCAATATTTCTTGTGAATTGTCTCTCCTCTACATGTTGAGCATTTGTATTCAAATGCAAACTACTTGTATGCACACATGTAGGGGGAGCCTCTCAAATCCTTTGTGGAACATGTCGATATTTGTTGTGTGCTTTATTGCAAATCCGAGTGTTGTCATCTAACACCAAAAAGGGGGAGATTGAAAGAGCATATTTTATATCCCCTAGCTTTTGTGTGTTAGGCAACAACACTAGGATATATCTAATGTAAAGTTAAGTGGTGCAGGAATCAAAATAAATATTTACATAGTGCATCGAAACACTTGACAAGGAAAAGGGTTGTTTGCAACTGCCTGTCCAGTCTGGAGTCTCTGGCCTCAGGGGACTCAAGGGCCGGAGTCTCCGGTCAAGTCGATTTTTTGAAGCAAAAGTTCCACAGGACGGCAGCCGCGGTATGGGGTGCGGAGTATCCCCGGAGTAACACCGGAGTCTCCGCACCGGCCGGAGTCTCCGCACCCACGGACCGGAGTCTCCGCCCCAGACAAGAGTTTCTTTCGATGATATTCCCAGGACGGCGCGTGCGGTATCGGGTCCGGAGTACCCCCGGAGTATCACCGGAGTCTCCGCATGGGTCCGGAATTTCCGCACATTTTCGGTCCGGAGTTTCCGGTCCGGCCGGAGTCTCTGGCCCTCCAGTGCGGAGTCTCCGGACTAAGTGGACTGCAAACGGCTAGTTTTTCTGGGAGGGGTATAAATACCCCTCCACCTACCTCGAGCCAGCCAGCTCGCCCAAAAAGAAGAACACCATTGTTGCAAGCTCAAGAATCACTAGATCTCCCAATCCCTCCACCCAAACTCGTAGATACTTGGTGGATTGAAGGAGAAGGCCCGGATCTACATCTTCACCAAGCCGTTCTTCATTTCCCCCTCATTTACTTGAGGGCCCCTTGGCTAGGATTTCTATTAGGAAAACCTAGCTTCTTGTTGATCTCACTTGTTGTCTTTGTGACAAATTTGTAGCTGTTCGGGAGCCCCCAATCCTCTTGTGGGTTGTGCCCCGGATCGTTGTTGTAAGGGCTCCGGATTCCGCCTTGAAGGATTCCGATAGTGGAAGGTGAACCAAACCTTTGTGGTGCGGTTCACCGGAGAATAAGGTGACGCCTTTGTGGCGGTTGAGTTTTGACCTTCGTGCTAGCTCACACCTCTCCAACGAGACATACTCACCTAAAAAGGAGGAACTCGGGATTACATCCGTGTCTCCGCTTGGTTTCACTTCGGTTACTTCTATCCTTGTTTATTGTCTTTACTTCGTGTATCTAGGTTAATTGCTAGCTTGTCATATAGGTAAATTCACCTAAGTTACATATCTATAGAATTTACCTTTTGTGTCAAGCCTAATTTGAAAAACTACTAAAATTGAAGTAGCACCTATTCACCCCCCCCCCTCTATGTGTCATACGATCCTTTCAGTGTGCTGGCTTGTTTTCAGAAGATTCAATGTGTTGGCAAGTGCTACACAATGAGAACGAGTTATACAAAACTTGCCAAGGAGAGAAAATATGATGTAGTGCAACCTAGGACCATCACCATGTCAAGCACTCCAACACTCCACAAGTTAGCATGGACATCAAAGGTGAACTCCTTCCACTATGTGATTCACTATATGTCGCCTTTGAACGGTATGCTACTTGACCATCGTCCACTTTACATTGCTAGGTATGTCATGATGAGTACATGTACACGGGAAGATGGCCAAGGCGCAAGAGGAACGAAGGCCGACAAGACGATAACTTGGAAGAGGTGAAGGAAGAGAAGAAAAGACCCAGGCGGCGGTAGTACAGCTGGGTTAGGCGGTACTACCGCCCGAGAGCTGCCGCCACCGCTACTGCTGTCGCTGCCGCTAGAATCGGCGACTGGAGCTTCTTCCGGTACCAACTGGTACCACCGGCGGTACCGCCACCGGTACCGTCGAGGTGGGACGAATCAAGACAACCCGCACCAGCGGTACTACCCCCTAACCTAGCGGTAGTACCGCCGATGTGGGATCCAGCACGGGTTGGAAGCCCTTATCCTCTCCCAACCTACCCATTTGGTCAACACTATAAATAGGACCCCCTTTGCTCAGATCTAGGATATACCATGTTTTGAGATTAGAGTAGAGTTGTGCTCCTTCATCTCAAAGGTCTCCTTCCTCCCCTTGTGGGGATGGTTCCTCCCCTTGTGGAGAAGATCCCTCTTGTGGATTCAAGACCTCTACTTGTAGTTTGACTACTTGCCAATCTTTCATCCTCGGGTGACTTTATTGGATCGGTTTGGTTAACCGTTGGAGAAACAACCGTCCAAGATCCCTTCTTGTATCTACTTGCCAATCTCCCACCCTCATGTGGATTCTATTGGGCCGGTTGGACTGACCGGTAAGGGAAACGGTTCTTGTATCGTGTTTGTGTTCCTGTATTTCTTGGTGTTCTTCGTGTTTCCCCGTGTTCTTGCGTGTGTTCGTCCATATCCGCCGTCAATCCGTAAAGATCGGGCCACCCTAGAAGTCCCTTACTTCACCATATGGTATCAGAGCATGGTTGCCACGGATTTGACATGTGTTTCCACCCCCAAATCCCCCTAAATTTTCTTTGATTTTGAGAAATTCGAAAATTTCCACCAAAAATAGCCCCAAATTGCTTTTGGATCGATCTATGAATCTTGTGCGTTTTGGTAAGTTTTGATATGTGGATCTATTGCTAAACTCGTTGATCTATCTTACTTTGCGTTCCCATGGCCTAATTCCATCATTTGCCCCTTCGATTTGAGGTTTTTTGGCGAGTTTTTCCGCCAAAATCGCGAATTTTCGCGTTCTTGGGCGTGTCCTGCGACCCCCAACGGTACTACCACCAAACCTAGCGGTACTACCGCCCCCTACAGTGCTACCGCCAATCGGTACCGCCAAAAACTGCCCTTCGGACCGCTTACCGGTACCTGCAGCGGTACTACCCTTAAACCAGCGGTACCTCCAGAAAAACTGAAATTTCAGAAAACGGTTTTGGTCATATCTTTTGATTCCGGACTCCGTTTTTGGTGTTCTTTGGCTCGTTTCGAAGCTACGGACAAGGCCTACGCCACCATTGTGGTTGATCCATCATCCACCACCACCAAAATTTGTGGGCAAGCGCAAAGCTTCTACAACAAAGGGTGAAGAATATCGACGAAAGGTATAACATCGCCAATCTTTACATCTTGCCATTCCGTTGAAAGCCACACTATATCTTTGCGATTACCATGTCCTATTGAGCCTAGCTCTTGATGATTGCTTGGGCTTTGCATATTTGCACCGTGTAGTTTCCGAGCGACCGTTGTATGCGCTAGTTCATATATCATATATCTTGTTGTGGCATCAAAAAGAAGTGGGTGTGCAAAAGAGAAAAAGAATCAATAGAGAAAAGAGAAAAGAAGCAAAAAGTGCCAAATCAAAAGAGAAAAAGAAGAAACAACCACTTTCCATATCTTGTAGGAAGCGCGCAAGCTCGATGAACATCTTGTAGGTGGTACATTTTGTGCAAATCTTGTAGCCCACCAATAAATTGCAATCGAGCTAGTGGCTCTCCTTGTACTTGTGCAACACGAGCTTATAGTCTTCGCTAGGATCATATGGTTCTTTAGCTCACTTCTTGGTTGCATGAGTCCCATTTATCTCTCCGTGCGTGTGTTTCCTTGAACTACATTCCTATCTTTTGAGATTGACTTGTTTTGCTTTGTGATCATCGTGGTTCTCTACTTGACTTTACAATATCTTGGTTTCCGGTTGGTTCAATTTGCTTTCGACCTACCATACCTACCTACCAACTTTTAAGCCGTGTGTGTTTAGGATTTTGCTTTGGATACTTGAACACAAACATTTTACTTTGTGATCGTTTCCCTTGGTTGTCCACGACGTCCAATACTATCTACAAGGTGAGAGGTTGTGTTCTAGTTCCTTTCCACTCCACATATATACACTTGTCTTGTGAGTTGACATGTCTAGGGAGAGCGAATGTAACTACGGAGCCTATGAGGAGGACTACACGATGAGTCACATGGACTATGATGCCTCAAACTTTGAGGACATGGGGGACTACTACGACTACTACACCGACAATGACCCCCATGACATCATGGATCATCACCAAGATTTCCGCTACGACTCCGACTATTCAAGCGTCCATGACATGGAGCGGAGCCCCGACTTCGAGCAACCGTCATCATATCGTGATGTAGTGCAACCTAGGACCATCACCATGTCAAGCACTCCAACACTCCACAAGTCAACATGGACATCAAAGGTGAACTCCTTCCACTATGTGATTCACTATATGTCATCTTTGAACAGTATGCTACTTGACCATCGTCCACTTTACATTGCCAGGTATGTCATGACGAGTACATGTACATGGGAAGATGGCCAAGGCGTAAGAGGAACGAAGGCCGACAAGACGATAGCTTGGAAGAGGCGAAGGAAGAGAAGAAAAGACCCAGGCGGCGGTAGTACCGCTGGGTTAGGCGGTACTACCGCCCGAGAGCTGCCGCCACCGCTACCGCTAGAATCGGCGACTGGAGCTTCTTCTGGTACCAACTGGTACCGCTGGCGGTACCGTCGCCGGTACCGTCGAGGTGGGGCGAATCAAGACAACCCACACCAGCGGTACTACCCCCTAACCCAGCGGTAGTACCGCCGGCGTGGGATCCAGCACGGGTTGGAAGCCCTTATCATCTCCCCACCTACCCCTTTGGTCAACACTATAAATAGGACCCCCTTTGCTCAGATCTAGGATAGACCATGTTTTGAGATTAGAGTAGAGTTGTGCTCCTTCATCTCAAAGGTCTCCTTCCTCCCCTTGTGGGGATGGTTCCTCCCCTTGTGGAGAAGATCCCTCTTGTGGATTCAAGACCTCTATTTGTAGTTTGACTACTTGCCAATCTTTCATCCTCGGGTGACTTTATTGGATCGGTTTGGTTGACCGTTGGAGAAACAACCGTCCAAGATCCCTTCTGGTATCTACTTGCCGATCTCCCACCCTCGTGTGGATTCTATTGGGCCGATTGGACCGACCGGTAAGGGAAACGGTTCTTATATCGTGTTTGTGTTCTTGTATTTCTTGGTGTTCTTCGTGTTTCCCCGTGTTCTTGCGTGTGTTCGTCCACATCCGTCGTCAATCCGTGAAGATCGGGCCACCCTAGAAGTCCCTAACTTCACCATATGGTATCGACTCCAAGTACATACGAATCTACCACGACTCCGACTACACAAGCTCCAACGACAATGAGGCACAAATTCCCTCATATGCCTCATCATATGGTACCGACTTCGACCACAACAACGACATGGTGGACCGCCACTACTACGACTACCACTCCGATGACATGGCGGAGAACGTCTACGACTACTACTCTTGTAGCATGTGCGACGACATTGGCTACACCTTCGACAACATGCAAGAGGAGAGGACCCCCATCACCACCATGTTCAAGAGCAGCACCACCAAGCGTCATGGCACCTACTATGGTTCAAGCTCAAGATTGAGCAACAAGAAGACCACCATGCATTCATCCTATGAAGCTCCATCTACTTCAAGAAGGTGCCATGAGACGGACATCGCCAAGAGTGACAAGCTTCGACATTCTCCGTCAACTTCAAGAAGGCGCCATGAGAAGGACAACGCTAAGAGCGCCAAGCCTCGCCACTCTACATTGATAACAAGACGGCGCCCTAAGAAGTGCATCGACAAGGCCAAGCCAAGCCAAGGCCCATCTAGCTCATCAAGGCGCCACAAGAAAGATGCCACGGTGGACCACAACATGTCACCAAGCTCTAGTGGAAGCTCCAAGGAAAGGTCGCCAAGGCAACAAGCTCGCCGACGCCAACATGAGGAGAAGCATCCGAACGACTTTCGGCGACATCCCTCCACTCAAGAGCGTCAACGTCGACAAGAGAAGACGGCGACAAAGGCGCATCCTATGGTGTCCCCTCGTGCTACCACTTCAAGTGCGCCAACAAGAGCTCCAAAGTTCATCTTCGGTGATTCTTGTGTTGATGAGATCATGGCAGACTTCGACAACTTCGTCGAGAAAAGCCTACGTCGACGTCAGAAGAAGCATGGTCACACTTGTGAGGCCACAACCAAGACGGCACCCTTCTCAGGCAATTCTCTTGATATGACTTCTACACCAAGTGCCACCACAACATTGGTCCCCATATGGCAAGATGAAGACCTTCTATGTGACAATTGCCAAGGCCAAGACCATGATCCACGAGAATGTCCCAATCTCTTGTGCCCACTATGTAATAGAAGAGGTCACTTGATGTGGGAATGCCAAGTTGGTGAACAAGACGGTGACAAGATGGTCGAGCATGGGATTTTCCCTTTGACCACGGAGGCGAGCATGGATGATGCTATCACTTTGGTTGATGCACCAAGTGAAGTTGCCGAGCATGGGATTTTCCCTTCGGCAAAGGAGTCGAGTGATGATGCCTACACTATGGCATTGACCTTTGGAGGCGAGATGGTTGAGGAGGTTGAGCATTTGAGTTTCCCTTCAACCTTGGAGGCGTTTGGAGTTGAGAACATTGAGCCTACCCTCATGTGTTTAAGTTATGATATGGTACCAATCTCATGTGAGCATGAGAGCCACTTAGCCCATTTGAGTGAGAGTGAGAGTGAGTTGAGTGCCTCCATCATATGTGAGTTTGAGTGCTTTCACTTTGAGGGAATGAGTGATACACCACTTGAGTTGAGAGAGATAGTTGATAGGTCTTGTGAGGCCATTTCGATTTCTAACAACTTAACCTCTACTTCTAGTGTGTTTTCTCATTCTGTGCTAGGTTCCATGGAACATGAGACGCCAATCCTCGACATGACGGTGCCTCAAATGGAGAAGATGTATACGGAGGATGATGATGATACCACCCCATGTCTACATCAAGATGAACAAGTCGGCTACATGGAAGCCCCTACTACGTCAACACCTACTTCATATGAGCGGGACTATCAAGGTATGGGTGTTGATGTGACCATGATCCCGCTAGTGGCATGATGAAATATGATTGCTTGCATGCTATGGACGATTTGATTGACACATCATATGATTCGTTCTTATTCCCTTGTGATACTTTGTTTGAAACCAATGTTGATCATGTGGAATTACCTATTTGTGATGATTTTGCCATGAGCATGCCTTGTTATGAATGTTTCCATTTTCTCCCATTGTGGCATGCAACATATTGAACAATTTCTCTTTCACATGTGTTGCTTGCAATAATGTTGAAATGCTTGATAATGAGATTGCCCCCATAGCTTTCTCACATGTTGGAGATGTTTCGTTTTCTCTTATGGACCTTGTTCCATCCTTCACTTTGCATAGTGACTATCCACATATGTCATATTTTCCAATTGATATTTGTGTGGTTGGTGATGTGCAAATGAAGAGACGCGTCATGATGGATGATGTGTTCATATACCGTGCACATAACTTCTTCATATGTTGTCTTGTGTGTGCCGGTAAACGCATGATAATGTCAAGCTCAATTGAGCATGAGTTGACAATACGAGGTCTTGAGAGCATACATGTGTGTTGTGGATCGAACCCAACTCTAGAATCTTTCTCATGTTTTGCATCAAAGAAGTTGACCAATTTCTCTTGCTTTTGGTTTGTTTGCAAACATGTTTGTGATATTGGTTTCCCCTATGGCAAGAATATATCCTTGATCTTTCATATGAATGATTTATGTGTTGCACCAAGTATGATGAACAATTGTTCTTTCCAATGGCTTGTTTGCAACCATAATGACATTTTAAGCATGTCTTGGCATGAGTTTATTGGTTTCTACCAATTTGGTGTTGCAACAAATATGTTAAAAACATGCTCTTTCATGTGCTTTGTTTGCCACCATGATGATATTTTGGACATTCTACATTGTGTGTTTTTACCAAATTCTCCTCTTGTTACATCAAGGTTGATGACAAATTGTCCCTTTCAATACCTTGTGTGCAATAATGACCATATGGTTCAAAATGAGATACCTAGATGGCATCCTCATATTTTTATGGAGTTTTTGTGTTCTCACATTTTGAAGATGTTGCATTGGATTGCTTGCACTTTGACCTTGCACTTGCAATACATTTTCATATTCTTGTGTTGTGCTAACGGTGCTATGACAAAGAATGGACATGTCATTGTAGACATGCTCCTCTTTCTTGCACACACATGGTTTGCTTGGTCTTTGATGTTTGTAGATATGGTGAATTCCAACTCTTCGACAACACATCTACCTCCTTTGCATGGTGATGAAGAGCAAGAGTTGAGGACGACTCTTTTTTAAAGGGGGGAGATGATGTAGTGAAACCTAGGACCATCACCATGTCAAGCACTCCAACACTCCACAAGTCAACATGGACATCAAAGGTGAACTCCTTCCACTATGTGATTCACTATATGTCGCCTTTGAACGGTATGCTACTTGACCATCGTCCACTTTACATTGCTAGGTATGTCATGACGAGTACATGTACACGGGAAGATGGCCAAGGCGCAAGAGGAACGAAGGCCGACAAGACGATAGCTTGGAAGAGGCGAAGGAAGAGAAGAAAAGACCCAGGCGACGGTAGTACCGCTGGGTTAGGCGGTACTACCGCCCGAGAGCTGCCGCTACCGCTAGAATCGGCGACTGGAGCTTCTTCCGGTACCAACTGGTACCGCTGGCGGTACCGCCGCCGGTACCGTCGAGGTGGGAGTAATCAAGACAACCCGCACCAGTAGTACTACCCCCTAACCTAGCGGTAGTACCGCCGGCGTGGGATCCAGCACGGGTTGGAAGCCCTTATCCTCTCCCCACCTACCCCTTTGGTCAACACTATAAATAGGACCCCCTTTGCTCAGATCTAGGATAGACCATGTTTTGAGATTAGAGTAGAGTTGTGCTCCTTCATCTCAAAGGTCTCCTTCCTCCCCTTGTGGGGATGGTTCCTCCCTTGTGGAGAAGATCTCTCTTGTGGATTCAAGACCTCTACTTGTAGTTTGACTACTTGCCAATCTTTCATCCTCGGGTGACTTTATTGGATCGGTTTGGTTGACCGTTGGAGAAACAACCATCCAAGATCCCTTCTTGTATCTACTTGCCGATCTCCCGCCCTCATGTGGATTCTATTGGGCCGGTTGGACCGACCGGTAAGGGAAACGGTTCTTGTATCGTGTTTGTGTTCTTGTATTTCTTGGTGTTCTTCGTGTTTCCCCGTGTTCTTGCGTGTGTTCGTCCACATCCGCCGTCAATCCGTGAAGATCGGGCCACCCTAGAAGTCCCTAACTTCACCAAAAGGAGTGAGAATTAGCATTATTTTGTAGGTTGAAAGAAGAGGAAAAAGTGATGGAACTAGCATTCCCCTGAGAGTTCGATAATAAACCTGAGTCACCCATGTGAGGACAAGTTACTCTTGCTACAATGCTCTGTGCTTCGAGTCCAACGAGTTGGTGTACACGTAGTTTGTTGTCATCAAAACACTTTTCTACGTTGTTTTTCTAAGTTGTTGTTGGGGAAGTGCTAATTTTTTTGTAATCACCTAAGTTTGGGGCGGTTCACCACTCTAACTTGACTTGGTTACGAGCTTTCTTTTTTCCTATAGATTTTGCAAAGCATTTTTAGTAGTATTTTTTTAGTTTCTATATGTAGGTTACTTTCAGTTTTGCATTTGCATTCATCTTATATTAAAAAGCACATAAAAAATATAGAGTTTACTTTTTGTTCGCACGTATGAGGGATAAAAAAAGGGGAACTCTGTATGTCTTCTTGTTAAATTTAGAACTGATACCCGCGCTGAAAGTGATACTTCTAACTTTGTATAAGATGTTTGGCATAGGCTTCATGAAATACATGCTAAAGATTATAATCCTTGTAGTGAAGCTAGGTTGAACATGTAGTTATATTTGGTTTGGACTCTTGGAGCAAAAATGCTCTTGATTTTGCACCGGGAGTAGTTTTTTGCCCCCGAACTACGTCTCTTTGGTCATTAAGAATCTTCTTGGTGCTAGCGTTAACAAACATGAAGAAATAGAAAACATCCATGAATTAATCATATCCCAAATGAGAGATTACCCAATAAGAGGAATCTTGATCACCTTTAGCCGTTTGCTAATGATAAGCTTGCCAAAATGGAAAATGATATTTCAGCCATTACGCAAAAACTTGATATATTTGAAAATGAATTAAAACTAGTGATAAACCTATATCCGATGTTCAAGACATGCTAAACTCTATGTTTGCCATTCTTAAAACCGTTGGATCATTTAAAACTATCTCGAAAAAGAAGTCTCACGTACACTCTCCAAACTATAGTAGTAGATGAAAAGGAAAATGAAAAAGCCACACAAGTGTAGAGGAAATTGAAATGCTTAGTGATATAACTATTGATTCTCTATTTAAACTTGATAAATGTAGCTTGAATGAATTAATCTTGGTCTTGCGAAGAGTTGCTAGTGATCACTAATTGTAATCAAGCAGGTTTTTGGATCCTATATAGTTGATGATGGTTTTTTTTAAGATGGAGAGATGTAATAAAGAAGGTATGGTCCCACCTAAGCTTGGCGATATATGAAACCCATAATTAAAAGTGGTAAACGCCTCATGTCCATTGGGCCTCAATGGGCTAACGAAAACGTCCACAGCTCTGAATTTATTGCACAACACGCTGAAAAAGGGAAACAAAAGCCCTTGCGTTTCTTACCAAGGCCCGATCTTAGCGGCGGCGCCCTAGGTTCTTTGCGGTTTCGTAGCGCTTGCGCTACCCTACTCCCTATAAAAGAGGCTTCACGTCCGCGGCGCTGCTCACTACCCACCACCACAGACCACACCACCACCACCGGGCGAGAGCAAGCGACGCAGCGAGAGCGAGCGATCGAGGCAGGCAAGATGCAGATCTTCGTCAAGACGCTGACGGGGAAGACGATCACGCTCGAGGTCGAGAGCAGCGACACCATCGACAACGTCAAGGCCAAGATCCAGGACAAGGAAGGTACGTAATCCTCTTCTCCGACCAAAACCAGGCTTCGCTGTTTACTCGCCGCCCATCATCTTCACTACCGTGGCCGCGTCGGCTTGGTTCTTGCATCCCGGTGTTCTTGCTCGAAAGTGCAAACGCGCAAATGGTTGCCTTTTTTCTTGTACTCGTTCGATTTTACCCGTTAATGTTGTCCATGTGAGCTTGATCTGTCAATTGCAGTTCCTAGCATCCTCCATGTTCAAGTGTTTGATCTCCCCGGTCCAAAAAAGGGCATATTTACCAGGGTGATAGGTCCTTGATTTTGAGCAGCTTTAAATCGAAATTTTTGATTCTTGATCTGAGGGTTGGGTAGTCTGAAATTGGCTTGTTTGTCATGCGGTAGGAATAGATTTCCCTCTTGCTTGGCGACTTGCTAGGCAGTCAACCTAGATGTAAAACAACAGATCCCCACTTCGGTAAATCAATTCGATTTCTGGCCTAGTTTTCACCACTGCCTTCATCAAATCAAACTGAGGCTTTTATTTATTTACTTCATGCTCGCTATATGTACTGATGAACTAACTGTGCGAGTTTTTTGGTTTGCTTTGCCTTGCCTAATTATAGGAATCCCTCCGGACCAGCAGCGTCTCATCTTCGCAGGCAAACAGCTGGAAGATGGCCGCACACTGGCCGACTACAACATCCAGAAGGAGTCCACGCTCCACCTGGTGCTCCGCCTCCGTGGTGGCAGCAGAGGGGAATACCCCAAGAATCTTGAGCCCAATCTCCGCATCCTCGCACAAAAGTACAATGAGAACAAGATGGTCTGCCGCAAGTATGCAACCATTTCTATCACTTTACCTACATGTCCTTGTTCCTATCTGTGGATGCAAACTTATGAATTATATTTAGATAATAATGCAGCAGTATGAATTAGTTCGGCGATGTATGTGTTTAGTGTGCTTCCATACATGCCAAAGATAATTATGTTAGAGTAAACTTGGTTAGCTAATTAATGATCACTTGTCACTGTAAAACTTGAATTCAATTGTGAAAGTGATTTCTGCATGTCTCGCCTTTAATATGTTATCTGCATTCTTTGCGTTAGAGTTGTTTCTTTAATTTTCCCTTTGTGCACTACACTACTAGATTGCTTGGATTGCGTGGTTGATAGGCAGGAATGATGGAACTAATTGACTAAATGCGTGGGTAATAGGCAGTAATGATGATTTTATTTGATAAGCTAGATAAGAACATTCATGAGATGCATGCCGATCTATTTGTTTAGTCGTTGACCAATTCAGTATGTTTAGTGCATGTACATGCCATTTTAATTGTTATTCTTGCTGATACAGATCAGTTAGATTGTTTTTCATGGAACAATCATTTACATCGTTAGTAAAGCTTGTGGATCCACACTTTAAACCTCAAATTCCTGCATGTTCTATCTCCTTTTCTCTTTCTTGAGTAGATAAGTCATTTACAAGCATTTTTGTTCTGGTAATGCATGTGACGCTATATCCTAACTGTTTCACTATCCTTCTTTTTAATCTTCTAGGTGTTATGCTCGCCTTCCCCTCAGGGCTACCATCTGCCGTAAGAAGAAGTGTGGCCACACCAATGAGGTGAGCTATTTATCCCACTCGACTAAGTGCTCTTTGACAGTATAGGCTATTATTGTCCATGTGCTAGGTCTCTGTTGTGTTAGGATTACCTTATTCATTGCCTCAATTAATCCTATTAGCAATGGCCATCTTATTGGACTTAAGACACTTAGTCCTCCAAGCAGTTAAAAGTAAACTGTCCATGTTTTTTTTTGCTTTGTCATCTTAGTGTAGTTATCATATCCCCATTTTTTGTTGGAGGAAAATATCACCGTTGTTTTTCAGTGATGCATGTTGATCATAACTTCATAAGTTGGTTCACTGTCATTAATAGCCCCATAACATTGTTCTGCGTTTACCAATCCTTGCTATCTGTCATAAGGCCTATGCCGACATTTGGTTTGTTACTGTGTAATGGGCTGTATATACCATATTTTCAGTGAATACGATTGCAAATATTCAAATTAGTGGCTGCTGATAACTGAACCAGACTTGTACTGAATATATTTTATCCACTGGTTCTTTTTCAGCTGAGGATGAAGAAAAGGTTTATGTCCAAGTTTGGGAAGGACTCCCTCTGAACATTGGAAAGGACGACATGCATATGCTGAATCAACTTTCTTAGAGTCGTATCAGAGTTTAT
The DNA here is from genome assembly GCA_947311845.1 of Poa pratensis. Classification (NCBI taxonomy): domain Eukaryota; kingdom Viridiplantae; phylum Streptophyta; class Magnoliopsida; order Poales; family Poaceae; genus Poa; species Poa pratensis. The sequence goes on along the minus strand of CAMZMU010000108.1, from coordinate 2,501,033 downwards.
GTTTTCTCCTAATTGAAAGGTTACTGCTGGATTTAGAATCTCATTAGTCTTTCGAACACTATGGGTTTAAAGTATAGTTTCATGGACAAGGAATGGTGGTGCTAGTTCCCACTTGTGATGTTGAACCCAAATGCTTGTTAAGCAAACCTTGTTGCAATTAAGTCTTGATTGCTCAGTTTGTCATCCTGGCTTAGCAAGCTTTCTTGAATCTCGATGGGCTGTGTGTAGTGTGTTCTGTTGCTGATCTGCGTGGTGCATATGGCTCTTCCATCTAAATGTTTTGGTTGTTGTGATGTTCGTACATCTTTGTTCTTCTTACAGGGAATTGATATGATCTTTGGCAATATAAACATGCTTTTAGGAGATTTTTGATTTTTTTTCTGGAATTAGTTCATTTCCTAATGCAGAGTCTCTGGGCAATTATTCATGAGTGACGTGGCGGTGCCAGCACTATAACCTTGTGTAGTCAATTGGAAGCTGTGTAGTCAATATATGTATTTATACGATTTTTTCCACTAATTTTTGCATGATTTATGCTTGTATACCCAAATAACTGAGATGTCAATTGACTACCCAGCTAGTGTGTGGCTTCGCCACGATTAGCTCTAGAGAAACTGGAGGAAATTGGTCTGTACATTACTAGTTTGGATACAAATCTGTGTTTTCTTTTCTTGTTGGCAGGGTTCAGCTTTGTTGACTTGATTAGATTTTTCTTGCTATACTAGTACTTGCAAGGTCATGCAAAGCAAAATAGGATGTCCAGATTTTGTTCTTCTAACAGCTAACAAAAAACAGTTTTAAAATAATCAATCTCATCACATTACTACATACTGCAACTTTCTTGAGCATGTTAAGGTGGATGTGTGAAACCGGTGGTCTTAGAATTTGGACGTGTGAGCAAGTGCAGTAGAACAGAGGGGCCATAGAACTGAGGATGCATTGCAAGTGAACTGAAGTAACGATTTCTGCATTTTTTATTGCTTTGTTCTGAAACAGCAAGAGTATTTGAGTATCTTCGGTATTGAAAATAGCGGGTGTGACTTCGCGTACCAAGATCTTGAGTATCTTCGGTATAGAGTATTTGAGGAGGAACTTCGAGCTTATCGGTGGGAAAATTCATTTACGTGGAGCCAACAGACTTGTATGTGTGGCTTTCCGAAAAACTTCGGTATTGAAAATTTTAACCTTGTGTTCACGCTATAGATCACTGAATTATTTCAAATTTCTTGATATTATGTACAACCTGTCTCAAGCCCGGTAGTGAGTAGCGGCTACTAGCAGAGCGTACCGACTCCCTCCTGTTGGAGTAAAGTCATCCATGACTTATCATTTTGCATCATATTTTTTGTACTTGCTTCAAAGTAAGGTGCAAATAGCGGGTGTAACTTTTCGTACCAAGATCTTGATTTTTTTAACACCCTTATGGATCTTCCATACATTCATATTTCATTATATGAATATAATTTTTGGTGAACATAACATCATACACCTCTAGTTCAATTTTGACTTACTTTCGAGAAATATGCTTAAATTCATTTGAATGGTTGGAAGTACCAAAAATGCTCGAAAACTCTCAATTCTCTTACAAAGGCCCTAAAAAATTGTCTCATGTGAGTGAAAATGTATCATAGTTATTTGCATCATACTTTTGGTACTTGCTTCAAAAGGTAACCGTTTTAGCCATCTGAAAAATAGATAAAAAAACAAAACATTTCCATGAATACTGGAAATTTTCTTTCATATTTTTGGTTATTGTCATGCTAGAAGGCATGTTTGTGCCAAAAAGGAATGAATGCCGCTGTTCGCATGGGTACCTACACACCCTAGTTTGACCGACTCGTATACGTCACGGGAAAAAGAGAATACTCAAGGGGGGCGGGGGATCTCAACATTAGAGTTGATAGGATTATCCAAAAGTATTTTGAATTTTTTTCAAATCATATCCCAGTTGTAATGATTATTTTTAAAAGTCAATGAAAAAGTCAACCCTAAAAAATGACGATCAAAAAATATTTTTTTCAAAATTCTGAAACCAGTTTTGTACACCAAAAATCCGTTCTCTACTAGAATATCAAGCTAAAACAGGTATATATGGCTTACATCGCCGTATAATGCTATGGTGTGTAGCTACCACCATGAGTAGTAAAACGCCTCTCGTGCCAAAAATCAATCCATTATCATGAAAATAGTGTGGAACTTGAAAATCGCATGCAAACACATGCATAGACTTTTATTTTCTAAACATGTGCGACTGACTCCTCTATCATACAGAATTTATTTGCCAAAATGGTATGCTAATTATCGCATTTTTTATTTTTAACTGTTTATGATTACCTCCTCCATCATGCACCTTTTTTGTTGTGGCAAAAAACCAGGTGGAAAACATAGCATACATTTCTTTATTTCTAACCATATGTGATTGCATCATCCATTGCACAACCATTGTTTGCCGATAGCCGCGTGAAAACACATCGCATACGACTTTTATCTTATCAACATATGTAATTGCCTCCTCCATGGCACACGGTTGGGAAAAAAACTGTGTGCAATGATGCTATTGCATTGGGGTTTTTCAATCCGTGTGCGTTTGGGGGATGCAATTGGTATATCGTGTTATAAAAAATTGGACAAAAAGAAAAACAATAGCTGTGAAACAGGACCATGTACAAACAAAACCCAAAAACGTCAAATCTAAAAAAAAAACCCAAAAACGTCACTACGTTATACTGGAACGAAAGGATTACGGGGGGAAGAAGATTTTGCAATTTGTGAGTTTTGCATCTCTCGCAAGGAAGAATATCTGGCGGCAATCACTAGAAAAATGGTTCCCTTTGTAAAGGGAACCCCATCATCATTCTATTTGCGACAAGTGTCGGTTTCTCCTCACATGCTCTAATTTTGGTTGTTTACATGTCTGCCAAGTGTCACAATTAGATTGAAAGTGGGGAAGTATGAGAGAGAAAGGGAGGACATGCACGTACGTGACATGCAGTTTTCCCTTTGTGCCTTTTATTTTTTAAATCCGAATTTTGAAAATGAAATATCTTGAGAACCGTTTATCTAAATTAAGAACCGTTTTCACTTTTGAGCTCCTCGCGTCGAGATCTTCAAAACTAGATCACATGTTGATAGGTTTCGACGAACTTTTTTTTTGTACTCCCGGTTATGTATAGTTGTACAACTTGTCTGTGTAGTTGTACAACATGTGTCTGTACAACTGTGTCTGCGTAGTTGTACAGCTGTGTCTGCATAGTTGTACAATCTGTGTCTGTCTAGTTGTACAACATGTGTCTATTTAGTTGTATAACCTGTGTTTGTATAGTTGTACAACCCAGGTTGTATAACCTGTATCTGTCTAGTTGTACAACCTGTGTCTGTTTAGTTATACAACCTGTGTCTATACAACCTGTGTTTGTGTAGTTGTATAACCTGTGTCTATTTAGTTGTACAACCTGTGTTTGTGTAGTTGTATAACCTGTGTCTATACAACATGTGTCTGTTTAGTTGTACAACCTGTGTCTATACAACCTGTGTCTGTTAGTTGTACAACATATGTCTGTATCGTTGTGTTCTGTTTATTTTGTAAATCGTACACCGTTCTCTGTTTATTTCGTACTCTTTACTCTGTGCTTTGTGTACTAATACTTCACATGGCAGAAGCTTTTTGTTAGTTGTACGTTTGGCGTACTATTTTTTTTTTTTTGAACACCTCCAACTTCACCACGTATATTCACCAGGATTCCACATACAAAGTACATAGAAACAAGCAAAGAAAGAGCAAACACGAGGGAGAGGAGCCGGAACAAGCTCGAGGATCACCAGCTTCACCGGCGACGGAGACGAAGAGCAGCATCCGCCGATCTTCCACTGCCTGGGAAACTTTTGTCCCTTGAAAGACGTCGCCTGGAGAAGTGGACGGCTGGAGCCTGGAGGAGTACAACTACCAGTACTCACGCGCGTACGCAGCTGGAGGAGCAACGATCGATCGCACACGCGGGGCTCCGGATCAGGACAAGGCCACGGGGCTCCGTACGCTGCTCCCGCACCCGTCTACGCACGACACGTGACCGTACGTACGCTCGCCGCTGGCTACCGTTTCCCTTCGCGAAGGGTTACTTTTGTTAGTCGTACCCATATCTGGCGCCCGTAATTAAACTTCGGGCCTTGAATGGGCTCGTACGAATGCGGCCATAGTTAGGATCGTTGCAACACGCCTTGGTCCGACATGCATATGGTCTCGATCGTAGCGGCCGCGCTTCATTCTGTGTTTCCGTAGGGCCTGCGTTACGTACTACTCACACTCCCTATAAAAGGACACCACGTCCGCAACGGTTCTCCATTCTCTATTACACCACCAGCGAGCGAGAGATTTAGCGATCGAGGAACGCAAATATGCAGATCTTCGTGAAGACGCTGACGGGAAAGACGATCACGCTTGAGGTCGAGAGCAGCGACATCATCGACAATGTCAAGGCTAAGATCCAGGACAAGGAAGGTACGTAGCTACTGAGTTAATTCGATTACCCTGTTTGATCTCATAGTCACATCCATGAAAATTAATATGCTGCCTCTTAGAGAAGTTTTTTATTTTCTTTGCCTTGTTTAATTTTAGGCATCCCTCCTGACCAGCAGCGTCTCATCTTCGCGGGAAAGCAGCTCGAGGATGGCCGCACCCTGGCCGACTACAACATTCAGAAAGAGTCGACGCTTCACCTGGTGCTGCGCCTCCGTGGCGGCAGCAGAGGCGGCTACCCCAAGGGCCTCGAGCCCAATCTCCGCACCCTAGCTCAAAAGTACAATGAGAACAAGATGGTCTGCCGCAAGTATGAACGCCCCGTTTTTTCCCCTTCATCATATAACTGTTGGAACTTATAGAATCAACTAGCTCAAGTTTGAGCCACAAAAATAAGATGAATAGAAGGGTTACCTTGATCTAAAGATGATGACACGTCTTCTAATTTTGCTCACACAGGGATGGAGCAAATTGTGCTTAGTTCTTCCTAGTGTTTGTGGTGTTTAGCTAGATCGGTTGCTTTTTCTTTTAGAGAGTTAGAGAGTGAGAGTGAGAGAGCAGGAGAGCAACTGTCGTGTCTCCTCTAACTTCTAGGGTCATCTAACCCTTTATATTTTGTTTAGCACCACACACTAGGGGAACTAGCACCGTTGGATCAGAATTGGATGTCTCCGATCAAGACAACACATTAGAGCTACTGTAGCATCTTTACTGTAGCAAATCACTGTACTGCCGACCTACTGTAGCAGCCGTAATTCTTGACTTTTGACCTAAGAGAGAGCAGCCTAGATCACAAAATATCCAACATTCTCCCCCTTGATCGTAAGGCTGAACATTATAAGCTCACTTTTCAACAAAATAATGCACTAAGACGAAAAGATTATAACGGTCTATTAGGTACCATTTAATCCAGTGACTATAGTACATCACTTCATATCAAAATGAACCTCATTAATTTATGAGCTCCATAAACTTTATTTACATCATACATTAACTTTATTTACATAATTCTTTACATAAACATTATAAACATTACAGACTCATCTTTTGATAAAATGGTACACCAAGACAATAGATTACAACAGTCAATTAAGTACTGCTAAACCAAGTGACTATGGTTCCCATTCGATCTCAAAATGAGCCTTTTTGGGGAGATGGTGCCATAATAGTTCCAACTTCTCCAGGATTAAAAGCTTTCAACCAAACCCATGCCGGCAACATGCTCTCTGAATACGCTGGGTGGTAAGCCTTTTGTGAGCGGATCCGCTAACATGAACTTAGTACTGATGTACTTGACATTTATTGTCTGATCCTGGATTCTATCTTTCACAACATGAAATTTAATGTCAATGTGTTTGGCAGCACCACTTGACTTGTTGTTACTCGCATAGATCACTGCGGGTTGATTATCGCAGTACAGAGTGAGAGGCCTGGAAATGCTGTCAATCACTCTCAGTCCCGGGATAAAATTCTTCAACCATACCGCCTGCCCGGTAGCCTCATAACATGCTACAAATTCTGCCTGCATTGTCGACGATGCAGTGACAGTTTGCTTTGAGCTTTTCCATGATATAGCTCCATTTGCGAGGGTGAAAATATAACCTGATGTGGATTTCTTAGTGTCAACACACCCCGCAAAATCAGCATCCGAATAACCCACCACTTCAAGGTTATCAGATTTTTCATAAGTAAGCATGAGGCCTTTAGTACCTTGCAAATAACGCAAGACCTTTTTAGCAGCCTTCCAGTGATCCTGACCTGGATTAGACTGATATCTGCCAAGCATCCCGGTCACGAATGCTAAATCAGGGCGAGTGCATACTTGTGCATACATAATGCTCCCAACAATTGATGCATAGGGAACTGACTTCATCTGCGCAGATTCATAATTATTTCTTGGACACTGAAAAGTCCCAAATTTATCGCCCTTTACAATAGGAGCAGGCGAGGCTGAGCACTTATGCATGTTGTACTTTTTCAGTACCTTCTCAATATATGCTCTCTGAGATAGCCCCAAGATTCCTCTGGATCTATCCCGGTGAATTTCAATTCCTAAAACATAAGTTGCTTCACCGAGATCTTTCATATCGAATTTAGATGACAGAAATCTCTTGGTCTCCATTAGCATATTTATATCTGCTGGCCAAGAGTATGTCATCAACATATAATATCAGGAAGATAAAATTACTCCCCCTGAACTTAACATAAACACAATTGTCCATTTTATTTTCCTTAAAACCAAATTCCTTTATGACTTGATCAAATTTGAAATACCACTCTCTTGATGCTTGCTTCAAGCCATAGATGGATTTCTTCAGATGACATCCCAAATGTTCATTTCCTTCCACAACAAAACCTTCCGGTTGTGCCATGTATACATCTTCATGCAAATCACCATTTAGAAATGCCGTTTTAACATCCATCTGGTGTAGCTCTAAATCATAATGAGCCACAAGTGCCATAATTATTCTGAATGAATCCTTGGTAGAGACGGGTGAAAATGTTTCATTATAATCAATCCCTTCTCTTTGAGTGAAACCTTTTGCCACAAGTCTGGCTTTGAACCTTTCGATATCACCCTTGGAGTCACGTTTGGTCTTATAGACCCATTTACTTCCAACTATTTTAGCTCCTTTGGGAATTTCTACTAAGTCCCATACATCATTAATGCTCATGGACTTCATTTCATCTTTCATGGCATTAAGCCATTCAGACGAATATTTACTTTGCATAGCTTCTTTAAATGAGGTAGGATCATTATTCATCATTGACTCATTCACATCCTCACTCATATAGTGAAATAATCATCAGGAATAGCAGACTTTCTAGCCCGCTGTGACCTTCTGAGTGGTTCATTATTTGGCACATCATCAACAATTTGAGGCTGCTGAGTATCTTCAATAGAAGTATCATCAGGTGTGACATCTGAAATAGTCACAGGAGTCTCAGCAGGTGTATTATTAACAGGAGGTGCAATATCAGCAGACACCGGGAAAATAGGTTCTAAAATTATTGGAGCCGGGACATATACCCGTTTTTCCTCCAAAATTATTTCCCGAGGTGTTACGCTCCCCCTCATCACATCATTTTCCAAAACACTGCGTGTCTTGTTTCAACAAACTTAGTTGCCTGATTTGGACAATAAAATCGATATGCTTTAGATTTGTCAGGATAACCAATAAAATGGCAACTGACTGTCTTGGGGTCTAATTTTCCCATAACCGGATTAAAAATCCTTGCTTCAGCAGGACAGCCCCATACATGAAAATAATTCAGGGTTGGCTTTTTCCCAGTCCATAATTCATACGGTGTTTTGGGCACCGATTTACTAGGAACCCTGTTAAGAATATGTGCTGCTGTTTTAAGGGCTTCCATCCATAAATTTACCGGCAGAGTGGAGTGGCTTAACATACTCGCACCATATCCATAAGTGTGCGGTTTCGCCTTTCAGCCACCCCATTTTGCTGAGGTTCGCCCGGTGCTGAGTACTGGGCTACAATGCCATTTTCCTGTAAGAATTTTGCAAACGGTCCAGGAATTTGGCCATAAGTAGTATGTCTGCCGTAGTATTCTCCACCACGATCAGATCTTACAACTTTAATTCTTTTATTACATTGATTTTCAACCTCAGCTTTAAAAATCTTGAACTTGTCTAATGCCTCTGATCTTTCTTTAATTTGATAAATATATCCATAACGGGAGAAATCATCGGTGAACGTTATAAATGAATTAAAACCATCCACCGATCTCACATTAAACGGACCACATATATCCGTATGAATTAATTCCAAAACTCCGTGCTTCGATTTGCACCTTTCTTAATTTTCTTGGCATATTTTCCTTTGATGCAATCAATACAATGATCAACATCCGCATCCATAAAATCAAGAGAAGGAAGAATTTGATCAACGGCCGTGAGCATGCGCATCTGGATAAAACCAGTGCATCGCCGCCGCCCCCGCGAGGAACCCTAAATTTCTTTCCCCTTCTCCTTTCTTCCTCTGCTCCCCGATGGCGACAACGAGGGCGAACGCGATGGCACCGAGTGCACACGGCGATGGCGGCTAGCACCAGCGCGGCAGGGAGGAAGGCGTTAGCCTCGGCGTCGTCCAGGACCCTTCGCCGGAGCTGCGTGCAGCTTTGGCTAGCGCGCATCTCCGTCGAGTGGTTCTGGGCGGCGCTCCTTTGCAAGGCGACGGCGCAGAAGCAGGCGTCCCTGCCACGGCGTCGGCGACCTGTGCATCCAGCACCACGACGAGCTTCAACGGCGACAAGCGCGCGAGGAAGCATCGCCACGGCCCGGCGCGGCGGATGGCAAGATCACTCGTGCAGGAGCCCGAGCAAATCTGCCCGTAAGAAGATGGCCCCAACGCCGCCGTGGCCAGCGACGGCGTCGACGCCCATAAGGTAAATCCGCCACTTTAAACTTCAATTTAGGGTTAGGGTTCTTTAATTTGGGGAATTTCTTGATCTAGGGTTTCGAAATTTTGGGGATTTCATCTAAAATTGCACCAAAAGAGTAATTCCCCACTAGAAAATGCTTAATTCGAAAACCCTAGCTTAATTACAGAGGGAAACTTAAAGAATTTCAGTTCTAGGGTTTCATAAAATTGGGAATTTTGCTTAGAAGCATACTGAAAATCATCAATCCCACTTAATTTCATCAATTGCAAACCCTAGAGCCTTAATTTAATCCATCAGTATTGATATCTTGAAGATTTAGGGCCAAAAACTTAACAAGAACAGGGCTATAGCTTAACAAGATCATCACTAGGAAGAACAACTTAATAGAACAGCAAAAACATGCTTGAAAGCAACAGTAAAACTTGATGTTCTTGTACTTCAACACATAAATCTTAACAGATCAAGCAAAATATGAGCATAGGAGAGCTCAAACTTGAAGCTAGTGCTCTGATACCATTGTTGGAACTTATAGAATCAACTAGCTCAAGTTTGAGCCACAAAAATAAGATGAATAGAAGGGTTACCTTGATCTGAAGATGATGCCATGTCTTCTAATTTTGCTCACACAGGGATGGAGCAAATTGTGCTTAGTTCTTCCTAGTGTTTGTGGTGTTTAGCTAGATCGGTTGCTTTTTCTATTAGAGAGTTAGAGAGTGAGAGTGAGAGAGCAGGAGAGCAACTGCCGTGTCTCCTCTAACTTCTAGGGTCATCTAACCCTTTATATTTTGTTTAGCACCACACACTAGGGGAACTAGCACCGTTGGATCAGAATTGGATGTCTCCGATCAAGACAACACATTAGAGCTACTGTAGCATCTTTACTGTAGCAAATCACTGTACTGCCGACCTACTGTAGCAGCCGTAATTCTTGACTTTTGACCTAAGAGAGAGCAGCCTCTAGATCACAAAATGTCCAACAATAACAATATGCCATTCTTCCTGTGGATGCCTATGGATGAGCTACTAAACTTTTTCGCTATCTGCTAAACGGAGGTTGATGCATGGCTCGCTTTGGCAGTTGATTTTTCAAGGAACATTAGCCTTTTTAGGTAGTATAATTCGGTTTTTGGTTGATTTGTTGGTTGTTACTATAGAATTTATGTAGGTTTGTTCTTTTTGAATACATATTTTTATAACATGTAATTAACACTTTGGTAGAAAAAGGCATAGTTCATTTTAGCCTTCCATCTTTTTTTTCCTGACGTTTGAGTAAATCATCAACATATATCCGAATCAGGGTTTTTGTTTTGTTTTGTTTGGGCCCCTTTTTTTTTAAGCCGAAACCTGCTCAAAAGTTGTGTACTTCAGTGTTCCGTCTTTTTTTTCTCTGACTTTTTTCGATCGTCCCCTCATATCATTTTTTGGCCCTGCATCTGATTTGAACTATTTAATCTTGCAGGTGCTATGCACGCCTTCCCGCTAGGGCTACAAATTGCGGTAAGAAGAAGTGTGGCCATAGCAATGAGGTTAGCCTTAGTTCCCCCTCTTGTTAGTGTTATATCGGCTTTATCATCTTCGCATCATCCAAAAAATGGTCTTAAAAATTAGTGATCATATCCAAATGCTTGTGTGATAGTTATTCTGAGTTGCCATATGTTGGTATCAGATTATCAGCGTGCCCCTGCCATCTAGATAGTGGCCTGCAGCAACTATTTCAGTTTATATTGTCTGTTTTATATGCCTATTTTAGATGTGTACCCATATACTGTGTTCTATCAGTTGTGCATAACGTTTTGTGTATAACAAATACATGCTTGACTGAGCTATAATCACTGTCAGCTGATAATACAATTTGAGCTGTAATGATATTTATTTTAATAAATGACTTGTACATTTTTGCAATCTTGTTTTTCCAGCTTAGGCCCAAGACGAGATTTATGTCAAAGTTTGCGACAGATTAAACATTGGAAAGGAAGTACGTGTGTCGACCGTCTTAGCATCACATTATTTGTTTATCATCGGATTTTAACATACTTGTGTTTTTTTAAAGTTGCTGCTGCATCACGAGTTAACCCGTGTTGGCATGAATAAATGAAATAAATAAGAGATGGTGGTGACAATTGCATGGGATGTTGAATCTTATTGTTTTTTATAATATTATTATTGTAATAATGGGTCTAGCATCTTATCCTAACTGGGAGGAGTTCGGGCATCTCCATCAGCGTCCTCCAAAAAAGTGTCCGGCAACCCAAGGCAGATTTGGGGCGTGCCGACACTAGTACAGACCAAAGGGGTGGCTCCCGGAGCCCATCATATTTTAAAGTAATTTGTGCACTAAAATTTAAACGACCTTTATAAATTGCATTCACATTTATTAATATTTTATATTGAATTTGAATGAAATTTGTACGGTAAAGTACCCTAAATTGAATCATCGCCATGGGAGGAGAGATAGATGATACTGGCCTCTGCCAAGTTGTTGCAATGGCTTGACACTTTTCTGCTCCTGTCTATCCGCATAGACATGTTGTTTTCATTCTCCTTAATACTCCCTCCGTTCGGAAAAGGATGTCACAAAAATGAACTATAGATAGACCATTTTTGTGACATCTTTTTCTGAACGGAGGGAGTAGATTTTATGACTAGTATAATCTCTCATTTTATGGTCATGATTTATCTTTTCTTGATTAAACATTATGGAAATTGCTAATATATCAAACAGTAACTGTTCTTTTTGACATGGCTTGGTTTCAAATACCAAGGATACGTCCACCCTTCAAATAGCCACAGGAGTTCGATCGATTCGACCAACTGGTACACAACATCGATCCATCATGTCTTGCAGAAGTAGCCGAAGGGCAGTTTGGGCGTGGAGAACTCTCCAGCCAGAATCTTGGCTGCGACGACAGCGTTTGCGGCGTCGGTGTAGTGCACGCCGTCCCAGCTGACGAACTTTGAGCCGTCCTCGCACACCCGGTAGCCAGGGCCGAGGCAGCTCACGTTGACGTTGTAGTTATATGGCGGCCCGCCGTAGCCGCAGCACGCCATGAGTGGCTCCTCAAACCCTGGTCGAAACATACAGGCGCATCAAATCAAGAGTATGAGATCTATGATGGTACAAAACGTAGAGATCGTCGAAGTAACAGGGAAAGAGATGACCTACCGTAGCCGTTGTGGTTGGCGACCAGATCGTACTTGATGGAGAGAATGTCGGTGTAGACGATGGTGGCGCCTTTGAGCTGCGTGGTGAGTTTATCGCAGATGGCGCAAAGCTGGTTGTTGAATTCTTCAGAACCGTTGTTGAGTGTTTTGATGCAGCCGCTGTAGTCCAGATCGGCGTTGTTGGCCCTTGGCTCGGCGAGCTTCTTCGGCAGGCAGCCCAGGGGGCCGGTGCCATGGACCCAAAAGTTCTTAGCTCCGTTGTAGTACAGAGTCTGCAATGCATAAACAAACAGCTGTAAGTTATTCTAACCAAAAATGGTAGGAGTAGTACAATTCAAATAGACAAAAATGATCACAACTATTTGGCCATTTTACCATAATAGCATCCTTTATCTCGGAGAGTATGGCCGGGATCCTCTGACGGATGACGTCATCGTAGGGCAGCCTGCTAGAGAAGGCGGCGGAGAGATCGTTCTGCCCAATGTCGATGAGGTAGAGCGCGTTCCGGAAACCCTCCGCGTCCACCGAAACGTTCTCGCCTGCGAATTAACCAAATCGGTCAGTACAAATGATCAGACACAACGCAGTCAGCTTTTCTGAAGAACTACTGAAGTTGGAGTGAAGCAGAACCGTGGGTGATGAGCTCGAGGGAGCGCTACTTGAAGTGGATGAACTGCTGCACCTGGACGTGCAGCGCGAAGGGCCTGTCCCGGGGCATGGTGGTGGAGCCGGAGATGGCGAAGTTGGCGCCGTTGCTGAAGTCGGAGCCCAGCGGCTCCAGGTACGGGCTCAGGTAGCTCATGTTCAGGCTCTCACCTGCTCACTCAATCGTTCAGCTCCATTCAACATGGACGAAAATACTTGAATCTGTACTGGTAAAGTAGTACCATCTCGCGATGCAGAGTATGCAAGGCGAGAAAGGAACTAGCACACCAAACAAGAGCAGAACATGAGAGGAGTGAACTCCTCACGCCTCTCCCTCAACCTACTAACCTTTTTTTTTGCGGGGCCCTCAACCTACTAACCTACGCTGTACTAATGGCCAATTGATGTTGTCAGGTTTCGTTGTTTATCATGGAACCGGGGATGGTGATCCTGTTGCTCTATAAAAAAATGGTCAGTTAATGCATTTTAGCATCGTCTACACTGGACGTAGAAGGAATAGACTGTCGTCCTAACGCTGATCGACGATCATCAACCGGCCGCCGGCCGGTTACTATCTGTAACGCACACTGTTGCCCCATGCCAGAGCTCGAATAGATTGATGCGGCCGGCCCTTGAGCACCAACTCAAGGCTATCCATAAAGCTCAAGGCACTCACTCACTCAGCCGCCAAACCAGTTGGATGAGCCGGGATTTGAGTGGGAGCCCGTCGACGCGCACTTGTCATTTCCTTGAGATGGATCGTACGCGTGCTCGTCATATCAGAGACTCACTCGCAATCTTACGTCATATTTCAACCGCCACCAGATAATGTTTTGCTACAAGGCACTGATCCTAGAGCTGGTACAAATACGGGAAGAAAATGACAGCACTACAGCTGCATGTTCTGGAAAAGACGAAGCCGGCCCGATACAAGGACGGCATCCTTGCAGACGCTATGTAGCCTAAGCTAAGCAATGGCGAAAGTTTCATGGAAGTATCTAGGATTATTGCTGCGTAGTGTACGTGCATGGATTTGCACACGCAACTTAGCTAGCGACGGCTCAGAGATCACTTACAGAGGTAGTCGATGACGAGGCGGCCGTCGCAGAGCCGTCCGGTGGAGCGGCGGAAGTGGGCGCGGCCCTCCGGGAGCGGAAAGTAGGTCCCCAGCGCCGCCGCGACGCCGCCCGTGTCCGTGTTCGAGTCGCCGAACGCGAACACCACCGGCCGTCGCGTGCACGGCGTCTCATCGTCGGCGGCCGTCACAGAAACCAGGAGTACCGTAACCGCCGCGAGCGCAGCAGCTGACAGCGGGGAAGCTGCCATGTCTCCAGAGCCGTTGCAGCTACTTAGCTTGAAGCCTTGAACACGGCTAGATGTAGATGAGCCAAGAAACCGATGAATCTCTATATGAAAGCGTGATCACGATAATACTAACTTGCAGACGCGCGCCTATTTATAGCTGTGGAGTGGCCGGGTGCGGGGCGTGCGACGCCGGCCGGGACTGGTGAGACGCAGTGGCGGACCCAGAAACTTCCGGAAGCCCGGACAAACAAGATTGTCGGGTATCTGAAAACCCGTCGGTTATACTAGATAATATCCGAACGTTCGCCTTAAACCATCGGTAATCTACAGCACCGTCGGCCATTAGTGTAAAAGCCGACCGTCCGTCGGTTATTAAAATTCATCGTCGGAAATAAGATGATTTCTAGTAGTGATTAACATGCTAAATTTTCGAGAAAAATCGCTACAAAAATCATAAAATGCAAGCTGCGCGTCATCAGCAAGCCCGGGCGGAGGGCGCTAGGTCCTTTGGAACAAGCCTCATATGTGGCTGAGATATACTATCAAGTCTGACAAGATGAAAACCGGAACATGGCTGAATTTCACGGGGTCGGGGTGTGTATATATATATAATTTCGATTCATTCCTAGCAACTCCCAATTGTTTATCTTTTCTTTATCAGAATTATTGCTATTTCTTAGCTACTTTCCGTTCACTCGAGAGTTCTACACCGTCGGATCGGATTTGCATAGCTAACGTGCATCTCTGAGTTGCAAGTTGGATTGTAATTTAAATATTTAAGTTGTAGGTGCAGTTAGTGAGAAAAATACACCGGACCATAAGATTTGCTTCATGATTGTGCTAGTCATAAGTTACAACATGGGTTACGACTAAGAGCAACAAAGCTAGGTTTATTCTCATTCGAGTGATAATTAGTCAGACCCCTAGTTTATTAGCTATACTCCATATGTTGGTAGAGCTATGAATGTTCTTGGTGTGGAGGGTATAAAAACGAACGAGAGAGAGAGATTGGTTTGCCGTGCAGATGGCATCGGCGTTGCTGTGTATTTATAATCAGAGATGTACAGGATACATACGTGCGGTTAGCACAGCTGGGATATACACAAATACAGCTAATCCCTAACTGTACAAGATCAATCTCAACAACATTGTGTGACGTGCAAGTCACGTAATACCGCTCCTATCTCGACTCAGGCTTATCGTCTAACAGCCCCCCTCGATCTGAACCGGCATAAACCAGGTTAAGATCGTACTTGAGATGGTCAAGCGCTTCTCGTCCCAACGCCTTCGTGAAAATGTCTGCGAGCTGATCTCGTGAAGGAATAAACTGAACTCGAAGTGTTCCTGTGGCGACTTTTTCCCTCACGAAATGGAAATCAATTTCAATATGCTTCGTTCGTGCGTGGAAAACAGGATTTGCACTTAGGAAGGTAGCACCCAAGTTGTCACACCAAAGCGTCGGTGGTGCATGCTGAAAAATGCCCAACTCCTTCAGAACAGACTAAAGCCAAACAACCTCTGCAGTGGCATTGGCGATGGATTTGTATTCCGCTTCGGTACTCGAGCGACTCACTGTCGGCTGCTTGCGAGAACTCCATGAGACGAGGTTCGGTCCAAAGAACACCGCATATCCCCCCGTAGACCGACGATCGTCGAGAGACCCGGCCCAATCGGCATCAGAATAGACACTAAGGGAGGTGGACGTCGAGCGATGAAGAGACAGACCCAGATTCAGTGTGCCTTTCACATACCTTAGTATGCGCTTCACCGCAGCCCAATGAACATCCATGGGACACTGCAAGAACTGACAGGTCTTGTTTACTGCAAATGCAATGTCTGGCCGAGTAATACAGAGATACTGTAAGGCACCAAGTGTACTGCGATAGCGGAACAAGTCATTGCCAGTGAGAGGTACACCCAGATCCTTGCGCAACCGATCAGTACTGGACATGGGAGTTGTTATCGATTTGCATGCATGCATGTTAACTCGCTTCAGCAAATCACCTGCATATTTGCTTTGTGTGAGAGCAACACCATCGGCTGTAGGAGAGATTTCCACACCAAGAAAGTATGTCAGAGAGCCAAGGTCCTTAACAGCAAAGGATTCATGAAGCTGGCGAAGCAGTCTGTCCACTGCATTCTGTTTGGAGCCAACAATGATGATATCATCCACGTAAATGAGCATGTACATGGTAAGCTGGGAGTCACGGTAGATGAACAGGGAGGTGTCAGCAAGGGAGGGAACAAATCCCAGTTCTTGAAGCTTTCCACTGAGCTTGGAATACCAGGCACGCGGCGCCTGCTTTAAGCCATACAAGGACTTTTGTAGCCGACATACATAATGTGGACGAGTCGGATCAACATAACCAGCTGGCTGTTGCATGTAAACTTCCTCCTGAATGTCACCATGAAGAAATGCATTTTGGATGTCGATCTGTCGGAGATGCCAACCTTGCGACACGGCAATGGCGAGGATGAGCCGCACTGTGGTTGGCTTAATTACAGGACTGAAGGTGTCCGTATAATCCACACCGTATTGTTGCGTGAATCCCCTGGGACCAGACGAGCCTTGTGACGATCAATGGTTCCATCTGGTTTCTGCTTCAGTTTAAACACCCATTTACAACTAACGATGTGGTGCCCTTGCGGTGGAGGAACGAGGCGCCAAGTGTCGTTCTTCATCAGGGCAGAAAACTCAGCATCCATGGCCTCTTTCCAAGCCAGGGAGGTGAGAGCCTGGACATGAGAGGCAGGTTCAGCAGCGAACGCGCGCTTCTTCGGATCATACGCAATGATTCCCTCGTGCAATTTCCGAGGCTGAACTATATTGTGACGGAGGCGTGTTGCCATTGGGTGTGGAGCAGGACGAGCATCATGTGACTCGTTGTCAGGAGCAGGTGACGCCGTGGATGATGGAGATGCGAGCGGCGACTCTGGAGAGTGCTGCAGCTCAGGTTCATGAGGCCCAGCAGCGGCCTGCGGCGAGGAAGGAGCAGGTGAGTCCATGGGCTCCTCGGGTGCGCCGGACTCATCAGCGGTGTCCGGCGAGGACGGGCCGGACATGCATGATCCATGCATGGGCGGCGCAGTGGTCAGATCGACGTAGCGACCAGGAACATGTACAGGGCCTTCTACAGAATCATCAGAAGAACCTGAACGACAAAACACTGAAACAAGGGGATCAGTAGCACAGTTAGTCGATCCATTTGCTGCATGAGATAACTCTGTTTCCTGCTCAGGAACAAGAATTGAGGATTCGGTGGGTGGCGTGGGTTGGAAATCATGTTGGAGAAAGGGAAAATCTGCTCATCGAAAACTACATCACGAGAGATGTATATACGGCTTGTTGATCAATCAAAACACTTGTAACCGCGGTGCAAAGGACTATAGCCGAGAAAAACACAGAGTTTAGACCGAAAAGAAAGTTTGTGCTGATTATATGGTCGGAGGTTCGGCCAGCAAGCGCAACCAAAGATTCTAAGAAACGTGTAGTCTGGAGGAGTATGGAGTAGTCGAGCTACAGGTGTTTGATTTCGGATTACTCGGCTAGGCATGCGATTGATTAAAAAACAAGCCGTAAGGATCGCCTCATCCCAAAAACGTAGTGGAACATGAGATTGAGCAAGCAAGGCGAGATCAACTAGATGACGGTGTTTACGTTCAATGGCACCGTTTTGTTGATGCGTATGTGGGCAGGAAACACGGTGAATAATGCCAGTATTCGAAAAATAATGATGCAATTTGTGGTACTCGCCACCCCAATCTGTCTGAACAGCCAATATTTTGGATACAAGAGATTTCTCAACACGACTTTGGAATTGATAAAAAACTTGTTCTACATCGGACTTGTGTTTCAACAAGTAAACCCAAGTGAACTTACTGTAATCATCTAGGAAACTAACATAGTAACTATAGCCTCCTACAGATTTTATTGCAGGACCCCAAACATCGGAGTGAACAAGCTCGAGAGGTTTGGTGGACACACGACTCGAAAGACTATAAGGAAGTTGGTGCACTTTGGCCTGTTGACATGCATCACAGACGTGCACTGTTTTATTCGACGAAGACTCTAACTTGTTGGAAGAAAGGATGGCTTGAACGATGGGTGCCGCGGGGTGCCCTAATCTCCTGTGCCAAATCTCCCGTGATGGCTTGGCGAAGTGGACATGACGGGTACGAGAGATCGGTGGAACAGGATAGAGCCCGCCGTGACATCTACCTTCCACCAGCACCGCCCTCGTGGCTCGATCCTTAACGGAGAAAAAATCAGGGTGAATTTCAAGGAATGCATCATTGTCGCTAACAAGTTTATGAGCAGATACAAGGTTCTTGCTAATGTTTGGGACGTGTAAGACATCTTTAAGATGCAAGGATCGAGAAGAGCTGGATAAAACAGAATTACCAACATGCGTAATGGAAAGACTATTACCGTTAGCCACCTGGACATGATCGTTGCCCTTGTAGGTCTCGCGGACATTCAGCTTGTCGAGGTCGTTGGTGAGGTGGTCGGTTGCTCCAGAATCAACGTACCAGTTTGGATCAACGGCATAGGACTCCGAGCTGGAGCTTGCATGTCCAGCCATCTTCGTCTCTGGCTGGTATGAGTGGTCTAAACGCGAGTAGCAGCAAAGAGCGTCGTGGCCATATTTGCCACATATCTGGCACGTGGACTTGGGACGGCCGTCATTGCCGTTGTTCCCGCGTCCGCCGTTGTTCCCACGGCCGCCACCGTTGCCGTGGTTGCCGCCGTTTCCTCCATCACGACCTCCTTGATAGGGGCCGCGTCCTCCGCCGCGTCCGAAGCCGCCGCGACCGCCGCCGCGTCCAAAGTTGCCGCGGCCACCACCGCGCATGGCGTTGTTGGCGAAGTGCTGCTGGAACGTCTGGTCGCGTGCTGGATGGCGGGCTTCGTAGCTCATGAGGTGTGCGTAGAGCTCACCGATGGACACATCCTCGGTGCGAGAGGTGAGTGTCGTGACGAGCGCGTCGTAGTTGTTGCCGAGGCCGGCAAGCATGTAGGAGACGATTTCCGCGGAGCTGAGCGGCTGGCCGATTGACGACATGGTGTTGGCCAGGTTCTTCATACGGTGGTAGTACTCAGCCATCGACAGCTCGCCTTTCTGCATCGTGGCGAGCTGGACGCGCAGCTGAACTATGCGCGCCCTGGAACGGGAGGCGAACATCTGCTCCAGCGCCTTCCACACTTATTCCGCGGTCGCCATGAAGAGGACGTGCCCGAGGAGGCCCGGCGTGAGTGACGCCAGGATGGCGCTGAGGACCTGCTGGTCGAGGCGGAACCAGATGGGTAGGCTGGGTTTGGCACCTTGGCGGCGTCATCCCCGCCGGCACCGGTGATCATCTTTGCGGGTTCCTTGATCGACCCGTCGACGAAGCCCATCAGATCGTGGGCATGAAGGGCAGGAACAAACTGGGCACGCCATAGGAGATAGTTCTCCTGGTCATGCTTGACGGTGATGGAGCTAGCAAAGGACGGCAGGGATGGTGATGGGGTGGAGCTTGATGAGGCTGCAGCGGTGGTGGCGAGGATTCCAGAGGTGTTGGGAGCCATGGCTAAGTCGATTGGGAGCGGAGGCTCTGATACCATATAAAAACGAACGAGAGAGAGATTGGTTTGCCGTGCAGATGGCATCGGCGTTGCTGTGTATTTATAATCAGAGATGTACAGGATACATACGTGCGGTTAGCACAGCTGGGATATACACAAATACAGCTAATCCCTAACTGTACAAGATCAATCTTAACAACATTGTGTGACGTGCAAGTCACGTAATACCGCTCCTATCTCGACTCAGGCTTATCGTCTAACAGAGGGCAAATCTCATCTGTAGGACCGCGGAGAGAGATCAAGTAGTAGAAGTAGTAGGGCATGGGCGGACGCAGGGGGCGGGCCGGTGGGGCCGTGGCCCACCCAGAAATCTGGGAAAAAATTTGTATACCCCTAATCATTTGGCCCAGTTTGCGTTATGGGCCTCTCATTTGTTCGCTAGAGAGCACATCGTGCAGCCAGCTAGTGCATCTCCTTGCCCCGACCCTCTCTCTGCTCGTGCTCTGGAGTCGACATGGGCAAAACCTAGCGCCGGCGCTGCCCCTCCGCCTCCGACCTCCGCTCTCGTCTGGCCCTGCCTCCCCCCGCCCAGATCCGTCGCCGGCTCGCCCCCTCGCCGGCTTGCCCGCGGCCGCCGCTGTGGGCTGCGGCGCTACCCTCCTCTGGAGTTCCCGGCCTCGGGCCTCCTCTGACCTCTAAAGCTCTGCCTCGTCACTGTCTCCGCCGCTCGCCGCCTTGCGCCGTCGCCGGTGAGGCTCTGAGAGCAAGAGCAGGAGAAGAACGACCACAAGCAGCAGCAGTTCAGCAGGTATATATTCTTTTGCCCCATCAGTTTATTACCGAACCAACAACAATTTGCCCCATTAGTCCATTACCGAAAATTGTATTGGTGTTGTATTTGTGAATTAATTTGTAATTTGGTACTATCTATAGTTGGTGATTTTTGTTTATAAATGTCAACCAATTGTCTAATTTTTTATATGTTTCTATTTGTAATTGTGCCCACCCGTCAATTTTTCTTGTTTATATTGTTGGCATTTTTAATCACTATGAGATTTTTTTAGAGTGTGCCCACCCGTCAATTTTTCCCCGCATCCGCCACTGTAGTAGGGGTAGTCTCGTGGCGGCCGCAGCCCAAAGAGAAGCTGTGTCGGGTGGTTTGGTTCTTTCGTTCAGGCGTGTAATTCAATATGTTTCTCTCCTTCTAAGCTTAATACAATGACCCATAGATCTCCTGCGTGTTTTTGAAAAGAAAATGTTTACAACTTGCAGCCAGGCCGGCTGGAATAGAGTAAGCTAGATAGAAGGCAAAGGAAAGATTACAAATTGCAGGTGAGGGCACGTACGATGTGCAACTATGCGCTGCATCACTGCATGTAAGCACAAGGTTAGTGCGCTCGTGGGCGCATCAACTGATTGTGGGCGCATCGACTGAGCAGCCGTGTGGCCCACAGTCCCACACTCTTAACATGCCTATGGTATGTGGTACATCATGGATCATATCCATGAGAGCAATTATACGTGATAACACGTCAAAGATATTGCGGCAAGTAGCTATCATCTTGTACTCTCTCCATTTCTTAAATGTAAGGCCTATAGTTTTCTATACAAATATTAAGACATGGATATTTGACACACGGTGGACTCATTTGTTTCTGAAAGAATTCGGAAGAGAGGAGTCCCTATTGCCACAAAATGAAAACATGCAGTAAAATCCTCCGTTCGAGAATGGAATTCATTTTTGGATCTGTAAAATCGTCCATAAAGCGCAATAAACCCTATATTTTTGAATTTTTTCTCAAAAACTATACGCCTTATATTCAGAAACGGAGGTAGTATTATGTAACTAGTTACCATGCAGACTGATAAGTACATTAAAATGTACTAAGTACATATAGTAAAACGTAATTAATACTAATCAATGTGGTAATTACATTATCAACATAGTGGTAATTTGTTTTATAAAACATGTAGATTACATGATAAAAACAACGTTATATCTGGTTTTACCCATTGTAGCTATTTTCCTTTTGCATCAATGATATAACTTAATCAGAACTTCTTAATACATATAATCTGTTATGAAAGTGTGCCGCCATCTATTCAACTAAAAGCATACAAAAACTCAAAAACATAAATTATGCGACGGAAGTGTGGCACCTCGTCCTCATGAGCAGGTCTCACTTGATAGAATTGATTTTTTTTTTTTTGAAAGGGCTAAAGCGAGAAAAAGAAAATCTCAGATTCAAGGAATATTCATAAAATAGGGCAATTGATGTCACAATGGTAAACTAGAGGATAAAAGGTGGAATTCACTCTATCTTTTGTGAGTGAAACCTAGATAAAATCAGTTATATGATGAACGTCACCGTCGTCTGCACGCCAAGTAGGTCTACAAGCACAAGAGGGGCCGAACTAGGGATGCAAAAACAAGACTCAGTTGTCTCACTTATGTTGTATTATATACATGTCTAGTATAAAAAAATTGGTCCAAAATCTTATATTAGCCATATATAAAATGGAGTATAACTGAAACAAGTGAGTCCATTTTCACGCCGGACATGTGATATGCATCGCTGCAGGGTCAGGACTGATGTTGTGTTTGTTCCATGGACGCGTACGTCACGACGACGTCTATGTAACCATGGACTGCTCGGCCGTTTCTGGATATAGTAGTCTGCTAGTGCGCGGAGATGATAATAATCTGATAATGACGGGCGCAACTCGACTGTTGCCTCCCGCCACAAGGTTTGCATACTGGACAAAATGGTCTCCGGTCCCAATGTCCCATGTTGGCTGGGGGTGGGCACTTTTCTACTTCTGCTCTGCATGCGCGACTTACTCATTTATCTCCGCCAGAACATCATGTGGTTATTATTGCAAGAGAACTACAGTAGTAGGCTCTGTAGCCAGTGCGCTGATTTGTAGTAGATCGCATTTTCTATTTCGAAAATCACAAGTTGTCACTTGTCAGTGCATGTGCAGGTCTTGTGATGTCGAATACTGGGATCTGGGCACCAGAATACTCTCTTCGTCCCCAAATACATGAAGTGTGATGTTTTACATCAAAACTTAATTTTATTTCGTAAATTTGTCCGACTTAGACAAAAACTTTGAGGTTCAATCAAATAGTATCCTTTATCTTGATGTTGAGCATGCTGAGCTTGAGGATCTCTATGATGACAGTACATTTTTACTGTGCTAAACTTCGTATTGATAAGTTATTTTTTACTTAAGTGTTACTTAAATTCTTCTTTCCAGTAGCAAGATTGTTATTTTCTTGTAAGCATTTCAGTTTTGCCTACACCATCTGTGATAACATGCACATCATATTTGGAAGAAAAGGCCCAAATTTAGCCCATTCATATAGCAAAGAGGTTGGACTAGTCCCACATTGGTAATTTAGAGTATGTTGGACTCCTTATAATAGAGGCTCTTTCGCTTGGAATATGAGCATGAAAAGAAGAAACATATGCCCACCGCCCGCCTCGCCCGTAACAACCCGCCGCGCGTCAGGTATCGGAAATGAGCCGAGCCGAGATACTACCTAGTTGTTTGCCTGCTACCGTATGAGGTAGCTCCTCATCCTTTTGACACAAACTACACCTGATTGCTCATCCTTTTCACACACACTACACCTGAATTGGACAGTAGCGTTTCTCGTGATTCTATACGTGAGAGGGGCGATAAGATTTTTTATGAGCATCTTCACATGACTACTGGCTTCTTCTCCAATACGGAGATCGACGAATTTTTTCCCAACGTCGATGAACTTTTTCCCTAACGTCGATGAACTCTTGAGGAACATGTTTTCATCCGCCAATGCAAACATGTCGTCTTCCTTTGCACCGTAGTGTGTGATTTATACCTTCTATTCAAGATTATGTTTGAAACAATAATTCTAACAATATGTGTACAATTACTGTTTTCCTATTCTCTGTTAGATTTTATAACTATTTTAATTTGTATTTTCTTGGCCATGTTTTATCTATTGTTTCTAGGATTAAATCATGTGGAAAAAATTGCTCATATTTCTAACAAGGTACTCCAGGGTATGATAGTATAGGAGGTTAATTGGCGAATAGCTAAAATGGAGCCCGAGCTACATGGAGCTCGTTTTTCCAAAAATTTGAAATCGACATTTTTAAGTTTCTAAAAATCGCGAAGAAATTCCCAGAAGTATGTATTATATAGATCCACAATCGTGCAAATTTGCAGCTCCAAAATCGTTGTATTTTGGGCTGCACAAAAAAGACAAATGATTGGATCTGGGTGGTGTTTCAAATTTTTGAAATTCTGCCCGATTTGTCTTTTTTGTATAGGCCAAAATACAACTATTTTGGAGTTGAAAATTTACACGATTATAGATCTAGACAATATCTACATCCGGGATTTTTTCGTGATTTTTAGAAACTTAAAAATGTGAATTTCGAATTTTTGAAAAAACGAGCTTCATGTAGCTCGGCCTCCAAAAATCCACTCCCGTTAATTGGGGCAAAAAAATTGGACATAGACTTATGAAAACGAGTAGTTCAGAGAGTAAAGTATGAAGTATGAACAATCAGACTTTGCAGAACTGATCAAACTTTAGCTTGGGTATTGAGTATGCAGAGCTCAGTATGGCCGCAGCCGCAACGGCGTTGGCAGCCTCGGTGAGGTGCACGCCGTCCCAGCTGACAAACTTTGAGCCGTCAGTGCAGACAGTCGCATTCGGGGACTGGCAGCTTCTGCTAATATCATAATTGTAAGGTGGCCCTCCGTACCCACAGCACGTCATCAGCGGACTGTCGAAACCTGAAGAGAAGCAATGGTCTTAGCTATCTCAACAAATAGCATCCATGTGAATCAGAGAACTGGTGCAATTGGTCATCTCACCGTATTTCGGGTGGTTGGCCACAAGGTCATACTTGATAGCGAAAAGATCGGTGTACACGACGGTCGCACCTTTCATCTGCAAGTTCAAATCGTTGCAGAGGCTGCCCAACGCTGCATTGAACGCGACTGCAGCTCTGTTGTATGTCTTGAGGCACCCATTTTGATCAAGATCGCTGTCGTTTTTACGCGGAATAGAAAGCTTCTGAGGCAGACAACCAAGAGCCCCTGTTCCGTGTATCCAGAAGTTCCGGCTCCCATTGGCATACAGAATCTGCAAATTTTACAGGAACTACAAAGTTGCGGTGGTCTGTCTTGGCTGCAAGTGAAAAAGGGTACAATATCTTAAAATCACAAAGGGCAAAAACAAAGATTACCTGAACAGCATCCTTAATCTCGGCCAGTATTGGAGGGAATTTCGCGACTACTTGGTCGTAAGGCAAGTTGGACAGAAGAGCGTTAACATCATTCTGTCCTATATCTATAGTATATAGAGCATTTCCAAAACCTTCGGCATCAATTGGAGCTTCCTTGCCTGTATATAGTAACAAGTTTTTTCATCTACCATCAACTGTATAGCTCTTGGGCTATTCGTTTCGTTTGCATGAGAAGGAAAAAGAAACGACAAACAAACCTCGATTGATGAGTTCCAAGGATCTGGCTTTGAAGAACATGAACTCCTGCACTTGTACATGCAGCGAAAAAAGAACGTCGCGTGGTAATGTCGTTGAACCTCCAATGGCAAAATTTACCCCGTTACTGTAATTGGAACCTATCGCCTTCAAGTAAGGGCTCAAATAGCTTATGTTCAAGCTTTCACCTGGATGCATTTTGGTCAGTCAAACCGACTATTAGTAAGGCCATACCAACTATATCCAACAATAAATTAACGCTTCTCATCAAGACATAACGTCGGACAGAGGTGCGAATTTGCCAGGTTCCAAAGTAGTACCTACGATAATGATCCTAAGTCAATTTGGAGACTGAAAATAACTAAATTATTGGAATACCGATATGATGTTTTGGATGCTAGAAATTCAAACATAGTAATGTTATACTCTACAAAATTTAAAAAGTTGACTTATATTTTCAATTGGAGGTAGTATCATTAAACTTAGAGGAAGTAGAAACAAATTGAACCATAAAGAAAAGCATAGCTGGTTTTATATATAAGGAGCGTATATATTTACAAAATTAATGTGGCCCAAATAACTTGTCAAAATTTCATGTTGAATATTGCTTCAAACTTGATTTTTTGATCGAGCAATTTTATGGTCATATGCCTAGGTTCTTTCACTAGCTGGAATGTCCAAGGAGGCGACATGCATGCTTGTCCAATGTCCATTGAGGAAGACATAGGATAGAGATTAGTTAGTTTTCCTTTCATTGTAACCGAGGAACATGCCATGGATGGAAGAGCAGCATTTCATTGTGATATCAAATTGTTATAGACCTTCCACAACCCAAAATTTGTTAGGATAATGGTCTGAAGAACGGAGATAGGGCACTCCTCTTCAATCCAACGGCAGGGCTCGTCCCTTACGTGGAAGAGGGGCTCATTTGATGAAAAAACATTTTTTTCAAACTTATAACACACCTATGAATATTTTCGAATAAGCTACACATGAAGGCATTTTACTCCTATAGGAAAAAATTTAAGACATTTAGTACTTTCATGTGGTTCAGTTCAATCTGTGGTCATTGTAGAAGAAAAGCAAATGGTAGAATTAGTGTTAGCTTCGGGCCAAGATGCATGTTAGTGCAATCCAGAAATTGCAAAAATGTTTGACAAAAAATGGCGTATTTATAGTCCATGCTTGGATGTACACGTGAGAAACAAAATGTAGCTCTCTGCCAAACTTTATGTCAAAATGAGGTCGAATTTTACATGTTTACCGACTATTATGTGTGATTTTATCGATATTTTTGCAATTGTTTTGGTTACTTTCAAGTTCCAGATGGAAATTTGAGGGAGAATTTTAATTAGTGGCTTTTCTTCTAAACTAGGGTCAGAATGAGCTCAAATTTTATATGTCTACTCAATGAATTAAGATTGATTTTATTAGAAGTTCTTCAAATTATAGGTTCCAATTTTCGAACAAAAGTTTGAGGAAGAATCTTAATGTGTGATTTTATAATAAATAACTTGTCAAAATGAGCTCAACTTTTTCAGGACTAGTCTGAATTACATCTATTTTTCTGAAACATTAAAAAACAAATGGACATTTTCGAATTCCAAACAGGTTGGGAGAGAGAGGTGATGTTTTCATTGGCTTTTGAGTACTTTAAACCAGGTTGAACGTCAGGTCTTAACTCCAGCCGTCATTCAGGAGAATACATAATATGGAGTTCTCTCAAGGAAATTAAAGAAACGAGTGGCGTTCTTATAATTGGCCAAATGCAATTGTAGAAGCTGAACTAGTTTCACGACTAGTTGCGATGTGTAAAATTCTTCTTTCTTACTGTAGGATTTTTTATAACAGGTTCATATATATCCTGGTCCACAACCGTTGAATTTCAGGTAAACAGTACATATCCATTACAGGTTGCACAGATCCAATGGTGGGCAGGGCACATTACCCTGCTACGGGTTGTATATATCTTTTTCAATAAAGGGAGTTTTTATTAAGTATCAGAAACAAAATGTTATCCCTATCTATCAACGATGCAGTACGCGTCTTGTCCGGTGGTCGTACTTGCACTGAAGCCATGAATGCTACCCGTTGGAGCTCAAGCTGCCCCCATTCATATCAAGATGAAAGCACACGCATTGAATGCGAGGGAGAGGTGTGCGGGTCTCCCGTGTCGAAAATTAAAGAGAACAACTCGGCTTTGATCATGGAGAGATTTCCCTGTGTTCTGAAGGACAGGGGATTGACCCAACAGATGGAGCGAGGGACCAATTCAGTTGGCTCGGCGTACTAGTTGTATCTTTACTAATTGTTGCTAAGCGAAGTGCTCCGGTACTTCAGCGGTTGCTAGTACAATGGTAAGTCCCTTTGGAATGAACTATGAAGGACATATTCACTGAAAAATGAGACAAAGGGCACCGTTTCATACGGAATATCGGGATCTTACAATTTTCAAATACACTCCCTAAAGGCTAAAGGACAAGTTCTGGCTTCACGCTCATGGCATGGGAGGAGTCAGCTGACGACCAATCTGTCAGTGTCGGTGTCGGCGAGCGCTGTGTTTTCACGAGAAGTTTATACTACGGCTACGGTAGCTATATTTTTCTACCGTACGCTACGCACAAATCTATCCATGCACAGTGACAAACACAGATTCATTTCGACGAAAGAAGAGACAAGAAAAACAGAATCTTGGTGATAGAATACTCTGGTTTGGAGCGGGACTCACAGAGGAAGTCGATGATGAGCCGGCCGTCGCAGAAGCGGCCGGTGGGGTGGTGGAAAAAGGCGCGGCCCTCCGGCGGCGTGATGTGCCACCCCTTGGCCGCCGCCATGCCGCCCGTGTCGGAGTTGGAGTCCCCGAAGTTGAACGCCACCGGCCGGGCGCCGGGCCGGCACCTGAACCCGGCCGCCGAGCTGGCCGGCGTCAGCGCCAGCGCCATTATCGCCACCACCGCTAGCACCAGGGCGAACCATACTGCCCTGCCGCCCAGGAGTGTTGCCGACATTGACGACCTTGGAGGACCTCTGTCTTTCTACACTCTACTCTACAGCATGTGCCGTGCCCCTGTCTCTGTCTCTATCGATCTCTAAAGTACTAGCTAGCCTAAGGTTGAGGAGTTAACACAGACGCGCTGGTCGTCTCCCATCCCCGTTCTCTGTAGCAGGAAAGGCGATTTTTGAGTTCACCCGGCCGAGCCACCTTCTCACCGTCGATCCGGTCGGATCCCTCGCCCTCCGGCAGCCGCCTCGGCGGCGGGAGGGTGGGGGATCCCCACGTCTCGCGTGTACATAAGGGAGGTTCCTTTGGGGCAGCCGGCGGCGCCGTGGAGGCGAAGGTGGCGCTGGTGTGGTTTTTGTTGCAGATGCTTCTCCTCCCCGGCGGCGGCGCTCGTGGAGCTCCGGGCTGGTGCGTCTGCTCCTCCGGCACCCGCGGATCGGCGGATCCGCGCCGTGTCTCGATCTGCTGCCAGATCCAGTGGCGGTCTCCGTCCTGGCAGTGGATTTGCTCGGATCCCGGGGCGCGCGGGGTTCCTCGACTTCGTCCTGCGGCGGATTTGAAGACGACTCCGGCAAGGAGGTGTGGATGGGACAGGGGGGCGCTCGCCCCGGCCGTTCATCGATTCAAGCTCCGCCGCGGCGCGGCGGGCGGCACGGCGGCGTCTCTCATAGGGCAAATGCATCCCTGACAGCGGCAAGATGGAAGGTGGTCTTCTTCAGCTCCGACGCCGGCGTGGTCGGTGCTCCCGCAGCTTCTGGATCCTCCTCCTCCTCCTCGTATGTGTGTTCTTTTTCTTCGATCTATGTACTGTGTATGTGGATGTTCTTGGTGAATATATGAGGAAGTTGGTTGTGTGCAAAAAAAAAAAAAAAAAAAAAGATCTCTAAAGTACTGGATTCTGTGAGGTCATGGGCAGTATATATGCTCATAGTGGGGGGATAAATGTGTGGGCGCACCGTTATCTCGCTCTTTTTCCTTGTACAAACGCGCGTTACAGCCTCCTACTTCTTTCGCACACGACAGTGAGAGGATGACACGCCAAATATCACCTGGCACGACAGGGCGGCCCCTAAGCACAAACGTGGAAATGGAGAGAACCCAGTGGAGCGCGCAGCTACAAGACCTTTAAACAACTTTTAGGCACGCCTCTACAAAGAAAGTCCATGTACACGCCGCTACTTTTACGAGGATAATGGATAAATTTGACCATTAGTGCTCACTTGCCAATGGGGAGTACTAGTCTATGTTACCACCTTCACAGTGGGGAGTAACATCATTGTGGTGTCATATAAGATCTTATTTATTGCACTATAGACTATTTTGTCTTGATAAGCGTGATGTTACGGTAACTAGCTAAGTTACTCCAAACACCTCTCTCCTCATTAATTACATGCCACATAAGTAAAATGATCTTGAGATATTGTAACAGCCCGAAGTTTGAGAACCTAAAAACCCGTGTAAAATTTCCGCTTTTGTGTTTCATGCATCATGGCATCCATGCATCATGTTGTTGCTAGGGAATTGTTGCTAGGGATTTGTGTTGGGTTAGGGAAATATTGTTGTGGTTTGGCACCACCTAAAAACAAAATGCCAAACTTTCTCTAACCAATTCTCAAATCAATGAAGGCACTCAAACTTGCAAAACAAATACTCTGACCTCTTATATCTGTCAAGGAAGTTCCAAAAGTTCCAAAGATAATTTTACAAACTTTTGTGATTTGTAAAATAAAACAAATGGAGAAACCCAAAATTGCCTGTGAGCAATTCCTATTTTAATTTCCTACCAAATGAGTTTAAAATAATCTGGGAAAATTAGGGGAGATTCATATTGATATGGGGAGGCTACCCAAATTTTGTCATAATTTTCTAAAATTGTTTAGTGCCTCAATTAAATCTAGGAAGGTGCTACTGTTTTCTTTTAAAGGGAGAAGGACCTATCCGTGAGGAAACCAAATTCGCCAGGGGGGTTTCGCGAAACCACCGTCGTCTCTCTCCTTCCTGTAGCCACGCGCCACGGTGCGCCGAGGCCATGGCCGTGCCGCGCGCCGGGTCCCCCCTTCTCTGCCTTCACTGCAAGGAGAGAACGCCCACGAGCCCCACTTGCCCTGCTCCCCCTCGCTCCTCTCTCACCTGCTCCCCATTCTCTCTTCCTCCATGAGCGCCATGGCCACCGAGCCCCGCCGCCGCATCGCCATCGATTGAGGGCTCCCCAAGCCGAGCCAGGACCGCCAGAAGCTCCACCGCGCCGTCTTCTTCCTCTCCCCCAAGGGAATCGAGCCGAGCTGGCCGCAATTGACGTCGCCGTCAGCTACTCCGCTGCTGCCGTTCCACGGCTTCGCCGGACGAATTCGTCGCCGTCCGTCCACCTCCGGTCCTCCCGAGCGCATCCACGAGCTCAGGGTGAGCCTGCCGACCCTCTGGGCCTCCTCTCCCTCCCTCTCTCGCCGTACTTCGCCACATTCCATGATTGCGCCCCCGTCGGATTTTCTGAGTTGGGTCGACCGGATATTCCGGCTGGGTCCAGTACGACGAACGACTTCGATGCCCTCCATCGGATAATCCGAACTCAAACCAAACCGGAATTTCCGAACTACTCCAGTACCTCCAAACCTCAGATTTTTCCTCCACTCGGATATTCCGAGTCTAGTTCGACTCGGATATTCCGAAGCAATGCAGTACCAAAGTCTTTCTTGTTTCACCTCTTTCTCTAATCTGCTAGTTAGTTTTAATCGTTGCTCTTATAATTTTATAAAAGGGACATAATTAAAGAAGGAAATTGCTAAATGTAATAACTTCTTCTCAGTCTATCAGAAAATGGTGCTTGATATATCAATATGTCCAGAAAAATGTGAACTACTCATCATCATCGCTTTCATGCATGTTTAATCACTATTACAGTAGTGTATGTCTAGAAGCTAGTAGAATCCTTAAGTTAAATGTGGGGTATTATTTCCTCTAGTTGAAGTAATTCTTCACGAACCCCATTTAAATTGTTAGACAACTTCTAATAGTGCATTACATTAAAATGTCATGTCATCATGAGTGTGCATTGCACCTGTTGCATCCGTGTGTATTGACTGTTCCTTCCCGGTATTGTTTGTGCATCGATAGATCCAGGAGTTGAAGTGCCACCCCCGTACCGTGACGATCCCTAATACCAGCCGTATCAACAAGGCAAGCGTAATCCCCCTCTGAGCATATCTTATCCTATTTTCCGCAAATATTTTCTCCACTATAATATTGCATGTGGTTCCAAATGTCAATTTGTTTTGGATAGAGTATCCTATAGTTGCATTAAGTTTCCGATGCCAATACCTGTTTCCCTCCTATTATCCATAGGTTTGTATTGTTGGCCTGAGATACTTACTATGCTATTTTGATGCTTAGTAAATGCTTAGCTGTACGATGGATGGTTCATGTTGGAAACAGGTGATGAGATGTCGGATGATGGTGGAGAATTGTGGTGACAGGTAATAAGATGCTAAAGGTGGGGATGAGAGGCCACTGTGGTTGTGGTGCTTTGTCTCGTTCTCGCCGCCTAGGTGCGAGTTCTTTACCTCCCGAACCAAGACTGAGCGTGCAACCATGCGTGAGGCCTATGCATTCGCAGTGCAGGAACCCTCATAGACTAAATAACTCGGCGGGGCTAGCCAGGGTCCTCTAGTTCGGCTTCCATTTGCGCGTGCGTGATGATGGTGGTATGAACTGGATGAGGATGTGGTGTTAGGAAAATAAGTGGCCGGCAGGGTGTTGGAGGCACTGACTGTCCTACCGCCACTGATGATCCTGGAAAGTCCTTAACGAGGGAGAAGTCGACACCGCTCCCACCCAGCCGGCTTTCCAAGGAAGAGAGCTAATGCGCAGGTAATGGGCCGGACGGTACGCGTGGCAAACATTGTACACCCCTGCAGGGTAAATCTTTTCGAAAAGCCGTGTCCACGGTTATGGACGACTTGGAAAGGACGATAAGATCATAGAATAACTTGAACGGAATGATTAAAAACTGGGTACTAAAGGTACCACTCAAGATGCAAGGTTGACTTCCTCGAGGGTGATTCGGGGAGGTGCCTTTGTAGAACAGGTACAGTGGTGATGGTGGTTGATGAGAAAGGTGATCAAAGAAAAGAGTTACTTCTTACCCCTTTTAAAATACTCTGATTAGTCGATGCCATTGAGTTATGTTTTCATAAATAAAATCAGCTTTATGCAAAACAGCCATAAAACTTTGAAAGCCTCATCGAGCTAAAGCTCTATATATAATCTTGCGAGTTCGTCGAACTCAACGTCGTTTGTTTTGTTTCAGAGGAGGACTTCACCGACCTCGAAGGTGGGTTCTTTGTGGACGTCGACGAGTAGTCTGGGGTTCCCAGGTGGCAGCTTGGGACATCCCGGAACAGCTGATGTTTATCTGTAGGCCTCTTAGGCCATAATTTGGATCTTGTTGTTTAGAACAACCTAATTCGCTTCCGCATGTTGTAATGTTGGGTCTGTGACCTCTGGTTGTAATTTGCTATCTTTCTCTATTATAAGAGTTGAACTATAATGATTTGTGTCGTAGAGTCTGTGATGTGCCAGTTGTTCCACAAGTCTTGATCTCTCTATTATGCATTGATAGTTGTGCCTGTGTTAAGGCATCAATCGGGGTGTTGCGTTGCCGATGATCCATTCCGAGCAACGCCTGCCAAAGGTTTTGGCCGGGGATTGGTAAACCCGTAACCTCCGGTTGTATCGCTTAACCGGTGACACACAGCATCACTGTATAGCAGTCGGGTCGGGGCGCCACAAGTTGGTATCAGAGCAGTACTGCCTGTAGGAAACCCTTCTACTGGTCGACGTTGAGTCTAGTGTTTGTGAAAATATTTTTAACCTAAAAATGAGTTGTGAAAACCATCTTAGGATTCTTTTTACTCCTTATCTGGTTACCCTCTAATCTCGGAGCAATCTTACCTCGATTTGAGTTAAAGGTTTTACCTCGTCTGTTACTTCAAAATGATTAGAACGGGTTGGGTTCTACCTTTAGTGTTATGTGTCACGTTGCTCCCGCTGCGTTGCAATCCCAAATCAACTCAGATGTTTGAACACTGTTATTCCTACCGAATCTAATCATTTGCTCCTTTGTTGGGTTTTAACCCAAGGACTTGAACATAAGGTCCCGGATTGTGCCAACTAGAGTGTGTTGAATCATATGGTTTCTTAACCATTGCATCTCTCGCTAGTAGCACATGATGCTGATCTTTGACCCAAGTTCTATCTTGTTGATTCCTTGTTAATTGTTACACAATGTATTATCGTCCCTAGTCTGTGTACTTGAGTAGACGCTAATGCTATTGTTCGACCATTCGGAGAAAGATACTAACTGTGTCATTGTCAAATCTCCAGAATGGCTCGAGGAGGCCGCGGAGGCGCGGTAACCACACAATGATGAGGATGATCTGCCGCCACCACCCTCGATGGCTCAGGTCTTGATGGCCATTGAGGAGAACCGTGGGCGCAATGAGCGCTGCTTGAGCAGTTGGTGCAGCAGAATGCACAGAGGAATGGCTGCAACACTCTCACTGAGTTCCTGCGCTCGCAGCCACCCACCTTTGCTGATGCTAAGGAGCCACTGGAAGCTGATGATTGGCTTCGTGCTTTGGAGCGCAAGTTCTCCGCGCTGCATGTCCCAGTGGCTGAGCAAGTCAACTTTGCCACCTACCTCTTGGTTGGTGCTGCTGGCTGTTGGTGGGAAAGCCATGTGGCTTTGTTTCCAGCCAACCATGTCTTCACTTGGGCTGATTTCCGCACTGCCTTCCGTGCGGAGTACATTCCCCAGCCGATCATGGATTTGAAGAGGAGGGAGTTCCTGGATTTGCAACAGGGACGTATGGACCTCCGCACTTATGGTCGTGAGTTCAACCATCTCTCTCGTTACGCCCCAAGGGACGTGACCAATGATGCTGACAAGCAAGAGCTGTTCCGCAAGGGTCTTACGCCGCAGCTCCGCTATGAGTTGCCCTTCAGGTTCCAGACCTACCAGGAGCTGTTCAACCAGGCTCTTACTCTTGAGCAAGGAAGAAAGGAACTTGAGGCTTCCAAGAGGCCCGCACACGGGGACCACCAGAGTTCCTCGGGTTCTGAGAGCAAGAAGCGCAGGGTGTTTGTTCCCTACAGCGCTGTGCCGCGTGCTCCATTCATGCCAGGGCCGCGGGATACAGGCCACCACCTCCGCGCCCCACTACTTCGACACTTGGGTAGCGGGAGTGGGTACCGTCCTATGCTACCTGCTCCACCTGGACTCACTTGCTACCCTGTGGCCAGGCTGGCCACTACTCCAGGGAGTGCCCCCAGAAGGCACCTCTCGGAACTCCTGCACGAGCCCCTGCCACTCCAGCTGGCAAGGCTGGACCTATTGTGCGTGGTCGCCTGAACCACGTCTCTGCTGAAGAAGCTGAAGAGGACCCCGGCGTTCTCATGGGTGAGTTACGAATCAACGGCAATTCAGCTACAGTTTTGTTTGACTCTGGAGCATCGCATTCATTCATATCTATAGCGTTTGCAAAAGACCACAAAATACCGTTCGAGAAGATGAGCCATCCCTTGGTGATCTCCACACCTGGCTCCAAATGGCAAACCGATGGGTTACTCCTGAGGTCCAGATTACTAGGTTACTACTCTTTTCCTTTCGCTTTGGTAGCTCTGAGGTCAAGTGGCATTGATGTCATACTGGGCATGAACTGGCTAGCCAAATACCGGGCTAATCTCGACTGTGCTGCCAAGACCATCACCGTGACCACTTCTTCCGGCGACAGTGTTAAGTATTGGTCTGCACTGTCAAGACCTCCATGTTCATCATACCCAACTCACCGAGATCTCCTTTGCTTTATGGAAGGCGAATCCCTCCTGAAATCCAGGACATACACGTGGTGTGTGACTTCCCGGATGTGTTCCCGGAAGAATTGCCTGGCATGCCTCCTGACCGAAGTGTGGAGTTTGTCATAGATCTACTTCCCGGTACCGCTCCAATTTCCAAGAAGCCCTACCGTATGCCGGTGGAAGAGTTGGCTCTGTTGAAAGAGCAAATTGATCAGCTGTTAGCGAAGGATTTCATCCAGCCTAGCAGTTCACCTTGGGGTTGTCCGGTACTCTTTGTCAAGAAGAGGGATTCTACCGTGCCTCGTCTAGTCTCTGACTATCGACCGTTGAATGCGGTGACAATCAAGAACAAGTATCCTATTCCCCATCAATGATCTGTTGGATCAGTTAGCTGGTGCAACGGTATTCTCCAAGATGGATCTGAGGTCAGGATACCATCAGATCAAGATCAGAAAGGAGGATATTCCAAAGACGGCATTTGTTACTCGTTATGGCTCATATGAGTATACCGTCATGTCCTTTGGTCTCACCAATGCTCCAGCTACTTTCATGAGGCTCATGAACTCCATCTTCATGGATTATCTTGACAAGTTTGTCGTCATTTACATCGATGACATCCTCGTTTATTCCAAAACCGATGAAGAGCATGCCGAACATCTTCGTTTGGTTCTGACACGACTTCGAGAACACCGCCTCTATGCCAAGTTCTCCAAGTGTGAGTTTTGGTTGGATAATCTTGTCTTCCTTGGTCATGTGATATCCGCTAATGGTGTGGCTGTCATTCCCGACAAGATTCAGTCCATTTGGATTGGAAAACTCCAATGTCAGTCAAGGACATCCGTAGCTTTCTCGGATTGGCGGTTACTACCGCCGATTCATCGAAGGTTTCTCCAAGATAGCCAAGGCCCTGACTGACCTTCTCAAGAAGGATAAAAAGTTCGTATGGACGGCCGAAGCTGAAGAGAGCTTCAAAACACTGAAAGCCAAACTCACGTCCGCTCCTGTGCTTGTCCTGCCGGACACAAGCAAGGATTTCGTCGTCTTCTGTGACGCCTCTCTGCAAGGCTTGGGCTGTGTGCTAATGCAAGATGGCCATGTGGTGGCATATGCTTCTCGCCAACTTAAGCCGCATGAGCACAATTACCCAACTCATGATCTAGAACTTGCCGCGTGGTTATGCTTTGAAGCAATGGAGACCATACCTGTTTGGTAACCGTTGCGAGATTTCTCGGATCACAAGAGTCTGAAGTACCTCTTCACCCAGCCGGATTTAAATCTCAGGCAAAGGCGTTGGTTGGAGTTAATCAAGGACTATGATGTGAGTCTGAACTATCAACCCGGCAAAGCAAACGTCGTGGCTGACGCGCTAAGTCGGAAGTCCTATTGCAACAATCTGATGATTGAAAAGGCCCAACCTGCCCTTCATGAAGAGTTCTCTCGTTTGAACTTAGAAATTGTTCCCTCCGGCTACCTTGCAAATCTGGAGATCAAATCTACTCTTGTAGACCAGATTAAGGAAGCTCAAACCGTGACAAGGGTATTCTAAAAATCAAGGAGAACATTGCTAGCGGGAAGGCCAAATGTTTTTCTGTCAATGAATCCGGAGTTGTTTATTTTGGTGACCGCTTGGTAGTGCCAAAGAAACGAAATTGAGAGGAGCTGATCCTCCAAGAAGCTCATGAATCTCCTCTCTCTATTCATCCCGGTAGTACCAAAATGTACCAAGACCTTCGACCACAATTCTGGTGGACTCGGATGAAACGAGAAATTGCCAAGTATGTTGCTGAATGCGACATGTCGACGGGTAAAGGCTGAACATCAAAGGCCTGCCGGCACTCTTCGCCCTATTGCAGTCCCGAGTGGAAATGGGATGAAATTGGTATGGACTTCATCACCGGGTTTCCCGATCTCAAAAGGGCAACAATGCAATATGGGTAATCATTGATCGTCTTTCCAAGGTTGCTCACTTCCTACCAGTCCGTGATGATATACGGGCAAGTCAACTTGCTGACTTATATTTGGCTCGTATTGTTCCATTGCATGGGGTCCCTCTGAGGATCATATCGGACCGTGGAAGTATCTTTGTATCCAAGTTTTGGCAGAGTTTCCAAACTGCTATGGGGTCCCGTCTCAACTTCAGTACCGCCTACCATCCTCAAACTGATGGTCAGACCGAAAGAGTGAACCAAGTTTGGAAGACATGCTTCGGGCATGTGTAATCTCTTTTGGCAAGGGTTGGGAAAAGTATCTCCCTTTCGCGGAGTTCTCCTACAACAATAGCTATCAAGCTAGTCTGGGCATGGCTCCATTCGAGGTTCTCTATGGAAGAAAATGCCGCACTCCTCTAAATTGGTCCGAGACCGGAGAGAGAGCACTCTTTGGTCCGGATGTGATCAATGAAGCTGAGGAGAAGGTTAGAATCATAAGAGAGAATCTGAAGATTGCTCAGTCTAGGCAGAAGAGCTACTATGATAAGCACCATCAGGAAATTCACTATGAAATTGGTGATAAAGCTTATCTCCGCGTCTCTCCCCTTCGTGGCGTTCGCCGCTTCGGAATCAAAGGGAAATTGGCACCTCGCTATGTTGGCCCTTTCACCGTTCTGGCCAAGCGAGGAGATCTTTCTTATCAATTGGAGTTACCGGTCATCTTCCCAAATGTACATGATGTGTTTCATGTCTCCCAACTTCGCCGGTGTTCAAGGATCCTATCCATGGAGTCAATCATGAAGAGCTAGATCTCCAGGAAGATCTCACTTATCGCGAGCATCCTATTCGTGTCCTGGATGAAGCCGAAAGGAAGACCCGTAACAAGACTACCAAGTTCCTCAAAGTTCAGTGGTCTCACCATTCCGAGGAAGAAGCAACTTGGGAAAGAGAGTCTAGTCTTCGTGAGGAGTATCCCGACTTCTTTCCGCAATCTTAGAATCTCGGGACGAGATTCTGTAAGGGGGGTAGAATTGTAACAGCCCGAAGTTTGAGAACCTAAAAACCCGTGTAAAATTTCCGCTTTTGTGTTTCATGCATCATGGCATCCATGCATCATGTTGTTGCTAGGGAATTGTTGCTAGGGATTTGTGTTGGGTTAGGGAAATGTTGTTGTAGTTTGGCACCACCTAAAAACAAAATGCCAAACTTTCTCTAACCAATTCTCAAATCAATGAAGGCACTCAAACATGCAAAACAAATACTCTGACCTCTTATATTTGTCAAGGAAGTTCCAAAAGTTCCAAAGATAATTTTACAAACTTTTGTGATTTGTAAAATAAAACAAATGGAGAAACCCAAAATTGCCTGTGAGCAATTCCTATTTTAATTTCCTACCAAATGAGTTTAAAATAATCTGGGAAAATTAGGGGAGATTCATATTGATATGGGGAGGCTACCCAAATTTTGTCATAATTTTCTAAAATTGTTTAGTGCCTCAATTAAATCTAGGAAGGTGCTACTGTTTTCTTTTAAAGGGAGAAGGACCTATCCGTGAGGAAACCAAATTCGCCAGGGGGTTTCGCGAAACCACCGTCGTCTCTCTCCTTCCTGTAGCCACGCGCCACGGTGCGCCGAGGCCATGGCCGTGCCGCGCGCCGGGTCCCCCCTTCTCTGCCTTCACTGCAAGGAGAGAACGCCCACGAGCCCCACTTGCCCTGCTCCCCCTCGCTCCTCTCTCACCTGCTCCCTATTCTCTCTTCCTCCATGAGCGCCATGGCCACCGAGCCCCGCCGCCGCATCGCCATCGATTGAGGGCTCCCCAAGCCGAGCCAGGACCGCCAGAAGCTCCACCGCGCCGTCTTCTTCCTCTCCCCCAAGGGAATCGAGCCGAGCTGGCCGCAATTGACGTCGCCGTCAGCTACTCCGCTGCTGCCGTTCCGCGGCTTCGCCGGACGAATTCATCGCCGTCCGTCCACCTCCGGTCCTCCCGAGCGCATCCACGAGCTTAGGGTAAGCCTGCCGACCCTCTGGGCCTCCTCTCCCTCCCTCTTTCGCCGTACTTCGCCGCATTCCATGATTGCGCCCCCGTCGGATTTTCCGAGTTGGGTCGACCGGATATTCCGGCTGGGTCCAGTACGATGAACCACTTCGATGCCCTCCATCGGATAATCCGAACTCAAACCAAACCGGAATTTCCGAACTACTCCAGTACCTCCAAACCTCAGATTTTTCCTCCACTCGGATATTCCGAGTCTAGTTCGACTCGGATATTCCGAAGCAATGCAGTACCAAAGTCTTTCTTGTTTCACCTCTTTCTCTAATCTGCTAGTTAGTTTTAATCGTTGCTCTTATAATTTTATAAAAGGGACATAATTAAAGGAGGAAATTGCTAAATGTAATAACTTCTTCTCGGTCTATCAGAAAATGGTGTTTGATATATCAATATGTCCAAAAAAATGTGAACTACTCATCATCATCGTTTTCATGCATGTTTAATCACTATTACAGTAGTGTATGTCTAGAAGCTCGTAGAATCCTTAAGTTAAATGTGGGGTATTATTTCCTCTAGTTGAAGTAATTCTTCACGAACCCCATTTAAATTGTTAGACAGCTTCTAATAGTGCATTACATTAAAATGTCATGTCATCATGAGTGTGCATTGCACCTGTTGCATCCGCGTGTATTTACTGTTCCTTCCCGGTATTGTTTGTGCATCAATAGATCCAGGAGTTGAAGTGCCACCCCCGTACCGTGACGATCCCTATTACCAGCCGTATCAACAAGGCAAGCGTAATCCCCCTCTGAGCATATCTTATCCTATTTTCCGCAAATATTGTCTCCACTATAATATTGCATGTGGTTCCAAATGTCAATTTGTTTTGGATAGAGTATCCTATAGTTGCATTAAGTTTCCGATGCCAATACCTGTTTCCCTCCTATTATCCATAGGTTTGTATTGTTGGCCTGAGATACTTAGTATGCTATGTTGATACTTAGCCATGCTTAGTAAATGCTTAGCTGTACGATGGATGGTTCATGTTGGAAACAGGTGATGAGATGTCCGGATGATGGTGGAGAATTGTGGTGACAGGTAATAAGATGCTAAAGGTGGGGATGAGAGGCCACTGAGATTGTGGTGCTTTGTCTCGTTCTCGCCGCCTAGGTGCGAGTTCTTTACCTCCCGAACCAAGACTGAGCGTGCAACCATGCGTGAGGCCTATGCATTCGCAGTGCAGGAACCCTCATAGACTAAATAACTCGGGCGGGGCTAGCCAGGGTCCTCTAGTTCGAGCTTCCATTTGCGCGTGCGTGATGATGGTGGTATGAACTGGGATGAGGATTGTGGTGTTAGGAAAATAAGTGGCCGTGGGACAGGGTGTTGGAGGCACTAAGACTGTCCTACCGCCACTGATGATCCTGGAAAGTTCTTAACGAGGGAGAAGTCGACACCGCTCCCACCCAGTCGGATTTCCAAGGAAGAGAGCTAATGCGCAGGTAATGGGCCGGACGGTACGCGTGGCAAACATTGTACACCCCTGCAGGGTAAATCTTTTCGAAAAGCCGTGTCCACGGTTATGGATGACTTGGGAAAGGACGATAAGATCATAGAATAACTTGAACGGAATGATTAAAAGCTGGGTACTAAAGGTACTACTCAAGTATGCAAGGTTGACTTCCTCGAGGGTGATTCGGGGAGGTGCCTTTGTAGAACAGGTACAGTGGTAAATGGTGGTTGATGAGAAAGGTGATCAGAAGAAAAGAGTTACTTCTTACCCCTTTTACAAATATTCTGATTAGTCGATGCCTTTGAGTTATGCTTTTCATAAATAAAATCAGCTTTATGTAAAACAGCCATAAAACTTTGAAAGCCTCATCGAGCTAAAGGTCTATATATAATCTTGCGAGTTCGTCGAACTCAACGTCGTTTGTTTTGTTTCAGATGAGGACTTCACCGACCTCGAAGGTGGGTTCTTTGTGGACGTCGACGAGTAGTGTGGGGTTCCCAGGTGCCAGCTTGGGACATTCCGGAACAGCTGGCACTTGAATGTTTATCTATAGGCCTCTTAGGCCATAATTTGGATCTTATTGTTTAGAACAACTTATTTCGCTTCCGCATGTTGTAATGTTGGGTCTGTGACCTCTGGTTGTAACTTGCTATCTTTCTCTATTATAAGAGTTGAACTATAATGATTTGTGTCGTAGAGTCTGTGATGTGCCAGTTGTTCCACAAGTCTTGATATCTCTATTATGCATTGATAGTTGTGCCTGTGTTAAGGCATCAATCGGGGTGTTGCGTTGCTGATGATCAATTCCGAGCAACGCCTGTCAAAGGTTTTGGCCGGGGATTGGTAAACCCGTAACCTCCGGTTGTATCGCTTAATCGGTGACACACAGCATCACTGTATAGCAGTCGGGGCGCCACAGATGTGTGATGTTACTAGCTAAGTTAGTCCCATTGTGACTAGTCTTAGAGACACTTGCATATTTAATTGGTAGCATAATAATTAATCGCATCGAGAGTGATTGTATACATCATTTTTTTTGTTAGACTAAGGTTGCACCTAGTATCCGATAAGCGTGAGATGCAACAACAACCAAACCAAAAGGATGTCTTTTTTTTATCAGGGACCGAGAGCTTCATTTAATTTCATCGGTGGAAAGGACAACAAAAGTAGGAAATTGCAGGTAGGTCCTCACATTTTTGCATAAAAATATCTAGGCAAGAAAATGGAAAAGCGATCTTGTACTGCTCCGTCTCCTCCGCGCATGTTGCGGAGCTCGACAACATAGCCGCCACACCGTCGATGGTGACGAAACCACTTGGGACGGGGCGGCAGGATGACGCGGCACTAGAGCCAAAGGGGTCTCCAACTTGGCCGCAACGTCTAGAGGTTGAAAAGGACCATTTGTCGTTGGCTGGGAGAAGCCACCAAGCCAACACGGAGGCGGGAGTGGTCGCCCTTCGACCATGTTGGAAGGCAGTCAAAACGCAGCTGTCGTGGATGCACTGCCACGAGAAGGACCATAACTCCTTGCTGCAGACAAGCCACACAACAACCACAACAACGAATCTCCCTCTTCTCTATCACCATGACCAATAGAGGGAAGATTCGGGTGTTGAGCACCAGCGGCGTACCTGCAGACCACCAAGGCCTTATTGACAGAGGTGCCAACAACAACTTTGATAAGTCTTCCCCGGCTCAGATGAGCTCCACAACGAGAAAGGTCCACTCCGGCGAAGGCGAGATTTGACCCAAAGAACCCAGCGTCAACCTTAGCTCCAGATCCGCAGATATTGGCTCCAGTCTGTTCCCTCCCTCACGCCTCCAAGGCCGGCCAGAGGAAAGCTTTGTAGCCTCGCATCACAATACCAGGAGATGTCCAGATCTGCCCTTATTCAAGGGGCTTTGAGCCTCAACAACTTCACCACCAACGTACCCAACGTACCACCTCAAGAGCTCGCCGGAGAGCGTCATGGACGGCCAACCAGCGCCAAGAACCAGCACAGGAAGGGAAAAGCTCGACGACACCTCGCCATTTGCCACGGAGGCAAACACATCTAACCCTACTCGTACAACTATGGCGAGAAGAGCTAGACCTAGTATATACAGAGGAGCCCGGCCACCATCTCTAGCTCTACTACGACCAGGGAGGCTGGAGGAGGAGGAGAGGAGCAGCGCCGGGTGGATACGGGCGACTCTCAAAGCCTCACAGAGGAGAGAAATGAGAAAGAGGAAATGAAAGCCCCCAAGCGTTCCCCAAAAGGATGTTTTGAACACTCGTAGAAAAACTGGAGTCTTATATCAGGTCCGATAGTATCGAAGACATATACAATAATCCATCCATCAATTGTTGTCCATCACCATCTTTTAATACAAGGAATTGCAGCCGTCACACGGTTCGTGCATACTTTTCGTCGTAGTTAGAGAAAATAGTTGTACTCTATTACACTGTAGTTAGTGAACTGTGTCGTGTGATTGTCACTGCAAAAAGCTTTATAGGGTGCTTATGGAAGGTGTAGAGATAGGTGACTTGGAAGATTCCGGAACGGGGTTGGTATACACGATGTACCTAGGTTCCGCCTCTCCTGCTGGATAGCCCATACTTTAGGAGTTCAAATTACTTTGCAATGGACTATATGATGTGAAACGGTATACGTACATTTCCACCTCAATCCCTCGACGTGGACCTGTCACTTGAGTACAAGCTAGAACCCTTCAAGATAAAAGGTGAATTCCCTGCTTTCGATATGTTATCTACAAACTCTTTTTATGTTATGCTACTTCTTTCTGATATGCTATGTGTGCTCAGGTACAAGCCCGATGAAGACATACTAGTGGGGACGAGAACCAGAGAAGTCAAGACTTGAAGAAATGAAGAGAAGACAAAGAAGCTGGGTAAGGCAGCAGCCACCGGACAGTTCGGCGATGAGCTGACGAACAGTCCAACGCCTGAAGACCACGCGCGCCGGACACATGTACCGACAACGTTCAGTAAACTGACCAGACTGTCTGGCCCCTAGGGCGAGACTGTCCGACACCTGAACCTGAAACGGGCCCAATCTGCACCGACAGACTGTTCGACATGGGATGTCGGACTGTTCGGCGCCTGGAGCCACCTGCACCCATGAACTGAAGCCATTGAAACTGTTGCGCTGGACTGTCCGACGCTAAAAGGGTGGGACTATCCGCGACCACCTTCCTGCACGCAGTTTTGGTCCTTTGGGGCTCAGGGCAACTCCAATGTGCCGACCCATTTGGTATGTTTCTGTCCAAACTATCCGTTTGGAGAAAAGCCACGGCCCAACGCTCCGACCATTTGAAATTTGGTCCATTTTTCTGTCTGCATGGACCATTTTTGGCCCAAATTTGAGCCGGCTTTGCGTCGGCGCGGACGACCGCGGTGTCCTCCCCTGACCCGCCAACCAGTCACACAAGCCACTCGTCTCCCACCTCCCACCCAGCTTCCACCCGCGAAACACTATGACCGATGAACCAGCCGCCGTCGCCGTCACCACTGCCGCAACCAGAAAGGGCAGGTTCGGCGCCGCCTTGTTGAAGCCGAAGAAGGAGCTCAGCCCGGAGCAGAGGGCGGCAGAGACGCTGAAGCAGAACAATCGGAGAAGAAGGTGAAGATCAAGACCCTAACCGCGGAAGCCGCCGCCAAAACCGCCGCGGCGACCGCTGTTGACCATGAAGTCATCGCCGCCAAAGCATTCAATGCCGGCATGGCATGGCATGACATTATTGCTACAATATTTGTATGCCGTCATGCCAAGTTTTTTGCATGAAATGCTAGCTTTATTTGCTTAAATGTGTCAAATTTGGTTGGATTGGGAAAAAAAGCAAGGCGGACCAAATGGTTGGCCCCGTTGGATGCATTGGGCAGAAAAGGCCAAACATGAGTCTGTTTAACAACCCAAACGGACAAACAAAGAGAAAAAACATATCCTTTTGGGTTGGAGTTTGCCCTTATATCCTTACCCTTTTGCTTTGGATTCCTCTGTTTTTAAAGGATTCCCCTACCCCGTTTCTGTTG
The DNA here is from genome assembly GCA_947311845.1 of Poa pratensis. Classification (NCBI taxonomy): domain Eukaryota; kingdom Viridiplantae; phylum Streptophyta; class Magnoliopsida; order Poales; family Poaceae; genus Poa; species Poa pratensis. The sequence goes on along the minus strand of CAMZMU010000108.1, from coordinate 2,456,614 downwards.
TCAAGTTCACGTGAAGTAGGGTCCTTGTTCCGTGCCGGACTGGAGATAATCTCCTTGGTTACCTTTCCAAAACATATGCTTGCTTGCATCGATCTGAGTATTATGTATCTGAATGGTGGCGCATGTTTGTAACCGCAAGTATGTAAATTTTCTTTCGTCGAGTGACGCTCCATAGGGCCATACAATGCTCAGATGCTGTGGTCGAGTCGATTCAGATCACAGAAGTTCTGCCTACCCTGCGACAATATATTGCAGGCGAGGCTTGAGTACGTCTCTGTTTCTTTGTTGTATCTGGCTAGAGACGATTACAGCGGAAACCACAAATGGGGTCCGACCTCAATGGTTGGTTTTTTTAGTTGGAAACCAATATTTTCAAGTCTTAAAAATTCCGAGAAAAAACTCATGCATGTAGACAATGATGCAATATACAAACGTGCAAAATCACGACTTAATATAAGTCATATTTTGGGCTTCACAAAAATGATATTACATACGTTTCTAAATATAAGATATTTTCTCTTTTTCCAAATTCGCACATATTTAGACATGTTTTAGTGTGTTGGTTCACTTATTTTATTCCATAGTCTACATTGAAATGCCCAAAATTTATAGTTTGGAACGGGGAGTAAAATCTGACAAAATATAAGATGTTTTATCCTTTTTCAAATTCGCACATATTTAGACGTGTTTTAGTGTGTTGTTTCACTCATTTTATTCCATAGTCTACATTGAAATGCCCAAAAATTATAATTTGGAACTGAGGGAGTAAAATCTGACATATTTTGGAGGTGAAATTTAGCATTGTTCACTAATTTGAATGTCAGATTTTGATATTTTTGTCCAACAAAAAATATAAGATGTATCCATTTAAGATTTTCACGTTCGCAGGATACAAAATTTATAATTTTCCCGATTTTAACCCATCGATCTACTTGTTCGGTTCATCCGAATTTTAGTTCCTTTTCGGTTTACTATTATTTTTTGGTTCATCCGAACTTTCAGTTCTTTTTGGTTAACTATTATTTTTGGTTCACTATTATTTTCGGTTCACTGGCATTTTGGTTCACTATTATTTTCGGTTCCCCCAACTTTAGCTCATTTGAACCTTCTTAATTTCATTTTTGGTTCACTATTATTACGGTTCACCCAATTAGTTTGCCCGAATTTTTGTTCAATTTTAATTTTGGGTCACCTTAATTTTTTCGGTTCATTATGTACTGAGGTTCACCCTATCGATTCATTATTTTGGTCAACTATTATTACGGTTTATTATTATTACACACGATGAGCATTTCCGTAAAATGCAAGAAAAACTTATATTATTTTTCAACATATTTTTTTTGCTAAATACAGTACAACGCAGACGCTCACATACACGTGCATACACTCACCCCTATGAACGCACACACGCCACCCTACCCCTATGAGCACCTCCGAGAGACTGAGCCGGCGGATTGCGTCTTGAGATTGACGAAGTCACCACGGGCGCCTCGCTGTCGACGGGAACGTCGCCTCCCACTGAAGAATATTTCGCCTAAAATGAGAAACACCAGCGTCAAACCTAGGGTTTGAACTCTTGTGGGATGGGGGTACAACCACCCTCCTAACCATCTTGCCACAGGCAAATTCTCTTCAACATATAGTTTTTAATTAAAGCTCAACAAGGCATTGTGATACCAACAGTTTTTAATGCGTTGGAAGAACAAATATATAGAGCGATGACCATGAAGTAAGTGTGCTAGAAGAAGGAAGAAAATCTCACGAAAGAAACTCGAAATTCGTTGTACGCAAGAGAATGAATCGGTTGAATTCTCTCTTAGGAACCAAACAAATATAGCCGACATCCACACTAAATGGAAATTTCCATATTTCCCAAAAACGAAAATTCCCATTTTCATGCTTGTCCTGCTCAGAGGACACCATCTCATTTCTGCTTCCGTTTCGCAATATTTTGTTTTCGTACTACCTCTCCCTTATTGTTTTTTCACGAAAAAGTGGGGAACTTTATGTTCTGTTTTCATCCCTAAACACGACGCACCAGTCTCGCGGTAAAATCGCTACATAGTTGCAACTCATGTGCAACTCACATCCCGCACCAACACGATGTAAATCTAACGGGATTAGAGTTGAGTGAGTCCTAACTTAATACTCACTCGAGTGAGAAATAGCAAAACCGAAAAAATAAACACACAAGGCAACATACTGAGATTTGTACGTGACCAAATATATACAAGGAAAACGCCATGCACTCAGTTAATTCCTCGATCAAATCTCAAAAGAATTACACACGCATCTCTGGTAATCTAGACCAGACATAAATCTTTCCCCTCCGTTGGTCAACTCACTACTTTTTCTCCTTTTGAGGCTTGAGATCTGAGATCGACGACAGCTCGCATCGCACTGATCTACTGCAGCTTGGCCACATTCTCATCATCTCTTGTAGTGGTAGTCTGGTAGATTAACCAAACAAATCAATGGAGGCGGATGTGATCATCAGTCCGCCGTGAGAGCAGCGGCAGACAGAGGATCGATCGAGTCATCGAGAGAACTAGCCATCGTGAGGTGTGGTGGAGTTGACAAGGCTGGCGATCTTGATCCTGGGCTTGGAGTAGTCGCCGGTGAGCAGCTTGGATGCGACGATGGCGTTGGCGAACTCGGTGAGGTGGATGCCGTCCCAGCTGATGAACCGTGCGTCCATGTCGCACAGCTGCATTTCTCCCGACATGCACATCTTGAAGTGGTTGTAGTTGTATGGCGGGCCGCCGTTCCCGCAGCAAGCCATCAGGGGCTTTTCAATCCCTACACATGCATATAGGAGAAGAAATGTCAGTGAATTACGAGGCAACAGGAAAGCATTTTACTTAAGATCAGAGCAATGCATTACGAAAACTTGCACTTAAAGAAATTAAATAAATGTCATGAAAGAAGAAAAGATCTGCTCTGGCCTGAGATCAACAACCGGCTTACCGTATTTGGTGTGGTTGGCGACGAGGTCGTACTTGATGGCGAACATGTCGGTGAAGACAATGGCAGCGTCGGCCATGCGCTGCCGGAGCTGGTTGCAAGCCTCGGCGAGCTTCTCGTTGAAGGCCTTGGCGACATTGTTGTACTTCTGGAGGCAGCCGTTGCCGTCGAGGTCGCTGTCGTCGTCCCTTGGGATGGACAGCTTCTGCGGCAGGCAGCCCAGCGCCCCTGTCCCGTGGATCCAGAACTTCCTCGCCCCGTGCGCGTACAGAGTCTACACTCACATATAATGTTTGCTTAACCTCTGGTTTACCATGACTTATAAATGACTCATGTAACAAAACCATGTTTTTTACCTCAATACCGAACTTGATATGAGCAACTACAAGGGGGATCTTGGCGACCACTTCATCGTAGGGAAGGTGAAGATAAGCAGAAAGATCATTGTGCCCGATGTCCATGGCGTAGATAGCGTTCCGGAATCCTTCACCGTCAATAGGTGTCCGCTGGCCTGCATCTCACACCAATTAGGGTTAACTAACAGCCATGTAATATTTCAATGTTTGTTTTTTCCTCGGAGAGATTCCCTTTCTACCTTATTATGGTTGGAAAAATAGAGTGAACATATTTGTAGGACTAGGCTTTGCTCGTGATAAAATACACGTTTGTGTGCGGTGTCATATCAGTATCGATGATTATTTCTCTAGATAGAGTCAAGCTGTGAATTAGGTGGAAACATGCGACTTGATTTTATATGTTCAATCATGGTGTATGCTACAACATATGTCTGACGCGTGTTGGGATAGTTTGGGACCATCAGCGTAAGCTTGTGCTTAAGTCAAGGCTCAGCAGAAAAGTCTTGTACAGTAAGCAAGCTAAAATATTCTTCTCCTAAGAGCGACATACAAGCCGAAACCAACAGAAACAAAATATATTTTCCCCAGACGACAAGGTGTTGTTTCTACCCTCATTTTTTTTATCAGTTCCCTTTGTGCATAGAAGTTGTTAAAAAAGTGTGGGCGTCATCCACAACAAACCTTTGTTGATTAGCTCGAAAGATCTGGTTCTGAAGAAGAGGAACTGATGCAGTTGCACGTCCAGCGAGAATGGTGATCCTCCCGGCGTCGCCGTCGACCCACCAATGGCGAAGTTTACGCCGTTGCTGAAATCAGAGCCCAGCGCCTTGAGGTACGGGTTCAGATGATGCGTGTTTAGGCTCTCACCTGCAAAAGGAAGGGTATCACCAAAGTAAAATAAAAACGATGTCGGCAAATACGCAGAGTGCACTAGTGCAGATCGTCCCCCACATATTTGTCCTGGAATTGCCCCCACAGCTGCTGGGGACGGTTCCCCTTTGTGATCCCATTATGTGGAGTAGTACCCATCTTCCAGCATAAATCACCTTTGTGATCCCATTATAGCGATGCCTCGTTTGTGATCAGCATAGGTGGTGTCCTCTACACCTTTTGGGCCCATCCTTTTCCCTTAATTGTTTTTAAACAAGTTTAAGATCTCTCTTTACTTTTCTTAGCCATGGTACTGATCTAAAGTTGCCCTTTCTTCAAAGTTTCAGAAAAGAATTTCCCATTTATGTAAGAGAGATAAACGTTAAAGTTTAGGCTCAGTGCACACCGACACTAGTCACTAGCTAGTGTAATCACGATTCTCATCTCTAAGCAAATCATGATTTTTTGGTTAACTAGCAAAATATGCCCGTGCGTTGCAACGGATGAGAAAAAAATCTCTCGTAAAATTCCTTAAAAAAAACTCTCGTAACATGGCACAAAGCTGACGTATTAGTCGGATATGAAAAAAAAAGGTCAAAACTGAAAACTCGCTTGGTTCTCTTTTTGTATTGTCAATCTAAGCTCCCACTTATCTTTTCTTTCTCTCTCACAGCTCACGCTAACTTTTTTCTCTGAACGCAAATTTTGTACACCAGTGTGCTCATGTATATATAGTTTTTATAATTTCTTTGAAATTTAGCTAAAATTTCCTTGGATATGTATGCGTGTATTCTAGGTATGCCAATTTTCGGTGCTCAAAAAGTCATATTTCGAGCACACGGGAAAAAATCTGGCACAGAAAAAGGGAAATGGTATATTGTATTTGTCATATTTGATCAATTCGACGAGACTCCCCCTCCTCCCGGGTCGCCCCCCCTCGGGCGACTCCGGAGGCCCCCAACCCTAGCCAAAAAAAACCCTAGATCCGGCTTCTCTCGGCCGCTGCCGTCGCCGTCGCCGGCGGCGGTGGCGGCGCCCTGCCCGCCAAAGGCGGAGGGCACGGTGGGCGCTCTCGTCGACGCCCCGACGAGCGGGGCAGTGGCGTTTGGCGGGCGCGCGGGGCGGCGGCCCCGGGCGAGAAGAACGGCGTCGACCTGGCGGCGGGTGACGGTCGTGGTGCGTGTGGCACAGCCTCCTCTGTCGCGTGGGCGGGCGGTGAGGGGCAGAGGTCAGAATTCGTGGCGCAGGGCCGGGCCGCCGGTCCCTGCTCCAAATCTGAAGAGGAAGCCTTCTCCTGCTCTTCTAGCTCGTCCTCCCGCCAGATCCGGAACCCCAAAGGCTTCTGCTGGATGGATCCGTCTCTGTCGGGCGGTTGGTGCGGGGTGGCGCGGTACCGGGGGAAACCCTTGGCCAGCGGCTGGCCACGACGACGGCAACGCCGCGGGCGCCGTTCTCCTTCCCGAAGGCTTCGTAGAGGTACCTGTCCCGCCCCTTACCCCCCTCCCCTGCTTGGCGAAAGCCTAGTTCCTGTTGTAGTCGGCGGCGGCGTCACGACGTCGATCCCCTCCTTGGAGGCGCTGGCTTGGAATGCAGAGGAGGTGTTCGAGTCGTGTGTGCTTGGGAAGGACGTGGCGGCTGTGTCTTTCGGCAACGGCATCTCACCGTGGTCGATCTGGTGCCTCGCTCGGTGCTCCTCGCTGCCAGGCCGCCCCTGTTCGCTTGCGGATCAACGCCCACGAGCCGGGTGAGAGGGGAAAAGGGTTCCCCTTTGTAGCAACAGCAGCGCAGTTGGCCGATGAACTCTCAAGCGCTGGTGGTCCTGCTCACAGCGGTGGTGTAGTTGTCTTCTTTCGCCGTTTCTTCTTCGGTGCGCCTTCGTCCAGCAGCTTCGGTCCGGTATTGCGGTGGTCTGTGGTGGTGGTGGTCGTGTGTTGGAGCTCCTAGATCTTTGTTGCTCTACTCCTATCCGGCAACCTAGTTCTCTTGGGTCCCCGGTGTTCTCGGGTGAACTCTCTTCGCCCCCCGACGGTGCGGCGCCTTCGAGCCTAGGCGAGGGACAAGGGGTCCCTTCCGGCGGCGAAGACGGTGGACCCTGAGGCTAGGTGTGGCCTGGTGAAGACGAAGACGGCCTGCTCCTTGGTGCCTTCTCCTGACCTGCTGCTTTCCTGAGTGCTCGCAATGGTGGTATGTGGCGTGAAAGATCAAGCTGTAATCTTTGTTGTATTTTCTGTTTGCTTGTCTTTCTGGTGCCTGTAAGCTGTTTGTTCAGCATGTTGTAATATGCCGCTAAACTCTGGGGTTTTGTTAATTCAAAGCTGGGCATTCTGCCTTTTATCTATATTTGATCAATTCCATTATTTAGACTGGAGCACGAAATTAAAATAACAAACAGAACAGACATGAGAGAGAATAATTTTATCTTTGTGCAAGGAAACCCATCTACGGTTATATACAGCCAGGGATTGATGAGCTGCTCAGGAATAGCACCCAAAAGGAATTGCACCATCGTAGTAGAGGAGTTTCGGCCGGGGCTGCGTCATGGCACTGGTACCTCAGCCGGTAGCAGGGAGGACGCGTAGGCGCAGCTGGGCAGCACCAGTATCCATATTCATCCACGAAACAGAACAAAGTCCATGGGATAAATCCATCCACAAAATAATATCGGTGAGGAAAAATCACAAGCGGCGGCGACCTCCCGTCAAGCTAGCTGAGCCCGAATGGGTGAGCCGCGAATCGGGCGTGATCGGGACTTCGGCAGGCGACCAGTACTCCATCGAGGCGGCAACTCCGGCCAGCGGCGACTCAAGCCGCTCTACTCGCCGCTAGAGCTTGTGCTCACGTGCTGCTGTTTATGTGTAGCAGTCATCATCCGTCGACCTGGAACTTCAATTGGAGACGGAAAGCTCGGTTTCGAGCTTCAGTGGTGAGCGAACCCGGCGTCGCCGGCGAGTTCGTGGGATCGATCGTGGGAGTGCGCTCCTCACTGCGTGCAAGACTCAAGGCAATGTCGAGATGAGTGAAAGGCTGACCAAACGAATAAGCGAGCAAGGGTACCGAATCCCTGATGTGAATTAGCACACACGAACATGGAAACAAGCCAGGCGCACCTTCATGTCGTCTTTTCCCTTCGCCGTTCGAGGAGCCCGGGGACGGGCTCCCGTTCGCCGGCAGCTCCGCCACCGCGACGCCGCCGCTGCCCTGCAGGGTCTTCGCCGCCGCGGCAGATCCCACCTCGGCGCCGCCGTTCGCGCGGGCACCGGGCAGCGTCCCAGCCACCGCCTAAGCTGAGCCTATCATTCCCCGCGTCCGCGTCCGCCATGGTCGGCAGCGAGCTGGTCCTGCGAGCGCGGCGGGCGGCGCGAGGATGCACGCGAGCGAAGACGACCTGGGCAGCCTGCCCTGTCCGGCCCGAACCGGCCGCCGAGCGACAGCCCGAGGCTGAGCTCCACCTCCTTGGCCGCCTCCGAATCCACCCGTTGCGGCCTCCGCTCGTCTCCCCCGCCGATGCCGCGCAGCAGGTCCATCGATTCTTGAGGATACGATCGGTGTAAAGCACGCGAGAATGGAAAGAAAAAATTAAACCGGTATGTGACTTATGGGTGATAGTGGTGGGTAATTGTTCCGAACTTTAAAGGTAAAATCGGAAACAAAAATGACGTACCACAAGAAACCTTAATGCTTTTATTATTAGATATAAATATAGATGCCCTCATCACCAGTCTTTTTTTTTTCCTTTTAACATGTTCTCTCACTTTGTTAAAATTCATGTCTCAGTTTTGTGTGATCATGAATTTCATTTTTTTCTGTAAAAAGGAAACTTTGAATTGATACTTACAAACCATAAATTGGGCAAGGCTAGGAGGGGTGAACCAGCCAAGTCCTGTTCCGCGGGAGAAAAAGAAGAAGAAACATTGAGGGAGGTAGTGGAAGAAGATATGGGTGTGACTGAAATTGATAAAATTCATGTCGATCTCAATTTTGCTTGATCGTGAATTTCATTTTTTATTGGTAAAAAAGGAAACTTTGAATTGATACTTGCAAATCGTAAATGGGGAATTAGACAGTGTGTGCCTACTCCTACTTTCATACTGTTGCTGGAGAGAACCATGCGTAGAGGTACTCGTCTAAATTTCAGCAGAGAGCAAGAAGTGAAGTGTTGGGGTCGTGTGACTCACAGATGAAGTCGATGACGAGGCGGCCGTCGGAGAGGCGTCCGGTGGGTCGGCGGAAGTAGGTGCGCCCCTCCGGGAGGGCAATGTTCATCCCTTGCGCGGCCGCCATGCCGCCCGTGTCGGAGTTGGAGTCCCCGAAGTTGAATATCACGACGGGAGACCGGCTCGTCCTCTCGCTGGCAGGTTCTGCTTCCCCTGCTGCACGGGTGGCAACGGCGAGGCCGCTCCCTGGCCGCCCGGCCAGGATCCGTAACCGACGGCCGCCACCGCAGCGGCCGGCATGTACTTGAGGCAGGCGACGAGGAGGACGGCGCCCACCACGGCGAGCAGGACGTAGTACTGCAGCCGCAGGCTGATCTTGGTGGCGCCGACGCTCCCTCCGCCGTTCATTTTGGTGGCGCTGACGCCCCCTCCGCCGTTCATCATGCTCCTCTCCTTGCCTTGCTCTGTCTCTCACGCACCCCTCGAACGAAGTGTGTGTGTGTGTCCTGTGTATATGTAGGCAGTTGAGGGGTCGAGCCCACCGCACTTGGCCTTGCTTTGTCGTCCTTGATGAGATGGATCAATGGCGGGATGTGATGCATGGCTTGTCATCAGAAAGGCAAAAGGTGATGGATGCTCCCGCGCTCGTGTTGCAATGAATATAGGCATGGACCGCGCGACGAGAGGATGGGATCGTGCGAGTGAAAAAAAACGGTGGTTGGTGAGCCGGGGGCGAGATGCGGCAGCAGTCTAGTCTAGTGGCTTTCATTTCCTTTCCGGTCCACTCCTGCTTCCGCGGCTAAAATGTGTGCTCCGTACGCCACCGGCTGCAATGGCGACGGCGTATCGACACGCGGGGACGACAAGCAACCCGGCTCCAAGCAACAGGGGCGCACGATCCTGGACCAGGTACGACTCCATGTCCGTATCTTTGGACCGTCGCTTGCAGCACAAGTGCGGATTGCGCTGGCGTACACGACAGCGGGTTATACCTTCTTCTTTCTCTCATTCAGGCATTGTTTGTTTCTAGAGTTTTAGTGGGGATTGGTGGGGATAATCCTCTAGTGTATTGGGTGAAACCCTAAACTTCAAAACATCATTGTTTCTAGTGTATTTGATAGGTTTTATCTCCACCTTTCCCCACAAATCTCCAAACTCGAGTACATTTTCTCTCAATCCCCTAGGGGATTCAATACACTACCCTACCTAGTGGATTGATCCCCAATCCCCTAGGGGTTGGGTGAAGTTTGGGGTTTCACCCAATCCATTAGAGGATTATCCCTACCAATCCCCACTAAAACTCTAGAAACAAACAAGGCCTCATGGTGCACTGAACTCTGCCTCGCTCTGTAAGTTGTCGTCGGTATTAGAGCATCCCAACCGGACCCCCACTTTGCCATAAACCCGGCGCACACGGACCAGACAGAGAAAACATTTATCAAAATTAATCCCCTAAACTCAACTCAAACGTTTAGAGCTGTCCGGCAACACTCATACCCATGCTATATCGTGTGGAGGAGGTTGTACCCGTCCCGTCCGGGCACGCCTACCACATCAGATCCGACACGCCGGACCCAAATCACCAAATTGAACTCCCATTTTCCTCGCACGCGCCACTCCATCGTACCTCTGCCGCCGCTCCATCCTACCTTTGCCGCCGCCTCAAACATGCAGTGGACTGAGCCAAACCCCAGCCTACTTCGCCGCCGCCCCAAACACGGTCGCCGGCACCATACGCCATGCCCCGGTATGTTTACACCACCGGACATACACCATGCCCATCGTGTATTTGTGAAATTCCCGAAGCAGCTTTTGGATTGTTTAGCTCATTTCTTGGCATGAATTCGTTGAATGATGACTATGATTACGGTACTAGCTAGATGAGTTCATACAAAGGAGTTCATCGATGATGAGGATAATTGCGAGATCGACGGTGATGAAGAAGAAATAGGAGCATGTTTTTGGATTGTTTAGCTCATTTCTTGGCATGAATTCGTTGAATGATGACTATGATTACGGTACTAGCTAGATGAGTTCATACAAAAGAGTTCATCGATGATGAGGATAATTGCGAGATCGACGGTGACGAAGAAGAAAGAGGAGCATGTTCTCAACTTCAGAGGTTTGATAAAGGCCAGGATAGTTGTGGCCCGTGATAGGAATTAAGGGCGCACGGGGTCTCTACAAGGACTATTTCAAACACGATTCGGTCTTTCACGGGTTTTTTTCGGCGTCGCTTCCGAATGAGCTCTAGGTTATTCCGGCGCATATAGAAGGGAGTGAGCTACTTCTCGTTGAGGAAAGATTGTTACGAAGAACTTTCCTTCTCCCATACACAGAAATTCACGGCAAATTTAAGGATGCTTGCCTATGGTAAAAATGCGGATGTCGTGAGTAGTCCGGACGGGAGAAAGCACGTGCATTGAGAAATTGGTCAAATTTGCAAATGTTGTGGTGAAACTGTTTGTACCGGAATATCTGAGAGAACCTAATACCGGGGATACCGAAAAGTTAATGACCATCGGAGTAGAATGAGGTTTTCCAGATATGCTTGATTTAGTTGATTGCACGCATTGGCAATGAAAAAATTATCAAACGGATTTGTGTGCGCAATACTAAGGTCACACCAAAGAGGCCACAATCATACTTTAAGCAGTGGCATCAAAAGACTGATAAATTTGGTAATTTCGAGAACGACATCAATGTGTTTCAGCACTCTCCCATATTCAAGAGACTTTGTGACGGATGCTCCGGCGTAGTAAACGGGCATGACTATATCATGTGCTATTATCTTGCCGATAGTATCTGTTCTTACAGGGTTGCATTTGTCAATACTATAATAAATCCTCTAGGTCCAAAAGGGTGTCACTTTGCCACTATGTAAGAATTTGCTAGGAAATATGTTGAGAGAGCATTTGGCATGCTCCAAACTCGTTTGTGTATTGTTAGAGATGCAATGATGTGCGATCCGAAAACATTGTGACTGGTGACAGACTTGTTGTACAATTTTGCACACATGATTGTGAAGGATGGGGAAAAGGGGCATCCGACACGAATTATTTTGAAAAGTCTGGAGAACATGTCCGCCTTCCCGAACAAGATGTAGAGTGTGTTCTCAACTTTCTTAAGATGCATAAACAATTTCGAGATCAATAAGCTCACAACTAAATGATCTTGTGAAGCATATGTGGATCCATACGGGAAATCAGTGAATTTATATTTAAACTATACACTATGAATAATCTAAAGTATTTTTACTTTAGTAATTGTATGTTTGTTTAACCTATTTATTTTCGACGTGCATGCCCGCATGGATTTGAAGATTAAGAAAATAGGATTTGTGGTTGCAGAAGGCAACATTTGGCAGTTTCAGTGCCTGTCATGTCCGAATGTGTCCAACATTTGGCAGTTTTGGTGCCTATCATGTCCGAACGTGTCCACGGATACATAGGTATCAACTTTGCCAGTACAGTTTGAGATGTCATTAGAATTAGAAGAGCAAAGTTTCGGTATTAGACATGCTAAGAAAGTGCCGGCACTACTTCTGCTAGAATCGAAGAAAAGGCTATGCTTCGCCTTGTCTGGCAGAAATGTGAAGGACAATTGTGCAGTGAAGCTGGTGCGCATTTTTCATTCAAAGGAAACGTTTTTCAGCCGTGGGAGACGGCGCCAGTCCACTCGCCCTGCCCATCACATCTCGTAAGGTTAGAAGTATACTCAGCAACGAGCACCGTATGGACACACGCGTTTCATTAGAAGAAGCAGAAGAATGTATCAATCATACTCGTTTGGATTAATTTGTCACAAACGTCAACTCAAAAGAAATTGCCGCAAACGACAACTCAAAGAGAAAAGCCGCAAACGACAACTCAAAGAGAAAAGCATCTACAAGAAACACCTCTGACGCCAAAACAGGGCAAGTGTACAGTTGGTTCCATCTTGCTGTAGTAGAGCCCAGATAATTAAAGCAACAAAAATTGTTAGCTGGCCCGTCTGGCCTCGTAAAATTAGCTACAAAATCGGGCTCAGCCAACAGCAACCAAGAAAGAGTGAGCCGCAATGATAAGTACCATCAACGTATTCAAAAAGCGCCATGCAAGAAAATAAAAGTAAATGGAAAAGCTGGCATCCCAAATCCACAATTACTTTCATCTTCACTTTTTTTTCCTTCATTTTCAAGAGAGTACATCTTTCACTGTCCTTACATCCTTTCCAAAAACAAAGAACAAACTGTCGGGAAAATTGTCGATCTTTTTTCTTGACCAGGAAACTAGAATCTAGGTACTGTTTTTGTTCTTTTCATCACCCTCTTAAACCTGGGATGATACTTGAAGCAGGCCCACAAAGAGAGACTATGAACGCAAAAGGAAAACTGCCCACTAGGCCCACTAACCAACAGATTTGTTGACCCGTATTGGCAATGAGCCAATAGTCACAACATCAACCAATTGACTCTTATCGTCAGCCTTCCTTGTCTTGGAACTGATAGTAAGCGAACCAACCTTGGTAACAATTGCTTCTTCATCAGGTGTCTCCAAAGCGACAACTGCTGAGCTAACATTAACTCCGTTTATATGCTTTTCAGGTACTTTTGATGATCCCTGTGCAGCACCATCAGGACTCACTCTAGGAGATTCCACTTTCTTCCAGTATTGTTGCTTCCCATCCAAACTTGTCTTCAAGGTTGATGTTTGTGGCTGGCTAGTTAACAACTTAGCCACTTTTTCGTTACCCTGCTTGCCACTACCGTGGCTTTCTTGATGACCATTTTCTTTCCCAGCCTCGCTACCGAGTTGTTTTTCAGCAGCATCTGCACATGGATCCTGAAGTTTGGTCCCATTACAACCATGTGGTTTATCCGACACATTCTGTATCTCTGACGTTCTGTCTATGAGAACACTTCCCAATTTTGGCTGCGGAGCGTCAGACGCATCCCTCCTACGCTGTGAGACAGGCACAAAATCTGGAGCATTGTGGCTCAACTTGGACCATCGGTGCTGCTTAATTCTTGCTTCATCTTCCTCGTATCTCATAAAATCATCAAACAGACACTCCTTCACTTTGATATCCTTTAAGATCTTGACCATAGATACTCCAGGAACGTACGGTATCTGCAATCGAAATATAGATAATGATCATGAAAAGAACACACTAATTGTACGCCTGAAACCTCCCAGAAGAAAGACAAAATGCTAGGTGAACAAACTTGACAGAAATATGTCAAAACTAGTGTACACTTTGATATTCCATGTACCAAAACAAGTTTCATAGTATACTTTGGAAGATAGATGCGGCAGCTCAATAGTATTTGTAAGGAATACTTACTTCTTGTGTATCTCTGCTGTGTGTGACAGGCTTATTCTCATTATTCTGAAGCAAGATATGCTGCAAGGTATAGTTAGGTACGTCTTTGATGATGTGCCATCTTACAGGAAAGCAACCAGTCCATTTATCCTGGCACCAGAAGTCCATGTCCTTATGAAAATCGACCGGACCAACCATCTCAGCCATGCCACAGAAGTGCCCACTACCGTTCACCTGATAAACCATGCCTCAGATTTATTAACCAGACTTTAAGCACAAAACAATATTTTGAAAAGACGGAAGTGTAAGAGCTAGAACTACTCACCGAGAAGAACAGAAAAACTGGACACTTGGTATTATTCCTCCTAGCTATTTTGTCAGCATCCCTGTATGCACAATCCAGTTTGCTGTTCCCACTGGAGGAGCTTGACCATACACCATATTTGATTGATTTGTGGATATCAGCCTCACCAATTGACTTGATAACGAAAAACTTTGCATAGGGATAGTCCACTCCAAGATCGTTGCCATTATATTCGTCAGGTTTTATAATGATTGTCCCATCTGAACTGCCAACAGCGAGCTTTGATGTGTAAGATTTCGCAGCTATGGCTGGTGACCTTTGACCGTTGTGTTTCTCTGCATTACCAACGACATTTGCATTCAGATGGCCACTCGTCTTTGAAGTCGGCTGAAATTTCTCGGCTGCAGCCCACTTCTGAGGATCAGATCCAACACATGGAAAACAATCATTTCCAGATAACTTCGCCTTTGGTGAATGCTTTACAGCAGGCATTGACCTATCGAGCATATTTGTAGATGCCTAATTATGAGCATAATATTTGTCAGCTTGATACAGAATGACACACTTGCAGCATGGGAAAATAAAGAATCAACTGTGATATATATTAGCAGTATGAAGCTTTTACAGAGGGTGTTTGGATGACAATGTAACGCAAGTACAAGGTTTTGCTTCCATTAAAGAATACAGAAGCTTCTATGCTCAATTAACAAAATACTCCCTCCGTTCCACAATATAAGCCGTTTTACTAGCTCTTTTAGCTAGCTAAATCGGCTTATATTATGGAACAGACTGATAAATGATATTGTTAAAAATACAAAACTATTCTATTGTAGTACACACAAACATTATATTTGAAATGCATCTTTATGCTACAGTTACAGCTAACCACCTTGTATTGTTTATTTAAATTAATAATTAACCATCTGAAATTAGCACCCACCCCTGTCCTCCAAGAGAAGGGGGCAAGTGCTGACAAGTTGGCAATTACTCCCTCCGTCCCACAATACAGGATGTTTTGACAAGCTAAAACAACTTACCAAAACGTCTTATATTGCGGGAGAGAGGGATATTGATAAGTACATCAGCCTCACAGTCCATGTTACTTCCCAATATGCACATCTTTCCAATGTCACCGAGCTAACGTCCCCAAGAAACACCAAAAATCCTACCAAATTACGACTAAAATATACTCCCTCCGTCCTGTGATATAAGAAGTTTTGGAAAACTGTTTTAGCTTGCCAAAAATGTCTTATATCATGGGACCGAGGGAGTAGAAGAATCTATTTTTTAAAGACATCTTAGAAGTTGTAGAAATATTAAATATCTATTCACATTACAGCATCATAAGCTACTGGTGCCCAAAAAGCTTCAGACCACGTATGGAAAGAATATGGTGAATCATAAAGTAGCTTAAAGTCGCTGAACAATTTAGAGAATATAGCTAAAATACTAAACAGCAAACTTACAAAAGAGAACAGTAGTAAGGAATTCAGACGAGAACCAGCACACGTACCTGTGAAGTATGAGGAAGTGGATTATGCAATTGAACCATTGGTACCACTGTATGGTTCTGAAACTGCTTTGACGAGACAATTGTAGATTGTACAGGTGGATTCACGACGACATCGTGTTTCAGGGCAACAGGGCAACTGAAGGTAATACATGATTTGAGGAAGTTGGAGCATAAACTGGCATGCTTGGAATAAATGCAACACTAGATGGATGGAGAGGTGTTGCTGTGTTTCCTAGGACACTATCTTGTGCATAAGGAAGAACGGCTGGAATGTAATAGGATGAGGGGATTATTTGGCATGTAGGGTCAGCATCAGCAACATATTCTTGTGGCAGAAAAGAGCCATCAACTACAAAAGAAGGATCTATAGGGTAAGGGCTGTAGGAAGGATGGACTGATCCATTGTCAGAGGTAGCATAATAAATACATTGTGTGCCTTCAGGATGAAAACCCTGTGAGAGAAACATGTTAAAATACACGAACCTAAAAGGAGCAACTAGCAAAGAAAGTTTGATCACATTGCACTAACCGGATAATAAACATCTTGAGCATCATATCCTAACGAGTTCTGATGGTTATACCAATCCATAGGTGATCCAACCTCTGCATTTAAGAGAACCATATATTATAATCTATAATGGCACAGGGAGAAAGAAGGCAGCATAAACAGCCATCTGCAAGTTCACAATTTACCTGAATAACCATATGCATAGGGATTTCCATTAGCAGGGACATAAACGTTTTGTCCATACATTAGTTCAGGGGTCATTCCCATCTCCATAAAATTTCACAATTTGGAAGAAAACGTCCCACGTTCTACTGTCGTACCGAAACTTGGCTGGAATAAGTAACAATAAGACTGTTATAGAAACAATAACAATGCGCTTCACACAGATAAATGAAGGAGGCGAAAAAACATAGCAACACAAAATCCACGTATTGCACACCACAAGATCTTTCTGGGTAGTTGTTTTACTAGTTATAAGGGCACAAAAATAAGCAAATATGCAATTCAGTTAGATGTATAACAATTTATGAACATGTGAGAGGATATCGAAGGCAAATGTGTGATAAAAATAATTTAGAACTTCTCCTAAGTTGGTTAATCTGGAAGGTCAAATTCAATGAGTCCTTCCAACATTAGACTCAAATTCAGTATTATTCAAGATTTTCCAGGGTGGCCAACTGGCCACATAACAATAGATTACAATCATTTCCAAGGTTTTAGACTATCCAAGAATTGGCAGAATAATATCAGCGTGCAGTTAGTCATGTTCTCGGCTTAGTCGAACAAAAACATTCGACTGGTATGTCCCGAATTGCACTAATCTATAATGCTACTAGGTTGAATCATAATACCAACGAAACATGCCAAATTCTACCTGACCAGGATTACTTGGTTGTTACCTGACACCATCCTCGTTCTATTATAATAATAAATAAAAAACGTTACCAACGGGGGAATGATCCCTCCCTTGGTCATACGTTGGTAGGTAGGTGAGACACCCGGTTTATTCGAGTATGCCTCAGCTGGGACTCGATTTTTCGAGTATTCCACAACTGGGACTCGAACCCGGGCGGGCTGGCTCCACACCCGGAGCATCAGCCACCAGGCCAGCGCCTGGTTCTCTTATAATAATAAATAATTCGTTGCGTGCAGAGGTATGGACGACAACATCAAACCCGATAATTTGCCAGCCTACTTTCTACCATGTATAGAAAAACAACAGGCTAACAATTTCAACCTAATTCACTTCAGTTAGCCGCTCAAAATTACCAACTAGTCATCAGCTCAATCATAAATCTAACCCACAACGGCTCCAACAATATAAGACACAATACCATAATCAATTCGTTCCTTCCCTCAGAAGAAAACCTGAAACGATCAACCAAACTTAACAGCAGATCTCCAATCCACACGCCACCGCCCCCGAGGAGATCCTAGATCCAAAAACCATCCGCAAACGAAACCGATACCAGATACTCCACACGGAATCCGCCAACCCTAATCCCCGGGCCAAGGAAAATAGATCCACTCCTTCGCGATCCCAAACCGGCACTAAGGTGGAACCGGCCAACGAGCGCCTACACGGATCAGATGGTTGGGGGGCGGAAGAGGGGATAGGAGGAGACTCACCGGTCACGCCGTGATGATGATATACAGCCTTGGCTCGGGTCGCCGCCGGCGGAAACCCTAAACCTAGGAGGAGGGTGGGAGAGAGGCGGCGACGACGGAAGCGAGGCGGAGAAAGAAGGGGAAGCGGGAAATGCGAGAGGCCGAGTTGGAGACGAGTTTTTTAATGAGTTCGCTCTCCCCCTCGTCTCCGTTTCTATATACTTGTTCAGGCTTTTCCTTTGCAGTCGTGCCCTATATGGCGGTTCGGAACAGTACGCCCGGTCGGTGCCTATGACACATGGGGCCTGCTAGTCGGGTTTTCAGTTAGACAGCCATAGTGCTAGTATCTTCGCCGATATCATGCAATTGGGACCCACATAAATGCTTATGTGACATGCAATTAAGGAAGAGAGAGGGGATTAGAGTAACATATGTACATACCTATCATGACACGTATAACAAGAAATTTAATGACAAATAAATCTTGTACACATATTTACATTGAGATACTACAAAATATTAAATAGAATGAGATTATGATACTAACACCTGATACTGCATTATAGAGGTAGTATCATATACTAGTATCGTATGCATGATAATACTATATGATACCTCCACTATGGCTAGTCTTAACGTGGCACGTCCGGACCCGTTTGTCGTGTCACATGGGAACCGCTTCGGGGTACGCCATCTGAAATCTAGCTTTGTGTCTATGACTGCCGGGTCCCAACAACAGGTGGGTCCCACTGACGTCCATGTAGTTCCCACCACGGTCTTTTTTTTATTTATGCTCGCCTTCAAACTTTTATTAACCAGGTGACAGACACTCTGCTGAACAAACTCAGCCAGAAAGCCACGACTTGCATCGTTTTTTTTTTTCTTCTTTTGAGGGGCCTTACATCAAAGTTTCATGCTACATTATTTAAGCTAAGAGCTTCATTAGGTCACAAATGGGCAGCATGATTCGACTCAATCTTCGCATAGAGAAGGTTGAAACCCTAAAAACCTTGTACTATATCCTTCATTTGTTGGGAATCGTAGGTAGAAAACAAAAAATTTCTTAACAACAATAACCTTATACTAGCCAGGATCTATACTATGCAGATATACTATACAGTATGAGATCGATATACATACCCTTGTAGACTGAAAAGCGGGGATCACACCCCCGCACAGGTGTTGTCGATGAAGCCGACGACGCCGACCTCAAGGTCGTGAAGATGAAGACCTCCAAGCGCCGCAAGCGTGGCGCCTCGCAGGGAGTCGCACACGTACGGTGGAGATGACGACCTCCGGGCTCCGATCCAGGGATGGGCAGCGGAAGTAGAAGGACCGGAAGACCAGTAGCACGGCGGTGTGCGTATGGTGAAGAAACACTCAACCGTGCGCAACCCCAATTGCGGAGTTACGACTAAACGGAAGAGAGAGAGAATGGTGCAATTTCAAAGGCATGGGGTGCACCCATATATATAGGTGGAGGGAGGCTGCCAGGCTTGCCAGCTAGGCGGTGTGGGACTAAATCCCACACCCGCCGGCCAACCTTGGTGCGCCGGCCCTAGGGGGGCCACCTAGGCCGGCTGGCCCTCCACCCTTTTTTATTTTCTTTTTGGGAACCCTAACAGGCCTCTAAGGCCCATGTAGGAAAACATCCTTTAAAAATTCGAAATTAATTAAATAAAAAATATATTTAACTATTAATTACACTAATTAATATTAAATACATATTATCTAATTTATTCCGGCTCCAAAACTATTTCGTTGCTCTCCGATTTCCATCGAAACTCTCCCGGAACACTTCCGATGCTCTCTTTTATTTTCTCTTCTATGTCCAATCAATTATACATGTCATCTCCCCTTAAGTGTGTTACCCTAGCGGTTCGAGATCTCGCCAAACATGATCGAGACACGCTCTCCGATCAATGACTAATCAGTGGACCATGGATACCCATGATAAGTCCATGTGAGATAACGAATAACTTTGTCGTTCGAACCTTAGACGTCGAGTCCTAAACCTTTTGCCTAGCGATACTTAGTGTGCCCGAGACTCGATCTTAGATATCGTGATACCTAGCTTGATCTCGTTATTGACAACACTATTCTTTACTCGTCCGTGATACTACCTTCCCGTGACCTAGTCACATGCTTGCAAGCTCATTGACGTAATCTCACCGAGTGGGCCAAGAGTATCTATCCTGCTATGCGGATTGGCAAATCCCGCTCTTGATCCCTCGTCTCAACATATCCCCTTCCGATACCCGAGAGGAACACCGTTATAGTCACACTATTAAGATATGACGTTTGATGCAATCAAAGTATCTTTCGGGAATAGCAATTAGAGTTGATCTCACGGTCGAAGGCGTAATGACTACGTCCTACAAATATTGGGTATGTCCATCACATCATTCTCCCAATGACATGACTCCATTGTCAACTGACATTAATGTCACATGATCAGGAAACCTTGATCATCGATTGCGCAATGAACTAGTTAAATAGAGGCTACTAGGGAACTGGTTGTTTATGTACCACACGTGTATTAATGTTTCCGCTTAATACAGTTATAGCATGATACAAAACATATTATGAACAAATGAGATGTGATAAATAAAAACACTTTATTAATTGCCTCTAGGGCATATCTCCAACAGTCTCTCACTTGCACTAGAGTACAATTTAATCTAGATTACAACTTGGTAAAAGCCTAACACCCATAGCACCCTGGTGTTTTACATGCTTGTCTAGTGGAAGAGGCTTCGTCAGAGGATCTCCCACATTCAGATCCGTATGTATTTTGCAAATCTTCACATCGCCTTCCTGGATATACTGTCGTATCACATGGAAGCGTCGGAGAATGTGTTTGGCGGTTTCGTGTCTCGTTGCACGGACACCGGGAGTATAGGATACCCCCTTTTAGGTTCGGCACGGGGCGCGAAGGAGGCTGAGAATCGTCTTCTTGGGCGGAGTCTAGATCAAGCTCTCCTCTCCACGATCAAAGCATGCAACCAAAGGGACACAAGGAGCTACCCAGGTTCAGGCCGCCCGGAGGCTAAAAGCCCTACTCCTGCATGTCTGGATTGATGGGTTCTTCATAGTGTGGCTTACAATGGAACCTCCCGGACAGGGTACCCGGAAGGGTTTTGGCTGGAGGTAGAAGAAGGACAGATCCTGACCCGGAGGAGATCACCTTCCTCTCTACCTTCGCAGCCCTAGTCTAGTCTTGCTCTGGTTCTAGCTTGTGTTCGTCCTTGCTTCGACCTCTCCCTCCTCCGTGCCTTGGTCCTCCTTTTATAGGCTAAGGGGTTGCCACAGGGTCACGTGAGGGGCGTGAGGGACCTTCGGGGTGAAGGACCCTCCTCATCTAGTTTAGGAGGAGACGTGGCCTCTCCTCAGCCTAGCGTCTCCTTTGGGTTAGGTGGGAGCGTCCGCCTTGGGGTGGACAGGAGCTGACACCACCACGGGACGTGCTTCCCGCCCGCGCTGCCTTCGCCTTGCTTCCCAAGTCTTCCGGTGAGGTGGAGTGCTTATCCACAGGGACGTGGGGAAGTACCCGAGAGGGAGCCTGGCCTCCTGCCGGGAACTCGGGCTCTCGGGTCCTTCCTGGCCTTCTTGCTTGGTTCGGGGACCCGGAAGGTCCCCAGGACCGGAGCCCTTAGTCGACGTAGGCCATGCGTGTCTTGACGGTGAACCCGCCAGCTTGACTTGAGTCTTGGTCTTGTCCATCTTCATCTTGGGCCCACATGGGGTGGACCCACTTTGGCAGTACTAGGGGAACCCCATGTTCCACTGTTGCGACAGTAGCCCCCGGGCATGGTCCCGGCGGCTCTTGCTCCAGCTGCCGGGGCCATGGCCTAAAGATAGGTCAAAGTGGGTCCCGGGCACCTGGTCTTCCTTGCTCTGCTTCATTGATGGCCTTGAAGGTCTTGGAGTTACTCCGCTCGGGGGAATAACTGCGGGGCCCCCTCGATTCCCACTAACGGAAGAACCGAGGAGACGCTTGACAGAGGCACCGCCGTGGCTATAAAAGCGAGGCGCACCCCTGGCTTTTCGTTCATCTTCTTCCTCAGTCCAACTCCAGGCCTCCCCACAAGCTGCCAGCGCCAATGGCGAGAGCGAGGAGAGGAGTTGGGCGCCCTCGTACTTCTTCAGCTGCTGCGGAGAGTGGCCCCTCCACTCGTGGTCGAGCTGTTCCGCGAGGTCGTGGGATTCGCGGTCGCGGCGGCCGTGGAGGCCGCGGCACCGCTGCTCCCCTCCTAGGAGCATGGTTCATACCAGCTTCGCGCCGTTCGAGTTCGTCGTGGATCTGAACCGCAGGCCTCGCAGCCGGCTTCTCCTGCCGGATTCCTTCGCGATGGCGACGGAGGACATCGGACCCTCCGGCTTCTGGCTGCAAGTGGAAGGCTGCCCCAATGGCCCCTCCTGGGCCATGGCGGAGCGCACCACTGAAGGCGCCATGCTTCTGGGTCCGGGGTGGAAGTCGTTCTCCCGTGCCCGCCGCCTGTCCAGGGGGCAGTGCTTGGTGTTCCGGTACGACGGAGATGCACGCTCTCCGTGAAGATCTTCGGTGTCGATGGCGGACGCGTGGAGTGCTGCATGGAGAGCAGCAGCGGCAGCTCGAGCTCCTACGACGAGGATGAAGATGAGGAAAACTCATCTGACATCAAGGTCGAGGGGAGCTCGTCTTCCTGAAGGCGAGGAGCTTCGGACGGGCGCCATGGAGATCTCGTTGACCTCCTCCTTGGCGGCCTTGACGACGTATTTCTGGAAGTAGCGTCTTCCATTGTACGGCGGTGCTCCTTGCTCGACGGGAGCCAACCTTTTTGTTGTAAAAAAGATCGTCCCCTTGTAGTCCTTGTAAATGAAGAAGATCTTGTTTTCCTCCTTGTCTTCGTGTCGCGTCCGTGTGAATGAGAACGAGTTTTTTGCAAAACGCGCTCCCATTACTGCAGCAGCCGTAGCGTCAAGGGGTAGGTGGAGCGTGGGAGGCCTATAAAAGACCATCCAGACTCCACCCCTTCGCCACATCTTCTCGCCTTGCTCCGCTCCTCTTCTTCCTTTGCCTCCCGTCCCGCAGAACAATGTCCGGCGAAGCAGAGAGGGCCTTGTCCGATGTGTCGACGGCGGAGTCCGTCTTCGAGGAGCGGCGGAGGCACCCAGCGAAGCTGGAGCCCGAGCCACTGATGGCGAGGTTGCGTCCCGTTCTTCTGCTGCCCAGAATGTTGCTCGCCTGGCGGCCGTCTCTGGTCCTGTTGCCCAAGAAGAGGCAAGGATTAGGGCAGTGAGGAGGACGCACCTGTGGTCCATCCTGAAGGAAAGGACTGCCGGTATTCCGGAGCTGTCCTTGGTTGTGGCTGAACTCGAGGCCATTGAGCAGGTTCACTGTTTGCTCTTCTCCATTTTTCCGCCTTTTCTTCTTGGATGACCTCGATCTTGACTGGACTTTTGCAGGCCGAGAGTCAGTCCGTAGGCGAACTGGCGGACGGAATCTTCCGTCTCTTTGGCCCTGGAGCGCCCTGGTCGGCAGAAGGGGGTCGAGCTCTTCGACGCGCCTGACAAGATTCTGCACGCGTGTTATCTTTTCACCCAGGCGTCCCCGGAGAAAAGAGTGCACCCGGCAGGCAATAAAACAGAAGACAGAGCTGCACAGCCAGGAGCCCTGAGCTGGCCTTAGTAGCATAGGCTAGATATGTATCCAGGAAAAGCTTCGACTGAATGTAATCAGAATTGTAAATTCAGAATGTAAGTTCAGATGAATGCAATCCTAGGGCTCAACTCCCGGGGTCATTTCCCAAACCTCCCCTTGCACTAACGCGCCGTCAAGTTTTCTGAGGAGATCTCTTAGGTGACAAGTACTCTAACCGCCTGCACCGGTAGCAGCACCCCTAAGAGCACTATGCCTTCCGGGAGTCCACTCCACAGCCACGGGTACTAGGCCAGAAGGGAAATCTGACCGTTCGCCGGGGAGGACGCATTACCCCCGCAAAGGTTCTCATCAACTGTCAAGCATGCGCAGGTTGGTGGTATATTGACTCCGAGCGAGATATTATGCCTAGAATGCAAGATGCACATGCAAAGACTTAGCTGGTTTTTGCCGTGCCCTTGATCTACTCTGTCCTTCCCGGGTACCAGCTCCTGAGCCGCTCTTCAGCATCCATTCCTGTCCCGGGAGAGGCGCTACACATAACACACTTTCAGTAGGAAAAGAATGGACCCTCCCTTACATGTCGTGAAAGTGTTTCATCCGGAGCAACCCGCAAGCAAAGTTGAATGTGCATTTCTGTGTTTAGGTTCTTTAAAACACAGCACTGCCCGTTCCACTTCTTACCGCGGCAGTACGGCACGATCAGGTGGCAGCGCCTACTGATAGGCTACTCGCGCTCGACCTGTCAGCCACCGGCACCATGTCAGCCCCCTGCTTGGGGGTTGTTACGGATAACACACTTCACGACAACAAGAGAGGCTCACGGAATTGAAAAACTTATCTTTTATTCCTTGGCGACGATTCTTACACCCTTATACAGAACACTAGCCCCTTGGGCGTGCTTAGTTGACTCGAACTATCTGCGATTCATGTTCGTATTCAGGGGTAGAATTTCCGGAGATTCTCGATGTTCCAGGCGTTGCCCTCCGGCCTGCCTTTCTCGTCCTCCAGATAAACAGCTCCGGGTCTCAGGGTATGCGTCACCCGATAAGGTCCTTCCCACTTGGAGGACAGCTTGTTCATGTTATCAAGCTTCTGCTTCTTGCGGAGAACCAGGTCTCCGGGTTCCAGTACCCGTGAACGGATATGGCGATCATGATAGCGGCGGAGCCCTTGCTGGTATCGAGCAGATCGTAAGGAAGCTCGGCACCGCACCTCTTCCAGGAAGTTGATGTCATCAATCCTCCTCTCAGCTTGTGCGTCTTCATCATAGGCAAGTACCCGGGGGGATCCATGCCTGAGCTCTGTTGGCAAGACGGCTTCTGCTCCATAGACAAGGAAGAATGGTGTTTCTTGAGTGGCTCTGCTTGGTGTGGTTCTGAGGGACCACAAGACACTTGGTAGATGCTCAATCCAGTTCTTGCCCTTGTCTTCTAACTTGTCAAAGGCCTTGGTCTTCAAACCCTTTAGGACCTCCGCATTGGCTCGCTCCACTTGCCCATTGCACCTTGGGTAGGACACCGAGGCAAAACACACCTTGATTCCCAGCTCTTCACAGAAGTTGAGGAAGGATCGGCTTGTGAACTGAGAGCCATTGTCCGTTATGATTCTGTTGGGTACTCCGAAGCGGTACACGATCCCTTCAATGAACTTGATGGCTGCTTGAGCTGTCTGTCTTGGTACTGGCATCACTTCCACCCACTTTGTGAACTTGTCGATGGCCACGAAAAGGTATTCATGGCCCCCGACAGACTTCGGTATCTTCCCACGATGTCCAGCCCCCAGACCGCGAACGGCCAGGAGATTGGAATTGGCTGCAGAGCTTGCGCCGGCTGATGTATGTTCTTCGCATAGTACTGGCAGGCTTCACAGGTCTTGACTAGCTGCTCCGCATCACTGAGGACTGTTGGCCAGTAGAACCCGTGACGAAAAACTTTACCCGCCAGTGATCTTGATGCCACATGACTTGAACATGTGCCCTCGTGGATGTCCCGTAGCAGTACTTGGCCTTGTTCTTGAGGGATGCAGCGGAGCTTGACTCCGTTGTCCCGTCGCCGGTAGAGCTCGCCGTCGATCATGACGTAGAGCTTGGCTTGACGAGCCACCCGCTCGGCGTCGTGATCGTCCTCCGGGAGGGCGTGCTCCATGATGTACTTGACGATGTCCCGGGCCCAGGGTGGGTGGGTTCCTTCCACCGGTAGCACCATCCGACGGAAAGAAAGCATAGCTTCCTCCGCTGGAGGGGCTGCCGGGTCTTGAGCTTCTGGGCTGGCTACCCGTGTTGTCGAGGTAGAAGGGTCGCCAGCCCCCGGCGCAGATCTTGTCGCGAGCCTCTCGGGTGGGATCGAAGGTCGCCTGAGGACCTCGATGTAGATCCCGGGAGGCACTGGTTCTTGCTTGGACGCCACCTGCGATAGCTCATCCGCGGCCGTGTTTTCTCCCCGTGGGACGTACACAGCCCGGAAGTTGTCGAAGCGCCGCTGCAGCTTCCAGACCTCTTCAACGTATGGTGCCATCTGAGGGCACGCGTACTCCTTGTTCACTTGTTTGATGACTAACTGAGAGTCACCCTTGACGACGATCTTGTTGATGCCGAGGCCGACGGCAGCACGAAGTCCTGCGAGCAGGCCCTCGTACTCCGCCGTGTTGTTGGAGATGTTCCCTTGGTAGTGCATCTGGACGACGTACTTCAGCCGGTCCCCGGTTGGTGAGGTTAGGACAACCCCAGCACCTCCTTTCCCCTTGGTGTAGGAGCCGTCGAAGTGCATGGTCCAGGCGCTAGGATCTTCCTTCCCGGGGAGGCAGGTTTCCTCTTCCGGGTCGTCGAACGCCGTCTCGGTCCACTCGGCCGTGAAATCCGCCAGCGCCTGACTCTTGATGTTGTCCGTGTGCTCGAACTTGAGACCGAAACCTTGAAGCTCCATGGCCCACCATGATATGCGACCAGTGGCAAGTGGGTTCTCCAGGGGGCTTCTTAGGTTGTACTTGGACACCACCGTGATGGGATGGCTTTGGAAGTACGGCCTCATCTTGCGGGAGGCAATGAGGATTGCCAGCAGCAGCTTCTGCATCATGGGGTACCGCTCCCGGGCGTCGCGCAGCACTGCGCTGACGAAGTAGACCGGGTGCTGCACCTTGCGGGTCGCCGAGTCCTGAGAGGGCTCGGCTTCCTCCACGTCGACGTCTTGGGGTGGGGACGAGGTAGCCCCCGGCGAAGTCTCGTCGGAGGGAGATTCTCCATTCCCGACGGGCTCCGCGCCGCTGGTGAGGTTGCAGTGACGTCAGGATCGTGAGACCCCTGGTCACCCGGCAGCCTTTTCTTGCACGGTTGTCCCGGAGAGAGTTCCCGGGTCGCTTGCCCTTGATCTTGCTTGACTTCTTCGGAGGAGCGTCACGCTCTACCACAAGCACAGCGCTGATCACCTGGTTGGTGGCAGCAATGTACAGTAGTAGGGGCTCCTTCTCTTCTGGTGCCACGAGGATTGGTGGCGAGGCGAGGTAGCGCTTAAGGGACTGCAGGGCTTCCTCGGCCTCGGAGGTCCACTCCACGGGGCCTGACTTCTTGAGCAGCCTGAAGAACGGTAAGGCCCGCTCCCCAAGCCTTGAGATGAAGCGCCCGAGTGCAGTGATGCACCCGTTGAGGCGCTGTACGTCCTTGACCCGCCGGGGCGCCTCCATGCGCTCGATTGCCTTGATTTTGTCCGGATTCGCCTCGATCCCTCGGTGAGAGACCAGGAAACCCAGCAGCTTGCCGGAGGGGACCCCGAACACGCACTTGTCGGGGTTGAGCTTGAAGTTGACCCGGCGGAGGTTCTCGAAGGTCTCGTGCAGGTCTTGGATGAGGGAGTCCTTGTACCGGGTCTTGACCACGATGTCGTCGATGTACGCTTCAACGTTGCGGCCCAGCTGTGACCCAAGGCATGCTTGCATTGCGCGCTGGAAGGTAGCGCCGGCGTTCGGAGGCCAAAAGGCATCCGGGTGTAGCAGTAGCAGCCCTTGGGAGTGATGAAGGCCGTCTTCTCTTGGTCCTCGAGTGACATCATGATCTGGTGGTACCCGGAGAAGGCGTCCAAGAAACACAGCAGCTCGCACCCGGCCGTGGAATCCACGATCATGTCGATCCGCGGCAGGGGGAAAGGGTCCTTGGGACAGGCCTTATTCAGGTCTGTGAAGTCGATGCAGAGTCTCCACTTGAAGGTCATGGGTTTCGGTACCACCACGGGGTTGGCCACCCAGCTTGGGTGGGGAACCGACCGGATGACACCAGCTTCTATCAACTTGTCCACCTCGGCGATGATGAATTCCAGCTTTTCCTTGCTTTGGTTCCGGAGAACCTGCTTCACGGGGCGAGCCCCCGGATTGACCGCCAGTTTGTGCTCGATCACCTCCCTTGGAACGCCGGGTAAACCTGACGCCTCCCACGCGAAGACGTCAGAGTTTTCCCGAAGGAAGGCGACGAGCGCGCTTTCCTATTTGTCGGTGAGGCGGGCGCCGATGGTGATGGAGCGAACTCCGTCGCTGGTTAGCGCCACCTTCTTGGTCAGCTGCGGATCGCCATGGAATGGCGCCTTCTTGGGGGAGTAGATGTGGAGCCCCCGGGTGCCCTTCGCCCCCGGGGAGAGCCCCATCATCATCCTCCTGTACACCTTGAGGGACATCCGCCGTGGTTGCCACCGTCTGGTTCAGCTGGTGAACGCAGTAGATAGCATCGTCGATGTCGGCCTTGACCTTGATCACACCCCACGGCGCCGGAATCTTCAGCATGTTGTAGGCGAAGTGGGAGACGGCCATGAACTTGGCCAGAGCAGGTCTGCCAAGTATGCCGTTGTACGGTAGCGGAGTGTCGGCGATGTCGAAGACGATTTCCTCGGTGCGGAAGTTCTTGGAGTCGCCGAAGGTGACCGGAAGGGTGATCTTCCCGAGGGGTCGAGTAACACTTCCGTTCACGCCTTGGAACACCCCGGTGTCTTGCAGGCGAGACAGGGGATTTGAAGGATAGCCAGGACCTTCGCCGTCAGCAAGTTGAGGCTGGAGCCTCCGTCGACCAGCATCTTGGTGACCTTGTAGTTGTGGATGACGGGCGACACGATCAGCGGCAGGGTCCCGACCCCGGCAGTGTTTGCAGGGTGGTCTTCTGGGTCGAAGGTGATGACTTGACTAGACCAGTCCAGGGGCTTGGACGGAGCAGAAGCAACCGCGTTCAGCTCCCGGACAAGTCTCTTGCAGGCGCCGTTGGAGGGAGGCAGAGAAGACCCTCCGTGGATGCACCCGACAACTCCAGTGACTTCTTGATACTTGCCGCCGTTGCCTCCTTGGGGAGCCGGAGCTTCCCCGTTGCCGCCGTGGGCGGCCTCCGGAGTGTGTACCCGCGACCACCTTGACCGCCGCGTCCTCCTCCACGGCCCCCGCGGCCACCGCCTCGGTTCCATCCACGGCCGCCTCCGCCTTGGCGACCCGTGGGACAGTCACGAGCGATGTGCCCGGCAGTGCCGCAGTTGTAGCAACCGTCTTGACTGACCCCATCAGCTCGGCGTTGCTCCCGGATGGCGAGGTTCTTGAGCATGCGGCAGTCCTTGAGCAAGTGGTTGCCTTCTGGATGGATGTGGCACCAGGGATCACCTTCACCTTCTTCCTCGGAAGTCGGCGCGGGCTTGGTCTTCTTCGGAAGAGGCTCGGTGACGAAGATCCGCTTGTCGGGTCCAGGGTCCCGCTTCTTGTTCTTGGCTGGAGCGACCTTGTCCTCGGGTTCATCCTCCCCGGGGAACTTGGCTCCTTCTTCAGCTCGAGCGCACCGATCTGCAAGCTCCCAGAGCTTACGAGCAGACTCGACGCGATGGATGCTCAGCTTCTCGCGCATCTTGGGGTTGCGGACGTTGGCGTGGAAGGACTGGATCACCAACTCCTCCTTGATGCACGGGATGGTGTTCATCTTCTGGGTGAAGCGCTGGATGAACTTGCGGAGAGTTTCACCCGGCAACTGCTTGAAGTCGTGGAGATCACTGGGAGCCCCCGGGCGCTCGTACCCGCCTTGGAAAGCCCCCAGAAACTGCTCCTTCAGTGCCCGCCAGGAACGGATGGAGCACTTGGGAAGGTTGAGAAGCCAAGTCTGGGCATCTCCCTTCAGGGCCAAGGGAACCAGTTGGCCATCATGACCTCGTCGGCCCCGGCAACCATCGCAGCAAGAGAGTAGATCTGCAGAAAGTCCCGGGGGTTCGTGGTGCCGTCGTAGCGGAGAACGTCGATCTTGAATTTCTTGGGCCAGTTGAAGTGGCGGAACTCGGGAGCGAGGGCGAGGCAGCCTTCGGCGAGGTCGATGCCCCGATCTTCCCGGCGGTGACGTTCTCGGCGACGCTCGATGCGGGTGCGCATATCCTCGTTCTGACGGCTGTTGAGCTCGTCACGAAGATCTGGGTTGCGCGAGGTAGACGACCCGATGGAGATGGCCTCGCCGTGATCGCGGTTTAGCCGATCAGCCATCGGTGGCGCGGTGCGAGGAGGCGCCGTCTTGGCTTGACGTTCACCACGAGGCTGGCCTCGCGGATCACGTGTCTTGTCTTGTGCTGCTCCGGGATTGTCGACGGTGGGAGCTTGAGTGGGTTCGACCCACGGACCACCATCGGCGAAGTCGAGGAGCCTCTCGACGCGAGTCCTCCATTCTTGGTAGACCTTGGGATCGCCGCTGCTTGGAGGGAACTGCATCAGGGCCTTGGCAGCGACTAGAGCATCATGGCGAGCTTGCACGTCCGAAGGCGAGTGCGCGGAGGTCTTGCTCTTGGATGCTCGTGGATCCCCGCTGGGGCGAACGCCGTGGTTCCCTCCTCCAGCGGTGGGCTCCTTGCCGGTGCCGTTGCAGACGCTCTTCTCCCCGAGCGAGGAGGAGGCATGGTGGCGCCCTTTGGAGCCGCCGCTCCGCCAGGGCCGTTGTCCTTGTCGCGACCGTCCACTTCGTCCGGCGCCACCCTCTCCATGGGAGGCGGGGACGGAGAGACGCTCCGCCGTGCGCCAGCAGCACGACGTTCAGCTGAAGCTTGAGTGCGTGAGGGAGAGACCGGCTTGGACGCCGCAGGATCTCCCTTCTTCCTTGGAGGCATGCTTGACGAAGAACTTGCCGATGAACTTGATGAAGATGAACCAGCGCTTGCGCCCCCTACCTGGCGCGCCAGATGTCGTGTCTCGTTGCACGGACACCGGGAGTATAGGATACCCCCTTTTAGGTTCGGCACGGGGCGCGAAGGAGGCTGAGAATCGTCTTCTTGGGCGGAGTCTAGATCAAGCTCTCCTCTCCACGATCAAAGCATGCAACCAAAGGGACACAAGGAGCTACCCAGGTTCAGGCCGCCCGGAGGCTAAAAGCCCTACTCCTGCATGTCTGGATTGATGGGTTCTTCATAGTGTGGCTTACAATGGAACCTCCCGGACAGGGTACCCGGAAGGGTTTTGGCTGGAGGTAGAAGAAGGACAGATCCTGACCCGGAGGAGATCACCTTCCTCTCTACCTTCGCAGCCCTAGTCTAGTCTTGCTCTGGTTCTAGCTTGTGTTCGTCCTTGTTCGACCTCCCTCCTCCGTGCCTTGGTCCTCCTTTTATAGGCTAAGGGGTTGCCACAGGGTCACGTGAGGGGCGTGAGGGACCTTCGGGGTGAAGGACCCTCCTCATCTAGTTTAGGGGAGACGTGGCCTCTCCTCAGCCTAGCGTCTCCTTTGGGTTAGGTGGGAGCGTCCGCCTTGGGGTGGACAGGAGCTGACACCACCACGGGACGTGCTTCCCGCCCGCGCTGCCTTCGCCTTGCTTCCCAAGTCTTCGTGGTGAGGTGGAGTGCTTATCCACAGGGACGTGGGGAAGTACCCGAGAGGGAGCCTGGCCTCCTGCCGGGAACTCGGGCTCTCGGGTCCTTCCTGGCCTTCTTGCTTGGTTCGGGGACCCGGAAGGTCCCCAGGACCGGAGCCCTTAGTCGATGTAGGCCATGCGTGTCTTGACGGTGAACCCGCCAGCTTGACTTGAGTCTTGGTCTTGTCCATCTTCATCTTGGGCCCACATGGGGTGGACCCACTTTGGCAGTACTAGGGGAACCCCATGTTCCACTGTTGCGACAGCGGCTGAGTGAAACCTTGTTCCTTCGCGTTAGCAATAGCACCCGTGTTGTCGCAGTAGAGGATCACAGGGTCTTGCGTGCTTGGGAACACTCCGAGCTCGATGTTGAACTTCCTCAGCCAGACAGCTTCATTCGCGGCTTCCGAAGCAGCGATGTACTCCGATTCCATTGTAGATTGAGCTACTATGGGTTGCTTCCCACTTCTCCAGCTCACAACGCCTCCATTCACCCTAAAAACATATCCTGTCTGTGACTTCGAGTCATCTGGATCTGTGCAGAAACCTGCATCAACGTAACCTGTTACGCCAAGTTCCTCTTCGCAGCCTCCATACACAAGGAACATTTCCTTTGTCTTGTTGAGATGCTTAAGAATGTTCTTAACAGCTATCCAATGCTCCTTTCCAGGAGTACTTTTGAACCGACTCGTCAAACTAAGAGCCAATGCTACATCGGGTCGAGTACTTAACATGGCATACATGATCGATCCTATGGCTGAAGCATAGGGATGTTTAGCCATCCCGGCTTTATCATGTGCCGTCACTGGACACTGAGCCCTGCTCAATGTCTTGTTCCTGATAACCGGCAGACAACCTTTCTTTGCCTTCTCCATACCGAACTTTTTCAATATCTTATCAAGGTAAGTACTCTGACTTAAAGCTAACAGGCGCCTTGATCTATCATGATAGATTTTGATGCCTAACACGTATGCAGCTTCTCCTAAGTCCTTCATCGAAAATTTACTGTTTAAATATTCCTTCACGCTTTTCAGAAGTTCCACAATATCCCCAATCAGTAATATATCATCCACATATAGAACTAGGAATGCAACTGAGCTCCCACTCATTTTCTTGTAAACGCAGGTCTCTTCCATATTTTGGACAAATCCAAAACCTTTGATCACCTCATCAAAGCGAAGATTTCAGCTCCGAGATGCTTGCTTCAGTCCATAAATGGAACGCTGAACCTTGCATACCTTGCCAGCATTTTCTGGATCAACAAAACCTTCAGGTTGTACCATATACAACTCTTTCTCAATGTTGCCATTTAGGAACGTTGTTTTGACATCCATCTGCCATATTTCATAATCATAATATGCAGCAATTGGTAGCAAAACCCGAATAGACTTTAGCATCGCTACAGGTGAAAATGTTTCATCGTAGTCAATTCCATGAACTTGTCGGAAACCCTTTGCGACAAGCCGAGCTTTATAGACGGTCACATTACCATCAGCATCAGTCTTCTTCTTAAAGATCCATTTATTCTCGACGACCTTGCGCCCTTCGGAATCTCCATCAAAGTCCATACTTTGTTGTCATACATGGATTCTATTTCGGATTTCATGGCCTTAAGCCATTTGTCGGACTCGGGTCCTTCCATCGCCTCTTTGTAACTCGTAGGTTCATCTTGTTCAATCAAGATGACGGTGCAAACAAGATTGTCGTACCACTCAGGAGGGGTACGGGTTCTTCCGGATCTGCGAGGTATAATAGCTTCCTCGACATTTTCTCCCACTCCATCTGTTATGGAGGACGGTTCAGGAACAATTTTCGTTGCGCCACTCGGAATTTCGAGTTCAGGATCAACTATCTCGTCGAGGTCTATTTTCCTCCCACTTACTCCTTTAGCGAGAAACTCCTTCTCGAGAAAGGTGTCGTTCTTAGCAACAAACGTTTTGCCCTCGGCTTGGTTGTAGAAGGTGTATCCTATGGTTTCCCTCGATACCCTACAAAGATGACTTTCTCCGATTTCGGTTCGAGTTTGTCAGGCTGCCATTTCTTAACGTATGCCTCATAACCTGTCGGGGGGCTACCCCGGGTAGGGTCAAGGCTTGGCATAAAGATGAGTTTAAAGATATGCCGAGGTACGGAAAGAGCCGACCTGTTTGGGCTTGGGAGTGTCCGAGCATCATCTTGACCTGGAGGATACAAAGGCCGACCTATCTTGGCCCAGAGGGTTCCGAGGTATCCCGTCAGCCTGGGCCGAGGTTCACTGTCCAAGCTATGGTCAGCCGACCTAATACCTCGGTGTTATGGTTTGTATGGTGAGTACAGGAGAAGCTGTGTGAAGGAAGTTATATCCGAGGTGGTCGGATCTTAAGTACAAGACCCGAGGTAAGGAACGGGAGCAAGACCCGAGCTAACCAAGGCAGGAGGCCGTAGGTCGGGCAGGAGTCAATGCTCCTGTCACTTCTAGCCGGGTACAAGAGCGCCTGATGCGGGAGCGTCTGTCACGGAGCCTGGCAGAGGCGTGCCCCGGGTTCGGTGGGGCTGCACGTCTCTGACCGCTGACCACGCGGGATTTGGGAAAAGGCTACGAGGTAGCCCTGCCAGGCCACATCCTGTCCCTGTCAGAGGAGACATGCTAGTTCTGCCGTTAGGCAGCAGGAGATGGGCAGGCCACGTCTTGTCCCTGACAGGAGTACAATGATGACCAGCGCAGAGGCATGGCTACAGTGTTCAGCGAGGGGCACAACGGTAACCCGGTTGGCCTATATAGAGGGCTTCCCCCCTCCTGCTTGAACCCCCGAGGGATAGATCGATCAACAGAAAGAGAAAGAGAGAAAGGAACCTCAGAACACCCCGGAAACACCTCGGAGTGCCTTCTTCCTCCCGCGTAGCTCCATCTTTTACCTCAAGTTCTCACCATTGTATCATCATACAGCTCGAGGAGCAGCTTGTACTTGTCACTTTGAGCTATACACTGAGTAGGATAGTGCTGCAGTAGGGGTGTTACCTCCGCAAGAGGGCCCCGAAGCAGGGTACATCGTGGCGTGCTTTGTGTTCTTGGTTTCTTGGTTTCTCGTTCGTGTTCTTGTGTGTTCTTGCGTGTGCACTTCTTGAGTGCATAAACCCTCCCCGGATTCCCCCAACGACCATTCGGCCCCATCTTAGCCATACCTATGGCATCTGCCATGATCCCACCACGACAGTTGGCGCCCACCGTGGGGCAGATTGAGGCGTTGGAGGGAGTTTACATCCGGACGGGCTCAGGCGAGCATGTTCTTTCCGGGCTTATCGCCAAGATCGGTGAGTTCACCTTCATCAGCGACAATGCGGGGTGCTTCGCCGGCAAGCCCTTCCCCGAGCATGGCTTCACCATGATGCTCGGCAGCTTCGTCACCTATGTTGCTGTCGAGGTTGTTCGCGGGTACCCGGAGCAGGTGCTCGTGGACGACGAAACTCCTCTCCTCGCGGCTTTAGGTCGGCGTATCACTCGCCCCAAGAGCTGCGTGGAGGTGATGATGACAGGTCCGGTTGATGCCGCTGGCAAGGAGATGCCAGCAAATCCAGTAGGCCGAGGTTGCTAAGGTGAGATCTGCAAAGCCCAGGCTAGAGAAAGAGTCGCCTGGTACCCCCGAGCTGCAGGGTCGAGGTGCGACCCTGGTAGAGATAGTAGGGACACTGGCAGACCAGTAAATCCAGGAGTGGATGTAGTGGTGACTGTGGCCGACGTAGAGGCCAAGCGTGTCCTGTTGCAAAAGGAGGTTGTAGCAATGATAACAGCTAGAGATGAGTTCAATAGAGATCTGCGTGAGTACAATGCAGCGAATGGCTTCACCCCGGTAGCAGTTGATACAAATAGGGGAGCCGAGGTGCGGCAGAGAGGCAAGGGGCTCAATGATGAGATAAACAGGGAGGCTCGACCTACCACCTCGGCTAGGAGTGAGAGTCGTGTGTCGACTGGAAGGCCGGTATATAGTTCCCCTGCTAAGAACCTTAGAGTTGCCGAGGCAGGCAGGGCCGAGCTATCCGGGTTGACTGGAGATGCATGGCGTGCGCAGCAGAAGCGAGTCAATGAATTAATGTATGTAGCTAACCAGCAGAATGAGGATCTCCGCAAAGCATATGCCGGGGCCGGTGATTCAGAGATGGTTTATTCAGCTAGACTAGTTAGTCAGGTGTCCAAGGGGCAAGCCTCGTCTCCACTCGTCGGAGGAGCCGATCGAGCCCGGAGTGTTACCTCGGGTCAGAACAAGCAGCTACAGATGTATGATCCGGTGTTAGCAGCAAAGCAGAAGGTGGGCCAGGGCAATGCTAGCCGAGCTAAGGGAAACCCCGGCCCAGGTAATGCAAGCCGAGCTAAGGGTAACTCCGGTCAGGGAAATCAGAATGGCGGGCAAGCAGCGTCGGCTGGCCGAGGTAAACCACCTCCGCCCCGAGGTATCAGCAACAACCCCGGCCGCAGGGGTAATATCAGCGAGAGCCGGAGTATGTTCAGCAACCTCAGAATGTCGGTCAAGGCAATGATCGATATGATGATGGAGATTCGGCCATGGCGCGAGCTGGATACCACAGAGTAGATGGGGCGTTGGGACCTCGGATAGGAGGTCGGATGTTAGCTCCAGGCGATGTTCGTAACAAGCTGGATAGAATCTACTTGTCCGGGCAACTGGAGGAGGAAGGCCCTCCTGGTCCGGCGTGTTTTGGACCTCGGATCATGAAGGATCCACCACCACCAGTATCTCAGTTCCAGTTAGGTCGGAACACCAAGCCATACAACGGGAGCACCAAGCCGCAAGATTGGCTGACAGATTACGTATCCTCGGTCACATGTTGGAAGGTCCAGCTCGGATCTGGCTGAATAATTTGCCGGAGTATAGTATCAACTCCTGGATAGACTTGGAGCTGGCGTTTAACAGCAACTTTGCTAGTACATACAAGAGGCCAAACCGACCTCAGCTCCTGGCGGCATGTAAGCAAGATGATCATGAAACTGACCGAGAATTCTTAACTCGGTGGAGCAATGTTCGGAATTCCTGTGAAGGAGTTGTAGAGGCACAGGCCATTTCCTGGTTTGCAGATGGTTGTCGACATGGCAGCATGCTGTGGCAGAGGCTCCAAAGAGATATGCCGAAATCCCTAGCAGAAACAATCCGGGTTGCAGATTCTTATGCTCTGGGTGATCCGATGCAGCCAGCAGCAGAGGCAGTGGCACGTAACAGAAGGAGGGAGCCAATAAACAACCGGCTCGGACCAAGGTGTAATGACCGCCAAGAGTTCGGACAAAAGAGGAGGGAGCCGGACTACCATACACCTCGAACCAAGTTGCAGCGGTGAACCCGGATCAGCCCGGAGCTGGAGGTGTCCAGAGGCCGAAAATCAATGGTCCGGCATTTAGTCCGAACCCGGAGCCACCCTTGACTTATGAATCAATGATAGATGGTCCTTGCTGTTACCATACGACGACCCGCGCAAGCCAGCCAACCATTCAACCCGGCAGTGCAGCTGGAACCGCAGAATCAGAGAAGAAGGGGCGAAGGCCGGAGGAATCAGAGCAGGACCACCTCAGAGATTTCAGCCGAGGCCACCCAAATCTGTCCGGAGCAAATGTTACCCCGATAACCACTGCACCTCCTCCGAGGCCTGCAGCAGCAAGGCCCGTGAATGTTGTGAATGTCCGAGGTAATAACAACAATGGTGCCGGACCAAGTCAGCAGTATGAATACCCCGGAAATGACTATAGAGAGGCTCATGCGAGCTATGTGGTCTTTGTGACCGAGCCAACTGACAAGAAGAGCGTGCAGAGGCGTGCCATGGAGGTGAATGCAGTAATGCCGGTGGTGCCGACCTATATGAACTGGTCTGAGCAGGAGATCACTTGGAGCAGGAAAGACACACCTCGGATCATGCCGAGCCCTGGAAAGTATGCCCTGGTGGTAGATCCAACGTTGTGTGGGCCTACCAACAATGTGAGGTTACCCGAGTTCTGGTGGACAATGGCAGTGCCATCAACATCATGTACCGAGACACAATGGTGAAATTGGGCATATCGCCAAATCAGTTGATGCCAAGCAGTTGTACTTTTCATGGGATTGTGCCTGGCGTTTCCTGTGCACCCATGGGCAAGATATGGGTGGATGTAGCATTTGGAACCAAGGATAATTGCCGAGTTGAGAGTATCGAGTTCGAGGTGGTGGACTTGGAGAGTGCATACCATGCATTGCTTGGAAGGCCGGCTCTGGCCAAGTTCATGATTTCCACCCATGTTGCATACCTGAAGATGAAAATGCCAGGGCCTAATGGGATCATATCCATCTCGGGTGACTACAAGCGAGCCATTCAGTGTGCCTCGGCGGGGTCTAATCTGGCCGAGTCTTTGGTGATCGCAGCTGAGAAGAAGAAGCTGCATCAAGTGGTGGCAATGGCGCAGTCAACACAGCTCGGCATGTCCGGACTGATGAGCCCGGACTCAACTGCAGCGTTCGAGGTGCCCAAGGAGACCAAGAAGATCCCCATTGACCCGGAGCACCCAGAGCATATGGCCATCATTGGGACCGGGCTGGGCGAGAAATAGGAAGGCGAGCTCTGTCACTTCCTCCGTGAGAATCGGGATATCTTTGCATGGTCGGCTAAGGACCTGCCTGGTGTTCCGAGGGAGTTGGCAGAGCACTCTTTATTTGTCAGGCCGAGGTGAAACCGGTGAGGCAACCGACCCGTCGTCTCTCAGACGACCGAAGACAAGTGGTGCTGGACGAGCTGGCTAAGTTGCTTGCAGCCGGGTTCATTATGGAGGTGCTGCATCCGGACTGGATATCCAATCCGGTCTTGGTGGAAAAGAAGAAAGACGAGCCAGCCGTGGTCAAGGTGTGGCGCATGTGCATTGACTTCACTAACCTCAACAAGGCGTGCCCAAAAGATCCATTTCCATTACCTCGGATTGATCAAGTGATGATTCCACTGCTGGTTGTGAACTGTTGTCTTTTATCGATGCGTACTCTGGTTTTCACCAGATACCACTGAACCCGAAGGATCAAATAAAGACTGCTTTTATTACCCCGTATGGGGCGTATTGCTATCGTGTCATGTGTTTTGGTCTGAGAAATGCCGGGGCAACTTATCAGAGGTGTATGCAGAAATGCCTGCACTCTCAAATGGGCAAAAATGTGCAAGTGTATGTCGATGATATCGTCATCAAAACTAAGGAGAAACGTACTCTCCTCGAGGATCTCGAGGAGACATTTGTGAATTTGAGAAAATATCGGTTGAAGCTTAACCCGGACAAGTGCACCTTTGGTGTCCCGGCTGGAAAGTTGCTCGGATTCCTGGTGTCTAGCCGAGGTATCGAGGTTAACCCGGCCAAGATCCGAGCTATTGAGAACATGAAGTTACCGAAGTGTTTGAAAGATGTGCAGAAGTTCACAGGGTGCCTAGCCTCGTTGAGCCGATTTGTAGGTCGGCTGGGAGAAAAAGCCTTACCTTTGTACCAGCTCATGAAGAAAAGTACCGGGTTTACATGGACCCCGCAGGCCGACGTGGCGTTCAATGAGCTGAAAAAGATGTTGTCCACTGCCCCGGTGTTGGCGTCACCATTGCACAATGAGCCGATGTTACTTTACATTGCGGCCACAAACCGAGTTGTAAGTGTGGCAGTGGTGGTGGAGCGCGAAGAAGGTGGCAGGTCGGTGCAGAGACCGGTGTATTACTTGAGCGAGGTGATCTCTACCTCGAAGCAGAACTACCCTCACTACCAGAAGATGACGTATGGTGTCTACCTGGCGGTCAAGAAGTTGAAGCATTATTTCCAGGAGCATCCCATGACGGTGGTGTGCGAAGCTCCAATCTCGGAGATCATCGGGTGCAAAGATGCAACTGGCCGAGTTGCCAAATGGGCGATTGAGGTGTCTCCATATGCACCACATTATGAGAGAGAGATGCAATTAAATCCCAGGCGTTGCCGGACTTCTTTTGTGATTGGGCCGAGATGCAGTATGAGCCACCCAGGCCGGACTATAATTATTGGAAAATGCATTTTGATGGGTCCAAGACAAAGATCGGGCTGGGGGCTGGAATAGTCCTCACCTCGCCGAAGCGAGATCAGCTGAAATACGTGCTGCAGATTCATTTCTCAGCATCAAACAATGTGGCGGAGTATGAGGCCTTAATCCATGGCCTCAATGTGGCGAAGGAGATCGGTATCCGGCGTGTAGAGTGCTTCGGCGATTCCGACCTGGTGGTGCAACAATCTTCTGGAACTTGGGATGCTCTGGATGCCAACATGGCGTTATATCGGTTCCATGTGCAAAAGATATCCGGGTTCTTTGAAGGTGTGAGTACAGGCATATACCTCGGGCAGAAAATGATGCTGCCGACGTGTTGTCAAAGCTCGGTTCATCGAAAGAGGCAGTACCACCAGGGGTAGCCCTGAATCACTTGAGAACTCCTTCAATCAAACCTTCTCCTGAATCCGAATCTATTTTCATCCCGGCGGAGCAAGAGCCCGGACCTGTTCCAATGGAGGTAGACGTCGGGTGCGTTTGGTCGGACCCGGGGACTGCGTGCCGGAGACTGCGTGGCAGAGCTCGGGGACTGTGCACCAACCTCGGGGACTGCTCATCAGACTCGGGGACTGGTCGCAGGATGGTGGAGGAAATAATGGAGGAGATTATGGTGGCCGAACCAATGGAGGTGGACGAGGAACTTTTTCCTTTGCACCCAGTGCCGGAGTGGGCGGAGCAAATCATGAAGTTCATAACGGAGGGAAGCATGCCAAGTGACACAACCGAGGCTAGGAGGATCCAAAGGAGGGCAAAGGCGTACACCATCATCAACAAGGAGCTCTATAAAAGAAGCGTAACCGAGGTGTTGCAACGGTGTGTCGAGCCAGCTGAAGGCAAGGAGATGCTTTTGGAGATCCACCAAGGAGAGTGTGGTCATCATTGCAGCACAAGAGCTCTGGTGGCCAAGGTGTTCAGGCATGGGTTCTATTGGCCCACTGCTCTTGCTGATGCAGAGGCCATAGTCCGGAGATGTGAAGGATGCCAAAGGTTTGCCAAGCAAACGCATATGCCAGCCTCGGCGCTCAAAACAATTCCTATCACTTGGCCGTTTGCGGTATGGTGTTTGGATATGGTGGGAGAGTTCAAACCAGCCCGAGGTAACATGACGCACATACTGGTGATGGTGGACAAGTTCACCAAGTGGATCGAGGTGAAACCAATCGGAAGTTGGATGGTCATTCAGCAGTGACTTTTTTGAAGGAGATCATTCTGCGATATGGATACCCCCATAGCATTATCTCGGACAACGGCACGAACTTTGCTGTTGGAGAATTTGCTCGGTTTTGCATGAACAAGGGAATCCGGCTGGACATAGCCTCGGTGGCACACCCGGAGTCTAATGGACAAGTGGAAAGATCAAATGCTCTAGTGTTGGCCGGCATCAAGGCTCGGCTCATTGAGCCACTGCTGAAAACGGGGTGTTGGATAGATGAGATACCAGCAGTACTGTGGGGTCTAAGGACCACGCCAAATCGATCAACTGGCTATACGCCATTTTTTATGGTCTATGGGGCAGAAGCTATGCTACCCACTGACATCGAATAGGATGCGCCCAGAGTGGCAATGTACACTGAAGCCGAGGCAAAGAGAGGCTCGGGAGGATGCAGTAGATCTGCTTGAGGAAGCTAGAGAATTGGCCTCATCTCGGTCGGCAATATACCAGCAAGGTCTCCGGCGTTATCATAGCCGGAGTGTCAACCCTCGTGTGTTTCACGAGGGAGATTTGGTGCTGAGGTTGGTGCAGTGCAAGAAAGGCCGGCACAAGTTGTCACTTCCATGGGAGGGACCGTTCATTGTGAGCCGAGCTCTGCTCAATGATTCCTACTATCTAATAGATGCGCAGGAACCAAGGGAAGATGGGCTGGACAATCCCGGATCAGAGGTCAGGCGACCATGGAATATAGCTCTACTCGACCTTTCTACTCATGAAAGGCGCAATGTATGTACCTCGGTTAATCCTTAATGAAATGTCAGCACTCCGAGGTTGAAGCTCGGGGACTGCCTCGCTCGTGT
The DNA here is from genome assembly GCA_947311845.1 of Poa pratensis. Classification (NCBI taxonomy): domain Eukaryota; kingdom Viridiplantae; phylum Streptophyta; class Magnoliopsida; order Poales; family Poaceae; genus Poa; species Poa pratensis. The sequence goes on along the minus strand of CAMZMU010000108.1, from coordinate 2,415,511 downwards.
GCTTGTGTTTTATTTCTGTTTGTCAGTTTTGTTCATATGCCGAACTATTTTGAACCTCGTCCAAACTTCAAGTAATGTGTGCTATGTAACTAATCTTGTGACTCGACTGGCATCTGCCTAAAAGGTAGTCAAGAGCAAAGATGAAAAAACGTGGGAGACATGAAAATGGACTCGGGGACTCGGTCCAAAAATATAGTTCGGCATGTGTCGTTTACTAACCCCTGTCTTTACCTTTCATTTATGTCGGATGGTTTTGGAAACACACTTCGAGATTTGCTAAGTACTGTATGTTATAAACAACAATCTTGTGACTCGACTGTCGAACGCCTAAATGGTAGACAAGAGCAAAGAATGCCAGATATAGTAAACATGAAAGTGAACTCGGGGACTCGTTCCAAAAGGGTTCGGCATAAAGTCTTAGAAAAGCATGGTTCGGATAGCAAGTTAATAGTACTGGTAGCAAAGCAAACTACTTAAGGTCTGTTACATCTGCACCCGGCATACCTGGGATTTAACATTTTGTTCGAGACAAGTTCAGGCCTCGGAAGAAGGAGCCTCGGGCGCAGGAGCCTCGGGCGCAGGAGCCTCGGGCGCAGGAACAACCTCGGGCGCAGGAGCCTCGGGCGCAGGAACAACCTCGGGCGCAGGAACCACCTCGGTCGCGGAGGCAACCTCGGTTGTTGGAGTGGATGTCGGAGTGTCCGTCACGTCGGGGGAGATCACCTCGGTGGTTACAGCTTTGCCGGACTTGCCCTTGGAGTTCGGAGGTTTGTCGAAGCTGAAGTCATCATCAGAGCCTTCAGCCACCTCGGTTGTTTTGCCGGCCTTGCCCTTGGAGCTCTCAGGCTCGTCAAAGTCAATGTCCTCGCCTTCAGAACTTTCTTCACCGGACTCCGCTTCCTCGTCCGAGCTCTCTTCGTCCTCAGAGTAGAGGCGCCCGCCATCAAAGGTCCGGGTGTTTGCGTAACTAGCAAAGCGGTCGGCTGCTGCTTGGCGTTTCGCAATGCCATCAGGGGTGGAGTTCCAAGGAGAGCCCCTGCGCAGGGAGGTAACAGTATGGATTTCAACATCTTCATACCAGGACAGCACGAACACTAGGGCCTTGTCCGCTCCAGCCCTAGCTGACGAGCATCTCCACTCCCGAAGTCTAGCCTCGGCTCCTTTCAGCTTTGTGGCGAGCTCGTCGATGCAAGTGGGGGTCTTAACCTTGGGCCAGAGGGCACGGTGGACCTCGATGGCAGCATCACCAAGTTTGGTTCCAATGGCTCGGAGTGGCCTAATCCGAGCATTAAGGGCAACGAGGTGGTCCTGGATATCCCAGCTTTCGCTGAGAGTTTCTGTCTCAGCCCTCTTTGCCCGAGCTGCTTGAACTTCGCGGATAGCCTTGTCCTTGGAGTGCTCAAAGTTCTCTGAAGAAGACAAAAAGGCTGTCGCTGAATTAAGGCATACGGTGGCACGGGATGTAGGTCTGCAGAAAGTTCCGGGGGTTCGTGGTGCCGTCGTAGCGGAGAACGTCGATCTTGAATTTCTTGGGCCAGTTGAAGTGGCGGAACTCGGGAGCGAGGGCGAGGTAGCCTTCGACGAGGTCGATGCCCGATCTTCCCGGCGGTGACATTCTCGGTGACGCTCGATGCGGGTGCGCATATCCTCGTTCTGACGGCTGTTGAGCTCGTCACGAAGATCTGGGTTGCGCGAGATAGACGATCCGATGGAGATGGCCTCGCCGTGATCGCGGTTTAGCCGATCAGCCATCGGTGGCGCGGTGCGAGGAGGCGCCATCTTGGCTTGACGTTTACCACGAGGCTAGCCTCGCGGATCACGTGTCTTGTCTTGTGCTGCTCTGGGATTGTTGACGGTGGGAGCTTGAGTGGGTTCGACCCACGGACCACCATCGGCGAAGTCGAGGAGCCTCTCGACGTGAGTCCTCCATTCTTGGTAGACCTTGGGATCGCCGCTGCTTGGAGGGAACTGCATCAGTGCCTTGGCAGCGACTAGAGCATCATGGCGAGCTTGCACGTCCGAAGGCGAGTGCGCGGAGGTCTTGCTCTTGGATGCTCGTGGATCCCCGCTGGGGCGAACGCCGTGGTTCCCTCCTCTGGCGGTGGGCTCCTTGCCGGTGACGTTGCAGACGCTCTTCCCTCCCGAGCGAGGAGGAGGCATGGTGGCGCCCTTTGGAGCCGCCGCCCCGCCAGGGCCGTTGTCCTTGTCGCGACCGTCCACTTCGTCCGGCGCCACCCTCTCCATGGGAGGCGGGGACGGAGAGACGCTCCGCCGTGCGCCAGCAGCACGACGTTCAGCTGAAGCTTGAGTGCGTGAGGGAGAGACCGGCTTGGATGCCACATGATCTCCTTCTTCCTCGGAGGCATGCTTGACGAAGAACTTGCCGATGAACTTGATGAAGATGAAACCAGTGCTTGTGCCCCCTACCTGGCGCGCCAGATGTCGTGTCTCGTTGCACGGACACCGGGAGTATAGGATACCCCTTTTAGGTTCGTCATGGGGCGCGAAGGAGGCTGAGAATCATCTTCTTGGGCGGAGTCTAGATCAAGCTCTCCTCTCCACGATCAAAGCATGCAACCAAAGGGACACAAGGAGCTACCCAGGTTCAGGCCGCCCGGAGGCTAAAAGCCCTACTCCTGCATGTCTGGATTGATGGGTTCTTCATAGTGTGGCTTATAATGGAACATCCCGGACAGGGTACCCGGAAGGGTTTTGGCTGGAGGTAGAAGGACAGATCCTGACCCGGAGGAGATCACCTTCCTCCCTACCTTCGCAGCCCTAGTCTAGTCTTGCCTGGTTCTAGCTTGTGTTCGTCCTTGCTCCGACCTCTCCCTCCTCCGTGTCTTGGTCCTCCTTTTATAGGCTAAGGGGTTGCCACAGGGTCACGTGAGGGGCGTGAGGGACCTTCGGGGTGAAGGACCCTCCTCATCTAGTTTAGGAGGAGACGTGGCCTCTCCTCAGCCTAGCGTCTCCTTTGGGTTAGGTGGGAGCGTCCGCCTTGGGGTGGACAGGAGCTGACACCACCACGGGACGTGCTTCCCGCCCGCGCTGCCTTCGCCTTGCTTCCCAAGTCTTCCGTGATGAGGTGGAGTGCTTATCCACAGAGACGTGGGGAGGTACCCGAGAGGGAGCCTGGCCTCCTGCCGGGAACTCAGGCTCTCGGGTCCTTCCTGGCCTTCTTGCTTGGTTCAGGGACCCGGAAGGTCCCCAGGACCGGAGCCCTTAGTCGATGTTGGCAATGCGTGTTTTGACGGTGAACCCGCCAGCTTGACTTGAGTCTTGGTCTTGTCCATCTTCATCTTGGGCCCACATGGGGTGGACCCACTTTGGCAGTACTAGGGGAACCCCATGTTCCACTGTTGCGACAGCGGTTGAGTGAAACCTTGGTTCCTTCGCGTTAGCAATAGCACCCGTGTTGTCGCAGTAGAGGATCACAGGGTCTTGCGTGCTTGGAACACTCCGAGCTCGATGTTGAACTTCCTCAGCCAGACAGCTTCATTCGCGGCTTCCGAAGCAGCGATGTACTCCGATTCCATTGTAGATTGAGCTACTATGGGTTGCTTCCCACTTCTCCAGCTCACAACGCCTCCATTCACCCTAAAAACATATCCTGTCCGTGACTTCGAGTCATCTGGATCTGTGCAGAAACTTGCATCAACGAAACCTATTACGCCAAGTTCCTCTTCGCAGCCTCCATACACAAGGAACATTTCCTTTGTCTTGTTGAGATGCTTAAGAATGTTCTTAACAGCTATCCAATGCTCCTTTCCAGGAGTACTTTGGAATCGACTCGTCAAACTAAGAGCCAATGCTACATCGGGTCGAGTACTTAACATGGCATACATGATCGATCCTATGGCTGAAGCATAGGGATGTTTAGCCATCCGGCTTTATCATGTGCCGTCACTGGACACTGAGCCCTGCTCAATGTCTTGTTCCTGATAACCGGCAGACAACCTTTCTTTGCCTTCTCCATACCGAACTTTTTCAATATCTTATCAAGGTAAGTACTCTGACTTAAAGCTAATAGGCGCCTTGATCTATCACGATAGATTTTAATGCCTAACACGTATGCAGCTTCTCCTAAGTCCTTCATCGAAAATTTACTGTTTAAATATTCCTTCACGCTTTTCAGAAGTTCCACAATATCCCCAATCAGTAATATATCATCCACATATAGAACTAGGAATGCAACTGAGCTCCCACTCATTTTCTTGTAAACGCAGGTCTCTTCCATATTTTGGACAAATCCAAAACCTTTGATCACCTCATCAAAGCGAAGATTTCAGCTCCGAGATGCTTGCTTCAGTCCATAAATGGAACGCTGAAGCTTGCATACCTTGCCAGCATTTTCTGGATCGACAAAACCTTCAGGTTGTACCATATACAACTCTTTCTCAATGTTGCCATTTAGGAACGTTGTTTTGACATCCATCTGCCATATTTCATAATCATAATATGCAGCAATTGGTAGCAAAACCCGAATAGACTTTAGCATCGCTACAGGTGAAAATGTTTCATCGTAGTCAATTCCATGAACTTGTCGGAAACCCTTTGCGACAAGCCGAGCTTTATAGACGGTCACATTACCATCAGCATCAGTCTTCTTCTTAAAGATCCATTTATTCTCGACGACCTTGCGCCCTTCGGGAATCTCCATCAAAGTCCATACTTTGTTGTCATACATGGATTCTATTTCGGATTTCATGGCCTTAAGCCATTTGTTGGACTCGGGTCCTTCCATCGCCTCTTTGTAACTCATAGGTTCATCTTGTTCAATCAAGATGACGGTGCAAACAAGATTGTCGTACCACTCAGGAGGGGTATGAGTTCTTCCTGATCTGCGAGGTATAATAGCTTCCTCGACATTTTCTCCCACTCCATCTGTTATGGAGGACGGTTCAGGAACAATTTTCGTTGCGCCACTCGGAATTTCGAGTTCAGGATCAACTATCTCGTCGAGGTCTATTTTCCTCCCACTTACTCCTTTAGTGAGAAACTCCTTCTCGAGAAAGGTGTCGTTCTTAGCAACAAACGTTTTGCCCTCGGCTTGGTTGTAGAAGGTGTATCCTATGGTTTCCCTCGGATACCCTACAAAGACGACTTTCTCCAATTTCGGTCCGAGTTTGTCAGGCTGCCGTTTCTTAACGTACGCCTCATAACCTGTCGGGGGGCTACCCCCGGGTAGGGTCAAGGCTTGGCATAAAGATGAGTTTAAAGATATGCCGAGGTACGGAAATGGCTGACCTGTTTGGGCTTGGGAGTGTCCGAGCATCATCTTGACCTGGAGGATACAAAGGCCGACCTATCTTGGCCTGGAGGATACAAAGACACGACATCTTGACCTGGAGGATACAAAGACACGACATCTTGCCTCCGGGCGGCCTGAACCTGGGTAGCTCCTTGTGTCCCTTTGGTTGCATGCTTTGATCGTGGAGAGGAGAGCTTGATCTAGACTCCGCCCAAGAAGATGATTCTCAGCCTCCTTCGTGCCCCATGACGAACCTAAAAGGGGGTATCCTATACTCCCGGTGTCCGTGCAACGAGACACGACATCTGGCGCGCCAGGTAGGGGGCGCAAGCGCTGGATTTCATCTTCATCAAGTTCATCGGCAAGTTCTTCGTCAAGCATGCCTCCGAGGAAGAAGGGAGATCCTGCGGCGTCCAAGCCGGTTCTCCCTCACGCACTCAAGCTTCAGCTGAACGTCGTGCTGCTGGCGCACGGCGGAGCGTCTCTCCGTCCCCGCCTCCCATGGAGAGGGTGGCGCCGGACGAAGTGGACGGTCACGACAAGGACAACGGCCCTGGCGGAGCGGCGGCTCCAAAGGGCGCCACCATGCCTCCTCCTCGCTCGGGGAGAAGAGCGTCTGCAACGGCACCGGCAAGGAGCCCACCGCTGGAGGAGGGAACCACGGCGTTCGCCCCAGCGGGGATCCACGAGCATCCAAGAGCAAGACCTCCGCGCACTCGCCTTCGGACGTGCAAGCTCGCCATGATGCTCTAGTCGCTGCCAAGGCCCTGATGCAGTTCCCTCCAAGCAGCGGCGATCCCAAGGTCTACCAAGAATGGAGGACTCGCGTCGAGAGGCTCCTCGACTTCGCCGATGGTGGTCCGTGGGTCGAACCCACTCAAGCTCCCACCGTCGACAATCCCGGAGCAGCACAAGACAAGACACGTGATCCGCGAGGCCAGCCTCGTGGTGAACGTCAAGCCAAGACGGCGCCTCCTCGCACCGCGCCACCGATGGCTGATCGGCTAAACCGCGATCACGGCGAGGCCATCTCCATCGGGTCGTCTACCTCGCGCAACCCAGATCTTCGTGACGAGCTCAACAGCCGTCAGAACGAGGATATGCGCACCCGCATCGAGCGTCGCCGAGAACGTCACCGCCGGGAAGATCGGGGCATCGACCTCGCCGAAGGCTGCCTCGCCCTCGCTCCCGAGTTCCGCCACTTCAACTGGCCCAAGAAATTCAAGATCGACGTTCTCCGCTACGACGGCACCACGAACCCCCGGGACTTTCTGCAGATCTACTCTCTTGCTGCGATGGTTGCCGGGGCCGACGAGGTCATGATGGCCAACTGGTTCCCATTGGCCCTGAAGGGAGACGCCCAGACTTGGCTTCTCAACCTTCCCAAGTGCTCCATCCGTTCCTGGCGGGCACTGAAGGAGCAGTTTCTGGGGGCTTTCCAAGGCGGGGAGCGAGCGCCGGGGGCTCCCAGTGATCTCCACGACTTCAAGCAGCTGCCGGGTGAAACTCTCCGCAAGTTCATCCAGCGCTTCACCCAGAAGATGAACACCATCCCGTGCATCAAGGAGGAGTTGGTGATCCAGTCCTTCCACGCCAACGTCCGCAACCCCAAGATGCGCGAGAAGCTGAGCATCCATCGCGTCGAGTCTGCTCGTAAGCTCTGGGAGCTTGCAGATCGGTGCGCTCGAGCTGAAGAAGGAGCCAAGTTCCCCGGGGAGGATGAACCCGAGGACAAGGTCGCTCCAGCCAAGAACAAGAAGCGGGACCCTGGACCCGACAAGCGGATCTTCGTCACCGAGCCTCTTCCGAAGAAGACCAAGCCCGCGCCGACTTCCGAGGAAGAAGGTGAAGGTGATCCCTGGTGCCACATCCATCCAGAAGGCAACCACTTGCTCAAGGACTGCCGCATGCTCAAGAACCTCGCCATCCGGGAGCAACGTCGAGCTGATGGGGTCAGTCAAGACGGTTGCTACAACTGCGGCACTGCCGGGCACATCGCTCGTGACTGTCCCACGGGTCGCCAAGGCGGAGGCGGCCGTGGATGGAACCGAGGCGGTGGCCGCGGGGGCCGTGGAGGAGGACGCGGCGGTCAAGGTGGTCGCGGGTACACACTCCGGAGGCCCCCACGGCGGCAACGGGGAAGCTCCGGCTCCCCAAGGAGGCAACGGCGGCAAGTATCAAGAAGTCACTGGAGTTGTCGGGTGCATCCACGGAGGGTCTTCTCTGCCTCCCTCCAACGGCGCCTGCAAGAGACTTGTCCGGGAGCTGAACGCGGTTGCTTCTGCTCCGTCCAAGCCCCTGGACTGGTCTAGTCAAGTCATCACCTTCGACCCAGAAGACCACCCTGCAAACACTGCCGGGGTCGGGACCCTGCCGCTGATCGTGTCGCCCGTCATCCACAACTACAAGGTCACCAAGATGCTGGTCGACGGAGGCTCCAGCCTCAACTTGCTGACGGCGAAGGTCCTGGCTATCCTTCAAATTCCCCTGTCTCGCCTGCAAGACACCGGGGTGTTCCAAGGCGTGAACGGAAGTGTTACTCGACCCCTCGGGAAGATCACCCTTCCGGTCACCTTCGGCGACTCCAAGAACTTCCGCACCGAGGAAATCGTCTTCGACATCGCCGACACTCCGCTACCGTACAACGGCATACTTGGCAGACCTGCTCTGGCCAAGTTCATGGCCGTCTCCCACTTCGCCTACAACATGCTGAAGATTCCGGCGCCGTGGGGTGTGATCAAGGTCAAGGCCGACATCGACGATGCTATCTACTGCGTTCACCAGCTGAACCAGACGGTGGCAATCATGGCGGATGTCCCTCAAGGTGTACAGGAGGATGATGATGGGGCTCTCCCCGGGGGCGAAGGGCACCCGGGGGCTCCACATCTACTCCCCCAAGAAGGCGCCATTCCATGGCGATCCGCAGCTGACCAAGAAGGTGGCGCTAACCAGCGACGGAGTTCGCTCCATCACCATCGGCGCCCGCCTCACCGACAAATAGGAAAGCGCGCTCGTCGCCTTCCTTCGGGAAAACTCTGACGTCTTCGCGTGGGAGGCGTCAGGTTTACCCGGCGTTCCAAGGGAGGTGATCGAGCACAAACTGGCGGTCAATCCGGGGGCTCGCCCCGTGAAGCAGGTTCTCCGGAACCAAAGCAAGGAAAAGCTGGAATTCATCATCGCCGAGGTGGACAAGTTGATAGAAGCTGGTGTCATCCGGTCGGTTCCCCACCCAAGCTGGGTGGCCAACCCCGTGGTGGTACCGAAACCCATGACCTTCAAGTGGAGACTCTGCATCGACTTCACAGACCTGAATAAGGCCTGTCCCAAGGACCCTTTCCCCCTGCCGCGGATCGACATGATCGTGGATTCCACGGCCGGGTGCGAGCTGCTGTGTTTCTTGGACGCCTTCTCCGGGTACCACCAGATCATGATGTCACTCGAGGACCAAGAGAAGACGGCCTTCATCACTCCCAAGGGCTGCTACTGCTACACCCGGATGCCTTTTGGCCTCCGGAACGCCGGCGCTACCTTCCAGCGCGCAATGCAAGCATGCCTTGGGTCACAGCTGGGCCGCAACGTTGAAGCGTACATCGACGACATCGTGGTCAAGACCCGGTACAAGGACTCCCTCATCCAAGACCTGCACGAGACCTTCGAGAACCTCCGCCGGGTCAACTTCAAGCTCAACCCCGACAAGTGCGTGTTCGGGGTCCCCTCCGGCAAGCTGCTGGGTTTCCTGGTCTCTCACCGAGGGATCGAGGCGAATCCGGACAAAATCAAGGCAATCGAGCGCATGGAGGCGCCCCGGCGGGTCAAGGACGTACACGCCTCAACGGGTGCATCACTGCACTCGGGCGCTTCATCTCAAGGCTTGGGGAGCGGGCCTTACCGTTCTTCAGGCTGCTCAAGAAGTCAGGCCCCGTGGAGTGGACCTCCGAGGCCGAGGAAGCCCTGCAGTCCCTTAAGCGCTACCTCGCCTCGCCACCAATCCTCGTGGCACCAGAAGAGAAGGAGCCCCTACTACTGTACATTGCTGCCACCAACCAGGTGATCAGCGCTGTGCTTGTGGTAGAGCGTGACGCTCCTCCGAAGAAGTCAAGCAAGATCAAGGGCAAGCGACCCGGGAACTCTCTCCGGGACAACCGTGCAAGAAAAGGCTGCCGGGTGACCAGGGGTCTCACGATCCTGACGTCACTGCAACCTCACCAGCGGCGCGGAGCCCGTCGGGAATGGAGAATCTCCCTCCGACGAGACTTCGCCGGGGGCTACCTCGTCCCCACCCCAAGACATCGACGTGGAGGAAGCCGAGCCCTCTCAGGACTCGGCGACCCGCAAGGTGCAGCACCCGGTCTACTTCGTCAGCGCAGTGCTGCGCGACGCCCGGGAGCGGTACCCCATGATGCAGAAGCTGCTGCTGGCAATCCTCATTGCCTCCCGCAAGATGAGGCCGTACTTCCAAAGCCATCCCATCACGGTGGTGTCCAAGTACAACCTAAGAAGCCCCCTGGAGAACCCACTTGCCACTGGTCGCATATCATGGTGGGCCATGGAGCTTCAAGGTTTCGGTCTCAAGTTCGAGCACACGGACAACATCAAGAGTCAGGCGCTGGCGGATTTCACGGCCGAGTGGACCGAGACGGCGTTCGACGACCCGGAAGAGGAAACCTGCCTCCCCGGGAAGGAAGATCCTAGCGCCTGGACCATGCACTTCGACGGCTCCTACACCAAGGGGAAAGGAGGTGCTGGGGTTGTCCTAACCTCACCAACCGGGGACCGGCTGAAGTACGTCGTCCAGATGCACTACCAAGGGAACATCTCCAACAACACGGCGGAGTACGAGGGCCTGCTCGCAGGACTTCGTGCTGCCGTCGGCCTCGGCATCAACAAGATCGTCGTCAAGGGTGACTCTCAGTTAGTCATCAAACAAGTGAACAAGGAGTACGCGTGCCCTCAGATGGCACCATACGTTGAAGAGGTCTGGAAGCTGCAGCGGCGCTTCGACAACTTCCGGGCTGTGTACGTCCCACGGGGAGAAAACACGGCCGCGGATGAGCTATCGCAGGTGGCGTCCAAGCAAGAACCAGTGCCTCCCGGGATCTACATCGAGGTCCTCAGGCGACCTTCGATCCCCCGAGAGGCTCGCGACAAGATCTGCGCCGGGGGCTGGCGACCCTTCTACCTCGACAACACGGGTAGCCAGCCCAGAAGCTCAAGACCCGGCAGCCCCTCCAGCGGAGGAAGCTATGCTTTCTTTCCGTCGGATGGTGCTACCGGTGGAAGGAACCCACCCACCCTGGGCCCGGGACATCGTCAAGTACATCATGGAGCACGCCCTCCCGGAGGACGATCACGACGCCGAGCGGGTGGCTCGTCAAGCCAAGCTCTACGTCATGATCGACGGCGAGCTCTACCGGCGACGGGACAACGGAGTCAAGCTCCGCTGCATCCCTCAAGAACAAGGCCAAGTACTGCTACGGGACATCCACGAGGGCACATGTTCAAGTCATGTGGCATCAAGATCACTGGCGGGTAAAGTTTTTCGTCACGGGTTCTACTGGCCAACAGTCCTCAGTGATGCGGAGCAGCTAGTCAAGACCTGTGAAGCCTGCCAGTACTATGCGAAGAACATACATCAGCCGGCGCAAGCTCTGCAGCCAATTCCAATCTCCTGGCCGTTCGCGGTCTGGGGGCTGGACATCGTGGGAAGATACCGAAGTCTGTCGGGGGCCATGAATACCTTTTCGTGGCCATCGACAAGTTCACAAAGTGGGTGGAAGTGATGCCAGTACCAAGACAGACAGCTCAAGCAGCCATCAAGTTCATTGAAGGGATCGTGTACCGCTTCGGAGTACCCAACAGAATCATAACGGACAATGGCTCTCAGTTCACAAGCCGATCCTTCCTCAACTTCTGTGAAGAGCTGGGAATCAAGGTGTGTTTTGCCTCGGTGTCCTACCCAAGGTGCAATGGGCAAGTGGAGCGAGCCAATGCGGAGGTCCTAAAGGGTTTGAAGACCAAGGCCTTTGACAAGTTAGAAGACAAGGGCAAGAACTGGATTGAGCATCTACCAAGTGTCTTGTGGTCCCTCAGAACCACACCAAGCAGAGCCACTCAAGAAACACCATTCTTCCTTGTCTATGGAGCAGAAGCCGTCTTGCCAACAGAGCTCAGGCATGGATCCCCCCGGGTACTTGCCTATGATGAAGACGCACAAGCTGAGAGGAGGATTGATGACATCAACTTCCTGGAAGAGGTGCGGTGCCGAGCTTCCTTACGATCTGCTCGATACCAGCAAGGGCTCCGCCGCTATCATGATCGCCATATCCGTTCACGGGTACTGGAACCCGGAGACCTGGTTCTCCGCAAGAAGCAGAAGCTTGATAACATGAACAAGCTGTCCTCCAAGTGGGAAGGACCTTATCGGGTGACGCATACCCTGAGACCCGGAGCTGTTTATCTGGAGGACGAGAAAGGCAGGCCGGAGGGCAACGCCTGGAACATCGAGAATCTCCGGAAATTCTACCCCTGAATACGAACATGAATCGCAGATAGTTCGAGTCAACTAAGCACGCCCAAGGGGCTAGTGTTCTGTATAAGGGTGTAAGAATCGTCGCCAAGGAATAAAAGATAAGTTTTTCAATTCCGTGAGCCTCTCTTGTTGTCGTGAAGTGTGTTATCCGTAACAACCCCCAAGCAGGGGGCTGACATGGTGCCGGTGGCTGACAGGTCGAGCGCGAGTAGCCTATCAGTAGGCGCTGCCACCTGATCGTGCCGTACTGCCGCGGTAAGAAGTGGAACGGGCAGTGCTGTGTTTTAAAGAACCTAAACACAGAAATGCACATTCAACTTTGCTTGCGGGTTGCTCCGGATGAAACACTTTCACGACATGTAAGGGAGGGTCCATTCTTTTCCTACTGAAAGTGTGTTATGTGTAGCGCCTCTCCCGGGACAGGAATGGATGCTGAAGAGCGGCTCAGGAGCTGGGTACCCGGGAAGGACAGAGTAGATCAAGGGCACGGCAAAAACCAGCTAAGTCTTTGCATGTGCATCTTGCATTCTAGGCATAATATCTCGCTCGGAGTCAATATACCACCAACCTGCGCATGCTTGACAGTTGATGAGAACCTTTGCGGGGGTAATGCGTCCTCCCCGGCGAACGGTCAGATTTCCCTTCTGGCCTAGTACCCGTGGCTGTGGAGTGGACTCCCGGAAGGCATAGTGCTCTTAGGGGTGCTGCTACCGGTGCAGGCGGTTAGAGTACTTGTCACCTAAGAGATCTCCTCAGAAAACTTGACGGCGCGTTAGTGCAAGGGAGGTTTGGGAAATGACCCCGGGAGTTGAGCCCTAGGATTGCATTCATCTGAACTTACATTCTGAATTTACAATTCTGATTACATTCAGTCGAAGCTTTTCCTGGATACATATCTAGCCTATGCTACTAAGGCCAGCTCAGGGCTCCTGGCTGTGCAGCTCTGTCTTCTGTTTTATTGCCTGCCGGGTGCACTCTTTTCTTCCGGGGACGCCTGGGTGAAAAGATAACACGCGTGCAGAATCTTGTCAGGCGCGTCGAAGAGCTCGACCCCCTTCTGCCGACCAGGGCGCTCCAGGGCCAAAGAGACGGAAGATTCCGTCCGCCAGTTCGCCTACGGACTGACTCTCGGCCTGCAAAAGTCCAGGTCAAGATCGAGGTCATCCAAGAAGAAAAGGCGGAAAAATGGAGAAGAGCAAACAGTGAACCTGCTCAATGGCCTCGAGCTCAGCCACAACCAAGGACAGCTCCGGAATACCGGCAGTCCTTTCCTTCAGGATGGACCACAGGTGCGTCCTCCTCACTGCCCTAATCCTTGCCTCTTCTTGGGCAACAGGACCAGAGACGGCCGCCAGGCGAGCAACATTCTGGGCAGCAGAAGAACGGGACGCAACCTCGCCATCAGTGGCTCGGGCTCCAGCTTCGCTGGGTGCCTCCGCCGCTCCTCGAAGACGGACTCCGCCGTCGACACATCGGACAAGGCCCTCTCTGCTTCGCCGGACATTGTTCTGCGGGCGGGGAGGCAAAGGAAGAAGAGGAGCGGAGCAAGGCGAGAAGATGTGGCAAGGGGTGGAGTCTGGATGGTCTTTTATAGGCCTCCCACGCTCCACCTACCCCTTGACGCTACGGCTGCTGCAGTAATGGGAGCGCGTTTTGCAAAAAACTCGTTCTCATTCACACGGACGCGACACGAAGACAAGGAGGAAAACAAGATCTTCTTCATTTACAAGGACTACAAGGGGACGATCTTTTTTACAACAAAAAGGTTGGCTCCCGTCGAGCAAGGAGCACCGCCGTACAATGGAAGACGCTACTTCCAGAAATACGTCGTCAAGGCCGCCAAGGAGGAGGTCAACGAGATCTCCATGGCGCCCGTCCGAAGCTCCTCGCCTTCAGGAAGACGAGCTCCCCTCGACCTTGATGTCAGATGAGTTTTCCTCATCTTCATCCTCGTCGTAGGAGCTCGAGCTGCCGCTGCTGCTCTCCATGCAGCACTCCACGCGTCCGCCATCGACACCGAAGATCTTCACGGAGAGCGTGCATCTCCGTCGTACCGGAACACCAAGCACTGCCCCCTGGACAGGCGGCGGGCACGGGAGAACGACTTCCACCCCGGACCCAGAAGCATGGCGCCTTCAGTGGTGCGCTCCGCCATGGCCCAGGAGGGGCCATTGGGGCAGCCTTCCACTTGCAGCCAGAAGCCGGAGGGTCCGATGTCCTCCGTCGCCATCGCGAAGGAATCCGGCAGGAGAAGCCGGCTGCGAGGCCTGCGGTTCAGATCCACGACGAACTCGAACGGCGCGAAGCTGGTATGAACCATGCTCCTAGGAGGGGGAGCAGCGGTGCCGCGGCCTCCACGGCCGCCGCGACCGCGAATCCCACGACCTCGCGGAACAGCTCGACCACGAGTGGAGGGGCCACTCTCCGCAGCAGCTGAAGAAGTACGAGGGCGCCCAACTCCTCTCCTCGCTCTCGCCATTGGCGCTGGCAGCTTGTGGGGAGGCCTGGAGTTGGACTGAGGAAGAAGATGAACGAAAAGCCAGGGGTGCGCCTCGCTTTTATAGCCACGGCGGTGCCTCTGTCAAGCGTCTCCTCGGTTCTTCCGTTAGTGGGAATCGAGGGGGCCCCGCAGTTATTCCCCCGAGCGGAGTAACTCCAAGACCTTCAAGGCCATCAATGAAGCAGAGCAAGGAAGACCAGGTGCCCGGGACCCACTTTGACCTATCTTTAGGCCATGGCCCCGGCAGCTGGAGCAAGAGCCGCCGGGACCATGCCCGGGGGCTACTGTCGCAACAGTGGAACATGGGGTTCCCCTAGTACTGCCAAAGTGGGTCCACCCCATGTGGGCCCAAGATGAAGATGGACAAGACCAAGACTCAAGTCAAGCTGGCGGGTTCACCGTCAAGACACGCATGGCCTACGTCGACTAAGGGCTCCGGTCCTGGGGACCTTCCGGGTCCCCGAACCAAGCAAGAAGGCCAGGAAGGACCCGAGAGCCCGAGTTCCCGGCAGGAGGCCAGGCTCCCTCTCGGGTACTTCCCCACGTCCCTGTGGATAAGCACTCCACCTCACCGGAAGACTTGGGAAGCAAGGCGAAGGCAGCGCGGGCGGGAAGCACGTCCCGTGGTGGTGTCAGCTCCTGTCCACCCCAAGGCGGACGCTCCCACCTAACCCAAAGGAGACGCTAGGCTGAGGAGAGGCCACGTCTCCTCCTAAACTAGATGAGGAGGGTCCTTCACCCCGAAGGTCCCTCACGCCCCTCACGTGACCCTGTGGCAACCCCTTAGCCTATAAAAGGAGGACCAAGGCACGGAGGAGGAGGTCGAAGCAAGGACGAACACAAGCTAGAACCAGAGCAAGACTAGACTAGGGCTGCGAAGGTAGAGAGGAAGGTGATCTCCTCCGGGTCAGGATCTGTCCTTCTTCTACCTCCAGCCAAAACCCTTCCGGGTACCCTGTCCGGGAGGTTCCATTGTAAGCCACACTATGAAGAACCCATCAATCCAGACATGCAGGAGTAGGGCTTTTAGCCTCCGGGCGGCCTGAACCTGGGTAGCTCCTTGTGTCCCTTTGGTTGCATGCTTTGATCGTGGAGAGGAGAGCTTGATCTAGACTCCGCCCAAGAAGACGATTCTCAGCCTCCTTCGCGCCCCGTGCCGAACCTAAAAGGGGGTATCCTATACTCCCGGTGTCCGTGCAACGAGACACGACACCCAGACCTTCAGAAACGACAACTTGGGTTTCTTGCCATGCCATATCTCATACGGTGTCGTTGCTACGGATTTGGATGGAGCCCTATTTGAAATGAATGCGGCTGTTTCTAACGCATATCCCCAAAACGATACGGGCAAGTCGGTGAGAGACATCATAGACTGCACGCTATCCAATAAAGTATGATTACGTCGCTCGGACACACCGTTGTGTTGCGGTGTTCCAGCAGGCGTAAGCTGTGGCACAATTCCACAGGCCTTCAGATGTGTGCCAAACTCAAAACTCAAATACTCGCCACCACGATCAGATCGAATGTGCTTGATTTTTTTTCTGAGTTGATTTTCAACCTCACTCTGAAATTCTTTGAACTTTTCAAACGTTTCAGACTTGTGTTTCATTAATTAGATATACCCTTATCTACTCAAATCATCAGTGAAGGTTACAAAATACGATAACCATTGCGTGTCGTCACGCTCAATGGACCGCACATAACAGTATGTATAACTCCCAATAAGTCTGACGCCCGTTCCACAAATCCGGTGAACGGTGTCTTGGTCATCTTGCCCAAAAGGCATGGTTCGCACGTGTCAAGAGATCCAAAATCTAGTGACTCCAAAAGTCCATCAGAATGGAGTTTCTTCATGCGGTTTATACCAATATGACCGAGACGGCAATGTCACATATACATGGCGGTATCATTACTAAGTCTAATCCTCTTGGCATCAATCTTATGGATGTGAGTGCTACTATCGAGATTCAACAAGAATAAACCATTAGTCTCACGAGCATTAACATAAAAGGTATCATTCATCGAAATAGTACAACCATTTGATACTGATTTAAACGAATAATTGTCTTGTAACAGGCAAGACCCACTTATAATGTTTACACTCAACGATGGCACAAAATAACATTATTCAAAAGCAAAACTAATCCCGACGGTAGATGTAGAGGGAGTGTGCCGACAGCCACCACGTCAACTTTTGATCCATTGCCGACGCGCATCATCACCTCATCCTTCGCCAAGCGCCGTTTATTCCGCAACTCCACCTGAGAGTTACAAATATGAGCAACAGAACCGGTATCAAATACCCAGACATTACTCTGGGCACTAGTAAGGTAAACATCAATAACATGTATATCGCATATACCTTTCTCTTTTGCGACAATCTTGTCGGCCTTCTTATCTTCTAGGTACTTGGGGCAGTTGCGCTTCCAGTGACCATCTCCCTTGCAGTAGAAGCATTCCACGCTAGGTTTGGGACCAGGTTTGTTAGCCTTGGATCGGGCAACAGGCTTGCCATCCTTCCTCAGCTTCCAGTTCTTCTTTCCCTTGCCGCCAGATTTCTTAAAATCGACGGTCTTGTTGACCATCAACAGCGTGTGCTCCTTCTTGATCTCCACCTCAGCAGTTTTCAACATCACGAACACCTTGGACAGACTCTTAGCCATGCCCTACATGTTGTAGTTCATGACGAAGCCTTTGAAGCTAGGGGGCAACGATTGCAGCACCCTATCAATTGCCAGCTCATCAGGAATCTTGCATTCCAGAGCGTTCAGGTGTTGAACGTAGCCATACATTTTGACCACGTGCTCGCTCACACTGCTGTGCTCTTCCATCTTGGCTGAGAAGAAAAGCTCAGAAGCTTCTACCTCTCAGCCTTGGCCTGTGGCGCAAAGACAACTTTGAGATCAGAAATTATCTCAAAAGCACTTATCTTCTCAAAGCGCTTTTGCAGGTCAGCTTCCATGGCATAGAGCATGCCACTCTGCACGAAGGCGGAATCATCTGTCTTGGTCAGATAGGCTTTCTTCTCTTCCTCAGAGGCGGTGATCGCAGGGGATCTCCAATGGCGGCTTCCAGGACATAGGCCACTTTGTGGGAGTGAGGAGGATCCTCAGGTTGCGGAACCAGACATGAAGTTTGACCCATTGGTCTTAAGCTTTTCTTTCTCAAGGAACATGCCTAGGTTAAAGGTGGGGCGAGACATCTACAATGGAATTTGCAAAATATATAAGACGTTGTTCATAATAAAATATGGGTTCAAGTTTTAAAAAAAACTACCAGAACTCCCACTCAAATGAACATCCTGAACGGACACGGATGTCGCCTAGAGGGGGGTGAATAGGCGATTTAAAATTCTTTACGGTTTAGGCTTGAATAAATGCGGAATAAGACTAACTGTTAATTTATCAAGCGCAAAACCTAAACAAGCTAGGTTTACCTATGTGCACCAACAACTTATGCTAAACAAGATATACAACTAAGTGATAGAAAGATATATTACTCCAAGCTCGATGGCTATCACAAAGTAAATTACATAAGTAAGAAGCTCGGGTATAGAAATACCAAGGCACTTGGAGACGATGATTTATCCCAAAGTTCACTTCCCAATGGAAGCTACGTCTCCGTTGGAGCGGTGCGGAGTCACAAAGTGATCCCCGAATAGCCGTCAAATGGCACACAGTAATCTCCTTCGTGCCTCTACCAATGTAGAGAACCACAAACTACTATGGGACACTTGAGGGTGGTCACCGAACCCGTACAAGGATTAGGCACACTCCACAACTTTATTGGAAGCTCTCACCGAATTCCCGCGGCTCCCAAAGCCACAAGAATCACAAGGTTGGTGTCGCAACCGTGGAACATGGGGTTCCCGTAGTACTGCCAAAGTGGGTCCACCCCATGTGGGCCCAAGATGAAGATGGACAAGACCAAGACTCAAGTCAAGCTGGCAGGTTCACCGTCAAGACACGCAAGGCCTACGTCGATTAAGGGCTCCGGTCCTGGGGACCTTCCGGGTCCCCGAACCAAGCAAGAAGGCAAGGAAGTGCCCGAGAGCCCGAGTTCCCGGCAGGAGGCCAGGCTCCCTCTCGGGTACTGTAACATCCCAAAATTATTATCAGGATTATATTCCAAAAATGAGAGCCAACAAAAACTTTTGTTGTTTATTGTATGTTAATTGCTTTTGTTACTTGAGATGTTGTTCTTGCTGTTTGTGTGAGTGTTTGCTCTAGTGAACACTAGTAAGAAAGAAAGAAAACAAAATGTAAAATCAAAACAAGAAAAATAAAAGTGACAAGTTGTCACATGAAAATCTTCAAGTGACAAACCCAATTAATTTCAAACCAAAGTCAGTGGAGTTGTAATGTAAACACTCACCATTTTGTTCCTACCACTTTCCCCTCTCAAATATTATTTTTGAACTAGTTTTGAAATTCTAAAATAAAAACAAATTGAAATAATTAAAATAACAAAAACAAAGTACTATAAAAGAAAATGTTTCAAAACATTTTATTATTTTATGCCAATTTTTGTGGAGCTTCTGTACATTATGGGAAGGCCCCACAATTTTTGCAAATTTTTCTAAAATGTTTAAATGCACTAATTAAATCCTAGAAAACCTTCTGGATTTAACAGAAGGACTAAAACAGAAATAAAAAAAGAGGCAGAGAGGAGGCAGGGGGTTTTCTGCAAAAACGTCATCCCCTACCTCTCTCCCACGCCCCGACGTGCCGCCGTGTCGCCACACCGTCCTCGCCGTTTTCTTCGCCGCCCGGACCCCCCTGCAGCGCTCGCCGTGCCTCTGCACCTCTGCACCGCAGGGAAGAAAAACGGAGCCCTCTCCCGTCGCAGTTACGCCGCGGTTCCCCGACGGCCGCCGCGGAGGACTTGGACGGCGCCGAGCAAATTGCCCCCCCCTCCGCTCCCCGACACGCACTGCTTATCTAGATGGTTCTAGAACGTTACCGGACCCGTTAAGCACCAAGCCGCCACGAGCCCCTGCACCCTCGCCGCGTAATCGAGGAATTGGTCGCCGTAGACGCGCCATGGCCGCCGCCGTGGACCTCGACCACCATGGACCCCCCGAGCCTATAAAGCCACCCCGAGACCTCACTGAAACTCCACACCCCTCCCTCGATCTCTCCCTCGCTTCGATTTGGTCTGTGCACCGCCAGAGGGTAGTGCACTGCCGCACCCGTCGCCGCCGTTGAGGTCGAGCATCGCCGCAACACCACACCCTTCCATTTTCTCCTCTCTGGCCTCTACACTCTTCCTTGTGGACACAGCACTCACCCGAGCCTCTTTTCCCTCTTTTTATTGCACGGACGCGACCCCGAAGCTCCGCCGGAGTTGCTGCCCGTGCGAGGAAGTGCGCGACATCGCCGCCGTCGACAGAAGCTTCCCCAGCAACTGCTACTCGCCCCATCGCCTTCCCCGAGTCTCCGCCGTCGATCCACGCCTTCGCCGAGCTTTCCCGGGCCCCTAGGTGAGTCTCCGATCATCACCGTGCCGCGGCGCGGCGGCGCCGCCCAGAAATGGTCGTCGCCGTTCGCGGGCTCTGAGAGCCGTTGGATCTAGATCCAACGGCAACGTACCGCTTCGCTGTAGATGTTAGACAGACAAGTGGACCCCACCCGTCAGTCTTTTAATCATTTCCATGCACACACTGTGACGCTGACCAGTAGGCGCCACCTGTCATAACTTTCAACATTATCCAGAGGAGAAGGAATTTCTAATTAATTTTTCTCTGGAAAAACAGTACTGGCATCAACTTTGAAATTCAATATCTCGAGATTTAGGAATCCAAATAAATCAAACTCAAATGTTCTGGAAAGCTTATGAAATTGTTAAACCAACAAAATTGGGTTCAACTCATTTAATTAAAATTTAAAAAGTATTATTAAAAATAGTACAGAGGGTTTAAATCCTAAACTTGTTTGTTTCTGATACTCTATGAGTCCAAATAATTCCAAACCAATTTTTCTAGCTTAGTAATGCCTTGTGTTAGCTCCCCTAATTTTGGTAGAATTAATTAAGTAGTATGAATTGTTGACTTTAAGATAAACCCTTCTGGACTAAAACAAACAAATATGTTTATTGGTTGATCCAAATGAGTTAAGACCAATTTTGTTAGCTCACATATAGCCATGTTTACTTACCCCTAAAAGGGTTTAATTTTTGGAACAAAAGAATTTAAATGGTAGCTAAAACTTGATTATTAAGCTACTGGATTCAATCCAATGTGTAGGGAGTTTGGTAACTCCAAATGATCCAATTCAAATTGGGTTGTATTCTACACATCAGTGGCTTTCCATAGAATTTTAGTTTGTATTTTTGTGACCGACAGAACTCAAGTTGTGGAATTAAAACATGAATAACTAGTTCTGCCATAATTTAGAAGTAATTAAAAAGTGTTTATTCATTTTGTTTGAAAATCAAATTGTGTGGTTTGATGTGTGCAGTAGCTAATTGTGATGTTGATGATGGTTATGTTGAGTTGATTGCTTGTATAGCTTAGTGATTGTTTGCATTGTTTGTTTGTTAATTAGACGAGAACGTTGTCGGATATATCGAGGAAGAGAGTTTGCTGAATTTGAAGAACAAGAGCAAGATCACTTTGCCAAGCAAGGCAAGCTATTCTCTGAGCTTGCACTACCAACATATGCATCTACTTTCATAACATGTTTACTCTCAAAGCAAGATTTACAAAACCCATTTCAAAAATATATGGATAATATTTTTGCCACCCTATGTAGTAGTTTATATAAAACTTTAGGATGGGAAAACAATGTTGTTTATTCAAAACTCCTTTGAAATTTCTTTATGAGTTTATGAAATACCGAGATGTGTTGGAGTGAAAAGTGGAAAAATGGTGATGTTTATGAAAAATGCACAGTGTCCTAGTACTATGGAAACCAATCCTACCCTGTGCGACCACATTTACCACATATGGGAAAAGGCGTAGTCATGTAGTTTGCTCTTATTAGTATGGATACCTCATCGACGGAGATGACTCCGTTATGCATGAGGGGATGGTCCGAGGATCTACCCCCTGACCCGGGTCCTCACACAAGTTGGTGGGGAGGATAGAAGGTTCCACCATAAACCGCCGGACAAAAACTATGAGTCCACACTTAGGGTTTCTGACGGAAACCGGACTGGGTGTCGATGGAAAGTGTCATATGGGAAGGATCCTATACTAGCATGAGCAAATAAGAGGCTATGGCCGGCGGCTTATTCGCATACCCCTGGTATGGCGAGACGTGGCAGACACGATGAGTTGCTGGATGGATGTGGGTTTAAAAGCGTGCTACCTCTGCAGAGTGTTTAAAACTATTCGAATAGCCGAGTCCTCGGATATGGACAATTGGAGACTGTCCTAAGACCTTGTGCAAGTTTTAAAAAAAAGACTTTGAGTTTTTAAAAGAAAAATGAAGTGGAGATTGTTTCCTACACCTATACCAACGGATCGGTATGAGGTGGTTGAAAGTGGACCATGACGGGCTATGGTCGGAAAAAGGAGGAGTTTTGGAAAAACAGATGAAACGGTGACTTCTTTAAAAATAGTTATAAAACTCTTCTTACCTTTTCAATAAAGATATAGAGATGTTTTAAATAAGAAAAGTTGTCAACTAAAATAAACTGGTGCACTCACGTTGGGGTAGTTTGCGAGTACATTCAAATGTACTCATATTGGTTACGTCCCTGGCTATTGTCCTAGCCAGATACTAGGAGGAACACTACGCAGAGCAGGAATATGGCGACTTCTACGCCAACTAAGGATCTCCACAAGTCAGCTGCCTGTCGGGTTGTCATCGTTTAGAATATGATGTCTACTACGCCGTAGCTTCCGCTGATATATCTGGTTTGGCCCATGAAGGCAC